>JADMNL010000025.1:350275946-350900946 GCA_016271365.2 Neoceratodus forsteri | reverse complement strand
GTCCTCCAAGACCGAAGCTGAAAAGGATGTGCACAACTCACAAGCCTGTGAGTCATGGCAGAGTCCAAGGCAATAAACGCACATGGAGTGCGGATCGGTGCGGGACATCTTCTGCCCACAGGGGCATCGACGAAATCTGGGAGTCGATTTGTCCATCGCAGCCACGAGGGAAAGAGAAGACCGAAGTCTTTTTTGAATTTAAGAACAAGTTTCGGATTGACCAAAGAGTGTGGATCCAGGCCTAAACGCAGAGCACTAAGGAGGGAACCTGAGCTTCCAAGCGGTAAGGAAGATCTGGCGTCATGGGGCGAAGCCGAGAGTTTTACCACCCAGGTGGGTGGGAGGAGCCAGCTTGAAGACCTTCCAGCAAGATTTAAAGTGGCAAGGAACCTGCCAGTAAGTGTGGATTGAACAACATATCCACGTCCCTAGAAGTAGTGGTTCTTTCAACTTTGGAGGCATACAGAGATAAATTAAAATGCCAAGTAAAGTACAATAATAAATGGCAACGACAAGGTTGACAGCATTTCCTTCAGCAGGTCCAACAGAATGATCGACAGCAGGAAAAGACCCAAGGAGTGATAGGGGCACCCATGTTTATATATATGTAGACGTGGCACATCACTGTGGGCGGCCCCTGGCTAGCAAAAGTTTCCGTATGGTCCCGACACTAACGGCTTATAGTTCCAAAGGTGTGGCCTAATGGAGGAGATATCCTGGAAGATCTTGTATTTACTTTAAAACTCTCGCTCTCATTTACATAAAGCCTTGAATATATATACTGGACTACATAGCACTGAGACTTCTGTAGGGTTTTTGGTTTCAGATTTTACAGTTTAATCCTGCTGCTGGGAATACGGCTAATGCTGGTGGGAGGGGGGCAGGGTTGGTGGGTTGTTACATTGTATTGTTTATAGCTCGGTGACGTCTTCCATTTTTCCTACAGGTTTTCCTGTACTGATGGCGTGCAGTATACTGCACTTACTCATTTGGTGTATTTTCTAAATGGAGTGTTTGGGCGTAGTACTGTACTTGCCCTTTACCTAGAAAGCACATCTGTTCAGCACAATTTGCCAGTTTCATTCAAGTTTAGTTATAGGTAGATTCGTTTTATTGTAGTGCTGTTCCTGATGTGTGATCTTTGGCTACTTCCAGTATTTCAGGCCAGATTTTATTTTGGTTAACAGTACAAGAGTGCTGGCCACTATTATGGGTTTGTATTTGGAAGGTATCATTTCTGCTCTCCCAGGCAGATGGTAGTGACACCTGTACATGTTATCTTTTAACAGTAATGGTAGGTATAACTCCATAAAATGCAGCAGATTATGCAAGAGGTAAAACAGGATAATCCTGATGTTATTTATTTATACTGGGAGACACATTTATTTCCTGAGTATTTATGGTTATGCTTTGGTCGAGGTGTCATCCTACCGCTGGGGAAAGTGGAGAGGTGTAGTCACTTTGATCCCTCATACTACAAGATACAATTTGCAGACCTCTTATTCAGATCCAGAGGGAGGACATGTGATTTTGCTGAGGGTGTTATATGACACATTAATAACGCTGGTGAATGTGAACTGCCCTCCCAAATGATAAGAGTAATCAATCCCTCATGCAAGATCAGTTTATTATGGGGAGATACCAATCTCACCTTGTCCCCAGATGTAGGGGTTCCCAAAGGTGAAACAACAATTCCCTGTTCATTTCCAGGAGACCCCATATAAGAGATAGTTCAAGACTACAATTAATTACCTGGGGACTGCAGACATTTGGCTTCATTTATTCCCTTAGGGCAAGCAGTGCACTCATTTTTCGGCCCAACATTCTAGACATACCCACTGCAGAACATTCTGGCTCAGTGAGAGATGTACAACATGGCCCCCCATCTGACCATTCCACTATTCTTCTCAAAACTGGTTTGGGGATAACTAAGAAACAAACCATATGGAAACCAAATGCCACCTTGTTGAGGGAGGAACCTTTCAGATATGCTGAGTGAGCAACAAGACTGCTACATAACTGAGCGCCATTGGAGAGGTCTCCAACGCTATGTTATGGGACTCTCTTAAAGCTGTACTTCGAGGTGCTATAATTTCATACTCCATTCAGAAGCTCAGAAGTACAAATGGTCAACTTAAAACTTTGCAGGACACATTCTCCATGCTGCAGCAACTGTGGGGGGAGGGGATGCAGGGGTGAATGTCCAGATTTGTAAGGTGAAAATAAAATCATGTACTCACCATAATTCTTAATCTTCTAGGAATATCTTCACCATTGACCCACACTAATGGGTCTGAGCTTGAGGTGCTGGAACCCTGTGGGAACCAGATGTTTTTAGGCGGGCTGACACAGAGGTAAGCTGTGCACATGTAGGGCACTGCAAGACTTGCTCACACTGCATGGTTTACCTTGGCACCAGCTCCCCTTAACCACCTCAGTACCTTTTTTACCGAGGAGGTGCAACATAACTAGCATTTATGTACTAAACCCAAGGACAGAAGATAACCCTGGTGATCCATATAACAAAAGTCAACAAACCATAGCATAGTGCCTTCACAGACCAAACTAGGAACAAGGGGCGAAGACCAATTAGACTGGAGTGAGCCCAAAGGATGGCGGGTGGGCGTGTGAATCAATGGTGAAGGTATTCCTAGAAGATCAAGAATTACGTTGAGTATGCAACTTTCATATCTTCCAGGAATCAATCCTCACCACTGATTCACACTAACGGGTCAGAGAACCAAACTCAGACAAAGTCCTCCAGATGAGAGTGGAAGGAGCCAAGGGCTCACCAAGGACAGAAGTCCATTCAGGATAGCCCTTCCAAAGGCCTTGACATGGACATCCAAGGCAAAGTGCTTAACAAAAATGTGCACTGTGCTCCATGATTCAGCTCTGCAAATATCACCGCTTGGCACAGAGTGAATCTCTGCCAAGGATGTGGCAATTGGAGGAGCGGGCACATGAAGTACAGTTATGCAAGAACTTACCACAATAGTAGATATTCGAGGGGATCTCTTGCAGCAGGCCATCACAGGCAGGACTCCACCTGTCAGGCACTAGGACCAACAGAAACTTTCTAGATAGCGATCTACCAGAGGGAGGCTGCCTACCTCCGACGTCACTCTCTGAAGTCAGCTACCCACGTCCTCCCCAGTTCTCCTGCTGCAGACCCCAGACTACCTGGCTGAGGGAACTGAGGAGGAACCCAAGGTTCAAGGGAAAAGGTAAGAAAAGGGAAGGCTGAAGGTCTTCTCTAGGAGAGGAAGCATAACAGCAGAAAAGGCCTAGGGGAAGGAGGGAGGGGAAAAGCAAGGCCTGCTGCAAGAGATCCCATCAAAGATCTACTGTTGCAGTAAGTTCTTATGCAACTGTACTATCTTACATTGGGGGAATCTCTTGCAGCAGGCCATTACAGGTAGGACAAGTAGCAAGCAGGTCCAAACCTGACAGAACAAGAAAATTGGGCAGAGGTGAAATCACCTAAGAAAGAAGGCCCTGTAACACAGCCAGGCTGAAACTGGCTCTATGCCTAGAGGCAATGTCCAAACTGTAGTGCTTGGTGAAAGTGTGGACTAAAGTCCAAGTGGCTGCAGCGCAGATCTCTGCAGCTGAAACATTACGGAAATAGGCTACCGAAGCATCCACCCTCCTAGTGGAATGGCTATGAACAACTCCCGGAAGCTCCTTGCCATATTCCAATAACCAAAAAATACTGCAGTTAGCCAACAATTTGGATAAACACTGCTTAGAAATGGTGCGCCCTCTTTTCATGGGGAGAACGAAACAACCGAGAAGACTTCTGATCTCCTTAGTCCTGTGCGTATAATAACGCAAAATTCTATGCATATCCAAAGTGTGGCGCAATGCTTCCCCTGGACTGGGATGCTCCGGAAAATACACAGGGAGATGAATGGACTGGTTCAAAGTAAACTCAGATACCACTTTAGGGAGAAACTGAAGATTACTACGTAAAAACACCCCATCTCTGTGAAAAACCAAATAGGACTCCTTACACGAGGGCCTGAAGCTTGGAAATCCTCTGAGCAGAAGTAACAGCAACTAAAAACAACACTTTCCATGACAGACAGCATAGCTCGTAGCTCATGGCCGCTGAAAGGAGGCAGGGTGAGCTTTTCCAACACAAAATTGAGGTCCCAAGCCAGGACGGGGTTGCAGATTGGGGGTTTCAAATGCAGACTACCTCTTAAGAAGGTACAGGCCACATCCAGCTAGGCCCCTGAGCGCTCATCAACCGGTACACGATATGCAGACATGGCAGACAGATATACCTTGATGGACGAATACTTCAGGCCTGCGTCTGAAAGGGACAGCAGGTACTCCAGGATGTGACTAGACTGGACATGTGAAGGGATCCAGACGGTGCGAAGCAGCCCAAATGGTAAATGCTTCCACTTCATGGAGTAAGTGGCTCTGGTGGAGGCTTACGAGCTGCCACCAGACCTCTGCCACCTTGGGAAACCCCAAAGCAAGAATAGCTCGTACTCAGGAGCCACGTATGAAGATGGGAGTGACCTGAGGTCCAGATGGACCAGGGTGCCCTGTTCCTGGGAAAGTAAGCCTGTGCACATTGGAAGAGGTACTGGGGGATCCACTGCCAGTTGCTGAAGCAGAGGGAACCAGATTTGGCAAGGCTAAAATGGGGCGATGAGGACCATGGTAGCCTCTTCCATCTGCAGCTTGATGAGAACTCGCTAAAGAAGAGGGAAAGGAGGAAAGGCATAAAGAAACCTCCCTTTCTAGGAGAGGGACGTGTCTTGCCAGAAAACTCTAGGCCCTGGAGCGAGCAAACAGAAAAGTGTCAGTTTTGCATTGAGTGGGGACACAAAATGGTCCAACTCTGGGCAACCCCCGTGGTTGAATAGATCTTCCACTACAGAGGGCAGAATCTCCCACTAGTGTGCCCGAGACGGAGACCGGTTTAAGCTGTCCACCAAGATGTTTTGCAAGCCTGGGACGTGCATGGCCAACAAATGAAGACCATGGTCCAGTGCCCAATACCAAACTCACACTGCCTCCTGAAACGGGGTATGAGTGGGTCCCCCTGCTTGTTGATGTAGTGGACCATGCTGGTGTTGTCTGTCTGGATGAGCAGTGTGCCCAGGAAGAGCTGGGCCTGAAAGGCGTACAGCGCATCTCCACAACATTTATGTGTAGATGTCCCTCGACCGCTGACCACAGCCCTTGGGTCTGGCGAGTCCCCAGATGAGCCCCCTATCCTAGTTGGAGGTATCCATGGTCAGGATTTGCTGACCTGCTGAGGAGGTTGCTGGGCTACAGCCACCACAGCAGAACCCTTTTGACGGGGTCCAAGACCATGACCATCTGGTCGAGATCATCTGTACGATGATCCCACTGAACTCTGAGTGTGCACTGAGGGACTCATGTGCAGCCTGGCCAGAAGGACAGTTATTATGGTGGCCACCATGTGACCCAGAAGACACAGGAACAAGCAGGCAGGGACGTAATGGGAGGAGTACAGAAGTTTGGCTACCTCCATCGAGCAGTGTGCTCTGACCTGGGGGAGGAAGGCCATGCCCTGAGCTGTGTCCAGGACTGCCCCAATATACTGAAGGCGCTGGAAGGGAGAGAGGAAGGACTTGGCCAGAGCGATGGTCACCCCTAGGTCCTGAAAAGGCTGTGGGTATGCTCCAGAGTTAGCAGGACACACTCCCTCGATGGGGCTGCTAGGAGCCAATCGTCCAGGTAGGTACAGACATAGAATCCCTGGTGCCAGAGGGCAGCTGGTACCACTGCCAGGCACTTGGTAAACACACTGGGGGCTGAAGACAAGCCAACAGGGAGTGCCCAAAACTGGAAGCGAGCTCCCTGGAAGTGGATGCGTAGGAAGCACCCATGAGAAGTGCATATTCTGATGTGAAGGTATGCATCCTGCATGTCTAGGGAACAGATCCAGTCCCCCTGATGTATCAGGGGGAGAAGGCCTAGCAGCATGACCATTCTGAATTTCTTGTACTAATGGACAGATTTAGTTTGCTGAGGCCCTGGACTGGCCTGAGGTCTCCCATGTGCTTGGGGACTAGGAAGAAATGACAGTAATATCCTTGCCCTTGTTGGGATACAGGGGACTGGCTCTATGGTCCTCTTTTGTGCCAGGGTGTGGACTTCTTCCCATATCAGGGAGACATGATGAGGAGGGTAGCGGGTCAGAGACGGGGGGTTGTCTGGAGGCCATTCCAGGAACTTCACAGAGTGGCCCTGCTCGATTATTTGAAGTATGCAGTTATCTGTTGTGATCTGTCTCCACTTGGGCAGCGAGGAGCAGAAACGACACCCTACCACCGCCTCCTGCTCTATTTGAGGAATGGGGTTGAGAAAGGAGTCAAAGGGGGGAGAAGACACATAGGGGGTCCACTGGTCCCCCTCTAAGAATTTTGCTAGCAGAGGTGGCTGTGTAGGAGAGACAGGTGCTGTAGTTTTCTGTTTGCTTTGGGTCCTAGCTGGATGCCGGGCTTGGCGGGGAGGCTGGTGACAAAATGGCTGCTTCTCAGCAGGCCTGGGCAGGGTATGATAAATGGAGTGGACCAATCTTATGGCCCTCCCTGAGGCCTGAAGCTAGGCTAGGATGTCCTCCACATCTCCCCTGAACAGCAGGGAGCTCCAGAAAGGGGCATTCAATATAGACTGCTGCACATCCTGATCGAACTCCAAGACTCTAAGCCAAGAGTACCAGCGAAGACAGACGCTGGTGGCTGCAGCCCTAGCCAATACATCTACAGCATTGTAGGTGGCCCTGAGAAGGTGGTCGCTGACGGAGGTCACTTTGAGGTGGTCCTGCAACTCAGACTTAGGAGCCCCTTCAGGGAGAGAGCGGACGATCTCCTGGATCTTGTCCCATAAGGAATTTTGATATTGTAGCACATAGCTAAGATAGTTAATGGTCCAAGAGTGGAGGAAGCAAACATCCTTTTGCCAAAAAGGTCCAAACGGGCGAGATTCTTCGTCTGTGGGCAGAGAAAGTACAGTTACGCAAGAAATCACAGTAGACCTTCGAGAGCAGCTCTTGCAGTAGGCAACACCGTTAGAACTAAGCTGCCAGGTGCCAGGACCACAAAGAAAAACTCTAATTAGCAGTACCAAACTAGGACTGCCCCCTGATGTTGGCACTTCGACGTCCATTCAGGTATAAAGGGGGCGGTCCCCCACACCCACCTCAGTTCCCCCCACCGGAGATCCTGGAGAAAGGTCCGACAGAAGAACAAGGACTCCTGAGGCCTGAACTGGCTGAGAGAGAGAGAGAGCAGGGGAATGGAAGGAGGGGAAAAAAATGCCTACTGCAAAAGCACCTCTCGAAGATCTACTGTTACGTTAAGTTCTTACATAACTGTACTATCTTACTTTGAGGGGGGGCTCCTGCAGTAGGCAACACCGATAGGACAGAGTCCCAAGCAGTACCAGAAGGAAAATATTTGGGAGGAGGAGAGGCAGGAAGACAGTCTCAACCAGGGAGCTGACCTCCAACAGGTCGACGTCAGAAGGACACAGGCAGAGTGTCTGAAAAGCACTCGAAAGAGTGTGCCTTCAACAGGATAGACCAAACAAAAGAACAGGTGACACCAACTGATTGACACTGAGTTGAATAAGACATTTTCCAGCCAGATCTGACCAGTGGTTGGGGAGGAGAGTAGGCCAGCGACAGGAGCTGTCGTCAGTCTCCTTCAAAAGGCCAAAAGAAAAGGAACAGTCCATAACTGTATCTCCCTTATGGCTAGAGAAAGGCATCATGAGGAAATCCTTCCCAGCTCTGGATTGGACCATAATACCCAAGCCCGGCACAGGGAGAGGAAGAAAGGGCCATGCAATCGACAAAGCCAAACCCCATAGTCTCGGTGACCTTCTTAGAAGGCCACCAAAGAGGCTGAGAGGAAAAATCCCCTCAAAAGAGTGACACTCAGAAGAGGAAAAGGGAAGGAGAGGTAATCCGGAGGGATGCCGGACCTTCCTATAGTGGAGCCCATCAAAGATGAGGCTTGCTTCGGACGGGAGCAGGGAAGGTTGGAAGTCGGTCAGGACCGAAGGTGTCCAACCTAAAAAGGCTCAATAAGACCAAGGGGATGCCTATTTCCAAGTGGGGGAATGGAAACTTTAGACAAAACCCCAAAGGGAAATGAAAAAATGGTGGTTGACTGTAGCGGCACTGATCTGAGAATTCCGACGAGCATAGGTCAACAGTGGGAAAAGAACTGAGGTGGGTGTAGGGTCCTTGTTTGGTACTGCTAGCTAGAATTTTCCATGTGGCCCTGGCGCCTTAGTCCTAATGGTGTTGCCTACTGCAGGAGCCCCTCGAAGTAAGATCTAAGGTGTTTCAGCCATTTGGAACAGTCATGGGCGCGTTAATGACCACTGAGTCCACCTGTGTTTGTTCCAAAAAGGGCCTGCCTCTGGGGCATGATAAAGCTGGTCTGCCTTGTGAGACATGACAGGGAGGAGATGGGGCCAACGCCTGATGCCAGGCTGCCATCGTTACATCCGCATAAGCTTCTATCAGTGAGGGAACCACCAACGGTGGAGCATCAGGCTTATGTAGGTATATGGCTAACCTCCTGCGTTCAAAGTCCTGCTCCTCCTAGCCAAAGCCCATCGCTGCCCGGATGTGGCACATGACCGCGGAAAAGGAGGGATCATCGGGGCGGTGAAATGTCCTCGGGAGCAGAGACCCATCAGAAGACCCGGAGGCGGAGTTCCCATCCCCTTCGTCTGAATCACCCTCATCCCCAGAATCAGGGAGAACCAAGTCAGAGTGATATTGAAATTCATCTCCTTCATAGGCTGGGAGAGAAGGGGAGGAAAAGGCCCACCGTGACGTCTGGGGGGATGTTGGAGGGTGGGTGACGTGGGTCCTGCGGAGGAGGCAGTGGGGCCAGCATCGGTACCTGGGAGCGCAAGACTCCCTCAAAGGGAGGACACCAGTCCTTGAATACAGGGGGTGTAGCCAGGAATTTTAAACTTGTACTCAAAACTGATGCACTGTTGCCCCTGCCCCCCCATTATGTAAACATAAACCAAAATATGTGCTGCTACGTCACACCATTGCCCCTTCCCCCTCTGTTTGCCATGTCTGGGTTCAAGTACAGTAATCAGTTTCCTCCTGCAATCCTCCTTCGTTTTTCTGCCTGCCTGGTAAGTTGTCCTTGTTTGTGTATTTGGCTGGTGGCATCAGTGCTCCATAGCAAACAACAACAAAGGCAAAAGGGCTCAACGCGACACAGACACAATGTTACTCACAATGTCCTTGCTTTCCTCTTTTTGTTGCCCCTGCTTGATTTGCTGCCCCTGCCAGATTGTTTTTACTGTACTCTGCTGTGTACAGTGCGTATGCCTGCTGACACCCCTGCTTGAATATTCACCATGACTGGCACAGGACCCGATGGAGGTGGATAAGGGTAACCCGGTGAAGACCCTGGCATAGGAAGAGGAAAGCCAGGATAAGGCCCTGTGGGAGCCTGTGAGGGTAATAAGGACCCTCTGGTGTAGGCCAGAGAGGGTCCTGCGCTGAAGCAGGTGGCGTGAGGCTGGTGAGTATGAGCCCTCGTGGTGCAGAGCAGGGCTGGGAGACAGCAAAAGCCTATCCCGGGGAGACCTGGGCAGCTGTCCGGCACTGGGGAGGCAGGCACGGGAGGGTGACAAAGGTGCCCCTGCATCAGTGGAATCCCACGTCAGCAGGAGGACTGCTGACAAGGCTGCTTGGCTGTGTACCAAGGAGAAGATGGGCCTAAGCAGCAGGGGCCTGGCAGCCTGGGAGGATCCCTGGCCCAAAGTTCCTCAGCCAGTGACCGAGATAGTGGCGGGAGGAACCACCACCGTTTGCCCTGTGGTGATGGAGGGCGTTGGTAGGATGTGGGGCCCGACCCGCCGGAGGAGATGGATCTCAATGCGACAACGAGAGAGTGCATCAACCGTGAGTGGGAAGGCAAAGACCAGGACCAGGGCTTCTCTTTGTCCCAGTGCTAGTGCTTCCCAGTAGATTTGTCCTCAGGTATTCACCCATTTTGCCAAAATCAGCCCTTCTCAAGTCCAGTATGCTTGTTTTTGTATGGCTCGTCTCCATGGTTGTGCTTATTGTGAAGCACACTGTGCAGTGGTCACTTGTTCCCAGATGTCTACTGACTTCTAAATTTGTGATCCTCTCTCCATTTGAGAGTACCAGGTCTAGTATTGCTTCCTCCCGAGTGGGTTTCAACACTAGCTGTCTAAGGCCTGCCCCCTGCAGGGCATCGAGAATGACCCTGCTCTTGGATGTGGCTGCAGTACATGTCATCCAGTTAACATCTGTCATATTCAGGTCCCCCATCAACAGTATCTCCCCTTTTGAGAATGACCTCTATCATTTTCTTGTCCATTTCCTCCCACATCCCCTGTGCCGATTGTGATGCCATTCCCTGTCTCCAAGGTGACCCAGAGTGCCTCTTGTCCTCCCCCTTTACTTTTTAGTTCTGTAGCTTTGATCCCTTCCCTTATGTACAGAGCTACTCCACCTCCTCTTTTCCCCTCCCTGTCCCTTCTGTAGACTGTGTACCCCGGTATGTTGACATCCCAGTCATGGTTCTCCGTCTACCATGTTTCCGTGACTGCCACAATATCCAATTGCTCATCTTCCATTAAAGCTACTAGCTCATTAAGCTTGTTTCCCAGACTACGGGCATTGGTACTCATTGCCCTCCACGAGCCATACAAAAACAAGCATACTGGATTTTAGAAGGGCCGACTTTGGCAAAATGGGTGAATACCTGAGGAATACACTAGCAAATGGCCAAAAAGGAGGGGTGGAACAACAATGGAGAAAAATCAAAACTGCCATCATAGAGGCAACAAGCCTTTGTGTGAAACAGATAAAGAAAACAAAGCGGAGTAAAAAACCACTATGGTTCTCAAAAGAGGTGGCAGGGAAGGTTAAGGAGAAAAAGGCTGCATTCAAAAAGTATAAGGAATCACAGAAGGAGCAAGACACGGAACTGTATCAATTCAAGCAGAAAGAAGTGGGGAAGGCAGTCAGAATAGCAAAAGCCCAAACCGAGGGAAAAATAGCCATTTCAGTTAAGAAGGGGGATAAAACCTTTTATAGGTACATTAGGGAGCACAGAAAGGTTAAGGGAGGAATAGTGAAGATTAATAAGAGAGAGAGGAGGTGGGCAGAGGGAGACAGTGAAAAGGCAGAGTTACTGAATGAATACTTTTGCTCAGTATTCACAAAAGAAGATGAAGAGGAGTTACCTAAACTAGACAATAGAAGCACTCTGGGTAGGGGATTGACACCAGTCCATTTACAGAAGAAAGAGTCCTGAAAGAACTCCTAAAACTCAAGGTGGACAAAGCAATGGGGCCTGACAGGATTCACCCCAGAATCCTAAAAGAACTAAGGGAGGACCTAGTGACACTACTGACCACACTTTTTAACAAATCATGGGAGGATGGGGTGGTACCTGAGGACTGGAGGAAGGCAGATGTGATTCCCCTTCACAAAAGTGGGAGCAAGGCAGAAGCAGGAAACTACAGACCTGTAAGTTTGACCTTAGTGGTAGGGAAAATGATGGAATCACTTTTGAAAAAAAGAATTGTTGAGTACCTAGAGGCCAGCGGGGCACAGGACCAAAAGCAGTATGGATTTACAGCAGGAAGGTCATGTCAGACGAATCTAATAGATTTCTTTGACTGGGTGACCAACGTAATGGAGGGGCTGTGGATATGGCCTACCTAGACTTTAGCAAGGCATTTGAGACAGTCCCGCACAAAAGATTGATAATCAGGTTAGCCAGCCTGGGAGTGGGTCCCAGAGTGGTAGCCTGCGTAGCAAACTGGCTGTACAACAGGACACAGAAGGTAATAGTGAATGGAACACATTCCGAAGAAATGGGGTCACTAGTGGAGTACCTCAGGGCTCAGTACTAGGTCCAGTCCTCTAACATCTTTACAGGTGACATTGCAGAGGGTCTGGAGGGAAAGGTATGCTTCTTTGCAGATGACACAAAGATCGGTAATAGAGTTGATACACAAGGGGGGGTAGAAAGGATGAGAAGGGACTTGGCAAGGTTGGAGGAATGGTCAGACATATGGCAACTTAGATGCAACGCAGAAAGAAGGCAAGTAATGCACCTGGGAAACAAAAACCCAGGAGAAGAGTACACAATAGCAGGGAGGTACTAACAACAACAAAATGGAAAGGGCCCTGGGGGTAGTCATATCAGATGATCTAAAGGTGGGTAAGCAATGTGAGAAGTCAGTAAGGAGAGCCAGGGGATACTGGGATGCATAGGAAGGGCATCACAAGTAGAAAAAGGGAAGTGGTTATCCCTCTGTACAGACAGTTGGTGAGACCCCATCTGGAGTACTGTGTGCAGTTTTGGAGACCTCATCTACACAAGGACATAGGATGGAAGCAGTCCAGAGGAGGGCAACTAAAATGGTGCAGGGTCTGCATCAGAAACCATATGAAGAGAGACTGAGAGAGCTTAATATGTATACCCTTGATGAAAGGAGGGACAGGAGGGACATGATAGAAACGTTCAAGTACCTCAAGGGAATCAACAAAGTCCAGGAGGGTAGCATCTTTCAGAAAAAGAGATGTGTAAGAACAAGGGGCCCAATTTAAAGATAGAGGGGGACGGTTCAGGGGCAATATGAGGAAATTTTTTTTCATGGAGAGAGTGGTGGACGCATGGAACCGCCTTCCTGGAGAGGCTGTGGGGTCTAAAACAGTGGAGAAATTCAAACATGTATGGGACAGACATAAGACAATTATAGTGGGGGGTGGCAGGAAGTTGGCTGTTGGTTAACTAAAATCTGCAGCTTATCCAGTAGGTAGGGAAATGGGCAGACTGGGTGGGCCAAGTGGTCCTTATCTGCCGTCAAGGTCTATGTTTCTATGTCCTGGAGTTTGGCCAGAGCTGAACCCAGGTACTGGGCCTGGGAGGCAGAGAAGATAGTGCCTGTAGCTTCTGCTCCATTGAGGTGACCTTCAGCTTGAGCAAGTGCCCCTCGAGGGTCCGCTGATGGCGGCAGGTGATGGTGCTGAACCTCTGGCAGAACTCACAGGACAAGACGTCATGGTACGGGCCTAGGCAGAAAAAGCAAGCTGAGTGGCCGTCCTTCTTAGGAATTTGACGGCTGCAGGCACACTTGTTCCAATGCTCCAATGTCGACGAGGAAGGAGACGACACAAAAGAAAAGAAAAACCATTGAAGATGGGGAAAGACTGAGGTGAGAAAAATAAAAAAATGGTGCGAAAATGGCGACTGAAACAGCGGTGGTTTCCTTGCAGACCCAACGTGACGAAGTCAACAGCAGGAAAAGAACAGGGGAGGACTTTGGAATCTGCCCACCTATATAGGGTAGCTGACGTCAGTGAGTGATGTCGGAGGTGGGCGGCCCCCTCTGGTAGACTGTTAGCTAGAAAGTTTCAGTGTGGTCCTAGTGCCTGATGGCAGAGTCCTACCTGCGGAGAGGTGGTAACTGTAGGGGACTTCAACCTGCCCAAGGTGGACTGGAGCATACCATTCATAACATATGCTAGGAGTCAGGTGATCCTGGAAGGACTACAGAGTGGGTTTCTGACTCAGGGTGTCACTGAACCAACACTGAGGCAATTCTTGATCTGGTGCTCACAAATGAGGAGCATGTACAGGAAATAATGGTCAGGGAGCCACTGGGCAGAAGTGACCATTGCATAGTGTGGTTCCAGTTGGATATGGGCAGGGAAAGCATCCCGACTAAGACCAAAATCTTGGATTTCAGGAGGGCGGACTTCAGGAAAATGGGCGAAGTGCTAAGGAGCCATCTGGTGGGTATCAGAGCAGATATGGGGGTGGACCAAAGGTGGTCCATCATTAAGGAAGGAATACTGGTTGCCACAGATGAGTGTGTTAGACTCAGGGGGAAGAACACAAGGGCCAAAGCGCCCAGCTGGTTCAGTTCTGGGGTTGCCCAGGCAGAAAGGGAAAAGAGGCTGGCTTATAGAAAATTCAGGAAGACCAAGAGATGCGGATAGGGAAGATTACCCAAGGTTGGCTAGTGAGGCAAGTAAGGAAGTCCGGTGAGCAAAGGCACAGAAGGAGCTGCAGACAGCTGAAGGAATTAAGAAGGGGGAGAAGGCTTTCTTTTGATATATAAGTGAGAAAAGGGACAAGAAGGAAGGTATTGTTAGGCTTAAGAAAGGGGTGGAGTGGGCAGAGGATAATGGGGGAAAGCAGCGATACTAAATGAATACTTCTCTTCCGTCTTCGCCAGGGAGGACGACGGACCAGTGCCTTCAGGAGGGAAAAGAGAAGCAGGGGAAGGGGAACACAGATGTAATGATAGAGGAGGATAGAGTGAGGGAGGGGCTGCTGGCACTGAAGGTGGATAAATCACCAGGCCTGGACAGACTACATCCAAGAGTACTAAAGGAACTGGCTGAGGAGCCGGCAGGGCCACTGGCAGACCTATTTAATAGTTCACTAGAGTCAGGTGTGGTACCGCAGGACTGGAGAACAGCACATGTAGTGTCCCTCCACAAAAGCAGTCCTAAGGATGACCCAGGGAATTACAGACCAGTCAGTCTGACCTCCATTGTGGGCAAGCTCATGGAGACTATACTAAAGGAAAGGTTGGTGGAATATCTAGAGGAGCATGGTCTCCATGATGAGAGGCAGCATGGGTTCATGGGGGGGGGAAGAGATCATGTCAAACTAATCTGATCAACTTCTTTGACTGTGTCACTAAGACAGCAGACAGGGGCCAAGTGGTAGACATCCTATATCTTGATTTCAGCAAGATCTTTGACTCTGTGCCCCACAAAAGGTTGATCAGGAAGTTAGTGAATCTCAGGGTTGGGGAAAAGATGTCCAGATGTGTGGAAAACTGGCTGAGGGACAGAACCCAGAGGGTGGTTGTGGCGGGGGGAAGAGTGTTTTCTGGTACCAGTGAGGTAACCAGTGGGGTCCCGCAGGGCTCGCTGCTGGGGCTGGTGTTGTTCAATGTCTTCATCAATGACACTGGAGATGGCATGAAGAGCAATATGTGCCTATTCACGGATGACACCAAGCTCTGTGGGACAGTAGACACAGCTGAAGGGATATGAGACCTATAGGAAGATCTGGAAAAGCTGGGGAGGTGGTCCATGATCTGGCAGCTTGGCTTCAATGCCAAGAAATGCAAAGTTATGCATATTGGAGCCAAGAATCCCAGGACAGAGTTCTACCTGGGTGGAGTCTGAGTATCTGCATCAGAGGAGGAGAAGGACCTGGAAGTGATGATCACTAGTGACATGAAGCACTCCATGCAGTGCAAGAAAGCAGCAGCAAAGGCAAACAAAATGCTGGGATGTATATCTAGGGGGATCAGTAGTAGGAGAGAGGAGGTTATACTGCCCTTGTACAGGTCACTGGTAACGTCACATCTAGAGTATGGAGTTCAGTACTGGTGCCCACCCCTCAAAAAGGACAATAACCTGTTGGAGAAGGTCCAGAGGAGTGCTACAAAGATGACAGCAGGTCAGCAGGGTAAGGCATGAGAGAGATTGAGGGCACTGAACATGTACTCCCTGGAAGACAGGAGGGGAAGGGAGAGAGAAAGAGGGGATATGGTTGGGACCTTCAAGTACTTGAAAGGGATAAATAAGGTTGATAAGGACAGTCTCATTAAGCTGAGTGGCAACCATAACATGAGGGGGCACAGTCTTAAACTGGAGGGTGGGAGGTTTAGGAGGGAGGTGAGGAAGCACTTCTTCACAGAGAGGGTGGTGGACACTTGGAATGTGCTGCCGGAAAAGGCCATCTCATTGAAGACAGTGGGCAGCTTTAAAAGAGGCTGAGATAGGCATAGGGGGACGGTAAGAATCATGGGTAGGGAGGATGGGAGGAGTGGGGAGGAAGGGTAGGGACATTAGCTCAAGCTGCGGACCCTGCAATACGAGCAGACTTGATAGACCAAATGGCCTTCTTCTTCTGGCTTCTTCGTATGTATGTATGTTCGTATGCGATAGTCTACTGCAAGAGATTCCTCCGACATAAGAGCTGACCTTCCAGCTTGACCTATACCATAATACAACAATAGCGTAGACAGCTCACAATCCAGGCACAGATGCACTTGACTAACAAGCTGTCCCTTCCAACTGGGACCAAAGGAGACAAAAAGCCATCTGGAATGCCTGAAGTTCTTAGATCTGTCCAGGTAAAACTTAAGGACCCTCTTAACATCCAGAGAACTGAGTGTGTGTTTTCCTTCATTCTGAAAGCTAGCAGAGTACTGTAGGTAGGCAGCACAAGTGGCTGATTCAGATGAACTACGACACCACTCTAGGAAGGAACTTAAGGTGTGTACAAAAAACCACCTTGCCCTTGTAGAAACCAGTAAGCGGAGGATCTGTGACCAAGGCATGAATTTCAGACACTGCAAGCAGAAGTAATGGCAACTAGAAAAGCTGCTTTCTAAGTTAAAACTTTAGTTCATATGTCGCAAGGGACTCAGAAGGCTTGCAGGTGAGCATATCCAGCACAAGGCTGATGTCCCAGGCAGCCACTGGCTTCCTGATGAGAGACCTTTGTGTATAAAATTCTCTTAAGGAATCTCTTGAAGAGTAACAGCTGCGCTAGGTAGAAGGTACCTAAGGGCCTGTGGTATGCAGAAATAGCACACAGCGGACCTGGACTGTGGAATACTGCAAGTCACTGGTCAGCATCAGAAAGGTTCAGCAAGTACTCCAGAACCCTATCAGGTGGGCACCCAAAGAGGTCCATGCAGGATTTGGAGCACCAAATGGAAACTCTTTTCCACTTGGCTTGGTAAGTCTTCCTAGTGGAAGGTCTACAGGTAACCAAAAGGATTTCAGAGACCCTGTGGGATACCCTTTTATCTGTTAATTTCTATCCCTTCAGAAACCAGGCCTGAAGGTGAAGGGAACACAGGTTGGGATGGACCAGGTGACCCTGAGTCAGTAAGTCCATCCTGAATGGAAGGACCCTGGGTTTGCTGACTGACAGTCTGTTCAACAGAGGAAACCATATCTGGCAGGGGGCAAGCAGTATCATCTTGTCCCTTTACACCTCCAGTATAAGCGATACTCTCTGCACTAGGGAAACTATAGGATATGCATACAGAAAAAGCTTCTGCCACTGCAGTCTGAATCCATCCTGACAGAAAATGCTATGTTATGGATTTCTAGAGCAGAATCATGGCAGTCCGGCATTGAGCGAGGACACAAAAAGGTACACATCTGGGGTAGCCTACTGGCCGAATAGCAATTTGACGACATCTAGAGGTAGTGACGACTCATGAGGATTGGTCTTTGTTCAGCTGAGCTCGTCTGCCAGAGTATTCTGGACTCCTGTTAAGTAAATGGCTTGGTGCAAAACCCCCTGGTTCCAGGCACCATTTCCACACTCTCACTGCTTCCCTGCAGAAAGGGTGTGTGTTTCTTTTTACTTGTTGAAGTAATACATCAGACTTGCCTGTCTGGAGGACTGTTTTGTGGCTGATGTGATCCACTAGGACTTGTAGGTCGTACAACACAGCTCGCATCTCCACTGATGTGGAGATGAGCCTCTGTCTGGTCTCAGGAACCTTGTGTCTGGAGGCCCTGATAGTGGGTGCCCAAGCCCAACAGGGTGGCATCCATGGTGAGAGTCCCCTGAGGCTCCAGTTGGGAGAAAGGGAAGCCCTGGAGGAGGCTGTCCTCCATTGACCACCATGCGAGTGTCTGAACCAGGGCTTGGTCACCCACATGGGGTAGGTCTGAGGATGACACATTTGTGACCACATTACACTCAGCATCCACCGAGCTGTTCTCATGTAAAGTTGTGCTAGGGGAACTGTGAACATTGAAGAGTCTATCAGACCCAGCATACGTTGCATAGAGTGGGTTGAACAGATCTGTGCTCCATTATATAGCATTGGCAGGACTGCCTGCATTCTGCTCTCTGGAAGGAAGGCCCGGACCTTTGTCATATCAATAACAGCCTCTATGAACAGCAGGTGCTGTGAGGGCTGGAGCAGACACTTCTCTAGATTCAGCAGAACCCTCATGGAAGTAAGGAAATGAGTCCATAGCCACTGACTGGATGATGAAGAGGTCCTGGTGGCCTTGAAGCGCTGGGCTGTTTCGCACTTTATTGACATGTGAACCACTTCTACATTTGTAACAATGTAATGTATGAATTGTTACTGTACTTTGTTTCATTTTTAATTACAAAGTAAAATTATTGAAATGCTTAGCCTGGAATGCGGTGTGTGTTTTTTTCTAAGTATTTCCACTGACTGGATGGGTTGGCTATCAGCCAATCATCTGGATAAGGGTAAACAAGAAGTCTGTTTTGTCAGGTGCATTTTTGAGTACTGCAAAGCACTCCATAAAGACTCGAGGCACTGAGGAGAGCCCAAAGGGCAGGACTCTGAACTGATAATGGAGGAATCTGTGGTGGCTGGGATGCACTAGTCTGCATCCTGCATATCCTGGGAGGCTAACCAGTCTTGAGGTTTCAGGAAGAAGAGGGGATCCTAGAGAAATCATCTTGAATTTTTCTCAATCCATGAACTTGTTCATGTTTCTGAGGTCAATAATGGGGCGCATGCCCCCTGATTTCTTTGGAACTAGGAAGCAGTGGGGTAGAAGCATGTGTTTCCTTCCGACTCTGGCACTACTTCCACTGTCCTGTTGCTTAGAAGGCCTGCAATCTCCTGTACCAGAATCTCTGACATATGGGTCGATAACAGCCTTCTGGGTGGACAGTCTGGAGGGATTGCTGTGAAGTCCAGAGAGTATCCCTCCTGGATGATCCTGAGGACCCACTTGTCCGTCATAATGGACTCCCAGTGATGGTAAAACTGGGTCAGGCATCTCCCTACTGGTGAGGAGAGGTCTGCTTCATGCAGCTGAGGTAGGACCAGTGCTGAAGCTTCAACTTCAACTGTGTCTTCTTTTGAAGCTGGGGAGGCAGAGATTTGTTTTGGGCTACCCAGCCTTTTCCATGAAAGAACTGCCAATTTTAAAAGACACCACATCCTTTTCCCTTCCGAGGATTAGCAAGAGCTGGCCTGGAAGTCTTCAGGGTTGTTCTAGTTTTCTGAGGCACCTCAAGAGGCTTCTCTACCTACTGTCCAAACAGGTGAGTGCCAAAGGGAACAGTCATTACCTGTTGTTCGATATGTTGAGAAAACACAGAAGTATGAAGCCAGGAGTGCCTCCTTATATAGATGCCCACCGCAACAGAGAGAGTCAGGCAGTATCAAAGGTATCCATGGCTGCTTTGAACTGATGACTGTTAAGACACAATACCATGAGTAGTAGGCTGCAGAATCTTCTCTTAAGTTTCAGAGTCTGGCAAGGACTCTGCCAGACACTTCAGTAAGCTCTAAAGGGTATACTCATACTTGGAAAAATGCCCATGGTATCTATCAAATTTGCATGCCAAGGGTAGCTGCTGTAAAGCCCGCTTGCTGATAGTGTCAATCTTGCATGACCCCTTGTTAATGGGTCACACAGGAATCTCATGGGGAAGCATGACTCATTCTCGGCAGGAACAACAACGGGTATCAGTTATCGGCTGAGAAACACACTGGTCTGTGTGTTTTCTATATGCTTACAGACTGAAGGGACAGAAGCAAGCATATTCCAAACTGCATCTGCCAAGGTCTCAAATGCAGGCAGAATAGGAGGAACTAAACTGACTGGTATGGTAGAAACATTTAATCACTGCAGATGGAGATGTTTACCTGGGTCAATAGCTGAAGGCACAAAATCAAGTGCTGAGTACATATTCTTGAGCAAAGACTGGAAAAAGCAGATCCTTCTGGAGAGCAAGAGATGAGTTTGGGTTCGAAAAGTCCAGGCTATATGGCACTACCTAAAGGTACTTACTTTCTTTCATAGTTTTGCATGTCTTTAAAGGAACACTGTCAAACTCCCTTAGGCATCAGTGTGTCCCAAGACTAAAAATCACGTTATGATTGCCCACATTCTGTAGAGATTGCAGATGTAGCTGATAGTGTGATTCTGAACAATTTTTTCTTTTTAAAAGTGAAAAAACAGACTGCCCACCATACTGGTGTTACCACACAAAAACTTGTTTGTTTACATTCTTTGATCATCTTCCACTACATCTTTTATAGACTTAGGATCACCCCCAACACAGTCTAGCGAGTTGCGATTCTGTGGGACGAGAGGAGACTACTGCATCATGAGTGGCTGCTCTGTTTGGGGATGTTCCTAATATTCAGAATGTATGAAATAAGAGTAGGTTAAAAGAAAACTGCACCCTCATATCTTCTAAATGTTATTTGTTTCCATGTCAACAGACAACTCTTTTCATGTAGCTGTTAAAGACCTATGCAACTGCTTCAGTTAGTTTTCACACTTCATACTAGGCCCTGTCACTCACCTGGGAGGGTCCATTTCATGGCTGTTGAAATCTCATTGTCCCTGAGAGCTGCACTAGCATATGAGAACATGATGTCAGATCAACCGTTTATATCATGTATCTCTATGCCAAAATAACAAATACCCTGCAAAAACTCTCTGGAAACATATAAACCGACTGGAGTTTAAAGGGGGGAAAAACTGCATTACAACTCAGATAGCTTGTAAAACTCACTGAAGGTAAAAGGTGTATTTCACACCTTCTTGCAGCTTGGTTCTTTTAAAACTACTTAAGCAGACAGACATACTGGGGAGTTTAAAGGTTGATTATGCATCACATTCTCATATGCTAATGCAGCTCTCAGGGACAATGAGATTTCAACAACCACGAAATGGACCCTCCCAGGAGAGTGACAGGGCCTAGTATGAAGTGTGAAAATTAACTGAAGCAGTTGCATAGGTCTTTAACAGCTGCATGAAAATAATTGTCTGTTGACATGGAAGCAAATGACGTTTAGAAGATATGAGGGTGCAGTTTTCCTTTAAGGATTTCAAGCAAAACAAGGTTGGATATTACTGTACCATTCCTATGCATTTAGTTCTAGTACGAAAAGAAGCAGATCAAACAACCAGCAACATCAATGAAGTTTAGAAAAGGCAATCAATCATAAAATGTGGGTTTTCAACTAGCAAAAATGTGATGCACAAAGGGCTGACAGTGTCCCGTTATGGCTTTTCCTTCAGAGTCTGCACACAATTCAATAAAAGTAGGGTCTCAATCAAAGAACAGTTTACAATACCACCTTCACACAAAGATATATGCCTGCATTAGTGAGGTCACACCCATAATGTAAGTAAGGATTTTAATACCAGCATTTATTTACATGGCTAATTACAGAACTGTACATACGGTACCCAATTCAGATCCAACTCTCAGGATCTCACAGCTATGCAAGGGGGTGTTCACAATAACAAATGACCATACACATGTTACTAGGTATCTCAAGGATGTTGTAGTCTAAACATTTCTTATTCACAGCACAATAAATTAAAATTACATACTTGCCGTAATTTTTGATAATATCTTCGCCATTGATCACCACTTGTGGGCCTAAGGCAGAAGCGTCAAGACCCTGCAAGAGCCAGAACTTTTCTGGGGACCAGTGATACAGTAGGCACCACGCATGCACCTGCTGGTATACATAGTTCTTGATCTGGTAGGTAGATTGCTTAGAGAAGAATCCCCTGTGCCAGGCACCACTCCCACACTATCACCGTCTCTCTCTGCACAGAGGGAAAGACTGTGTTCCTCCTTGCTTGTTGATGTAACATATGACCAACTTGTCAGTCTGGAAAACTGTCCTTTGGCTGACCAAGTCCACTAGGGCTTTCAGGCCATATAGAACTGCACGCACCTCCAGCACTGTTTGGGGTACACACCAGCATACCACAAAAGGAATGCTTGTTGTGAAAAAAGAGACATATCCCCATATACCTCTCTGTGGGTCATAGGGAGGTGGTCTGGAGTGTTATCCTAATTTCATTAAGACTCTTTGAGGGACTGCTCAACCTACTGTCCAAACAGATAAGTGCCATCAAAGGGCACATTCCTCATCTGTTGCTGGAAGTCTGGCTTGAGGCATTCGACTCAGTGCCACATGGGAGGCTGGGTAGTAAGCTGGCAGGTACAGGTGCAGAGGTGAAAATGGTTGGATGGGTAGTAAACTGGTTACAGGGAAGGCAGCAGAGAGTGGCGATGGGAGAGGAGCTCTCATCTCCGAGGGCAGTGACAAGAGGACTACCGCTGGGATCGGTTATGTTTGGGTTGTTCCTATCAGACATTTTTTCCCCCCAACTATTTTTCTAGCCTCTACGTCTCGGAACTCTCTTGGGCCACTGTGCTTGCCTACTTGCTCTACCGCCCGCTGTGTTCCCCTACATCTTCAATTTCTCGCGGCTCCCCGGGATGGTAGGAGGCAGCAACCTGGGGAAACTGCAGGGGCAGTGATGGGGAACCAGAGTTGGGCGTGTGGCGAGGGCACTGACAGGGCCGTCGCCTATCCAGCGAAGGGTATTTTCTTGTTTTCTTACGCCTCGGCGTTGGACGTGCAATGCCACCCGGCCTGCAACGTGAGTGCTCCCACCAACGTCCGGAAGGCAGCTGCCAACGTCTACCCCACGCTCGTGAGCCCATGGGCGTCACAGTGCCACCAGTCTCCACCGGGGGCTGCTGATGCGCCAGGCTTCCCCTGGATCCCTCCCCGAAAGAGGAGAGCAGTCCTACGGACGTTCAATCCTCTCTCTCCCCTGCCAAATCACGACAGCCCGGGCTCGCTCCCGAACTTGGGTCGCCGCCGTGACGCGAGGTGTGACGTCCAGTGCCTCAACCCTCAGCACCACCGGGCCGACCCGTATTAGACATCTTAATGGGCATCAAGAGCAAGATCAGTTTGTTTGCAGATGACACCAAGATGGGAGCAGTAGTGGATGACCTAGGAGGGTGGCATGGGTTGCAGGATGATCTGTCAAAATTGGAGATCTGGTCGGACACCTGGCAGTTGGGATTCAATGCCAAAAAGTGCAAGGTGCTACATTTTGGGGCAAAAAAAAAATACAATAAGGAGCTACCAGCTGGAGGGAGAGGGGTTCAGCTAGCCATGACAGAGGAGGAGGAGAAGGATCTGGGGTGATTATAATGGGCTCAATGAACAACTCAGCACAATGCAGGAAGGCAGCTGCAAAGGCAAACAAAATGCTTGGTTGTATTGCATGGGGTATATCTTCAAGGAGAGGGGAGGAGATCCGGCCACTGTATAGGTCACTGGTTAGGCCACACCTGGAGTACTGTGTGCAGTGCTGGCGCCCATACCTGAAGAGAGACAGTAAGTTACTGGAGGGGGTGCCATGCAGGACAACAAAGATGATCCGGGGACTAGGGGACATACCCTATGTGAGCTGTCTGGGGGAGTTGAACATGTACTCACTGGAGGACAGAAGAGACTGGGGAATACGACTGAAACCTTCAAGTACATGAAGGGAATAAACAAGACAGGCACAGAAGGACTATTCAAGTTAAGAGGGGGTAGGGACACTTGAGGTCACGATCTCAGATTAGAGGGGGGAAGGTTCAGGAGGGAAATGAGAAGACACTTTTTTACGGAGAGAGTGGTGTCTGGGTGGAACGCGTTGCCTACGGAAGGGGCATCCTGCAGAACAGTGGACTGTTTCAAAAGGGGATGGGGCAGGGTAAGCGGGAGGTTTAGGGATGGGGAGGGGCAGCTGCAGTATAAGGGCTGCTAGCTGCACACTCAAGCAGACTTAATAGACCATAAGGCCTTTATTTGCTGGCAAATTCATATGTCACTATTTCACTGCCAAGACTGCAGCTGCAAAGTAAGCTGCTGCATCAAAGGCATCCATAGCGGCTTTAAGTTGATGGCTGCTGGATTCAATACCTTATTTAACAGCAAGCAGCATTTCTTGTTTTGTCTGTCTGGCAGGGCCTCCAATTGAAGTTTAAACTTGCCCCAGAAGACATACTCATATTTAGAGAAGAGGCTCTGGTAGCTAGCTATCCTCATGCCAAGGGTAGCCAAGACATAGACTCACTTGCCCATGGTGTCCACCTTCATGTGGGCATTATAGCTCTGTCATGCCCAGCCAAAATTACAATGGCATCCACTACTGGCTGGGAGAAATACACAGGCTTAGATTTAGGTGCCACACATTCTTGTTCGCCTGCAGGGGTACAGCTGTCATAGTAGCAAGCCTCCTACAAGCTGCCTCTGAGAGCACCTCAAGGGCTGGCTTGATGGGAGGAACTAAGGAGACTGGGATATTAGGTACGTTCAGAAACTCCAGTTGGAGGGGCCAACCCAGGTCTATGGCTGCAGGCTTGAAATTCAATGCGGAATGCATATTTCTGAGCACTGTCTGAAAGGGGAAGTCCTCCTGAAGTACAGTCATGGGAGCTGGTTCTGAGTTCTCTAGACCATAGCAAGAGTCATCCTCCTCACCATTAGAGATGATGAGGTTTGCATCTGACTTGTCCTTTTCTACATCCTCCTCACTTGGAGGGTAGTAGAGGGCAGGGGCCAGAAGAGCAAAAAAAAAGTGTGGGATGCAGCCAGGACAACAGTCCAGACCCGAAGGTAGTGCCCCAGACATCCCCGGAGGAAATGGTCCTGACACAGCAGGCCCATGCAGCATGGAGGCAGGCCCCAAGGGAACTGATGTCGGCACTGCATGCAAAGCCACACATTGCGTCGATGACCCAACCAGCACCAAACTGACCAGCAGCAGTACTGTGGCTGCTCCATCCCCAAAGAGGATAGAGGCAATCCCACAAGCAGGACAAATGTGGGCAGTGCAGTCGGCCACACGCCTAAATCAAGTGGCACCGCAGACAGCACCAGCCCAGCCAACACCAAGAGGACAGGAGCCAGCACCAGAAACAGCACCCACTGCTCCACCAGAGCTGCCCAATGGCCAGACTGCCCAGTGGAGTCCAATCTAATGGACAGAGAGGCTACTGGATGGAGACACCAATCTGGTAGGCCCCGGCGTCCCCCATGTCATCAGCAACGACAGGGGGGAACCCAGGCCTGAGGAATTTGAGTGTCTCACAGCAGAATGACCAGAGGATGACCCTGAACTGTTCCTTTCTTCCTATTCTGCAGGAGGAGGCTGTGCCTGAACAGTGCAAAGACCCGGCGCTGAGCCTGTCTGGGATATGGACTGTTCTTTGCAACTCCAGGAGGACAGGACAGTCCATTCCACAGGGCGCTGGCATGCCCATTATTAGAGCACCCAACTAAAGAGAGGTGGTGACCAGGCAGGGCCCTATTGCTGAGCAACTAGACTTTCCAGACTCCATACCAACTACCATGGTCGTCGACCACTGAGGTAGAATTTGAAAGAAAATTGTAGATTTGTGTGTGTTAAACTAACAAAACTGACATAAAAAAAATTGTTTAGTACATGTTAAAACTAAAGTGGAAAAACTGAACACTGCTGTTGTGTAGATGGTGACATTCTAGCCCTCAACGTGCACTCGGCTGAAGAAAAAAAAAAAAAAAGGGAAATTAGGTGGTTGGGGGCTGGTGCCGTTACATACTAGCATGCGCTCATGTACGCACCACGTCATGGACCCACAAAAAGTTCTGGCTGCTTCGGGGTCCTGGCGCCTCCAGCTTAGACTCACGAGTGGAAAATCAATGGTGAAGACTGATTCTTGGAAGATCCAGGAGTTTTCTAATACACTGTTTGCTAATAGTATTGTATCCTTAGCAAGCAAAAGTTTACATTACCCATTACTTCAAAGAGAACTCCGCAAGCTAGCATGAGAATCAAGTGCCAGAATCAGAGTGATTCTTCAAATTGTTGTTTAACAGTGGGCCAGTTAGCACAGGAACCGCACAACAGTATAAGCAAACCAACGTGACCTCTTTATTATTATGATTACTATATTATGGACAAATTAAATTAATTCCTGATAGAATAAACATATTAAAAGAATCACTGTGCTGTTCCCTAAGGCTGTGCGTTTACAGTTCTCTGTTATACCACGACCAATCGTGAGGATACCAGACTTTCTAGTGAAGGATTTGCTGTGCAATGGCAGACGGATGCTCAAGCTGAGTAATTCCCATTTACAACTGCCAAACCCTAGGCCATGCTGTCACAGTTTATTTCTATGATGTAGTGGCGGCTTGTCAGCTGCTGATGCTGTCCTGTGTTCCAGAAGATTTGCAGTTGAGGTGTATGCCGCTCCTTCAGCTACTTTCTTTCAACTAGTTTTCTACAGACCGTTTCCCTGCATTGAAAATGAAATAAATTTAGTAAGTAACAAAACATTATTTTCTTAATACAGTCATGTCACCTTACAACACATTACTTCTAAACCTCAGAGGTCACAGTCAATCTCAGACACTCACAGTGCCACCCTGAGTAAGTCGCTCAATCTTGTATTTTAGTTTCTCAATCAACTGAAAAGATTTTACATCTGAGCTGGACTGCTCCAATATAATGAATTAAATCAAAAAATACAACTCATGAATAAGAAGAAACACATAAAGAGATTCCAAAATCATGTTTTTTTTTTTTGTGGTACATGCAACTCAAACTGTGTGCTTCATCAACGTCCCCACCACAGCACAAATATAAGTTATGCACTTAACGTAACTGAGCTTCCAGAGTATCTTCTCCATGAAGTGTCACTTACGGGTCCAGGCTAGAGGAGCTTGGACCCTGAGGGAGCAAATCTTTAAGGCTGAGGGCCAGCTGCAGCACCTGCGTTACACTGTGTGGTGTCATGCCCTAACCAATAACTGCTGCCAGCTCCCTCACCTACCTCAGTTCTGTTTGCCAGAGAGAAAGCAGAGAGTTGGGAGAAACATGCTGGGCCTGTGGCAAGCTAGCCCAAAGGGAAAAAGTACAGAGGAGATAAAATAAATAACCAAATCAAACACAACTGCCAACTCAGGCAAATAAAATGGACACACCTGTGGATGGGCCTACAGTGTAGGAACCTTAAGGTGTTCCGGTAATCCTGAGAAAAGAAGTAGTGGCAATTGAATAAGCCATTGCCTCAGGCAATAGGAGAACTCACTGCACAGCATGTACAGTATTTGCTGAGCTAGAATCTACGAGTTACGTGAAAGTGGGACTTCTGGTGACATCACTTCCTGCAATGGAGCAGCTCTGATCCACCCCACCACAATGCCTATTAAAATTAGTGATTTCGGTATAAATTGTGGCTAGCATGAGAGGCTAGCAAAAAAAAAAAAAAAAAACAGGTTGTTGTATCACAAGCCAAAGACTGTCGAAAGATGGCGGTTGGGACCTTCTACACCAGCAAGTAGTACGGCATCGTCCTCCTTCACACCTGCTCTACTCTCCCTCAAAGGTCACAAACACATATTCTAGATGAACTTAAATCTTTTTGAACCAAGATGGCTGGTTCCTTACAATTCTTGACATGATGTGGATGCCCTGAAGACAGAATCTGCGGAGCAGCAGGTTGCCCTCTCAGCCTAGACAAACGCCATTATCAACCTGATCCTGCAAATCACAAGCAGGTACAGCTAGAGCAGAAATACTGCAACCTGGAGGGCAGATGCAAGAATCTTCAAACCTATGGACTATAGCCCCAGATCACAGCATTTGTGGACAAACTGATCCATGCAGATCCTAGAATCGGAGCCCTTGCATTTGGAATGTGTGTGCTAGGCATGTGGCCCTAAACCTGGGCTGACTGAAAGCCCTTGGTCCAGTATCTTTAAGGTTCTTCAGTTATGGTGTAAAAGAGCATGAACTGTCAGAGGCTTGGTGAGAAAGGAAACCTTTTGGGGAACCCAAAGAATCTGTTTTGACCAGGACAACGCCCCAACCATCCAGGCGCAAACAGGCTACTCTCCCTGCCTTAAAGCCCTCCGACAAGCCAGCCTGCGCTTTCAGACCACATTCTCTGAGAAGCTCGGTGTTCATTTTTTGGAGGGACCTGTTACCTACTATTCATCAAAGAATGCTACAGAAGACCTGAAGTGGAGTGGGACTGATGTTCCTTTACCACCACAATCCAGGCGGGCCTGCAGGTCCACTCGCATCAGTCCACCGGCAGCATGGCCTAGGACAGCTTGACTAGATGAGGGAGACTACTTCGGCGGTTGTCACATTAAGAAAAGCAGGTGCCATCTATGTTGCAGGACACAAAGTAACTCTTACAGCAGGTTCCCCACTGATTAAGGGCTTGGTAGTGACAATCATTTGACAGATTGAACATAATGTGATTTTACACTTACCTAATCCCTTATTTATCTCTCTCTCTCTCTGATGGCATGTATGTGCTTGCTTTTCTGTGACGGCATCAATAGCAAGGGCCTGACTTCCGGTGACGTCAGCAGCCTAATGGCAGCCTGAATCCTGAGCTCCCTAAGCTCTCCAGGAAAAATCCAAATACATCTGCCTTACAAACAATGAATTCATCTGCAAAAACAACCAGATCAAAAACTATTTTGGCAAGGAGTGCATCGACACCAGTACAAAAACTGAAAGAACTCCTGATGCAGGAAAAAACTAGCACTTCCCCCAAGGCCCCTGATCTTGCTACTCGCATGGCAATGGAATCAGCAACGGAGGAGGAAAGTACAGATATTATATCCTCTATTCTTCAAACTGCCAAAACTGTCACCAAAATAGATAAAAAACTCTCAGAACTTAAGTTGGATTTGGGGAAGACTGAACACAAAACAGACCAGCTGGAACTTGGCCTCACAACCGTAATGGAGCAGTCTGACTGTCAGGAACGCCTGTTATTATACTTGATGGCAAGAGACAGGGAAATGACTCACCGCCTTGATGATCTGGAAGGATGTAGCAGGCGACAAAATGTTAGGATGTACGGTATTCCGGAAGGTGCGGAAAGAAATTCCAAGGATACCATTACCTTCATGCAGTCTGTCTTAAGGGAGACCCTCCAACTGCCCCCAGATTTCAACTTGGCCATGGACAGGGCCCATCGTTCGTTGGCACCATGACCCAGTAATGCAGAAGCGCAGCCCCCATCTTTCGTGGTGAAAATGATCTCCTACAGTGCTAAGGAAGAGTTGATTCGGAGGGCCTGGGGCTCCAGAAATTTAACTTAACAGCACCGCATATCATAGATACATAGACAGTGTCGGCAGATAAGGGCCTATGGCCCACCCAGTCTGTCCATTTGAGCTTGTAAGTTCAGTTTGTTTTCCAAGAAGTCTATTGCCCCTTACCCCAGACCTCCAGAATTCCTTTATGTCTATCCCATACATTCTTAAATCCTGTGATTGTTTCAGCCCCCACCACTTCCTCTGGCAGGGTGTTCCACTTGTCCACCACCCGTTCTGTGAAGAAATTCTTCCTCACGTTTCCTCTGAATCGTCCTCCCTCCAACTTCATCCCATGCCCTCTAGTCCTGGAACATCTTTTTCACTTAAAATAGTGTATTCATGCACCCTGTTCCTCCCTGCAAGATACTTGTATGTCTCTATCATGTCCTCTCTCCCTCTCTCTTCCAGGAGTACATATTCAATTCCTTCAACCTGTCCTCATAGGACTTGTGATGCAATCCATGTACCATCTTTGTTGCCCTCCTCTGAACCTTCTCTACCCTGTTCTATGTCCTTACGTGAGTAAGGTCTCCAGAACTGTACACTGTACTCCAGGTAGGGCTCACTAGTGCCTTGTATAGTGGAATTATGACCTCCCTTTTCCTGCTGATGATGCCCCTGCCTATGCATCCCAGCACCCTATCTGCTTTACCTGCTGCCTTGTCACACTGTTTCCCTACCTTGAGGTCATCAGAGATGATAACCCCAAGATCCCTTTCCTGCTTGGTGCATACTATATCCTCACCCCCCCAACTGATATATTGTGCCAGGGTTTTTGTGCCCCATATGCATTATCTTATACCACTTTGCATTGAATTTCAACTGTCAAACCCCTGACCACTCTTCCAAGTTTCTGCAGGTCCCTTCTCTTTCCGTCTACACCCTCTGGTGTGTCTACTCTGTTACAGAGCTTTGTGTCATCAGCGAACAGTGAAATTCTGCCTTCTAGGTCCTGCGCAATGTCACTGATGAAGATGCTGAATAGGACCGATCTCAGCACTGATCCCTGTGGTATCCCACTGGTCACTCTTCCCTCTGTGAAGTGACAGCCATTTACCACCACCCTCTGTGTCCTGCCGCCCAGCCAGTTACCTATCCACCACACTACTGTCCTGCCCACACCCATATTCCCCAGTCTGTGTAATAGTCTTCTCTGTGGCACACTGTCAAAGGCCTTGCTGAAGTCCAGATAGGCCATGTCCACTGCCCTCCCCTGATCCACCTCCCTAGTCACCCAGTCAAAAAATTCAATGAGGTTGGTCTGACATGACCTCCCCCTGGTGAAACCATGCTGCCTTGGGTCCTGTAGTCCACTAACAATCAGATGTTCCACCAATCTCTTCTTCAGTAGTGGTTCCATGATCTTCTCCACTACCGAGGTAAGGCTGACTGGTCTGTAGTTCCCCGCTTCCTCTTGGTTCCGCTTTTGTATAAGGGATTACATCTGTCCTCCATTCTTTGGGTACCTCCCTGTTTCCAGTGATCGTCTAAACAGGATAGCCAGAGGTTCAGCCACCACCTCTTAGTTCTTTAAGGACCCTAGGAGTTGCACCCATCTGGCCCCATTGCTTTATCAACTCTTATTACTTCCAGTCCTTCAGGACCCTTTCTCGTGTAAAGGGACTTGGGTCCATTTCAGCACCATTCTCACCCTTGTACTCCTTCAGACCCATTACCTCCTCTTCCTCAGTAAAGACTGAGCAGAAATACCTGTTCAATATGTCAGCTTTACTGTTGTCATCCTCCACGCAGCCCCATCCTCCCCTTCAGTCTCACTATCCCTCCCTTTACCTTTCTTTTTTCACTTACGTACCTGTAAAAGGTTTTGTCCCCTCTACCCACTGATTTTGCAATGTGCTCTTCTGTCTGAGCTTTGGCTTCCCTTACTGACCTCCCTGCCTCTCCTGGTACTTCTCCCTAGCCCCTTCTGCCTGTGTCTTTTTGTACTGCCTGAATGCAATTTGGCTATCACTTTCTTTGCTACCTCTTTGGAAAACCATAATGGTCTCCTCTTCCTAACCTGCTTAATGCATAATTCTGTTGCCCTTGTAATCCCCATTTTAAATACTGCCCACTGTTCCTCAACCCTTGATTCCTGCCCCATTCCCCTTAATGCCTCTTTCAAGTATCTCTCCATTTTCCCAAAGTCTGCCCCCCTAAAATTCAGGATACGTGTTTTTGTGTGGTTTGGTTCCACTCCTTCTGTGATTTCAAACCACAATGACTAGTGGTCACTGTTGCCCCCATCACACCGTCCCTGTTTGTGAGCACACAGTCCAGTATTGCCTTCTGCCAAGTTGGTTCCATGACCAGTTGCTTGAGGAAGGCACCTTGAAGGGAGTCCAGGATAAATCTGCTCCTAGTTGATGCTGCTGCTGGGATGCTCCAGTCCACGTCTGGAATACGGAGGTCTCCAACCAGTACGACCTCACCCTTGTCTGCCATCGTTTGGATGGCTAGCATCAGCTCCCTATCTGGTTCTTCCTCCTCGGCTGGTGGTCTATAGACCACACCTGTGCGGATGGATGGCCCCATTTTCCTTTCCAGCTTAACCCACAGTATCTCTCCATTTTGCTCCTCCTGGATCTCTGTGGCCCTTGTGTCATTTTTCACATACAGTGCCACTCCTCCCTTCCTACCTGCCCTGTCTCTTCTGAAAATGTTGTAGCCAGGTATGGCCATCTCCCAGTCGTAGTTATCATTACACCAGGCTTCTGTGATAGCCACAATGTCCACTCACTCGACAATGATTATACCCCTTCAGTGCAGGACAGCCACCGGGAAGCCTGGCTAATCCTGAAACAGCTACGGGCCAGAAATATTATAGCTCAACTACGCTTCCCTGCCAGGCTGAAAATCAAAACAGAGAAGGGAACTAGAATCTTTGAAGACCTTCTGGCGGCCTCAAAATACTTTGAAGAGAATGGTATAACGGTCCCTGCACTTTTGAAAGAATGCCTTGAAAAAGAGCTCCACAAATCCACAGGTCGGTATCCCGCAAAGGCCTACCCTGAACACAAGTCGCAACTGTACCATCAGACGCACCTGGGAGCCAATCTACAATCCATGCTTGGCAAGTTCATTTCCCTGCTCCAGCTAGCTGATCTCCAGGAAGAGGAAGGATCACAGATGCTGTTGGACCCCATGGAAGATGACACCCGGAATCTAGACACCTGATCCTAATCCCTTAAAGGTACGGTAATAAAGATTATTTACTTTTGATGTTTGGCAGAGAAGGGCCATCCCAAAGCCCCTCACCACGCCGCCCAAGCGATTCTATTAATCGCAACGCGGGGAGATGGCCCTATCTAAGAGAGACACTTCACCCCCAAGAAAGTACAGTTACATAAGAACTTACCGTAACAGTAGATCTTCGAGAGAGGCTCTTGCAGTAGGTAATTACATATAGGACTGAAGCTGGTAGGTGTCAGGACCCCGGAAAAATTTCTAGCCAGCAGTCTCTGGCGGGGGACCGCCCCCACGTCAGGTGACCGGCGTCAGACGTCGTCGGTATAAAGGCGGTCCCCATCCTGCCCAGTTCTTTCTGCCAAAGGCCCAAAAAGGCAAGATGAGAGAGAAGCAGATGTTTCCCCATGGAAAAGGGCTGAGAAAAGCTGAGGGGGATGGAGGCAGAGTATTTACCTACAGAGCCTCTCAAAGATCTACTGTTACAGTAAGTTCTCCACGTAACTGTACTATTTTACTCGAGAGGGCTCTTGCAGTAGGTAATTACATATAGGACTGAGTCCCAAGCAGTCTGAAACAAGGAGAAGCACACGGGAGGAGGAAAACTACCCATCCTTTTATCTTCCGGCTGTGAGGGTCTCAAGAGAGGAGACCCTGCAGAACAGCCAGCCCGAAGCCTGCTCTACGGCGAGAGGTAATGTCCAAACTATAGTGTTTCGTAAAGGTATGGACAGAAGTCCAAGTGCAGCTGCGCAAATGTCAGCCGCAGACACATTCTTAAAACAAGCCGCAGAGGCAGCGACACCTCTGGTGGAGTGGCCTCTGACATGACCCAGCAGAGTCTTGTGATACTTGTCATAACAGAAAGTGATACAATGAGCCAACCATTTAGATAGGCATTGCTTGGAACCAGCATTGCCTTCTCTTTTGGGAGCAAAACAGAAACAGCTGATCAGACTTTCTGAGATCTTTCGTCCTTTTGGTGTAGTATCTCAGAATTCGGTAAACATCCAAAGTATGCAAGAGGTACTCCCCTTGATTGGAGTGTTGCGTAAAGAAAGCAGGAAGCTCAATAGATTGATTCAGCGAGGATTCCTCTACCACCTTAGGGAGAAACTTAGGATTAGTGCGCAGAGCTACCCGTTCCTTGTGAAAAATCAAATACGGGATTTTGCACATCAAGGCCTGAAGCTCGGAAATCCTTCGAGCTGAAGTAATGGTCACTAGGGAGAGAGACTTCCAGGATAGGAACTTTAGGTCTGCTGAGGCTGCTGGCTCAAAGGGAGGCAGGGTAAGCCTCTCAAGAATGAAATTCAGATCCCAAGGAGGGGCAGGAACGTGAACAGGGGGCTGCAAGTGGAGAACTCCTGTAAGAAAAGTCTTAGACTTCCAACTGCGCGAAGGTCCTGTCCCCAAAAGGAACATGATAAGCAGAGATGGCCGCCATGTGAACTTTCAGAGAGGAATGACTGAGACCCAGATCAAAGAGATGGCGCATATAATCCAGAATTCTCCCGACAGGGCACGAGAATGGCTCGAAATCCTTGGAAGAGGCCCAGAGAACTGTTTCCATTTCATGGCATAGGCAGATCTAGTGGAGGGCTTTCTGGCCTCTACCAGAATCTCAGTCATAGGTGGGGAAACCCCGAACCGGGCTTGAGCTATGTCTGCAGGAGCCACACATGCAACTGAAGGGATCTGAGGCCTGGATGGACCAGGGTCCCCTGATCCTGGGACAGCAAAAGCTGCGACAGAGGAAGAGGAGGCTCCTCTGAATACTGTTGCAGAAGAGAGAACCAAACTTGCCTGGGCCAGAAAGGAGCGATTAGGATTATGTGAGCTCCTTCTGAGCTGAGTTTGTGTAAGACCCTCGGAATTAAGGGAATGCGGGGTGGGGGGGCGGGGAGGCATAGGCCGATCTGCCCTTCCAGTCTACAGACAGGCGTCTCTCCAAAAAATTTCTTGCCCTGGAGTGAGCAGGAGGTGGGAAGTTTTGCATTGTGAGGAGACTCAAACAGGTCTACCCCAGCATAGGAAGATATCGTCTGCTACCCCCTGATCCAGTTCCCACTCGTGTGCCTGGGCAGACAACCAACTGAGGTGGTCTGCCAACGTGTTCTCGACCCCTGGAACATGAACTGCCATGAGGTGAAGGTGGTGTTGAACCGCCCAATCCCAAACCCACATCAAACGAGTTCCTCCCTGTTTGTTGATGTACCAGACTACACACGTCTGTCTGGACCGCCAGATGACCGGGAAGCAGATAAAGATGCAGAGCTTGTAGAGCATACAGCACGGCCCTGAGCTCAAGTACATTTATGTGAACAGTCTGTTCGAGCCTGGATCGGAAGCCCTGAGTCCTGTGAGACCCCAGGTGGTCTCCCCAACCCTCTCCCAAGGCGTCTGTTGTCAATGTTTGGGAGGGGGGAGTGAGGCAGAAGGGAACTCCCTGGCAAGGGTTCTGCTGAACAATCCACCATTGCAAGTCCCGAACCATAGGGTTAGAGACCAGGACTTCCTGATCTAGGTCGTCCACCAACTGATCCCACTGAGACCGAATCCTCCACTGAGAGAGCCTCATGTGGAGCCGAGCGCGAGGGACTGTCGGAATAGCAGCCACCATGAGCTGGAGGAGGTGAAGGACTGATCTGGCGCTGACCGCCTGCGACTGGACAATAGGCTTACATGAGCCTGAAGGGTGGCCACCCTGTCCAATGGCAGGAAAGTCATGGCGGAGGTCGTGTCCAGGATCGCCCCGATGAACTGGAGCCTCTGGGACGGGATCAAATAGGACTTGGCCTGGTTGATGGTAAAACCAGGCTGGTAAAACCTGCAGGGAAAGGGTGCAGAAGTTCCTCCCTGGATGGGGCCGCCAGGAGCCAACCGTCCAGGTACCTGTGCCTCCTGGAGTGCAGGTGGGCGCTATCTGTGAGGCATTTGGTGAACATTCGGGGCTCTGAGGAAAGACCAAATGGGAGGGCCCTGAACTGGTAGTGGTCCCCCGATACGAAAAACGAAGGTATTTGCGGTGGGAAGGGCGAATAGGGATATGCAGGTGGGCATCCTGCATGTTCAGAGCGCACAGCCACTGTCCCGGCCGAAGTAAGGGCAGAAGGGTCTGCAAAGAGAGCATTCTGAACCGTTTATACTCCATGAACAGGTTCAGGGAGCTGAGGTCTAGGTTAGGCCTCAAGTCTCCTGATTTCTTTGGGACCAGGAAAAAATGGGAGTAGTAACCTGTCCCCTGAAGGTGGGTTGGGACAGGCTCCATCGCCGCCTTCAGCAGAAGGGAGGATATTTCTTCCCAAACCAGAAGATGATGTTTCGGGGAGTAAGATGACCCGGGGGTCTGGGTGGTTTCTGTAGAAACTCGATTGAGTGTCCTTCTGCTATCAGCTGGAGCACCCAAGTATCTGAAGTGATCCTCTCCCAACCCGGTAGATGGAAGGAGAACCTCCCTCCTACTGGTTCCTCTGGAAGGTCCAGAGACTGTGGGAGAGAGAGGAGTCAGGAGGTGTGGGGGCAGCGCCAAGGCTGAAGCTCCGCCACTTTTTGGGGCTTGGCGGCGGAGGCCTGATGTTTGTACTTGCCCTGAGGAGACAGCTTTGGGCGGGAGCGTTCTGGCAAGGGCGGCACTGACCCTGAGGGGCCTGTTCATAGAGTCGACAGACTTTAGAGCAGTACCCTTCTCTTGCAGATCAGTGATGATGTCCTTGACATCCCCACTGAACAGCACCAAACCCCTGAAGGGCACGTCCTGGATAGCGGACTGCACCTCCGGGACCAAACCTGACACTTGGAGCCAGGCATGACGCCGCAAACCCATGGCAAAAGCCGAGATCCGACCAGCAGCATCCACTGCGTCGTATGTGGCATGAAGCATGTGCCGACTGGCTGAACAAGCAGACCGGACCAGATCTGCTGCTTCCTGCTTAGTCTGAGACTCAGGAAGGGAGTCCAACTTTGCTTCCACCTCACTAAAGATCACCTTCTGGTAATCCCCCATATGAGCAACACAATTAAGGACCCTTATTCCCAGAGTGGAAGAAGTGTAGACCTTCTTCCCATACTGGTCCAGAAGATGGGATTCCTTGTCAGGTAGGGACGAGCTAAGATGCTTAGGGTTAGACGTACGGCCGTGAGCGGCGCTTATCACGACCGAGTTGGCTTTGGGGTGTGTGTTAAGGGAATCAACACTGTCTGGAGCCTGGTATAGCCTATCCGCCTTCCTCGGAAGGGGGGCTAATGCCGATGGTTGCTTCCAAATAGTGGAAACAAGGTCCGCATGAGGCTCGACAGTAGCGTATCGGCGTCTTCGGTGGAATCAGTGTTGGAGCGGATTCGGGCAGATCCAGATGAGCAGCGAGTTTCTTCCACTGTGGATCCGGCTCCAAAGATTGCCACTGGTGAACCGCCTGGATCTTATGCAGCAACTCCAGAAAGGAAGGATCTTCCGGAGGTGACTTCGGAGGAGTCCTGGGCCTAGGCTGGTCTGGAGCGCGTGGCTCGTCATCTGGATCAGAGCACCCATCGGAATCGTCCATGGTCTCCGAAGAAGAAATAGAAGAGGAAGACCCTTCCCGGCGCGGAGGAGGAACGGACCCCTTGGGCAGAGCTCGAAGAAGCGTGTCCTCCCCAGCCCTGGTACTGAAGGGCTCGCCTCTGGTGTCAGGAGTGGGGGAGGGAGTCTCTCGCCTACGACGACGGGAGTCCGGAATCGGGTCCGGCATCAGAAAGCAGCTCTCCACCTCCTAGCCCACCAGGAAGCTAGGGTCTCCTTCAGATCTACCGGCGGCTGAGGGGGTGGTGGAGGAGGAGGTGGGGGATATGGATATTGGGGATATCCGTACGGTGATAATCCATAACCCGACGGCGGGAAGCCTGGTGTCAGGTACTGGGGCACCGGTTACTGTGGCGTCGGGCAGACCAGCGTCTGGTACTGCGGCACAGGATACTGCGGTCCCGGGTAGGATGGCGTTGGATACCCTGGCACCAGGGGCTCTGACCGAGCAGAAGGCCCTAAGAGAGGCCCAGCAGGCAGTCCCGGAATGGGAGGCAGCATAGGGACAGCGTCTGGCAAGGGAATGTCGCCCCGCGTCGGAGCCATCGTCAGAGGGTCCGATGTCAGGTCGTCCAGCCCAATGGGAGGGAGACCTGACAGTAGCGTATCGGCGTCTTCGGTGTTGCTTGGGGAAGGAGGACTAAAATCCCCTGGGTCCAACAGGGGAGACGCTGGAGCCTCGTAATGCAACGGTGAACGTTGCGGCAAGCCGCGGACAATGGACAGATGCGTAGGGTCCAGCATCGGCACTAACGCCGTGCGGCCGGAGGGGCCAATGTCTGCCTTACTGGCAGGGTCTGGGCGGACATCAGAGGAGTCGGCGTCCGACTTATCAGACCCAACGCTTGACGAACGCTATGAGGAAGGAGTGGCCTTGGCAGGTGCTTTGGAGGCCATGCGCTGCCCCGAAGGGTCGGGCATCTTATCGGCTTTGCCCATGCGGGCGGAGCAGCAGACATTCAGTTTACTGGAGCCGCTTGAACCAGAAGGCCGCACGGTGGCAGGCTTACTGGGCGCGGCTGCCTCCTTTGACCCGGAGGCTCCCGAGGGGTCTGAGAACGAGCCCAACGGGAGGGTCGACTACGCCTTGGAAGCCTCCAAGACGGCCGTAGCGGAACGGCCCCCCCGGAGATGTTACCTTCAGCACCACGACCCTGGCTGGAGTCGCGGTGGCCGTAGAAGAGGAGTCCCAGTCCTGGTGCTGCTTCTTTTTGCTGCGACCCTCAGAGGAAGTAGAGGCCTGCGGAAGTTTCTTCAGCTTCTTCTCCATGGAGGACATCTTTTTCAAAATGTGGGCCTCCAGGGACTGCTGCTTCCGTTTGCGGGTGGCGGTGTTGAACTGTTGGCAGTGCTGGCACTTCTCCATGGGGTGATCTGGGTCTAGGTAGAAGAGGCACTGGGAGTGTCCATCCTCGTGCGGGAGCTGGGCGCCACAGGAATCGCACTTGTTCTTGTGCTCCGATGGAGTAGGGGACGACATACACGGCAGAAGCTGACAAAAATCTGATGAGAATATCGAATAAATTCGGAAAAGTAACGGTAATAATACAGACGAATGACTGATGAAGCAGTGAACTTAACCGCAAGGCGCTTACACGAGCTAACGGCGGGAAAGAACTGCAAGGCGGGCGTGGGGGACCACCCCTTTATACCAACGCTGCCTGACGCCGGGTCACCTGACGGGGCAGTCCCTCGCCAGAGACGCCAGCTAGAAATTTTTCTGTGGGGTCCTGACGCCCGCCGACTTCAGTCCTATATGTAATTACCTACTGCAAGAGCCCTCTCGAAGTAAGATCTGCTGGCGTTTGTGACCAGCAACCCACCCTGCTACAGGAGAATCAGCTCTAGCAAATGTTTCTTTGGCCAGACTGCATGAGCGCCATGATTTACCCTGTCCTATGGTTTCAACGGACAAGTTGTAACGGTCGTTAAGAGAGCTCAGATGCACATCGCTTCTTTTCTACCCTCCCACCTCCTCAACTACTTATGACTCAAAGTCATCACTATCCCTCAGGGGAATCCAGATCGCTTGAACTGCACCTGAACTGGAATACTTAACCCTGGTCTAACTTCATAATCAGATGTGCCAACAATTTGCTGATCTTTACATAACTGTCTAGATAATGAAGTTGGGGTGGAGGGGGAAATTATTACTTGGGAGAGACAGATGAAAAGGATGAAAACGACAGAAACCCAGATTTATGAGGTTTCACACTGGGAAATGAACAGGTACACATCAACTGAAAGGAAAAATAAAGTTGGCATATGTGTGCTAGAAAAAGGGCTGGGGAACCCCCCCCCCCTTAAAATCTTGTAAATACGAAACCAGAGGGCGGGGGAAGGGAGATATATATCTCATGCACTGGTTACTGTTCTGTCTAGAGCTGCTGACATTGGTTTCTCCAGTGGACTGGGGCCACTGTGTTCTCCCCAACTCCCACAGCTGGTTTTTACCCTACATGGACAGGGTAAAAGGTGTCACAAGAGTGTCACCCCCCCAACCTAAGATACCATCAATGGGTTGACCTTGGAAGCCACTTAGAACTAGATCTATGGAGGAAATTACAACTTTCCCCAGACGACGACGCCCCTGCAAGGGCCTGGGTCACCAAATGTTCTCAATCCGAGACTGACCTCACACTGGCTGCAACTAGTAGCTGGGAAGGGGAACTGACTCAGCTGTAAATAGTTAATCATATAAATGTTCAAGATGGAAGGGCTAAACCAGCAGTTTGGTTTAATCCTCGGAGTGCTACAAATCATATAGTGACACCTTGTGGTGAAATAGCTATTTTGTTACTTGTTATTCTGTTTTACTTACTGGATTGGCATGTTGTTTCTATTGTTTACCAGACTGGGTTAAGAAATTTTGAAACTGTTAAGGAATTTGTCAAACTACAGGGGCATATACTATCTTATACCACTTATATAATGGTCTATATTCACCAATTTCACACTTCTTTACAACAACTGAAAAAAAACAGGTTACTCACCTGTAACAGTAGTTCTAGTAGTGAATCTCACCGGAAGTCTTCAAGCTGGCTCCTCCCACCCACCCAGGTGGTATATACCTCGGCTCCGCCACATGACGCCAGATCTTAGCCCGCTGAAAGCCAGGTTGTGTGCGTCCGCAGCCGGGGGGAGGTTGGGTGGGTCCGTGTGGATGAACATATACCACTTCTAGAAAGTACAGTTACGTAAGAACTTACCGCAACAGTAGATCTTCAACAGAGGCTCTTGCAGTAGGTAATTACATCTAGGATTGAAGCCGGCAGGCGTCAGGACCCCATGGAAAAATTTCTAGCTAGTAATCTCTGGCGAGGGACCACCCCCACGTCAGGTGACCGGCGTCAGGAGATGTCAGTATAAAGGGGTGGTCCCTCACGCCCGCCTTGCAGTTCTTTCCTGCCAAAGGCCAAAAGAGGCCAGATGAGAGAGAAGCGAATATTTCCCTCACTGGAAAAAGAGCTGAAAATGCTTTGGGGGATGGAGGGGCAGGAAGGTATTACCTATTGCAAGAGCCTCTCTCAAAGATCTACTGTTACGGTAAGTCCTTACGTAACTGTACTATCTTACTTTGAGAGGGCTCTTGCAGTAGGTAATTACATATAGGACTGAGTCCCAAGCAGTCTGGAACAAGAAGCAGCAAACGGGAGGAGGAAAGTTACTCAAAGTAGATCCTCTAGCTGTGAAGGCCTCAAGAAAGGAGGCCTTGCAGGACAGCAAGCCCAAAGCCTGTTCTATGGTGAGAGGCAATATCCAAACTGTAATGTTTTGTAAAGGTATGGACGGAAGTCCAAGTGGTGGCAGGCACAGAAGTCTGCCGCTGACACATTTTTGAAACAAGCCGCCGAGGCAGCGACTCCTCTGGTGGAGTGGCCTCTCACTTGACCCGGAAGGGTCTTTTTGTACTTGTCATAACAGAAGCTGATGCAATTAGCTAACCATTTGGACAGGCATTGCTTAGAAACAGCATTGCCTTCTCTTTTGTGGGCAAAAGAGACAAACAGTTGATCAGTCTTTCTGACATCTTTTGTTCTGTTAGTGTATTATCTCAGAATTTGGTGAACGTCCATAGTGTGTAAGAGATACTCCCCCTTGATTGCAGTATTGCATAAAGAAAGCAGGTAACCCTATTGACTGGTTCAATGTAGATTCTGCGACCACCTTAGGGAGAAACTTAAGATTGGTGAGCAGAGCCACACGTTCCTTGTGAAAAATCAAGTACGGGATTTTACACATCAGGGCCTGGAGCTCAGAAATCCTCCAAGCAGAAGTAATGGCCACTAGGAAGAGCGTCTTCCATGAAAGGAACTTCATGTCTGCTGAGGCTGCCAGTTCGAAGGGAGGCAAAGTAAACTTCTCGAGAATGAAATTCAAATCCCAAGGAAGGGCAGGAACTCTGATAGGGGGTCTCAAGTGGAGAACCCCTCTGAGGAAAGTCTTGAGAGACTTCCAGCTGAGCAAACGTCCTGTCTGCAAAAGGGACATGGTAGGCCAAAATGGCCACCACATGTACTTTCAGGGACAAGTGACTAAGACCCAGATCAAAGAGATGTCGCAGGTACTCCAGCAGCCGCCCAACAGAGCACGAGAAAGGCTTGAAATCTTTTGAAGCGCCTCAATTTGTAAAACGTTTCCATTTCATGGCATAGGTAGACTTAGTGGAGGGTTTTTCTAGCCTCCACCAGTATCTTAGCCACCCGGGGTGAAACTCCAAATCGGGCTTGAGCTATGTCTGCAGGAGCTATGCGTGTAGCTGGAGGGACTTGAGACTTGGATGGACCAGGGTCCCCTGATCCTGGGTCAGTAAAAGTCACGAGAGAGAAAGATGCTGATGAGGGATGAACTTTACCGCGAGGCGCTGGCATGAGCTAACGGCAGGAAAGAACTGGAGGGTAAGCACGAGGGACCGCCCCTTTATACCGACGTCTCCCGACGCCGGTCACCTGACGTGGGGGTGGTCCCTCGCCAGAGACTGCTAGCTAGAAATTTTTCCGTGGGGTCCTGACGCCTGCCGGCTTCAGTCCTATATGTAATTACCTACTGCAAGAGCCCTCTCGAAGTAAGATCCACTGTTATAGGTGAGTAACCTGTTTTTCTAGGATTGTGGACATGTTGTTCATCCACACTGTCTGGCAGACTCCTATCAGTTCTCCGGAAGGAGGGAGGCAAGGCGCGCACCCCCTACTTAGGGAACAGAGACTGGGGAACTAAGGCCCCAAATCCAGCATTCTGGCGTGACTCAAGGTCGATGCGGTAGTGGGTGATGAAGGTGTTTGTCGACTTCCAGGTAGCGGCCAGACAGATTTACTGGATAGGGATGTCCCTGGAAGCAGCCACCGGTGCAGTGGTATGGCGCATGGAATGAGCCCTTATCCCTCTGGGAGGCTCCTTGCCCACCAACTCATAGCACAGACCTATGCATGATGTAATCCATCTCGCAATGGTCCGCTTTGCTGCAGGTCTGCCAGAAGCAGCTTCAGCGTAGGTGAAACAGCTGGTGAACCTCTCCCCGAATTACCGCCATCCTCTCCTTGTAATAGGAGAGAGCACGTCTCAGGTCCCAGGTATGGAGCCTGTACTCTGGCTCTGAGGTGTAATTAGGGTAGTATACCGGCAGAGTTAACACCTGGTTAATGTGAAACTCTGACACCACCTTAGGAAGAAATTTTGGGTGGGGGCACAGGACAACCTTGTTTCTGTGGAAGATCAGATAACGGGAGTCCACCGAAAGCGCTTGGAGCTCCCCTGTCCTTCTGGCAGATGTGACAGTCACTAGAAAGGCAGTCTTCCACGACAAGGCACACTTGTGCATTGGTTCGAATGGCTTGCCCATGAGCTTTGCCAGTACCAGCAGTAGATCCCACAGAGGTGGAGGTTCACGCACCGGAAGGGACATGTGATCCAGGCCTTTGAAAAAGCATCTGACCACTGTCTTCTGTGCCACCGTTTGCTGACCGGCCTACGCCCGGTAAGCAGAGATGGCTGCCAGGGTCTAAGGGTTGATGACCCCCTTTGGAGAGAGACCAAAGGTAGTCAAGAATGTTAGCCACTTGACAGGACAGAGGGTCCAGGCCCTTGCCCTGACACCAAATGTAAAATCTTTTCCATTTGAAGGAATAACATTTCCTGGTCGATTCCTTTCTGGATGCCTCCACCACAGTGTAGACATCCTTGGAAAGACCCAAAGCCTGGAATTCTAGCCGCTCAGGTACCAGGCTGTAAGGTGAGAGATTGAAGGTCTGGATGGAATACCTTCCCCTGGTTCAATGATATCAGGTCCAGGCGTGCGCAAAGCTGCCCCGGGGGCCTGCAGCGGAGGCTGAGGAGATCTGGATACCAGAACTGGCGCGGCCAGTCTGGGGCTACCAAATCACCTTCGCCTTGTCCCTCTTCACCTTGAGGAGCACCTTGTGGATCAAGGGAAATGGAGGGAAGGCGTAGAGGAGGCCTGGGGTCCACGGCCTCGAGAAGGCATCCCCCCTGCAGTGAACCCTGCTGAGGGTGGCAGGCATGAAGCAGCCTCAGCTTGGTGTTTTCCCTGGAGGCAAACAGGTCCACCATCGGTTTACCCCATTGGGAGAACAGGCTGTAAGCTACCTCTGGATGGAGAGACCACTCGTGGGATGTCTGGCCTAAGCAGCTGAGAGATTCCGCCAGATGGTTTGAGGCTCCTGCCATATGGATGGCTACCAGATCTGCCTCCAATCGACTCACGAAGGTCCAGATGCGGAGCACCTCCTTGCACAGCAGACGGGAGTGCGTGCTGCCCTGTTTGCTGAGGTAGTACATGGTCGTGGTATTGTCCGTCTGGACTTGTTTGACCCCGGAGCTGAGGAACGAAAGCCGACAATGCCAGTCTGACTGCTCTGAGCTCCAACAGGTTGATGTGGCATTGGGACTCCTTGGGGGTCCAGAGCCTGTGGGCCCTATTGTCCCCCATGTGGGCTCCCCAGCCCATGACAGAGGCACTGGTCATGAGGACGACCATCGGCTCGGGCCCGACAAACGGGATCCCTTCCTGCAACCGGTCTTGGGCGGTCCACCATTGGAGAGCGTCCCACATCTTCTGGGTTACCATGATCAGCTGGTTGAAATGACCGTGGTGCTGAGTCCATTGGGTGGCCACCTCCCACTGGAGGGGGCGCAGGAGCAACTGGGCCCAACGGACCACTGAGGTGCACGCCGCTGTGTAACCCAGAAAGTCCAGGGCAGGGCGCAAGTGCCCAACCAGAAATGATTGGGCAAAGGAGGAAAGAACCTCCGCCCTGTCCGCCGGGAGCCGAGCTCTGGCTTGACAAGAGTTGAGCTCTGCACCAATGAAGCCCATCACTTGAGAAGGCACGAGTTCCAACTTGTCCTTGTTGATCAAGAGGCCGAGTTGAGAGTAGGTCTGGAGGCCAGGTCCCTGGACCTCTCCACCTCCTGTTGGGTGGAACCTGCTAGGAGCCAGTTGTCAAGGTAGAAGTAATCCTGACCTCCTCCCCGACACCGAGATGGGCCGCCACCACTGCAATGCACTTGGTGAAGACCTGTGGAGCCGATGACGGACCGAACGGCATGACTCGGAACTCGTACAGGTCCCTTCAACCCTGAAACGGAGAAACTGCTGATGGGATGGACGGACTGGGACGTGAAAGAACGCATCCTGCACATCCAGTGAACAGAACCACGTTTTGCTTCAAGGATGGTATGATGTGGGACAGAGTGACCAACCGAAAGATGCGTGACCTGAGGTACTGATTCAGGTCATGCAGCTCTAGAATGGGATGCCAGCCCCCCATCCGCCTGCGCACCAGGAAGTACCTGGAGACAAAGCCTGGGTTTGCTGGAGGATCCGCCACTGGAGCTACTGCCTCCTTGAGGAGGAACTGAGCGATGTCGTCTCAAAAAGCCGACTGGGTCTGAGCAGATACTCTTTCCCCCTGAGGGGCACGAACTTGGCTGGGAGGGTACTGCTCGAATTCCAGAGCCAGTCCCTGACCGACCACTTCGAGAACCCACCTGTCCGAAGTGACAACGGACTAGGCGGAAAGGAAGTAGTGGAGCCAGTCCATGGGAGGACCCAGAGCTGAGGTGACGGGAGAGGGGATGGCAGCCCCGCCCAATCACTGAGCAGGCTTGGAGGAAGAGGAGGAGGCTCCAGGACCTAAGCCTCGGCCTCCTTTATGGGCCTGCTGGGGTCCAGGCTTGGGCCGAGGGCTCCAAGTTTGAGCCTGCTGCTGATGCTGGTGTTGCTGTCCACCTGGAAAAGAGGACTGCTGAGCCGCAGCGGAAGAATGTCGAAAAGGCTTCTTTTTCTTCTGCTGGTTCTTGCCCGAAGAACCCTTGGCAGAAGTAGCATCCAAGGTGTCGGACTGCTCAATGCGCTAAAGGTGACCGGCCACTCCTGGGCCAAACAATTCGGTCCTGAGGAAGGGCATGACAGCTAGTCTGTGCTGGGTATCCATCGGAAAGGAGGAGAGCCTCAGCCAAGCCCTGCGGCAAGAGGCAACTGCTGCAGCCATCGAGCGGGCACAAGAATCCCCAATGTCCAGGGCCGTCTGAAGCTGCTGTTTGCGACAGCGTGGCCCTGATCCCGGACTTGCTTGACCGTGGTCTGCATGTCTGCGGGGAGATGTGGGAGGACTTCATCTAGCGACCCCAGAAGGGCGTGAGAGAAGTGTGCCATGACGACAGCCGAACTTGCCTGATGAAGGCCCAAAGAGGAAGTCGCATAGACCTTGGCCAAATGGTCCAAGAGCTTGGACTATCAGGTCGGTCGGTCAGTGTTGGCAGAACTGCCAGTAAGCCTGAATACAGAGGCGGTCACCAGGCTCTTGGCCGAAGGGTGCTCTGTGATCCCAGTGAGGGACCCCATGGGCACCGCGTACTTGCAGGCCATGTGGACAGATGGTGCTGGACAAGAGGCAGGACATTGCCACAGTTCTAGGGCTGGGCCAACAATGGCCTCATCCACAGGAAAGGCCTCCGTCGGGGTATCCCCTCTCTTAAGGATGTCCATAAGAGGGTACTCCGCCTTATTCTGGATTGGCTCCAGGGGCATTCCTGTAGATTCAGAGATGAGGTGAAACATCCCTTGAAAAGACGAGGGACTTTCCTCCGTCTCTGAGCCAATGGTCGATTCATCGTCGTTTGTATGTGAATGCAAGCCGGTGACGTCCGAATCCAAGCAATCTGGGTATAGGGCCTACCACCCAGGTTACTTTCAACCCGTCGAGGGTGGTCCGAGGTAACCATGAACGACAAACACTGGGGGAGCCCGGTGTCAGATCTGTCTTCCTTGGAAGGAGCCCCTCTCCCACAGGCTGTTTGGGCGGTGGTTCCACCACTATCGGTGGAGGTGCCGTTCTGGGCTGAACAGGAAGTCTTGCCGGCTCCGCAGGTTGTGGAACCGATTTTATCGGTTCTAAAGGAGTCGGCGTCAGCCTAGGAGGCGAAAACCAAGTGATGGGCGGTGTAGAAGTCGGAGTGGGCTTGTGCCCGGTCAAAATCAGCTGTTGCCACATGAGGTCCTCATAGCGCCAGAGTTTCCGCCGGAGCCTCTCCTCATCCAAGGAGGATGAGGATGACCAATGGCATCGCCTCTTTTTAAAATGTTTATGGCTCTTCCTCAGCCTGTCGGTTGAGGGGGTCCAAGACCTCGACTGAGGTCAGGCGGGCTGACTCGGTTGCTCGGGAGACACTGGCGGGACCGGTGATTTCCCGGGATCAGGGACCACATGTTCGATTGGAGTCCCAGCAGACTGGGTCTCCTCATCTGGAAAGACCAGATTAGGGGTTCGATCGAGGGAATCGTCGACAGGAGTCGGCGATATCGGATCGATCACGATCTCAACCTCGTCGACAGATAATTCGGTCAACTGACCAGATGGCAAAGCCGAAAAGCCAGCAGCCTAAGAAGTGATCTCGACCGAAGTCGAGACTGCATGTTCTCAGGACCAAGATCTCTCCCGCTCCGAAGAACGTCTCCATCAAGATGAAGATGATCCAAGGTCCTTCTCCCGCTTACGGGATCGAGAGGAGTGCGAGCCCACAGACGCCTCTCCCTTGGTCAGGGCAGACTGGCACAACTCCCAGAAGGAACCCGAGAAGGTGGAGCCCAGGTTGAGTAGAACGAAAAAGCTCAGAGAGGAATCCGTAGCACGAGACGCTTCCTCCTCGAACGCCTGCATGCATGCGTTCCAACTGCTCGGTGGATCCCGCAGCCGTGGAAACCGCCCAATGAGCCTCCTTGGATTTCACCAGAGGGTTCCTCTTTTCCGTCCTCCCTAGCTTCAGGTGTGTGAGACGGTCGCCGAGGACATTGGGATGAAAACCCAAACACATATTGCATGAAGAAGTGTCATGGTCGACACCGAGGCAATAGACGCATGCAGTGTGGGGAACGGTGCACGACATCTTCTGGCTGCAAGGGCACCGAAGAAATCCAGGGGAAGACTTGTCTCCCATTATCGAAGCGACAAACTTGTAATCGCTATCACAAACAATGCGAATTCTCGGTAAAACCGAAGGTTTGAAAGCCAGGGCCTACGAAATGCGTGAGCATGAGAGGCGCAACCTGAATCTTAAAGCGGAAAGGAAGATCTGGTGTCATGGGGCGGAGCTGAGGTATATACCACCTGGGTGGGTGGGATGAGCCAGCTTGAAGACTTCCAATGAGATTTAAAGCAGAAGGGGACATGCCAAAGAGTGTGGATGAACAACATATCCACGATCCTAGAACTTAAAATACTTGATTTCTGTATGTATCATGGCTCAAAGTGACACCAAAATCTTGTCCTATAACATCAATGGGATTAATAATATGATTAAAGGAGGTAAATTCTCACATACCTGAAAAAACAGAGATGCGAGATCAACTTCCTGCAGGAAACACACCTATGCCCGCGCAAGGCTCTCAAACTTAAGTCTAGAACATACCCCACAGTTTATCATGCTTCTTTAGATAGAGGGGAAAAAGAGGGGTGGCCATCCTTCTGTCTGCCTCCCTACCATTTGAGGAGCAACAGGTGGTGGCGGACCCGGGAGCATGCTATATTATGGTACTGGGCAGAATACAGGACACACCAGTCACACTGGTAAACGTGTACGCCCTGCCCAATTCACCAATCAACTTTTATGCGGATCTCATGAAAATACTAGCACAAAAGGCGAGGAGAGTAATCATTTTGGGACTGGAACCTGGTCCTCAATTGGACATTAGACTCACATCCCACATATTAAATCCTAATACTGAAACAGCACGTCTGGCCACGAAATTAATGAAAGAAATGGGACTAGTAGACATTTGGAGGGAAAAATATCTGCGGGCAAAAGATTATACCTACTACTCTCCTAGATTTAAAATCTATTCCAGACTAGATATGTTTTTTACCTACTCAAAGGACTTAGAACACCACAGATCAATGTGGGTGGGCTCTTCCACGTTATCGGACCACCAGCCTATGTCCCTAGAGGTAGAACTACAACTCCTTCAAAAGCGTACTAACTGGAGACTAAATGTCTCCCTACTGAGGGATAGTCCAAAATACAGAACACAAATAAATTCTTGAAACTAATGACACTAAAGACATATCACCCCAAATACTCTGGGACACGGTAAAAAGAATGATTCGGGGTAAACTAATCTCCATAGCAGCCTATAAAAAGAAAGGAAGGAGAAAACAGTTGGACACGTTGGGGGAACAATTAAGGACTGCTGAAACGCAACAAAAACAAAAATGGAACAAAGACAGGGACGTTGAAATCAAAGATCTAAAAAGTAAAATTAACAACCTCCATAAGACTGAGACAGAGAAGGCATTATGGTGTCTGAAACAATCATATTACGGGGAGGCAGTCTGATGACCAAATTCCTGGCCTACCAACTTAGGCAACAAAAGGCAAGTGCCACTGTAACTAAAATTAAACATCCAGCCACTGGACACATTACCGACTGCTGGGAACAGATTGCACAAGCTTTTGTTGCATACTACAAAAGTCTCTACCAAACACAGGTAGAATCGCCACCAGAGGATAAGATCAAGTACCTACGATCCCTGGGGCTCCCAACCAGAACAAAACCAAGGCTTAATGCTCCAGATCTCCCCCAAATAAATTCTGGTCACTATCAAACAATTAAAGACAGGTAAATGCCCAGGACCGGATGGTTTCAGTGGGGAGTTTGATAAAATCTTCCTTAAAGAACTAACCCACTTCTACAGAACACCTAAAATGAGCTGTGGAGAGGAGGGGAACCTGCTCCCCCATCTTGGAACTATGCCACCATAACAGTAGTGCCTAAGGAAGGGAAGGATCCATCGGAGTGTACCTCGTATAGGCCCATCTCCCTATTAAATGTAGATTATAAAATCTACACAGCAATAATCGCTGCCTGTCTTAATCCCCTAATACCACAACTAATACACCCTGATCAAACTGGTTTCATAATGGGAAGGCAGGCCTCGGATAGTGTCCATAGGACAATAAATATTATAGAGAATATAAAGAGATACTACACCCCCATGTGTATAATGAGCCTTGACGCTGAAAAATCCTTTGACAAGGCGTCTTGGGGATTTCTCTTCTCGTCCCTTGAACAATTTGGTTTCCCAACCTCCTTTACAGAATGTCTAAAAGCACTGTATGCTGCCCCTCAGGCCCAAGTCAGGGTCAGGTGGCCTGTCAGACAGATTTCATTTAGGCAGGGGGACATGACAGGGCTGTTCTCTCCCCCCCCCCATTCTTTTCATCCTATATATAGAACCACTAGCAAAGGCCATCAGAAACGATTTACACATAAAAGGGGTCCAAATAGGAGACACAGACCATAGAATCTCTCTCTATGCGGATGATGTCCTGCTATACCTTACAGAACCTGAGAAATCCCTACCACAGATATGGAAACTCCTAGACGAATTTGGCCATCATGCTGGGTATACCTTAAACAAGACCAAAACTGAATCCCTGAAATTCCACTACAACCCCTTCTAAGAGATCTTAGGTATGTTTCCCCTTGACTGGTCTGCCCCCAGAATAAAATACTTAGGAACACAAATTCCCCAAAATTGAAATCACCTATACAAAGCCAACTTTGAGCCTCTGACGCAACAAACCCAACAGGATACAGACAGGTGGTCTCTGATGAACTTCCCACTCCACTTGAAGATCCAAGTAATAACAATGATGGTACTATCACGATTCCTAAACCTGTTTCAATGCCTCCCCTTCGACAACCCACAGACCCAGTCCCGGAAATGGCAACAGCTCATTTCCCATTTTATTTGGGCCCCAGGTAGGCCTAGGATTCGGTTATCTATTATGCAAACAGATACGAAAAATGGGGGAAGAGCACTTCCTAATCTGGAGGACTACCATCTGTCCGCCCACCTTCGCCACGCCATACTTTGGTCAACAGAGGGATATCAAGCCCACTGGAAATACATGGAAGAGGTCATGGTGGGGGGAGCCCCATTGGGAGCGAGGGCTATGAACCCCTCTTCAGGTTCACTACTGGAAGGTGTCTATCCCCTCTCAGCCCACAACACCATCGAGGCAGCACATAGGACATGGAGAAAATACAGGCTGACAACAGCCCTGTGGCCGCTCAAATGGTTTACTTGGGACAACAACTTCCTACCCTCCTAACAGGATTTAACATTCAAACGGTGGGAGTGGGCAGGACTATGTCGCCCGGAACAACTCCTTCATGAGGGTGAGGTACAAGAGTTCACCCAAATGAAGAATACTCATCAGCTAAGGAGCTCGGACCACTTCAGGTTTCTACAGTTCAGAATTTACATAATAACCCTTCAAGGGCTATACAAGGGTGACTGCTCTTCCAACCACCTAGCGTCCATAATTAAGGATATAACAACCCAGAAACTAATCAAGGGACACATTTTGGCCATATATAAAACCCTCAGGGGACTGGGGACACACTGCATAACACCACTCAAGAGAAAATGGGAACGGGAGGCAGACCTGAGACTGGATGAGGAAGACTGGACGAGGGTGTTCTTGGAAGCAAAAAATACTACACACTCCCTGGGATGGCAAGAGTTTGAATGGAAAATTAAAACAAGATACTTTCATACTCCAGTAATCCAGAGCAAGTGGAGTGGCGACTGCTCGCCAGCCTTTTGGAGAAAGTGCATGGAGCCCAGAGCGCACCATTCTCCCATGTTCTGGCAGTGCCCAGTCCCGAGTACCTACTGGGGGAGAATTAAAGCAGCCTTGAAAGAAATCTTCTCACTTCTAGGGACCCTGGACCTCCCCCAGGTGCTCCTGGGCTTGCCACCAGAGGGGTTGAGGGGAGCAGATAAAGTATACATGTGGAACATATTAACGGGAGCAGCACATAAAGCAATAACTAGGTGCTGGCTCAAGGAGGAGCCCCCAACCTTTGATCAATGGTTGGCAATAATCCAAGAGATCCAAGAAGTAACATACCAGGTAAACCTAAGGTCACGTATTCATATGTAGATGGACTCCATGGATTATTTGGAGAGGGGCTGATCTTAATGAGGACAGAGGGGGACCAGAAACACAAGGGGAAGAGGTAGGACGGAGGGAGGCAAGCTTGGATATCCTAGACTCTCACGACTAAAACTCACGCAACAACGGGAATTTAAGTATTTTCCCAAATTTATATTGAAGTATCAATATAACCAACTGTAGAGACCATATTACCAATGAATGAGTTGATTTTCAAGATTTTATTGTCATGTATAAATGCTATGTACTGCCCTATTGCTTTAATAAAGATGAATTAAAAAAAAAGAGCAAGGACCTGACCCCGGGCCTCACCTTTGTTCTGCCATCTTCCTCTGGGACGGGGGACGGGGCGGGGGTGGCGATGGGAGGTCCGCCGTGATTTGATTTTCCCTGTTGCAGAGTCTGACCCTACATTCCTTACCACAGATGCTCACTGCACTGGCTGCTGGTCAGGTGGAGGGTTATCTTCAAGGTGGGCTTGCTCACCTTCAAGGCCCTACATAGGCTAGGCCCTGGCTATCTGTCTGATCTTCTAACTCCAGCTGCCCCAGTCCACTCCCTCCATTCCTCCTCTAGGGGCTGCCTGGAGATTCCCAGGACGAGATTAGAAACTGCCAGCACAGAGCGTTCAGTGTCACCAGCCCCATCCTTTGGAATTCGCTTCCTCCTGCCATTAGGGAGGCCCCTTCAGTGGAGGTATTTAACAGCCATCTCAAGTCCCATCTTTTCTCTCTAGCCTTCCCAGACATAGATATTTAACCTGATGTAATAAGGGTTAGTCAAATGAATTAGTTACTGAACTTATTTATCTGAAATATTTTATCTGTTTTTATCACCGTTTAACATGTATTTATACATGTCTTTTTTTCTTCTTTTACTCCCTTACCTGTTTTTATGTAAGGCACCCAGAGCCCCCGGAAATGAGCACCACAGAAATAAACTTTGCCTTGCCTCATAGAGGCAACAACGTATCTTGGGGGTCGCATCTCTTCCCACGAGGAGTCGCTCAGGCGGTTCGGCCTCCTGGTCTCTGCTGGGGTTCACTGGACCCTACTCTTCTGTTCACACCAGATGCTTTTCTCATCTTGCTCAAATGGCAACTTCTCTACTATGGCAACAATTTGGCTGGAGCTTCTGAGGGGCACTCCTCGCAGGTCTGGGGACATGGTCCTTGGATGTTCAAGGCCAGACCCAAGGTGACTGCATTCACACAGCAAACAGCAGCCTTGATAATAGGAATTAACTGGCATGGGAAATTAAACCTTTATGTTTCTTGCAGCTTGAGGATCTCAACAGAGCCATATTGGTAGGTGGAGGTCTCACCTAGAGGGGAATGGTAAAATGTTGCAACTAACTTTCAGCTGTTTTCCTCAGGTTGGGAGGTTTTTTTGGGGTGGTCAGTCTGACCTGCCACCTGGGGGTGGGAGTATTCGGAACATGAGAGGGTTCTGTATTACCTCAGACTTTGGTTACCTGGGAATGCCGTATCTGAAGCAAGATTCGTCCCAGTTTCTCTGTCATCACTTCCTTATCTTGTATGCACTTCAGCAACACAGTTGTTGGCAAGTCTGGGGTCAGCACTAATAGGGCAGATTTGATGATCTTGTGCGGCTTGATTTTCCAAGTCCACTTCTGCCTTTAGCATGCAATGGAAGGTTAAATATGCCTCCCACCTAATACTGATCAACTGGTACTCTGGAGGGTCCTGGACTAGGTTACTAGTACTGATTTTTGTACTTGCAGGCTGAGGTTTCCTTGGAGCTGGTTACTAGGACAGATATTTGTACTTGCAGCTCAAAGTTTTCCTGCCAAGAAGGGGTTCGTGACAAGACCTATTCACCCCACCCCAGAGTAAGAGGCTTACTGTTATGGGGCCCACAACTTTTTTCAGTGACTATTACTCCAAAGGAACTACCATCAGTTCCTTTATAGAAGTTTTTATTTCTCTCTACCTTGGAAGTGAAGTTAAGTGGCACCCGCATAGCACACCATGGTTCCATGTCAGTCATACTACCAAGTTGGTGGTATGTCCTGGCCTGTTTTTCTCCTGCTGTTTATCCCTGTCCCATCTTAAACAGCTGGTAGTGTTTAGACTGGCCACTATTGTAGTTAGAACGTAGACTACAGTCTCTAGGATACACAGCCCTGCTGTTTTAGTTGACAACTTTATAAGGACCATCCAAGATGGATTCGAATGGTCAACATCTCTAAACTGCTTTATGTTTTTTTTGGGGGGAGGGGGGGTTGTGCCTGCATCATTCCTCCTTTTACAAGGGAATCTAGGTTGGCGCTTCATACCCGAGGGCCTTGTCAGTTCTGCCATCCTTCCTTTGGGTGTTGCATGACAGCAACCTCTAAAATTGTTTCTTGTAACAGTATCCACTATCTGGTTAAAAGATACCACATTGTGCAGAAGCTGCAGGAAAGACCATCCAGATGTCATCCTACTTCAGGAGACTCATCTCTCTGAAGCTGAGCACCGAACATTTAGGGACTTTGGATTCTCAGAAGTTGTGGCCTCCTCACATAAATCAGGAAGACAGCAGGAAACAACGATCTTGGTGCCCCAAGGTATTCCGTTTCACTTATTAGACCAGGCTATGGACTCTGAGGGAGTATTTGCTGTAGCTGTGGGTACCCTTTACAATGCCCTGATCACACTGGCCAGTGTTTATTTCTATCAGGGCTCTGATAGAAAGGCAGCTCAGACTTTTTTTTTTTTTTATTTTTTCACAAATTGCTTCCTGTTTTGCAGGGGCAGCTGATACTTGGTGGAGATCGCAATACCATCATACATCTGAGCCTCAATGCCTCTGCCCCCCTGGTCCATAAGGTAATCACCTTCAAAAATATCTTAAATTCAGATTAGCGCATCTGGGCTATATGTGATACTTGGCAGCACACGCTTCCCATGGGGAGGGTGTACACATATCCCCCCCCCCCCCGAGAACTAACACTTCGGCCTGTTACAGCCAAGCATTTTCACTTGCTACAGGATGTGACCCATGGGGGCATTCATTTATCAGATCATGCCCTGGTATACACAAAATTCTGTTTGGGTAAAAGTGTTCACAATACAACCTGGAGGCTTACTTTGCACTGTTAAGGGACCAGGAGCTACTTGCTCTTTTAGAAGAGAGTATTCCCAGGGTGCTGCAAGAGGATTCAGATCCCTCCATTTCACCAGTCATCCTCTAGAATACTCTAAAGTTGGTCATACAGGGTGGGGGAAGGGGCTGATCGCTCACTTTTTTTGAGAGAGGAAACAGCAAGACAGTAAACTCCTCGAGCTTCAACATACTTTACAAATCCTGCAGTCTGTTTTTGCTGCAGGGAGATACCTCTGTGACCTCCCAGATTCCATGGGTAAGCAGTAAGCACAATAGATAATGAATATGAGGGTAGAGCAGGCCCTGCACTACATTCAGAACTCCTATTATGAAGGATGAGCAAGAGGTACCTGCAATTCAGCCAGGAGACTTTGGGTGAGAGGTGCGCAGGCTTGTATCCTGCAACTTATGACCCGGCCACAAGAAATTTTACTAGGCAGCCCAGTGCCATCAGGGAGGTCCTCTTCTGGTTTTATCAGGAGCTATATACTGCTATGGGAGAAGTGTTCAAAATGGACATCCAAAGTATTTTGCAGTCCCCTATCTTCCTAAGCTGAAGCAAGATACCGTATTCAGCATTTGTTACTGTCCTTTGTAACCTAAGAAATTCATACAGTTTTATAAAACCCGGGGCCCAGGCAGCTACCCTGCTGAGTACTATAAAAGCTCCCAGAGCATTTGCTCCCCTATGGTATCTGCCACATACAAACAGATTACTCCCCCACCATTGTGGCATTTAATGACTATATCTGCCATACTGAAACCATAGACCCACGTTTGCTGCCTCATATAGACCCATATTAATTTCAAAATCTTAAATCAAGATTATAAAATCTTCATGGCTGTATGGGCCCGGAGGTTTGAGGCCTTGCTTCCTAAGCTTACTGATATGGATCAGGTAGACATTTTTAGACAAAGGCAGGCTCATGACAGTGTCTGTTGTACCCTGCAAATGTCTGAACACACAATGTCTCAGAAAATCCCAGTAGCTCTGTTAAGTATGGACACTGTGAAGGCATTCGACAGGTTGGGTCACCCTGTCAAACTCTGGTTTTCAGGATGATATGACGACAGTGCTGCAGGGCTTATATGCCTTTCCCCAGATCTTTGTAAGAGTGAATGGTTCTCTCACACCTCCCTTTTCATTACAGCACGGGACTAGACAGGGGTGCCCCCTCTCCCTGCTTCTTTTTGCCTTATATTTAGAGTCCCTAGTGAAGGCCATTTGTAGTCTTCCTCAGGACACTGGTATACTGATCAGAGGACAAGATTTCAATTACTTATCTTTTGCAGATGACAACCTGGAGGAATCCCTACCAGCAGTCTGGGAAATATTGATGGCTTCTGGCTCTCTGGCTGGGTACAAGATAAATGTCCAGGAAACAGATGTCCTGCTATATCGTAATGTGCCATGAGCTGCACTGAAGGCAGTTTTCCCTTTTCAGTAGCATAAAGCAGAATTCAAGTATATGGGGATAAAGTTGGCAAAAAATTTAGCACATTTAAAATGACTTATTTAGAAGCCTCTATCTTAGCAGATAAAGGACCCATCATGATGGACCCAATTACACCTGAGATCATCAGGCAAAACACATTGCCAAGTCTCTTGTACTACCTCCAAACCTTGCCGATCATGCCAGACAAACAGCAGTTATGTAAGAACTTACCGTAACAGATGATCTTTGAGAGAGGTTCCTGCAGTAGGTCTTCTCAGTTAGGACTGCACCCCCTGACGTCAGGACTGCATGGCAAAACTGCAGCTAGCAATCATCGCCGGGAACCGCCCCAGTGTCAGGTGACAGAAGTCAGCGTGACTATAAAAGGGGTGGTCCACCGACTGCCCTTCAGTTCTTCCGCTGGAGACCACTAAAGAAGTAGCAGCTCTAAAGAAGAAGAAGCAGCAGAAAAAAGGAGTGGAAACTTCCTGGGACCCTGGATGAAATAAAGTCCTAGGAAGGGGATAAAGAGAAAAAAATGTAGGAGCTGGGGGAAGGTGGGTGGGTGGGAAATCTAGACCTACTGCAGGAATCTCTCGAAGATCTACTGTTACTATAAGTTCTTACGTAACTGCTATATCTTACTTTGAGAGGGTTCCTGCAGTAGTCTTCACAGTTAGGACTGAATACCAAGCAGTCAAACAAAAAATGAGGAGTTGGAGACGAGGATCCGGGAAGAGGAAAGTGTCTGCCAACTACAGGTCTATCATGACCAAAGACCTTGCAGGACTGCAAGGCTGAAGCCAGCCCTGCACCTAGAAGCAATGTCCAAACTGTAATGTTTAGTGAAGATGTGGACGGAGGACCAAGTGGCCACTGCATGGATGTCTGCAGTGGACACATTCTTGAAAAAGGCAGTGGAAGTGGCCACACCCCTAGCAGAGTGGCCCTTGACCATCCCCGGAAGGGGCTTCTCATATTTCTGGTAAATGTAGTGAACACAATTTGCCAGCCACCTTGACAGAGTCTGTTTCATAATAGCATTGCCCTGAAACTTGAGAGCAAAGGCTACAAAGAACTGGTCTGATTTACGAACTTCCTTGGTCCCTGAGACATAATATCTCAGAATCCTGTGCACGTCAAAGGTGTGCAGGACATGCTCCCTCGTTGGAGTGTTCTGGGAAAAACACCGGTAGTTCTACATTCCAGTTAAGGGTCAATTCCGAAACCACTTTTGGAAGAAAGGAGGGATTATTCCACAGAGCCATCAGGTCTCTGTGGAAAATTAAATAAGGCTCTCTACAAACTAGAGCCTGAAGCTCTGAGACTCTTTAAGCTGAAGTGATAGCAACTAAAAAGATGCTACAAAACGCAGATCACAGCTAGCTGCCAGTTCAAAGGGAGCAAAGTAAGCTTTTCTAACATAAAATTAAGATCCCAGGGGGAAACAGTATTCCGGACCGGAGGTTTGATGTGAAGGATCCCCTTCAGGAAAGTTCTGGAAACCTCTAGCCGGGCTAGGGTTTTGCCCTCCACCGGAAGGTGGTAGGCCAAAACCACAGAGAGATGGACCTTCAGGAAGAAATAACAGAGGCCCAACTCTGACAGGTGCAAGAGGTACCCTAAAACCTGGGAGGCCGAGCAGGAGAAAAGATCTAAGCCCTTAGCTGATGCCCATATGGAAAATCATCCACTTCATATCATACGTGGATCTGGTGGAAGGTTTTCTAGCCTCCACAAAGACCTGAGCGATTCTAGAAGAGGCGCCAAAGTGAGAAACCGCTAGGTCCACCGGTGCCACGCATGAAGGTGGAGAGACTTGAGGCTTGGGTGTACCAGGGTGCCCTGCTCCTGGGACAGAAAGTCGTGCGAGAGAGGAAGAGGTACTGGGGGTTCCAATGCCAACTGCTGTAGTAGCAGGAACCAAATCTGCCAAGGCCACAGGGAAGCAATGAGAATCATGTGTGCTCCCTCTGCCTGAACTTTCAGTACGATAGGAAAGAGAGGGAAAGCATATAGAAATCTCCCTGTCCAGGAAAGAGACAGTACATCTCGCCAAAAAGCACCATGCCCAGGAATGAGTGAGCAAAAGCTGGATAGTTTTGTGTGGATGGGGTGGCGAAGAGATCTAGGGCTGGTCAACCCCACTGAAGAAACAGGTCTACTACAGCCTGCTTTAGTTCCCAGTCATAAGCCCTGGTGACTGATCAGCTGACACTGTCCGCCAGAATGTTCTGAACGCCCGGCACGTGGACTGCTGTCAAGGAAAGGCAGTGTTGAACAGCCCAGTACCACACCCGCATCACCTCCCTGCAAAGAGGCTAAGACCGGGTGACTCCCTATTTGTTTATATACCAGCCAGTGGCCATGTTGTCTGTCTGGATGAGAAGTGTTCCTGGAATCAGGAGCGACTGAAAGGCATGAAGAGCACAGAGCACTGCTCTCATCTCCAGGATGTTAATGTGAAAGTTCTCCTCCATGGGTGACCAACTGCCTTGAGTACAATGGTCTCCCAGAAGCGCTCCCCATCCCAAGTTTGAGGCATCTGAAGTGAAAATCATGGTGGGAGACTGAAGGTGGAAAGGGACCCCCAACAAGAGACTGGCTGGGTCCTGCTACCAAAGGAGATCCTTTTGAAGGCTGTTGGAGACTGGGACTTTCTGGTCCATGTCGTCCAGGTGCGGGTCCCACTGGACTCAGAGACCACTGGGTAACCCTCATGTGCAGCCTGGCCAGAGGGACGGTGGGTATGGCAGCCGCCATCAACCCCAGCAGTCGTAGGACTAAACGTGCTGTTGTCCAACGGGATGAAGCCACAAACGCTGCTTGAGAGATTAGGGTCTCTGCTCTGTCAGTCAGAAGAAAGGCATTGCTCTGGACCACATCCAGTACTGCTCCAATAAATTGGAAGTGTTGGGAGGGTAACAGCTGAGACTTGGGGTAGTTGACCGAGATGCCCAGACTGGAAAAAAAGGTGCAGAGTGAAGGAAAGGGATTCCTTCAGACTGTCCAGAGAAGGGGCTGAGAAAAGCCAGTCATCCAGGTATGGGAACACATAAATGCCTATGCGGCATAGGAACACTGCTACCACCACTAGGCACTTGGCGAAAACCTGAGGTGCTGAGGAGAGACCGAATGGAAGCACTCTGAACTGGAAATGTTCCTCCAGAAAACAATCTCAGGAAGTGGCGGTGGGCTGGTAGAATGGGGATATGGAGGCAAGCATCCTGCATATCCAGGGAACACAGCCAAGTGTTGGGTTGGAGCAGGGGTAACAGTCCCTGGAAGGTCAACATGCGGAACCTCTTGTACTCTACAAAGAGGTTGAGCATGCTAAGATCTAGGATAGGCCCCACATCAGAGTCCTCATCTGACACTGATGATTCCGGCCTATGTGGCAGAGAGGCCTCCAGTATCAGAATCGGGAGCCTATGCTCTGTAATGCCTGAGAGCAGAACACCCAAGCCTCTGTCTGAAGCTCGACTGGAAGGTGCCGGGCTACCAGGTAGCACTCTGTGAGGTGGGGTGGCCCTGACCACCAGCTGAGGCTGACCCAACTCCTGGAGCAGCTGAGATTTTGCATCCTTCCACTATGCTGGAATGGACTCCTGGTCCGGCTGCGGTGGTGGTAGTAGAGGAGGAGGTGGTGGTGGTGGTGGATAACCTGGGTACCCTGTGGAATAAGAAGGGTAGCTAGGGGGTTGGTACCAGTAAGGGTACTGGTATCCCTGATAATGCATGGCCTGACCCGGCGTTGGGTAACCCAGTGTCAGAGGAGGGTATCCTGGTGACTGACCCCCCGGCATTGGGTACTGGGGATACTGTGGCATGTACCCGGGCCCGATGGAGAAACGTAGGGCCGCGCTGCACCAGAGGCGCTACTTAGGGACTGCTAGGTAATGGGTCCGCCGTCGGAGGTCCAGAAGGAGCTGGATGCATACCACCCCCGAAAGTGTCCGGCGAAGGATCTGGCATCAGCAGAACGGAGCCCGGCAAATGGGGAGGCCTGGAAGAGTCCCCGTCGACAGCTCCAGTAAGGTATCTGACGGAAGAAGGTCCTGGTGATCAGGACCAAAAAGGTTGGAAAAGGACAGCGAACCCCTCGAGGGAGAACCCTGGGGGGGGAATGAGGAGGGACCTGCGAGCTTTCTCTGCCCGGCGTCAGGGTCCACGAGGAAGTCCGATGGGAGAGAAGTCACCACGCGGGCACCGGTGTCCGACTTAGCGGTGAGGGCCTGGCGGGTGATGGAAGAATTGTTGACCTACTTACGACCGTGGCCAGGCTGACAGAAGCAGAGAGGCTAGAGTCAGGCTGATCGGCCTGGGCTGGATGCCTGGCGACAGGGTGACTTAAGGGCAGGGCTTAAAGCAGGTACTGTAGCTGGTTCCTCTGAAAAGGAGACCCCCGACTGCCCGCTGACCTTGGTGGGGGTGGGGTGGGGAGGAGACGGTGTCCGGTCTGCCGGAGTGGAAGAAGGCCCTGGAGGCGTGGTACTCACGGCAGTGGAGGCCCCACCCGGGATGGAGTCTGTTGTCTGGCTGGATTTCCTCTGTGGAGAGTGGCTCCGCTCCTAGCGTCTCCCCTTTTTCTTCTTCTTCTCTGGGGCTGGCAACAACAATCTCTCCCTTAGCTCCTGGAGCACTTCTTCCATCGATGTCAGTCTTTGAGTCAGTAAATGGGCATCAAGGGTCCTCTTGCGACGGGTATGTGTGGCCTGGCTGAAGCCCTGGCAGATGGACCACTCTGTGTAGTGTTATGCTTAGGCCCCAGGCAGAGGATGCAACGGGAATGGTTGTCCCCATGCGGAATCTGCGCACCGCACGTGTAGCACTTTTTCTTGGGCTGACGAAACAACATACACTGCTATGTTGATGGAGAAAGGATCGGTAAATATTTTGTATAAAAACTCTAGCAAATGGGAGCGACCGAGTTGTTCTACGCTGAGGTCCAACAATTCAGGTTGACGCGGTGAAGAACTGGAGGGCGGGCAAGGACCGCCTTTTATAGTCACGCTTGATGTCGGTCACCTCAGCCAGGTGGTCCCACGATGATTGCTAGCTACAATTTTGCCGTGTAGTCCGGACGCCAGGGGGCACAGTCCTAACTCAGAAGACCTACTGCAGGAATCCTCTCAAAGTAAGATCATGTATTTTAAATCTTGAAATAAACTAAATTCCAGGTTTATTTGGTAGGGAGCCCCCACACACACAAACACACAGATTTGTTTTGCCATACTTCATCTACCCAGAAACCTAGGAGGTATCAATCACCCAGATCTCCAACTATATGCATGTGCTTCCCATCTGCAGACTTTGTGTCTACGGATATCTCCCACTTTCAGGGCATACTGGAAGCATAAAAAGTTTAGTATTAATGACATATTTTGATACTGGTTATCTGTCTGGAAATCCTCCAAGTTGCCTCTAACTACCCATACTAATACACTGCTATTAACCTTGAGATCTGGGTGATTGTAAGACCTTTTTCATAGAAGTGTCTCTGCAACATCTACAGGCTTTGCCCTATGACACACAGCCTATCCCCCTTACAAACCTGACATGGTAATGAGGAGATGGATCCATCTGGGGCTTATATTTGATTTCGAGCTGTTGGGAGACACAAGGGGTCGTTTCCTTTGCAACTCTCCCGATTACGTATCTTCTCCAACTGATCACTATCGATACCTTCAAGTGAGATCATATCTATTGGAAAAGGACAAGGAGGTGGCCTCTCTCCGAGATAAGCTACATCCGCAGCTCTTCATCAGCCACGTTAATGGGGATCACTGGACCCATCTCATTGGCCACCTTTATAGGGCATTATTGGCTTGTACATGGGAAACAACAAAGTCCATCCTTCAAAGGTGGAACGCTGAACTGAGTAACAGTCAGACTCGGTGAGTGGAATAAATATGTGACTTCAGCCTAAAGACTCACCTCAGCAATGTGCTGGCATAAGTTTTCCTGGAAATTTCATTCCAGAGTTTTTTTCCACTCTCCAGATGATGTTGTAAAGTATGCTGGCCCACACAGGGGAAGCTGCTGGAGGGGCTGTGGGGAGCTCTCAGCAAACCAACCCCGTGTTTTCTGACCATGTCTGCTAGTGTAGCCTTTCTGGCAGGCAGTTATATTGGAGCTGGAAGATGTTACTGTCCACATGAGGTGACTCCATCATTAATATTACTGGCCATACCTCCTCCCTGCAGTTCTCTAAAGGAACAAACTCTTAACGTATATTACTCCTGATACTAGCATCAAAGAAAGCGATTACTTGCTTATGGCATTCCAAGCAAATTATACACCGATTCACTGGAGAAACAGATGAAAAAATTACTCACTGCAGTAATCTTCTTTCTTCCAAGGAGTCCTTTAGCATCAGTAACCTTTTTTGCACTTAGCTGGCAAAGAACAACTGCCCTGCAGCTGTGTCTTTAAGAGATATTTAAATGAGGTTAGGGACAAGCCAATCAGAAGACAGGAAGGGGTGTGAGCTGAGTGAGAGCTGTTGAAGGCATCCAATTTTTTCGAGAAAAAACGAGGGCAATTGCCCCGAAAAGGAATCAACAGTATTCAAAAAACATGCAAATGTCCACAAAAGTGGAAACAGAAACAGCAGCAACACGAGCTAAAAACTCATCAATAAGAAAGTTCCAAATTTGGCAAAAGGTGACATGAAGAGCCCTTCTCCAACAGGTGAACCAGGGAGGAAGGGTGGGCGCTTACTGATGCTAAAGGACCTATTGGAAGAAAGAAGATTACTGCAGTGAGTAATTTTTCCTTCTTCCTTCCCCAGGAGTCCTTTAGCATCAGTAACTTTTTTTGCAGACTACCGAGCAGTACCAGGTGGGAGGTGCGCAGAGAACCTACTTAGGAAAGAGGCTCTGCAGAACCACCCTGCCAAATTTGGCATCAGATCTGGTCAGCCCATCCAAACTGTAGTGTTTCAGTAAGGTGTGCACAGATTTCCAGGTAGCTGCTTTGCAGACATCCAGTAGGGGAATGTCCCTTGCTGCTGCGAGTGAAGTTGCAGTGCCTCTGGTGGAGTGGGCCCCTCGCCCCACTGGAGGTTGGTGACCAGCTTTCTCATAGCAAAATCTAATACAAGAGACCAACCAACAAGAAACAGTTCTCTTGGTAACTGGTCTTCCTCTGCCTACATTCCTGTAGGCGAGGAACAACTGAGTGGAAGTATAGTATGCTCTAGGTAGTGAAAGATTGCTCTTTTGACATCTAAGCTTGGGAGCGCTCACCAGGAGTGGACTGCTCAGTAAGGAAGACGGGCATAGTAATGGACTGGTTCAAGTGAAACTCTAAAACCACCTTTGGCAGAAATGTCCTATTTATCCTGAGCTCAACTTTATCATTGTGAGGGATGATGTAATCCGGCTCAGTGCACAGGGCCTGTAGCTCTGAAAACTCCTAGTAGACGTAATGGCTACCAGGAAGACTGTCTTCCAAGTTACAAACTCGATGGGGGCCGTGGACATAGGACATAGGACATAGGCTCGAAGTGTGGATTTATGAGCCCATCTATGCAAAAGTTCAGGCTCCAAGGAGGAACGGGTTCCCTGGTTGGAGGTGCCAAGAGGCCTTTGAAAAACTGTTTAAAGATGTCGTGGGGAAAAAATGTGCTTTGCTGCTAATATAAACTAATGTTTACATCCTTATATAGTATTATGTCATGAATGACTATCATGCCTCACTATAATGCATTATGTTTGTCTTTTATATATTCTACGTATAATCTACCTAATCACTGATAAGATGACTCTGCGGGATCATCAGTGATTACTTTATACAGTGTGTGTGTATATATATATATATATATATATATATATATATATATATATATTTTTTTTTTCTCTCAAATAGTCGTATGTAGTAGTGGCCAGTCACCACTTCTCTTTGTCTAAGCAAGCTGACACAGAGGGAAAACCTTTGTTATGTCTTATACACAGGCAGGAAATGCCACGTGTAGTTTGAACCAGTCAGCATTTCTTTTATCCAAGCTATAATGCAAACAGAAGCATATTATTTTTCTCATATGATACTCATTAGTAATTCTGTCTCCTAAGTCATTATCCAACACATATTGTTTCTCATATCTGTAACTATGAGGTAATCTCTGTTGTTATACTGTTATCTGTAGTATATAAGTTTGTGTATCCTAGTTCCAAGGGTGAGAGGGAACAAGATCTTGGGAGATCCTACAATCCTGGAGATTAGGTACATTCTTCAGGAGAGTGGTGAGAAAACCATCTCCCTTGTGATTTTCTTTGTCACATGCTTGGCGTAAGTATAATAAAATTTTATTAATACTCTTGCTTGTTTACTAAATGTTTTTTGGCAGGCTCCGAAGACATAAGAATCTCTATTATTAATATTATTATTTACCCTACATACTAAGAGTGTTTAGGTAACAGTATGTAATTGTCATATCTTCCAAAAATCAATCTGCACTATTCATTCCTGCTTATGGGTCAGAGTTCCAAGCTTCCCTCAAAATAGGGGAGCAGTTGGCTCACCCTGAGAGGAAAATTAACCTTTAGCCCTCTAACGAGGGATAACCACTGGAGGGCAGGTACTCCCCAGAGGTCCGGCAGGACCAGAGACTGGTCAGAGGCAGGTGGAGGCTCCCGTGATCTGGGAACAGGAGGGTGCCCCGACTACTCACACCTGATCCTATGGGAAAAAAATGAGTCCCACGGAAATGCAACTTGCGCACCCCATGCCAGGCCAGGGATGCCAACTTGGAGAGACAAAGCCATACCATCCACCAAATGCAGACTGCTGTTCCCACCAGCCTGGAAGCTACCTCGTTGGCACTGGAACATGTCCTTGCTTGGTGCTTCACCAGCTCCAGGCCCCGAGTGGAAAGGCAAATGACCTGCCTGGATGACTCACAATCTGGCATGGATGCCAAGAGCTGACTCAGCGTCACCCACAGGCACTTGCCATAAGCTGCCTGATGTGCAGAAATGCACATCGAAGTGCGCGCTGCCAAAAAAATCCCCTGCCTCAAGCATCAGCCTCTGGAGAGTCAGTTTTTTTTTTGGGGGGGGAGGCTGTCGTGCACAGGGTGCCTAGGCCTAGAGGGGGTCCGCAGCACCAGACTCCCCAAAGCAGGATGAGGGGTAGTACTTGGGAGACACCACAGGAGCGCAATACCTGCACTGGACATTCCTAGAGGCTGGAGAACGGGCAAAGGGATGGATGCCTCCGTAAATGTCCGGGACCACCGAGGTACGACAGAAGTGTCATCGCTCTAATCCCCAAGCAATGACAGTACCAGGGTAGCAGTACTGTGACCAACAAAGGGACATACTCAGTTTCTGCATCACTCTGACAGGAACCACTGGCATTGAGAGTACTCGGCATCAAAGGAAATATGGACTAAAAAATCCTCTTCCTCAAAGGAGGAAGTGGGAGAGGAGGAGCCAGATTCAGGCAACAACGGTGTTGGAACATCAGGCCTAAAAAGAGCCTGATCTGCTGTGAGGTGGTACTGGTGGAACACACCAGCCACTGAACTGATCCCAGGTCATGGGCCCAAGGGACCCACAATAACAGGAAGCACAGGGAAGGGGGGCAGATTGGGGGGGGTCACAGATGATCAGGACAGGTCCTCTGTCAGGGCTGTGAGAATGCTCAGAGGACCTTGACTAGGGGAAGGGCCTGGCAAACTTGTCTGACTGTGACTGATGAACATCAGTGAACTGGTCTAGACGATGTCCTTGGGGAGAAACTCCAGTGGGGAGAGCCCGGACAGGGCTCACAGCAAAAAAAAAATTCTTAACTTGCTACATTGTAGCACTACAAAAGAACAACATTGTATCATTTGAGCTACTGTTACAACCTGGGGTCCAGTAGCCTTTGGTAGAGATTGTCTTTTCACTGCATATCACTGAGATCGACTACTTACTCCATGATATGACGGAATTTCCTTCTTATTTATTGATATATTTGACGTGTCTCATCCTGAACGAGCTGACATCCACTTATCTCATCTGATACCTAATAATAGCAGGTCTGGCTTATCTTTAAGCCATAACCCTATAACGAATGGAATACTTACAGATAGAATTTAAAAAAAAAAATCTTCTATATGCTGGTAGGCTGCTCTCAGCACCTACTGGTCCTATGACCACATTTTCCTTACGGCAGAATGCCATATTTGGCCACCCCACTGCCACACATCTGCTTGGGAATCTCCCAGAAGTAAAGACTTACTGCAAGAGACCATTCCGTGGAAGATAGTTACGCAAAGATTTTTGTTGTAACAGTAGATCTTCTAGGAATGTATCTTGCAGTAAGTAGCTTCCTTCCCTCCAACCCCCTGCCATTCTAGAACAGGAAAACAATATAGGGTTGGGAGGCTTTGGTACCTCAGTTCCCCTTGGTCCCTTGCTTTCCTGAGCTGAAACAGGCGGGGAACGGAGATTACCAGGGACCACCCACTTTTATAGGCACAGCCCAGGAAATGAGGTCAGGTGGGTGGTCCCTGGTATAGACACTGCTAGAAGAAACTGCCGTGCTACAGCGACACCTATTGGGAACTCCCAGAAGTAACGACTTACTGCAAGAGACCATTCCGTGGAAGATCTACTGTTACAGGTGAGTAAACTGTGTTTCTAGGGATGTGGATATGTTGTTCTTATCCATACTTGTTGGCAGACTCCAAAGCAGTTCTCTGGGAAGAGGGAGGCAAGGCGCACCCCCCTCGTATTTATGGAACAGAGATTGGAGAACTGACGCCCCAAAACCAGCATCCCGGCATGACTCTAGGTCGATGTGGTAATGGGAAATGAAGGTGTTTGCTGACTTCCAGGTAGTAGTCCTGCAGATATCCTGGATAAGGACATCCCTAGAAGCAGACACCGACGCAGCAGTATGACAGGTGGAATGAGCCCTTAGCCCTTGGGGAGGCTCCCTACCTACCAACCTACAGCAGAGATCAATGCAAGATCTAATCCATCTGCCAATCGTCTGTCTGGCTGCAGGTCTGCCAGGTGCGGCTCCAGCGTAGGTGACAAATAACTGGCGAACCTCTCCTTGAACTTCAGCCATACGCTCTTTATAATAAAAGAGCACTCATCTCAGGTCCAAAGTATGGAGCCTGTACTCTACCTCCAAGGTGTAACTGGAGTAGTACACTGGCAGAATCATCACCTGGTTCAGGTGAAACTCCGACACAAACTTGGGAAGGAACTTCAGGTTGGAGCATGAGGCAACTTTGTACCTGTGGAAGACCACATAAGGAGACTCAACAGAGTGTGTCTGGGGCTCCCCAATCCTCCTGGCTGACGTGCTAGCCAGCAGGAAGGTGGTCTTCCATGACAGGTGTGACCTCACTCCTGTGCATCGGTTCAAATGGGTTGCCCATGTGCTTTGCCAAAATCAGCAGTAGATCCCGTGATGATGGTGGTTCACACACCAGAGAGGAAATATGGTAGAGGCCTTTGAAAAAAACACCAGACCACCTTCTCCTGTGCCATCGTTTGCTGTCCGGCCCATGCCCGGTAAGCAAACATGGCTGCCAGATGCACCTTAAGGGTCATAGACCAAAGACCCCCTTTGGAGAGAGACCAAAGGTAGTCAAAAATGCTAGCCACTGGAGAGGACAGACGGTCCAGGCCCTTGCCCTGACATCAAATGGAGAATCTCTTCCACTTGAAGGCATAGCACTTCCTGGTCGATTCCTTCCTGGATGCCTCAACTACAGTGAGGATATCTTTGGAGAGACCCAAAGCCTGGAATGCTAGCCGCTCAGGAACCAGGCTGTTAGGTGCAGGGACTGAAGGTCCGACTGGAGGACCTTTCTCCCCAGATTGACAGAGTAGGTCCAGGCATGCTGGAAGACATCTCGGAAACCTGTTGCTGAGGCTGAGGAGATCAGGGTACCAAAACTGGCTGGGCCAACCGATGCCACCAGGATCACCTGTGCCTTGTCCCTCCTGACCTTGAGGAGCACTCTGTGGATCAAGGGAAGAGGAGGGAAGGCACAGAAGAGGCCTGGGTACTAGGGCCTTGAGAAGGCATCCCCTGCAGTGAGCCCTGCTTTGGGGGAGCACAAAACAACCTCAGCTTTGCATTCTTCCTGGAGGCAAACAGGTCCACCTGAGGGGTGCCCCACTGGGAGAACAGGCTGTATACTACCTGTGGACAGAGAGACCACTCATGGGATGCCTAGCACACACAGCTGAGAGCAGGGCCCCGTGTTTACTGCGGCAAAGTGGACCTACATTCTGTGGCAGGACCTCATAGTTTCTGCAGCAGAACTGCTGCTGATTCCGTGGCAGATAAATTGTGGTTAAACAGCATACCTTCAAGGGGATTAAGTCTCAGTTAACCCTTTAACTGCCTTCGTGCAACCACCCCGCTACACTGAAAGTGGAATAGCAGGCCATTTAACAGTATGTAGTCTTCTTATCACAAACATTAAACTTCAATAACCAAAACCTGGCACAGCCATGAGCAACAATGTTCTATTTTAATGACTTTCCCCCACCCCGAATTTGAAGGCTCATCTGTTCTTCTCCTGGAAATTGGTGGCCTTTGCTGTTCTCCTAGGTTATAATCTGAGAAGGACATGCACACTCAGCTAAAACTTGTTATAACAAGTTATACAAAAACAAACAACACACAAAATCAACCTTTTGCTTTCATTTTCTTCCTTCTAATTACTCTGACCAGGTTATAAACCCAGCAACTTATCTGGAATGGATATCCTTAACTGCAGGTAGAGCGGAACACTTTTCAGAAGGGCAGTTTTACAGGATTTAGGACACTGTCCTACATACTGGGCCATTGAAGAGCTAAGGGCTCAGCTCCAGGCAGCATGGGAAGACATTGCACGCCTCAAATTGCATATTCAAGAGGAATTATATTATATCCAACAGAAGCACCTCGACTGCAGAGGGTAGCTGGTCCAGGAGGTTGGCAGGTGGTTAGGAGGGGCAAATCGGGTACACCATCACTTGGTGCTCTCCAACATATCACCTCCACAAACCATATAAAAACTACAAACAGGTATCTGCCTCTAACTCCGAAATCAAACAAAGGGGCAGAGGACACTGCAGAGCAGGACACTGCAGCACAGAAGCTAGCACAAAAAAACTCACCCAAAACAGGAACCAAAACAAAAAAAGCAAGAAGGAAATCCAAAAAACTTTTGATCATAGGTGACTCCATGATTCGGGAGTTGATGCGTATCTCCAGCCAGGGGTAATGGTCAGATGTCTCCCAGGTACATCAGCGTGGAGAGACACTGACCACATTGCTAAAACTGTTCAGGAAGCAGGAGAAAACACTGACGTCCTGGTACACACAGAGACTAACGATCTCACCAGCTGGTCAGTTGTGGAGACCAAGGAACACCTGACCAGGCTGGGTGACAAACTATCATCCATTTTGTCTGGCATCTCCTTCTCCGAGATCCTGCCAGTCTGGGAGAGGGGGACAGATGGACGGAAGGTCAGAGAAGGGGAGACAGGGGAGCTAAACATGTGGCCCAAGGGCTGGTGCCAGGAAAAAGAACACAAATTTGCAGGGAACTGGCAACAGTTTTGGGAGCGAAAGTTCTTAAATTTGATGGACTGCATCTAAGGAGGAGTCAGTGCATTGGGGCAGAAGTTTGACGCCTTTATGAATATTTAACTAGCAATGGGGAGAGGGGGCAGTACCTACACGTCCAATGGGAAGAACACCCTCCCCCACAGCTAGTGGTCAAACAGGAGTTCAGCATGTTTGTAGTTCATTTGCATCAACAGGTAAAGAAAAAGGTCCGGCTCCCCATACGACGCCCAGGGGAAACACCGGATCTCGCCCAACAACTAACACACCGAAATCTGGCCAATGGAAAATCATGTACACAAATGCTCGCAGTCTGGGAAACAAGATCCCAGACCTGCAGGCAATAATGACAGAGGGTAAACTGGACATAGTACATAGATACATAGACAATGTCGGCAGATAAGGGCCTATGGCCCACCCAGTCTGCCCATTTGAGCTTGTAAATTCAGTTTATGTTTTCCTAGAAGTCTGTTGCCCCTTACCCCTGACCTCCAGAATTCCTTTATGTCTATCCCATGCATTCTTAAATCTCGTGATTGTTTCAGCCCCCACCACTTCCTCTGGCAGGGTGTTCCACTTGTCCACCACCCGTTCTGTGAAGAAATTCTTCCTCACGTTTCCTCTGAATCGTCCTCCCTCCAACTTCATCCCATGCCCTCTAGTCCTGGAACATCTTTTTCGCTTAAAAATAAGTGTATTCCTGCACCCTTTTCCTCCCTGTAAGATACCTGTATGTCTCTATCATATCCCCTCTCTTCCTCCTCTCCTCCAGGGAGTACATGTTCAGTTCCTTCAACCTGTCCTCATAGGACTTGTGATGCAATCCATGCACCATCTTTGTTGCCCTCCTCTGAACCTTCTCTACCTTGTCTATGTCCTTACGTAGGTAAGGTCTCCAGAACTGTACACTGTACTCCAGGTGGGCCTCACTAGTGTCTTGTATAGTGGAATTATGACCTCCCTTTTCCTGCTGGTGATGCCCCTGCCTATGCATCCCAGCATCCTATTTGCTTTACCTGCTGCCTTGTCACACTGTTTCCCTACCTTGAGGTCATCAGAGATAACCCCAAGATCCCTTTCCTGCTTGGTGCATGCTATATCCTCACCCCCCAACTAATATACTGTGCCAGGGTTTTTGTGCCCCATATGCATTATCTTGCACCACTTTGCATTGAATTTCAACTGCCAAACCCCTGACCATTCTTCAAGTTTCTGCAGGTCCCTTCTCATTCTGTCTACACCCTCTGGTGTGTCTACTCTGTTACAGAGCTTTGTGTCATCAGCGAACAGTGAAATTCTGCCTTCTAGGTCCTGCACAATGTCACTGATGATGATGTTGAATAGGACCGGTCCCAGCACTGATCCCTGTGGTACCCCACTGGTCACTCTTCCTTTTGTGGAGTGACAGCCATTTACCACCACCCTCTGTGTCCTGCCACCCAGCCAGTTACCTACCCACCACACTGCTGTCCTGCCCACACCCATATTCCCCAGTCTGTGTAATAGTCTCCCCTGATCCACCTCCCTAGTCATCCAGTCAAAAAATTCAACGACATTGGTCTGACATGACCTCCCCCTGGTGAAACCATGCTGCCTTGGGTCCTGTAGTCCATTGACAATCAGATGTTCCACCAATCTCTCCTTCAGTAGTGCTTCCATGATCTTCCCCACTACCGAGGTGAGGCTGACTGGTCTGTAGTTCCCCACTTCCTCTTTGTTCCCACTTTTGTATAAGGGGACTACATCTGCTATCCTCCAGTCTTTGGGTACCTCCCCTGTTTCCAGTGATTGGCTAAACAGGATAGCCAGAGGTTCAGCCACCACCTCTCTTAGTTCTTGAAGGACCTTGGGGTGCACCCCATCTGGCCCCATTGCTTTATCAACTCTTATTACTTCCAGTTCCTTCAGGACCCTTTCTCGTGTAAAGGGACCTTTGTCCATTTCTGCACCATTCTCACCCCTTGTACTCCCTTCAGACCCATTACCCTCCTCTTCCTCAGTAAAGACTGAGCAGAAATACTTGTTCAATATGTCAGCTTTACTGTTGTCATCCTCCAGCCATTAGCGAGACATGGTTTACCAGTAAGCACACTTGGGAGATTTCAGTACCTGGCTATGTACTGTTCAGAAGCAGGGGTCAACCTTAACCTTTTTTGCACTAGCCAGCAGGGCAGGTTGATTAAAAATTGCACTAGCCCGCAGATGGTTGCACTAGCCCTTAATTACAATGGTAAATTTTGATCACTTATACAGGAAACAATGCAAGCAAAGCCAAGAAATACTCTGATTGCACATCTATCCTGCTCCCACATTACTTCCAGCTCCACAGCAGAAAAAAAAGACTACAGTGCCATCACAGACAGTGAGCCCCCCCCCCCCATTGTTTTGTACCATGGCCTCCTCTCTTCTTCTTTGGCCCCCCCCCCACCAAATAGAGAGAGGACATCACAACAGTAAATGTTCAATCAAGCAGTCCTAGCTCTGTGCATACAATAACTGACATCATCATGCACCTCACCACACTGTCACCACCACCCACAGGGCAATGAACAGTCAGGCATAGAAAGACATGCTCAGCCCTGACCCTATAGTCAACTGGAGACTTGCACTTCTGAAAGTTTTTGTACAGTCTCAAGTGAGCCAGGAGCACATCTAAGGTTTCTTTGTGGTGGGGGCTAAACAACCCTAAGGGGCTTGGGAAACAGAAAACTATGACATTTTTATTTGTAAAAGCATTGATTTTAATATGCTCTGCCCCAACAATAATAGATTTTTCTTTAACATTGTCCTTTCATCAGCCCAGGGGAAACAGTACACAGGCATAATGCTATACTATCTCTGTTTCTGTATAGGATGATCTATGCACCCCAGGAATGCATTATTTCAAGGTTTCAAATTATGTATTTTATCAAGGTTTATTTTTGTACCACACATGATCCAAAGCTTTGTTTTAAGGCTGAAAGGACATGCTGAATGGGATATGGGTGGAACTGTATGGATGGTGATGGCTGGCATGGTCCACTTAGAAGAGCTGGGGACCCACTACACTGCCAGTAACAGCAGCTATGGATCTATGGATGGTCACTTCAGAGTCTGGTCTGCAGTGGTGTCCAGGGAAAGAACAGAGTTAAGAGATTTGGAGGGAAGAGGGAAGTTATGGTGAGGCTGGAATAAAACCCACCACTTGCAGGGCCGATCCTATATACCTCTTTGCATTTTGTCACTGAAATGTTGGACACAAACACTCAAAATGTAGAGGAATGAGGGGCACTGGTGTTAATAATATTGAACAAATTGTTAGACAAAGAGACATTCAAAAAACTGGAACCTAGTGACTTAACAGTACTCTACCCTTGATCACACCCTGGACACTAGCTGAAAGTCTTAGCAGTGGAGTGATGACGACTCACATTGAGTATTTTGTGGGATCCCTCTCTTGAACTGCCAGATAACAGCAGCTTTTAATGAGCTGATAATCATACCTGGCCATCTGGAACATTGAGAGAGATTAGCATAAGGATTAGAGAATGCTAAAGTAGAGACTTTTTTAATTTCATTAACAGCCATGAAAATCTGCACTAGTCAAGACAGGCAAGTAGAGAGTTAGTTGCACTAGCCCTGGTCAATCTGCACTAGTGTTTGGGCTAGTAAAACAATGTTAAGATTGCCCTCGCCTCACAGGCCCACGCACCGGCAGTCTGACCCGCTTGCGGCATGGCACCTCCAGCCGCTCTGCCGCCCTCCACCAAGCCACCCTAGGAACCTCCGAGCCGGGTTGCTGCCCTTGCCTCACGGGCCCATGCACCGGCAGTCCGACCCGCTTGCGGCAGAGCACCTCCAGCCGCTCTGCCGCCCTCCACCAAGCCGGGTCGCTGCCCTTGCCTCACGGGCCCACGCGCTGGCAGTCCGACCTGCTTGCAGCACAGCACCTCCAGCCACTCTGCCGCCCTCTACCAAGCCACCCTAGGAACCTCCAAGCCAGGTCACTGCCCTTGCCTCATGGGCCCAAGCGCCGGCAGTCCGACCTGCTTGTGGCACGGCACCTCCAGCCGCTCTGCCGCCCTCCATCAAGCCACCCTAGGAACCTCCAAGCCGGGTCACTGCCCTTGCCTCACGGGCCCACGCGCCAGCAGTCTGACCTGCTTGCGGCATGGCACCTCCAGCCGCTCTACAGCCCTCCACCAAGCCGCCCTAGGAACCTCCGAGCTGGGTCGCTGCCCTTGCCTCATGGCCCACGCGCCGGCAGTCCGACCCGCTTGTGGCACAGCACCTCCAGCCACTCTGCCGTCCTCCACCACGCTGCCCTAGGAACCTCCGAGCTGGGTAAGGCTGCCTGTCTCACCGGGGCTGCTCTGAGCTGCTGCCATTGGCCGCTGCTCACAGCAGTGTGCCCTAATTGGACCCTGCCCTCTCTTGTACTTCTGTGATTGGCCTGCTGTTCTCTTCGGACTTGGGGCTGCTGCGCCCATTGAAAACCAGTGGCAATGGCCGAAATTTTACGCCTGCCCCCTCTCCCCCACCTTCGGCCTTAATTAAACAGACAGTTCCCATGCCCCCTGTTTTACTCCTCCCCCTTACACTCACCCTATTGGTTTTCTGTGCCTGGCCCTTCCCCTTTGGCATTCTATCGCTCTCTCCCACCCTTTCACTCCTGTACTAATTACACAGTGCCGCTACCACTTGTCCCTGTACTTAACGTTTTTTTAACGCCACTTCCCCCTCTTTCTCCCACAGCCTCTTGCGTGCCTAGTCCCTCTGTACCCCTTTCATGCTTCCATCTTACTGTTACCTACTGTCTCTTTCTCTCACTGCCTCCCTCCTGTCCAGCTCCCTGTACCTGCTCTTCTCCTACTCCTCCTATTCACCTATAGCATGTGTCCCACCGGCACTCTGTACCCCTTCCTCCTCCTCATAGCTCCCCTCTTTCCTCTCCTCCACGCCCCCCAGTACCTGCTTCCCTTCAGTCCCAAATACCTACTAACTCACATATACACACACACCTTTCAAGGTACCCTTCCTCTCGATCCCATGTACCCACCTTGGGCACTGCCAATCACTAAGAACTGGCCCTTTCTCCCTAATGGCCGTTGGGAACTCTCCTTGTCCAACGCTACTGCTGCCACACTATACCCCTGCCTCCACCCTTTTATATGCCCTGGGGAATCTCGCTGTCACCTGGCCCAAAAGAATAGGTGCCAGTCATGGGTATTTCACACCTGTACTCTTAAGCTTATACTTCTTCTCCTGCTATTGTCTGGTAACATTCATCCTAATCCAGGCTCAGCCTTAGGAACAACTCAGAACAATCAAGCAGGATCTCTCTCAATCATCTCACTTAACATATGTAGTCTCCTTCACAAACTCGACGCCCTTCAGACTTTTGCTTGCCAGCATAGCCCGGACATTCTAAGAATCGTAGAAACCTGGCTTCCACCTTTTGTCACCAACCATGCTATCACCCTCCCTGGGTACAATGTTTTCCGGCTTGATCGAACAACTAAAAGAGGTGGCGGCTGCGCCCTGTACCTCAAGGACACTATCCGGGGGCACTACATCAGTTATACCCACCAAAGCACCATAGCGCAGATTCTTCCTATCAAGATCCTCCTTGGTGCTCACAACAAAGCAATCACAGTTGCCACAATCTACATTCCACCAAAGGAGCAAGGAAATGGGCTTAACGCAGTCCTGGACTTTACCAAATCCCTCTCACCTGACTCTGAAACCATCCTCCTCGGTGACTTTAATATTAACTGGTCTGCTGCGGATACAGGGGCATATAGGGACTCCATAGCGCCGGCAAACCTTACCCAGATGGTTAGCTCCCCAACCAGGACAAATTATAAAATGGGTACCAGCACCCTACTGGATTGGATCCTAACCAGCCACCCCACCAGGATCACCAACACCACTGTCCTCCCTGACACACTTAGTGACCACTCCCCTGTCAACTGCTTCTGGTCCAACAAATTCATCAAGCCACCCCCCCCTCAAAAAACTATTACAAGCAAAGTCCTACCTAGAGGCAAGTTACCCCATCTTAAGACCTTCCTTCGTCAACAGGATTGGTCCCCAATCCTCACAGCAACTAATGCGAAAACCGCCCTTGATCACTTCATCAGAATCTTTAATCAAGCCTGCAACCTATATGCACCCCTCAAAAAGTGCAAAGCCAAAGCCCTTTGTAACCCCTGGCTCACCGGTGACCTACTTAGGCGACTAAAAGCTCAGGACCACCTCTGGGAGGTTGCTAGAAGCACTGGGAGACAAACTGATATCGCTAACTATAAATGCGCATGAAACGACTGCACCAAACAAATCCAGGAAACGAAGACTACCTATTTCAATAATGCCCTCACTAACGCATGGGGCAATGGAAGGGACTTCTGGAATAACATCAAAGAAGTCACCAGGAAGCAGTCTAAATCACCCTTATCAGTACTCTGCATAAATAGTGTAACACTCGACAAGATACTCATTGCTTATACTTTCAATGTCGCTTTCATGGACCTCAGTTCTGCACTCCCCCAAGGTTTTTTCGATGAGGAGTATCCCCTTGCCTCCTCAGCCCCCACCAGCCATCCTCCCTTCCACTTTAAAGCAGTAAAAATGCACCAGGTCCGCAGCTATGTTACCAAAGCCATCAGCAACTCCAAAGCCAGCAGCGACTCCCTCGACCTCAAACTACTATCGCTCACCCTTGATGAAGTTCTCTGGCCACTGACCAGGATCTTTAACCTCTCCCTCAACCTCAGCCAGTTCCCGGTGTAAGCTGCGTTGTTTAAAGATACAAACGAGACCGGGTCTGGTGACGGAAGAAATTTTATTTTTACCTCCGTACAATGGTAATGCTAGACACAGATCATTTCTTCAGTGTGACAATGGAATGCACAAGCCTATATACTGATTATTTAGGCGTGGTCGTTTCCCGAACAGGTAATTATTAGCTACTGACACAAATGGCCATAGGTGTGGCCAGCATTCTTTGGGAAGTAACTAGGAGAGACCAAGCCAATTATGGTCTGACTGGAGTCAGCAATGTTTTTAGTCCGTCCTCCATTACGTGCATCTCTGCTTGCCCAGATAAGGGACCTGGCTTTATGTTTGCTTATGTGCTTGCTCTGTTCCTTCTTCTTATGACTCACCCAAACCACAGCTCAAGGCTACATCTAGTCTTATGTTATAATATTACAAAGGTGCAACAAAGGTTATATAGGATAGGGAATGAGGGACAGACTCTGTCTCCCCATTACATTCCCCCTTTGGCACCATATTGCCAAATTTGAAAATGAGACACGTAGTAGACAGGCGTTACACGAGGTAATTACCCTTGCTGGGTCTGGTCAGACTAGAGCACGTGATTTTGATGCATGATATAAATACGTAGAGTGCAAGCAATATATTGCATATTATAACAATTCGATGTAGGATTGAGCTTCCCCAGTCACCAAAGATGCTTTTTATAAGTAAGTGTAAGCTTTAAATCCACATACCCAATATAGCCCTGTGACAGAGCCAAGCCCTGAGTTACATAAGTCCCGGGGGAAATACAAATTTGTTGCATTGGCTAAATAGGTGCTGTTGGTGCAGCTACTGTTATTACTAGTACTGTTGCCAGTGTCATTACAAACTGTGACAGTTAGGATTTTAATGCATCCAACGTCAGGGTAATACTTGGAGGTACAGTTTTGGGTTGATCCAACATAACTTGAACTTGTCTTAGAGCTCACATTTTTACATATACAATAAGGAATTGCTGGTGTCTTTCTATGGTCAAGATGAATAGCAGTTGGCCCATTAGTTGTCATGTTTGGTGGGCTGTACCAGTTATGTGGTAGTACAGAGTTATTAAAAACAGATGCATTTACATTAGACAATACATACTGTACAAAGTTTGAGTCATTGATTTTTGCCATTAGACAATAGTTAGTATGTATCATACCAGTCCAAAGGATTTGGTCTCAAGTGAGTCCAACGGCTGATGAAAAGGGTGAGTGTGTACACATATAACGGTCAGTCAAATTTACATTATTTGCATACAGTCTCATTAAAGTCCACCAGGTGTTTGTGGTATGGAGTGAATCTCCGCTCCGTTTATATATTTTGAGGTCACTTCCTGTTCGCCACAAGAAGAAAATTGTCCTGGCCACACATATAATTATGGTGACGGTAGTTTTAAAGTTCATGGTGTCCTGTTAATTCCTTTTGTCAGCTGCAATAAAAAATAAAATTGTGCATTTATATTGAACATTTAGTTATTGTGTACTTTGTTTGTAACCTTTTTACATTGGTCTATATCTTGTATGGTCTCCTGGATCCTTCCTTTGTGGGCTCCATCCTCTCCTCCTGCCTGTTTGTCTTGGTCCTTGACCCTCTCTGCCTCCACCTTAAGCCCAACAGTCGCTCATGGCGTGTCCGGGCTTTGCAGTTAAAACACGTCCCAGATTCTCCCTTGTTCCCCTTCGTTTTCAGGTCACCGCTACTACCTCTGCTTTCCTCTCCTTCTCATTTAAATAAGTTTCGAACAAGGTTATACGTTCTTCCTGGGTTGGCGCCATTTAACTACTGTCCTAAGGGTGGGGTCTAGGTCGTATGCTCTTACCCACAGGTCTCTAAATGTGGTATCATCCTCGAGGCAATCCTGCCCTCCATATCTCTGATATACTTCAAAAAGCCTGGGAATGAACACTCAGGGGCCCTCCCCCGATTGTGGCTTTGTTTGTAAAATCCTGTCCCAGTCTACTTCTTGCTTGGCGGATTCTCCCCTTGCCTTTCTTATGGCCTCAACTACCTCACTGTAATCTGCCCAGGAGTTGACACTGCTCTCAGCTTCTGGGTGTGTACCCTGTACTGTTGAGGGCATTGCGTCCACTATGGTGTGAGGCAGTTTAAACATCACCAACTGGCAGACGTCCTGATTTGTTAACCTACAAGTGCTAGTTAACTGTTTTAGTTTCTGTCTCAGCTCTGACAAATTGGTTTTATGGTCTATTGGCCCTATCATTGTGCCCAGTTTTGTCATCTCATCTATAGATAAATCTTTGATCTTAGTTTTTGGCTCCGAGTCTCGGGGTTTCTGCTGGGTTATATTCTTCTTTACCTTTTTTTTTTTCTTTTCGGCACTTCTACCCAATTGCCTCCTCCATCTCATACTCCTTTTCCTCTACCTCCTCTGTCCATTCTTCCTTACCTTCAGGCCCCTCCTCCTGTACCTGCACCATCCTGGCATTCTCATCTTTCTCTAAGAGGTCTTCCATCTGTTTTGCCTTAGTCTCCCATTTCTTTTCTTCGGCTTCATATTTATCAGCCTCCTCTTTCCTTTTCTCTGTTCCTTCCTCAGTTTAGCTTTTGCTTGTCTTGCTACTAGGTTAACTAGTTGTTCTTCTGGTTGTGTCTTGTGACAGTCGACATTGTGCCCCAGGCGCTCTGTCCACGGGTGGTCACAGGTGCCATCTTTAAGGGGGCTGAGACATGTGCTTTAATTCCTCACACTGGTTTTTAGTTTTAGTCTCAGTCGCCTCCTTTAGCTCAGTATACAACCCGCCTGGTCTCTGTCATGTGTTCTGTGATTGTTGATCTAACTTTATGTGTAGCAAGGAATTATCCTCTACTCAATAAACACAGATCATCCTGAGCTTTGGCCTGTTGGCTCTGTTTTTGCTCAACTGGGTTTTAATGGCATCAAGTTCAGTTAAGGGGCGCCTGCTGCAATTTTGTACTGCATAATTCTAACTCTTCCGCCTGTTTTTTGTTTACGTATTTTAAACCTGCATTCTCTGTTACTTGTTTTCCCAGCATGTACACTCTGGTTTGATTATACTGATACAAGCCTTGTAAAGCATTAGCAAAAATTTCCTTTTCTCTCTTGACCTTCTTGTTTCTATCTGCTACTTGTTCTGAGAAATAGACCTGTGCGGGATGTCTTCCGACGGGATCTCATACGGCCCGTTTACAATACTTCCCCAATTTCCCTATTATAGTTTCCATGCTCATTTTGTCCCTTTGGTCTACTTGGATATTTTCAACAGGGTCACCCGTGCACTGATGCCTCCGTTTACTTAGCCAAGGTTTATGACCCTTCTGTGCGCCCCGGCTTGCACGTCCCAGCAGCCACACTCATATACCTTGCCCCATGAGTTCTTACAAGGTTATACCTTATAGAGCGAAAAACTATTACTTTAAATACTTTTAGTCAGAACAAGAGGATCAAAACAAGAGGTTAATACATCACCTAGTGTGCAGACTGGGTCTCTTCTGTCCTTGTAGGTGTAGTTGATTTAGTCACGGACGAGTCTCGTCCACCTTCAACCAGGCAAACTAGCCGCTGTTCCTCAGTGTTAAACACGAGCTGGCTCATCCGTCCAGCTGGTCGACCGCTTCCGACGCACATGGTTTGTTAGCAACAGCGATCCGAGTCACGGCACCAAAAATGTAAGCTGCGTTGTTTAAAGATACGAACGAGACCGGGTCCGGTGATGGAAGAAATTTTATTTTTACCTACGTACAATGGTAATGCTCGACACAGATCATTTCTTCAGTGTGACAATGGAATGCACAAGCTTATATACTGATTATTTAGGCGTGGTCGTTTCCCTGGAACAGGTTATTAGCTTACTGACACAAATGGCCATAGATGTGGCCAGCATTCTTTGGGAAGTAACTAGGAGAGACCAAGCCCAATTATGGTCTGACTGGAGTCAGCAATGTTTTTTTTAGTCCATCCTCCATTATGTGCTATCTCTGCTTGCCCAGATAAGGGGACCTGGCTTTATGTTTGCTTATGTGCTTGCTCTGTTCCTTCTTCTTATGACTCACCCAAACCACAGCTCAAGGCTACATCTAGTCTTACGTTATAATATTACAAGGGTGCCAACAAAGGTTATATAGGGATAAGGCAATATGGGGACAGACTCCTCTGCCCCCATTACACCTGGACATACGGAACTCTGCCTCGGTAATCCCAATTCATAAAAGTGGTGACAAAACAGCACATGAGAACTACCGTCCAATTTCCATCCTACCTCCACTCTCCAAGGCCCTGGAACGGATTGTGTCAGACCAGCTCACTGACTTCCTAGACAAGCACAGCATCCTGTGCAAGGAGCAGCATGGCTTTAGAAGAGGTCATAGCACCTCCGCGGCCCTACTCAAATTCACTGGTGCAATCCATCACTCACTAGAAACAGTCAATTAACTGGGTCCACCTTCATTCACTTAACTAAAGCTTTTGATACAGTCAACCATCATCTACTACTTGCCCAGCTTCGGCTAGAAGGGCTCTCACCCAATTCAGTGGACTGGTTCAAAAGCTACTTAGACAACCGGTACCAAAGAGTGAAAATTGCGGACGCACTCTCAGACCCAAGACCAGTCCGGTCTGGTCTGGTGTCCTGCGGGGCTCAATCCTGGACCCTCTTCTCTTTAGCCTTTTCTTGAACTCACTGCCAGAGTCCTGTCCTGAACAACTCCTACTCTACGCAGATGACGCGGTCGTCATCTTGGCCTCCCACCATGATCCAGTACATCTTCAAGAAAACCTCCAGCGAGCCTTCTCAGCAGTCAAAAACTGGTTCTCTAAACACAAACTGATCCTTAACCAGAAAAAAACAAAGACCATGATTTTCTGCAGCACCCACAACAAATTCAAACAATATCAACTCTCCATTAAAACCAAGCAAGGAATCACCCTTGAACAAGTCCATAGCTTTAATTACCTTGGCCTCACCTTTGACTCTAATCTCTCCTATGTTCCTCACATCAATAATGTGGCAAAGGTAGCCAACACCAGACTGGGCCTGCTGTTCCGACACAGGAAACATCCAACCCCTGAGGCTTTGTCTGTCACTGTCCAGGGCTCCATCGTCAGCATTATTGACTACGGCCTCGTTATCTATGGATCTGCCACAACTTCCTCTCTCAAACGAGTTTCAACTTCCCTCAATCAAGCCTGCAGACTCGTTACTGGTTCCCACCGTCTCACCCACACCTGTGACCTCTACTCCAAAACAGGGTGGCTGCAACTGAACAACTGAATCAAATACCAAACCTGCATCACAGCTAAGAAAATCCTACTGGGGAAGGCACCACCTGGAGTCAGCACCCTCCTTAAACCCAAAATCAACACCGTCAACACCAGGAGTACTAAGCCCCAAATCCTGCAAATCCCCCACTGCCGCACATCCCAAGGCCAAAGGTTGTTTTCTTACAGGGCTCCGAGTTGGATTAACAGTCTTTCTGGAGACATTTCCTCTACAGCATCACTTGGTGTGTTCAAAACTAAGCTCCGCCTCTCCCTTATAGGCACCAACACCTGTGGTTGCACCACATAAACACTGGCCCCTACACTGCCTCTGACCACCCCTGGGGTCTGTTCTGTTCTCTCTACTTGCACTTACCTGTCCACAGCCACTTCCAATGCACTTACGCCGTGTCTGTCCTGACAAAGCCCCTTGGCTGCCCCGGTTTGCCCCCGCACCCGCGTATGCCATTCCCCTCTTGTCTTCGTCCTCCTAGTGTCTTTGTGTAACACCTCACCTTAATTTCCTATTGTCAACCTAAAGTTACTATCTGTTATACTGTACTGTGCAACTAATCTGTAACCATGTAACCAGCTTGATGACAATTGTCTGTACTACTGACGTGGAATCTTTGTAAAAGATCCTTGGCTCAAAGGTAATTTTGTAATCCTAGATTCAAATAAACAATATAAATAAAAGATCGACCCCTATTCATAAGAGACCGAGGTGCAAAAAGGGGAGGTGGAGTGGCCCTTTATGTCAATGAAAATATCAAAGCTACAGAAATTTAGAATACACATAAGGAGCCAGAAGAACTGTGGGTCACCCTGGAAACAGGAGATGGGACAGCCATGCGAACTAGGGTTGTGTACAGGCCTCCAGACCATGGGGAGGACATAGACATGTTACTGTTAGAAGATATACAAAACATGACAGCTAAAGGTGAGGTTCTGATAATGGGAGACTTCAACATGCCAGATACAGATTGGTCAATACCAGCAGGGACATCTGCCAGAACTAGACACATAGCGAATTCCCTGCAGGGGGAGGGCCTCCAACAACTGGTACAACAACCCACAAGAGACAGGGCTATCCTAGATCTAGTACTGACTAACAGAGAAAGGATCACAGATCTCCAGGTAGAATGTCACCTGGGTGCCAGTGACCATCATATGGTATGGTTCAATTTGTCCACTAGAACAAAATCATCCCATTCCAAGGCAAAAATATGGGACTTCAGAGGAGCTGACTTTGATAAGATGGCTAACAGAGTTAAGCTAGCCCTGGCAAAAAGAAATACAGGTGAGGGGGTATAGGCAAAGTGGGCAAGCATTAAAGATGCATTACTTGAAGCAACATCCCATTGTGTTAGTGAGAAAAGGAAGTGCAAAAGAAGAAGGAAACCACTTTGGTTCTCAAACACAGTAGCAGAAAAGGTCAGAGCCAAAAGGCTGGCCTTCAGGAAATATAAGGTAACGCAGCAGGATGAAGATAGGGAGGCATACCAAACTTCCCTAAGGGAAGCAGGGAAGGCAGGCAAAGGCCCAAACCGAGGAAACACTAGCACAAACAGTAAAAGAAGGTGACAAGACTTTCTATAGATACATTAGTGAAAGGAAAAAGTCCAGAGGGGGTATTGCCAAGATCAAAGGGGACAAGGGGGCATGTGAGGAGGAGGAGGAGGACCATGTAAAAGCATCTATCCTAAATAGATATTTCTGCTCAGTATTTCCTGAAGAGAAGGTAGGGTAGGGCCCACAGCTCAGCACCATGGACACAGGGGGGAGGGAGGTGTGCACTAGTCCCTTCACAAAAGAAAGGGTCCTACAAGAGCTCAAAAAGCTCAGGGTGGACAAGGCAATGGGACCTGATGGCATACATCCCAGGGTACTAAAGGAGCTAAGGGTGAAACCTAGCAGAGCCATTATCAGAACTGTTAAGTGAGTCTCTGAGCACAGGAGAGGTCCCAGAAGACTGGACAAGGGCTCATGTGATCCCGCTCCACAAGAGTGGTAGCAGGGAACTACAGCCCAGTCAGTCTTACCTCAGTAGTGGGCAAAATTATGGAGATACTCCTTAAGGAAAGGATAGTGCAACACCTGGAATCCATAGGAGCACAGGATCCAAGACAGCATGGGTTTACAAAAGGAAGGTCCAGTCAAACTAATCTCATAGATTTCTTTGACTGGGTAACCAGAGTGGTGGACCAAGGGGGAGCAGTTGATGTTGCCTAACTTGACTTCAGCAAAGCTTTCGATACTGTTCCACATAGAAGATTGATTAATAAGCTGGGTAGGCTCTGGGTGGGTCAGATGTTGGTCAACTGGGTGGCAAACTGGTTGATGGGCAGAAAACAGAGAGCGGTGGTAAACAGTATACAGTCAGAAGAGATGCAAGTCACAAGTGGGGTACCTCAGGGATCAGTCCTGGGGCCAGTCCTCTTCAATATCTTCATCAGTGACATTGCAGATGGACTGGAGGGTAAGGTTTGTCTGTCTGTATATGACATCAAGATATCTGCAACAGAGTAGATGATCCAGATGGGGTGGGTAGAATGAGAAGAGTTCTGGATAAACTAGCAAAATGGTCGGAAGAGTGGCAACTAGGGTTTAACGCAAAGAAGTGCAAGATCATGCACATAGGGAAGAGAAATCCTGAAGCCACCTATAGGCTGGGAGGGGAGTTGCTGGCAGTCACAAAGGAAGAAAGCGACTTGGGCGTCATCATCACCGATGACCTGAAATCATACAAGCAGACCACAAAAGCAGTAGGTAAGGCTAAAGGGATGTTGGGGTGTATTAGTAGGGGCATCACAAGTTGGAAGAGGGAGGCAATAATCCCTCGTTACAAGACACTGGTTAGGCCCCATCTGGAGTACTGCGTGTAGTACTGGAGGCCACACCTTCACAAGGACATTACCCAAATTGAGGCAGTCCAGAGAAGGACAACCAAAATGGTGCAGGGACTGCATCTGAAAACATATGAGGACAGATTAACTGAGCTCAATATGTATACCCCAGAGCAAAGGAGGGAGAGGGGCGATACGACTGAAATATTCAAACACCTCAAGGGCATTAACAAGGTGAGAGTCTAACATGTTTCAATATAAGAAAAATAGCAGGACAAGAGGACACAGCATGAGATTAGAGGGAGGCCAATTAAGGGGTAATGTGAGCAAGTTCTCTTTCACAGAAAGGGTGGTGGATGCATGGAACGGCTTACCTCAGGAAGTGGTGGATATGAATACAGTGCAGGGCTTCAAACAGGCATGGGACAGGCATAAGGGAGCAATACAGATGAGTATGAATAGATAGGCCATTGACAGAGCAAAGGTTAATGGCACATTCATAAGGTAGAAAAAAAATGGGCAGACTGGATGGGCCTTGCAGTCCTTATCTGCAGTCAACTTCTATATTCCTATGTAACTACACAGAAGGCAAAGCCTGCTTGGATTTCTTCTGGTTTATATTTACAGTTAGCAGATATAAACTTTGACTTATGCTATGATTTTAAACGTTTGTTGAATTGTAAATTCTCTGTTTTGAGAACATTGTCCATACTGTCTTGTTGTAATTGTCCTGTCATGACTGACGTGGAGCCTTTGCAAAGGAGTCCTTGACTCAAAGGTTGTAATTCAAATTTTCAATAAATAAATAAATAAAATAAATAAATAAAGAGAGACTCCAACTTGAAAGCCATTTTAATTTTTTTTTCTGATTTTGATCAACGTTCTTTAGATTATTATTTTTAAACTAGAAGGTACGGGAATACAGCGAACAGAACCGTCTAAGGAATACCGTAGGACATATAGTGTGGTGTAGCATGCTAACAGCATACAAAAGCCTGCAAAGCACATATGCTGCATGGGGTTTTATACCGGTTGTTCATGGGTGGTGACGCAGAAGTCAAGACCTCTGTTGGAGGGGTGGTCCGCCGAGCTGCTGCTGTGGCTCACTGGGCTGAGCTGCGACGGTGCAGGGTTGCTATGCATCTGCGGACCGGACCTCGAATCCCGGTCCCAGACTTTTGCAAAACCACATTGTGCGGTTTTCTTGTTTTCTCCCCCACCAGTGTTTCCCCTTGTTCCCGTGTTAAACCCCAGCTGGAATTGATTATGTTAATAGAAGGGGTTCAGTCTCCAGTAATGGAGCCCCCGCAGAAAACAAAGAACCTACTGGATTTTTTCGCCAAACGCTGTTTCGGCATGTTGTTACAGTGGCAACAATGTAATTGCTGTATTTACAGCGTGGTACATTGCTGCGCTGTTTTGTCATGCAGCATCATAACCCCATGCCAATTAGGAATACCCAAACTGCCTTGCAACAAACATATTCTGTACGGTGTGCAAATCTGTGTTTTTTTTGGGGTGGGATTGTCTTCCTATAATAGTGAAGGAAGGTGTAACTTGCAGTGTCTGTAGGATTTGTTGACTCCTGATTTCTCTTTTGTGGGATACTAAAAACTGCAAGCAAGTCACTCTCATTAAACTGGAGTAATCTTGGTTAGCATGTTCTCTTCCCTCAGAAACTCAGGGGGTAGTGGTGTTCTTCAGTCAGTGACCCTCATTTTACTTACGTATAGCAGCAATCAATACAATTCACCGTTCCGATTTTTTCCCCCTTACCTGCTTGCTCCATTTCTAGTATACTCTGGTCCACAACTCTGCTGCAGCTGGGCAACTTGACCCTCCTTAAGAATTGAGCTTGATGCCACCACTTAGGCTGCAGGTTCAAATCAGCCAAGAAATTACTGTCACACTTGCAGGTGCAGATCTGCGACCCACAAATCAAAACTGTGATCAATGTCCACCAGTGGGGACGAGTCCTCTGCTCAGTCTGCTGCCAGCCACATGTTTCTACAAATCAGCTCCTCCTATCCCTGCCACCACACCGAGATCGATGCCACCTCCATGGGCACCACTGAATCTTCTCATTTCTTGACTACAGCTCGCCTTCCAGTTCTTCCTTTCAAATTCATCTTCCAGGGATTAAGCGTGAGCAGCCTCACAATGAAAAATTAACATGGCTGAGCCAGCCACACCTACACCTACACAGCAGCAAATCATAGCTGTTGTGGACTTAATCAAGCTCTGCTACTCCTGCTGCAGTCCCCCCCTATACTGGCTGGACAGAGTTAGGTAACAAGAGCCAGCACGAGTCAAGTCAATATGCCATGCGGCCACTAGCTTTTCAGCTTTGTAGTGGGCGCCATCAATTTGTTGCCCCTTCTAATGAGTATGTATGCCATGGCATACTTAACATATCAGTAGCTATGCCCTTGCCTTGTGTGATCACATAGCATAGCTAGCATTTCTGCAGCTGGTTTTCCAGATTTTTGCAGCCAGCACCGATTTCTGCAGTCAGCCCTGATTTCTGCAGTCATTGCTGCAACCACAGAATCGCAGTAAACATGGGGCCCTGGCTGAGAGTGTCTGCCAGCTGATTTGAGGCTCCTGCCATATAAATGGCTAGAAACTCCGTTTCCAGTCAACTCATGAGGGTGCAGACGCGAAGAGCTTCCCTGCACAGAGGCTGGGAGTGCATTCTGCCCTGTTTGTTGACATAGTACATGGTCGTCGTATTGTCCTTCTGGACTTGAACCACTTGACCCCGAAGGAACGGAGTGAATGCAGCCAGCGCCAGCCGAACTGCTCAGAGCTCCAGCAGGTTGATGGGGCATTGGGATTCCTCGGGGGTTCAGAGCCCATGGACTCTGTGATCCCCAATGTGGGCACCCCAGCCCGTGAGAGAGACGTTGGTCATCACAGTGACCGTCGACTCGGGGCAGACAAACAGGATCCCTTCCTGCAGATGCTCCAGGACAGTCTACCACCGGACAGCATCCCGCATCTTCTGGGTCACAGTGACCAGCTGGTCGAAGTGACCTAGTTGCTGAGTCAAGTGGCTGGCCAGCTCCCACTGAAGGGGGCGCATGTGCCACCGGACCCATAGGACCAGGCCGCTACGTAACCCAGAAGTCGCATGAAGTCTCGGGCAGGGCACAAGTACCCAACCAGAAATGACTGAGCAAAGGAGGAGAGAATCTCCACCCTGTCTGCCGGGAGCCAGGCTCTGGCTCGGCAAGAGTCGAGCTCTGCCCCGATGAAGCAGATAACCTGCGAAGGCACCCGAATTGGCATCCTTGATCAAGAGGCCACAGTCGATGCAGGTCTGGAGGGCCAGATCCCTGGAACTCTCCACCTCCAACCTGGAGGGACCCACTATAAGCCAATTGTCCAGATAGGGGTACACGCTGACCACGCAACACCAAAGGTGGGCCGCTGCAATGCATTTGGTGAAGACCCTGGGGGCCAATAATAGGCCGAATGGCATGTCTTGGAACTTGTATAGGGTTCCCTCTGCCCTGAAGCAGAGGAATCTTTGGTGTGACAGATGGATCGGGACTTGGAAGAACGCGTCCTGCAGATCCAAGGAGTAAAATCACATGTTCTGCTCGAGAGATGGTATGATCTGAGACAGAGTTACCATCATGAAGGTGCGAGACCTGAGGAAATGGTTCAGGTCGTGCAGATCTAGCATGGGGTGCCAGCCCCCCCCCCCGTCCATTTCAGGACCAGGAAGTACCTGGAAACGAACCCTGGATTGACAGGAGGATCTGCGACTCTGGCCACTACCTCCTTGCGGAGGAGTTGGGCGATGTAGTCTTGGAGAGCCAACCGAGTGTGCACGGATGCCTTTTCCTCCCATGGGGCGCTGGCTCAGTTTGGGGGTACTTCTCGAATTCCAAAGGCAGCCCCTGGCTGACCACTTCCAAAATGCACCTGTCCATTGTGATAGCGGACCAGGCAGAAAGGAAGTGGTGGAGATGGCTCCCCATGGGAGGACCCAGAGCAGGTGTGACGGGTATAGGGGTGGCAACCCCCATACTGTCATTGTGCAGGCTTGGAGGAGGAGAATCCAGCCTAGTGACCGCCAGGACCTTTCCCTCTGGGCTTATGGGCCACTGAAGCCCCTGACTTGGGCTAAGGGCGCCAGGGCTGAGCATGTTGCTGCTGCCACCACCCCTGGTACTAGGGCTGCTTAGCCGCAGAGGCAGAAGGCTGAAAGGGCTTATGCTCCTGCTTTCTGGAACCCTGGGATTCCTTCTGTGCTGAAATAATGGAGTGCAAGGTGGCACTGGACTTCGATACGTTGAAGGTGACCATCATCTCGGGACCGAACAAATCAGTGTCCAGGAAGGGAACGTCCGCCAGTTTGTGCTGAGTGTCTGCCGTGAAGGTCGAGACCCTCAGCCAGGCCCTGCGGCGCATGGTGACTGCAGTTGCCGCCGAATGGGCACAAGAACCCCTGCTGTCCAGAGACGTCTGGTAGCAACAGCCCTACCCTGGTCCTGGACCTGCTTGATCATGATCTGAAGGTCTGCGAGGAGATGAAGAAGGACCTCATCTGGAGAGCCCAGAAGGGCATGGGAGAAATGTGCCATGATGATAGCAGAGCTTGCCTGACGGAGACCAAGCGAAGAGGCAGCATAGACCTTTCTGACTGAGTGGTCCAATTTTTTGGACTCTTTGTCCGGAGGTCTGTCTGTGTCTCCTGAATTGCCTGAGTGCCGAAACACAGATTCGGTTGCCAGTCCCTCAGCCGAGGGATGATCTGTGAACCCAGAAAGGGAGCTGATGGGGACCGCATATTTGTGGGCCATCCAAGCTGATGGTGCAATGCAGGAGGCAGGGTGCTGCCAACGCCCCAGGGCGGGGCCAACAATGGCTTCGGCCACTGAAAAGGCCTCTGTCGGAGAATTCCCTTTTGTCAGAATGTCTGTTAGGGGATCCTGAGCCCCCAAAGTCATCCCCGTGGATTTGGAGAGGAGACGGAGAATGCCGATGAATGAAGTGGGTCCTTCATCCGTTGAGAGATCCCCAACTGAATCGTCAAACGGACAAGAATGCAAGTCGGAGTCCTTGGACTCCGAGGAGTCTGGATAAATCATCCGACCACCCAATTCACCTTCGACCACCGTGGACAGGCAGGAGAGAGGGTGACTGACAGCCTGTGCACAAGGCCCTCAGTGGGCCGAGACTCCTTGGGAGGAGCCCTGGAGGGAGACTGTTTATGTGGCGTCTCTACCACAATCAGTGGACAGGCCAGTTTTGCCCAAACTGGGAGGTCTTCACCAGTTCTGCAGGCAGAGGGACGGTGTTGACCGGCTCCAGAGAAGTTTATGTCTGCCTAGAGGGCGACAGCCATGTGACGGCTGGAGCGGAAACTGGGGTGGACTTCAGACCAGCCAACATCAACTGTTGCTACATTAGGTCCTTGTAGCATCAACGCAGCTTGCGTCAAAGCCTCTCCTCATCCAAGGAGGATGAGAATGAATGGCGGCGGAGCTGCCTTTTAGAACGCCCTGAATGGCATTTGTGAGATTTCTTCGGTCTGTCGGTCGATGGTGTCCGAGACCTCTACCATCGAGGGGACCGATGGGGGTGCTCAGAAGGAGCTGGGGAGAACCACGGTTCCTACAGGTCAGGGACAGGGACTGTGAAGAGGATCTGAGCAAGCTGAGTCTCCTCCTCGGTAGGTGCAGTCAGGACCAGAGTCCTGAACAAGGAATTGTCGGCCTCATCGAGCGACAAGAGTTCGACGGGGTCGATAATAATCTCGACCGGGTCATTGTCCTGCGTCTTAGCTGGTTGGACTGACGGGGGTACTGTGAAGCCGCTGGCTGAAGCTGCAATTTTGACTGAAGCGGAAACCGCAGATTCCTGGGACCGAGACACCTCTCGATCCCAAGAACGTCATCGATGAGATGATTCTTCTCTCGACTCATCCTATTTATGGGAGAGGGAGACATGCATGCTTGATGGACCCTCCTCCTTGGTTGGGAGAGACTGGTACAACTCCTTGAAGGAGCCTGAAAAGGTAGAGCCCAGTTTGAGTGGGACAAAGATCGAAGCAAGAGAGGACTGATCAGTGGCCTGAGCCGCCGCCTCCTCTTCCTCGAAAGCCTTCATCAGCTTGAGTTGTTTAGTAGACTCCACAGCTGTGGAGACCGCCCAACGAGCCTCTTTAGATCTGACCGGCAGGTTCCATTTCTCCGGTCGGCCAAGCTGAAGTTGTGTGAGACAACTGTCCAGGATGTTAGGCTGGAACGCGTGACAGAAGTCGCAAGCCTAGGAGTCATGCGCATGGCCCAGGCAGTAGACGCACGAGGTGTGCAAGTCGATACAAGACATTATCTGCCTGCAAGGGCACTGGCAGAACCCAGGCGATGACATTTCCTCCATCGCTGTCATGATCGCAAAACAATGTGGAGAAACTCTAACGAGTTTTAAGTTTAGGTACGTAATCTGAGGATTTGTTCTGCCAGGGCCTACTCAACGAGGGAGCGATAAGGAGGGAGCCTGACTCTTCCAGCGGAAAGGAAGATCTGGCATCAAGGGGCTGAGCCAAGGCATATACCACCCAGGTGGGTGGGAGGAGCCAGCCTTTAGACCATCTGGCAAGATTTAAAGAGAAAGGGACATGCCAACAAGTGTGGCTAAGAACAACATATCCACATCCCTAGAATCCTTCATTCCATTCTGAGTCTAGCACTATTTCCAGTGCTCTGTTTCTCAGCAGGGTTGCAATCTCCTGTGTTAACAACTCTGACACGTGAGCTGACAAGAAGATTGCCTCTTGGACAGACTGTCCAGCAGGGGCTCCAGCAACTCTGGGGAGTACCTTTCCTAGATGATCCTTAAAATTTTGCTGTCTGTCATAATGGATTTCCACTGCCCCATGCCCCCCCAACCCTCCAGGGGAGGAGTGGTCCACCTCGGGCCTCTGAAGTGGACGTGAGCCTGGCCTTCAGATGATGGCTCTGAGCACTTGGCACTTGTGACTTTGTTGCATTTTCCTTTGAGGCCGAGTTTGCTGGGTTCTTTTTTGAGATCTTCCTCTACCCCTGGAATGAAAGGACTGATTATTGTAAGACCCACATCCCCTACCCCTCTGCGAGGTATATTGGCTTGGCCGAGAAGCCTTAAGAGTTGTTCTAATCCCACTAGAGACTGGTCCACCTGCTAGCTAAACAGCAACTCTTTATCAGATAGGTGTACTATGACCTCCTCCTTGGGCACTATGGATTCAACATGATCTGACAAAATAATGACACTGACTACTGGCTGAATGAAATACATGGGGTTGGATGCAGGGACCATGTATTTTCTGTTTCGGGACAACGACCACAGTAGCAGGCCTCCTCCATGCCACCTCTGAGAGGGTCTCTAGGGCTGGCTGGATGAGAGGAATGACAGAGACATGGATATTAGGCACGTTTAGGAACTCCAGCTGGAGAAGCCTAGCCTGGTCTATAGCTACTCTCTCAAAATGTAAGGTGCTATGTATGTTTTTGAGCAGAGCTTGAAAGGAAAGATCATCCTGGGGCACTAAAACTGGAACCAGGTCAGGGTTCTCTGTGCCACAAATGTCATCATCATTCCCATCTGTCAGAACAAGGTCTAGACACCATTTGACTCCTTCTACATGGGAAGAGCAGAAAGGAACCCTCATGGGTGCCAGTGCTGACCATGGCCTTGCAACACTGGACCTGTCGTCATAAAGGGTCTTGGAATGGCACCATCGGCAACACTGTAGATGGCCCCAGTGTTGACCTCAATTCCAGTCAACCCTGGATGGCAAAGATGGCAGCACAGAGGTAGACGCTGAAAGTCCAGACCCTGTAGCCTGATACAGCACCAATGTCTATGTTGAGGGTCCTGCCGACCCCAGAGGATTCTGCAGCGGCACCGTGGCTGTCACCATCCCCAGAGGGATTGGCAACATCATCACAGGTGGAGTCAGCACAGCAGGCCGTTCGACTCAGTGCCACATGACAGGCTGATCAGCAAGCTGGGGGACCTGGGATTAGGGGATAGAATGCTGGGATGGATCAAGAGCTGGCTATGAGACAGGAACCATAGAGTGGTGGGTAGGAGGAGAACTGTCCAAACCTAGGCCTGTAACCAGCGGGGTCCCACAGGGCTCTGTACTTGGATTTGTGCTGTTCAACATATTTATTAGTGACATCACAGGGGAGTCAATAGTAAGATCTGTCATTTTGCAGATGATACTAAGTTCTGTGGGAGGGTGGATACAGAGGAGGAGAGATGGGCTTTAAGGGAGGACCTGGCTAAGCTGGAGAAATGATTGGACATTTGGCAGTTGGCTTTTAAGGCGAAGAAGTGTAAGGTAATGCACATGGGAGCCAGAAACCCAAAGGCCAGATACTAGCTGAGAGGAGAACAGGTGACAGTATCAGGGGAAGAAAAGGACCCGGGGTAATGGGGGTTAAGAAACACACAGCACAGTGCCCAAAGGCAGCAGCCAAAGCAAACAGAATGTTGGGCTACATCACAAGGGGAATCACCTCAAGGAAGGAGAAGTTATTACTGTCACTGTACAGGTCACTGGTGAGACCACACCTGGAATACTGTGTTCAGTTCTGGTGCCCTTACCTGAAGGATATCAAACTACTGGAGGGAGCCCAGCGGAGGGCAACCAAAATGATCAAGGGCATGGGAGACAGATCGTATGAGGAGAGGCTGAGGGAGCTAAACGTGCACTCCTTGGAGGATGCATTTTTTTTTTGGGGGGGGATATGACTGAAACCAAGTACCTTAAGGACATAAACAGGGTTGGTACTGAGGGCATCTTTAAACTGAGAAAAGAGGGTACAACAAGGGGGCATAGCCTGAAACTGTTGGGGGGTAGATTCAGGAAGGAAATAAGGAGGCACTTTTTCACTGAAAGGGTTGTTAAGGGGTGGAATAAGTTGCCAGAGAAGGCGGCAACAGCAAAGATGGCAGCCAGTAGATTTTTTATGGTATTTGTAGGTGTTCTCTCGCTTCCTGGTCAGAGGCTCCGGCACACAGCCGTGCGTGTGTGTGGAGGCACGCACACCCTGGTGCCAGCTCAGGTCCTTCTGCTCACCCATAACAGTGCCGCCCTCTCCTGCCTTTGCTACCCACCAGACTTTCACCCGGTGGGAGCGGAACCATGGGGGGGACAACCCACCCCCAGGAGAACAGAACAACCTGCCGGCTTACTCAGTCCTGCTCACTCCTCCCTCCCCCCCACGCATTGGCACCTCGACAACCCGAGGTCATTCCCAAACCCGGGTCGCCAGTGTAGCGCAAGGTAAGGCATCCAGCGTCTCAGCCCTCAGTGCCAATTTCAAGGGGGGGTGTAGTGAAGAAGAAGATTAGGACTGAAAGAGGCACTACTGGGAAGAAGTTAGGGAAGGGGAATAGGATGGTGGGGGATGACTCCAGGAGGAGTTGGGGGGGGAAGCTCCAGGAAAGTAACTGAGCTGCGCACTCGAGCAGACTCGACAGACCACTATGGCCCTTTTCTGCTGGCAAATTCATATGTTCCTATGTAGCACCAGCAGAGGACCCAACACTGAGGCAGATCTTGATGGCGGAGTCAAAGGCAGTGCACCTAAGTCCTACAACAATGAAGATGGCCCAAGCCACGGAAGGCCTTGCTCTGGCACCGTCATCGTACTTACAGGTTGAAGCTACTACTCTTTTAAACTTGCCCAATGGCAAAATTGCTCACCAGAAGCCTCCCTAGTGGAGAGGGAGAGACTCCAGGATGGAGACGAGTTTGCAGGCACATACGGTGCTTGTAACACTGTATCTGGGGCACCAGATATAATGCATTCTCATCCTGGCACTACTGGACAGGGAGAGACTCCAGGATGGAGATAAGTCTGCAGGCACATACGGCGCCTGTAAACACTGTATCTCCAGCACTGATTGTAAAGCATTCTTCATCATGGCACTACTGAACTCAGTAACCAGAGTTGTGTGCTCCTTCCTTTGACTGTATAGTGAACCTAACTGTAACTAGAGCCAATGATTTTCCATTTTCAAAAATGACCAATTTGTTAACATCCGTTTTTTCCACCCCCCCCCCAAAAAAAAAGACTGAGGGAAAAATCAGCATATTTTGTACAAAAATTGGTTTAAAATGGAGAGGTTGTCCAAAAAGGTTGGTAGAAAGTGTTTTTTTTTTTTTTCCATGAAAAATTGACTCCCAAGTGATGGTTTAAAAATTACAAATTGTTTTTACCAGTGTTTTCCATGGAAAATGGAACAGCATTGGCCCTATACATAACTAAAACAAAGTCGAATTCGGGAACAGAGCAGAGACCTGATCAAAAACACAAAAGCAGCACAGAAAGGTACAGTGGTACGGCTGACGTGTTCTGCATAAAGAAAAGGTCAGATGGCTGAATGGAGCCATGTGCGAAAAGTGGAAGTGTGCACTTGGTTGTGGTGTGAATACAACTTGACGGTGACTAGATGCTGGCTACATAAGCCAGGATCATGCAAATGTTTAAGTCTACTTATGAACCCTTCTATCATAGAATGATGTAAGGAGTGTACACCCATTGTATAGCTCGTGAGCCACGAGTCCTTCAACCACCTTTGAAGTGCTATTATTACAGTATCTCTGTGCATTAGGAGTGTTACAAACTGCTAATATGCACAGAAATACAAAAAGTGTAAAAACACTGTTAATGGCATTTCATGTATTCATTTTGCACTTGCTGTTAATAGTTGCTCATTTGTAAATGGTTTTGACACAACTATGCCTAAGTTGCAAAAAGTCAGAGTCGGACTGTACTGTAAATTCTGGCCACAACTGGAGTACAAGTTAGCTAGAGCTTTCCAGTGAATACAAAGTGGGTGGCACACTAGGCACCCGGGCTATCTATAACAATAGAAAGCACTGACATGTCTTGACTGCCCCAGACATGTCTGAGCACGAACCCAGGAAATGAACAGTTACACTGAATCATTCCTGATGCTACAATCAGTGACTTGAAGGCCTGAGGCTGTATGCTGTTTACACAAAGAAACATGAAGCAAACCAAAGAAGTAAAAAAAAGTTAAAGGGAGATGATGCCTGTGTCCTACCTCAAGTGATCTTTCAGGAACTAAACATTTTCTTTAATTTGGACAAGAATCCCTCCTTGTTCTCACCAGCCTCAGCCTCAGGCCTCTCTTCATCCACTTCAGCACTTGACCTGCTTCTGCTGCCTGAACACAAACAGCCAAGTGGTACCATTAACTCAGAAGCAACAAACAGCATGAACTCTCTAGGATGCCATCCAGCAGATGGACAGCTCCTAGATTAACTCAACATGGTATATTTAAGCAATAATGCATGAAAGGGGTGCGTGTCATGCTGAGATAACATCACACCTTGGGTGGCTGATGCACGAGGCCACAGGCTGAGTGTGTTCGATGCCCGAGAAGTGACATTATCTCAGCACGACACACGCCCCTGGAGTGCATTACTGCGATGGCTCATTTCTATATATAAAAATAAAAAGATAATTTTGCAGTGTGTAGGTATACCTACGAGTACACTATATCTGATTTCTCCACTAGGTGCTGCTGCCACTACTCATGCTGCCTGTTCTCCTGATTGCTGCTATGCTGCTATTATATGATGTCTGCTCCCTCTCTCACCACAGCTGCCTCTCTCTTTGATAAAGTGTACTCTTACTCCCCCTTTTCCCACCTGCCCAGTACTTGTAAAGGTTTTCCACTCCCTTCCCTGTCTGCCTACCCAGACTGTTCCACATCTACAAAGATTTTCTTTGGCCCGCCCACCTGTTACGTGTCATGTCACCTGTTAGCTCGGTTCACTTCAGTTGGCAGTGTCATTCACCCATTACAGCTAACTGCGTACTGAGAGGAGAAATTTGTACAATTATTGTCAGTCAAAAAGAACCGCAGCAATCAGTATGTTGAGAGCATCCGCACTTTGAAAAAGCACGCACCGCTACAGAGGGAAAAGTGAGCACAGTGGGTTTGCGTCGAATCTGAAGCTGATCGGGATGATGGCTTTAGCTGAAATTAAATTGTTTTGTGTTTTATCATTTGACCCACAGTAGTATGTGTAACTGAGAGGGTGTTTGGTCAGGGTTTTAGGTTTAAACAGTGGATCAACTGAGGCAGGATGTGGGAGGGAGAGATTTTTTTTGTTAATGTTGTGTGGTTATATGTGTGCCGGACCCTGATACAGTGATGTGCTGGAATAACATCACTGTACAAGGTGGCCACTTATGACTCAGAATGCCAGAAATGTTCTTGCCATTGTATAATCAATACAGCATACTATGCTTTGGCAAAAGCAGCTTAATCCAGGCTAGGAAAACATGCTCATCAATAGCCAGTGCGGTGTTTGCAGCACATTCATTTTTAACACTGAACTCTCCCCTTCCCCATGAACAACCGGGGTGGTCCTTGCACATTCTTTCGAAAGACTGGACTCGCCACTCTTCCCGACCACTATGGCCGAACTGCACCCAGGCTGGCTGATTTCATATACATTCTGCACAGCAACTAGCACCATGTTCTTTAACGTGAATATCTTGAAAACAGGATAGTCAAAAGTATTGAATGCCCATGTTTCTGGCCCCACATCTGACAAAAACTCAGAACCGAGCCGATGGACACGAGACTGAATATAGGTATATAAAACAGTAAAAAGACAGGCGAGAGAGAGAGGTATAGTGATCCACAGATGCGGCCTTAGCACAGAGTTTTGCTGGCAGTGGCTAACAGATGACTGCCATAGCAAGCCTTATGGGTCACACGTGGGACAACCTCTCCCTTGTTCTATTCATTTCATTCTTTGGTAACTGAATAAGGCAGAATGCCTGTTTTCTGGGGCGACCTGGCAGCACTGGTAAGGTTAAGTCATATGCCCGCTGTCACACAGAATGCAAGTGGAGGCTGGGGGAATCAAGCCCAGGTCTGCTGGATGTATCAAACTCATTCACAGCTTGTTACTCTATTCTCTAGGCCAAAATCCAAGCCTTCAAGGGTGGGTAGTGATTCTTAGAACCAGTATATACTAAATTACCAACTGACAATGTGGAGTGATACAGAAAGGAGAAATTCCTTCACATTTAGCATGATTTCCTTTTCTGTTTGCTCCGGCATTCTCAGTGGGGCTGCTGGCTCCTCTTGGAGAACAGTGTCCAACAAATATACGGATATTTCTTCCGATGAAAAATGTTTACCAATGTTTTTCAGGTATTGGGATTCTAGTCATCACTGGGCATCACAGTATAAAACCCTCATTTGGCATGACTGGCAATAGACTAGCTGGTTGCGATTCCTTAAGCTGTGGGGTTCGGAATCCTGGTAGGTTGGCATCCATAGGTTATTAAGAGGCAAGCTGAAGTGTTGCATTTATAGAATGTTACAGGTTAGTTATTGAAGATTTCCAAAAAAACATTTGTGGTCCAGGGAAATTCTACAGTCTGTGCAAGTGCCTTGTCGGGAGGGATCAGAAGCTCCATCAGTTTGGCTGTTGAAACAATCATCTAAGGTAAGGGAGGCCTGCGGTTTCCTGTCAATGTTTTAACCAAGTTCTATAGGCAATATTTTTAAGGCAGCTCACCCGGGATATGAATGGTGTTTTTTATGTGCAATATGTAGTATTGCGTCAAGAGGCGTAAACTGGAGTAACTGCTGTAACCAGAATGTTCATGTCTCTAGGGTCTAGGGCTGAGGTCACGGCTTGTGGGCTGTACTACTACCGGTGTGGGGAAGCATATTACCCATATGTACTAAATTTCCCATTGACAAAAAACAGTTACATACGCACCATAACAGTAGATCTTCAAAAGCATCTCTTCCATTAGGCCACACCTTTTGAACTATATCCGCAAGGCACTAGGACTACACGGAAACACTTGCTAGCCAAGGGCCTCCAACGACATCATGCGTCATCGTCTACATAAAAGTGGGCAGCCCCATCACTCTTCAGTTCCCCGCTGGAGATTAGGCTCAGAGGGCTGCCACCCGTGGGAAACCAGGAGATCAGACCAGTACCAAGCACACAAGTCGATACAGGGTGCTGGATATAACAGTCATGGATTAGGATCAGGCACCACTATCTGATGCTAGGCCTAATACAACCCTTTAGACAATAGTATTGCCAATGATCTCCAAACTATGTTATGTTTCTGTGCTTTTTCCTTATACTTTTTATTGTCACTCTAAAAGCCTATTTTTCTACGAGATCTGCAGTATTCTACACTAGTGAAAATACAGATTTTCTGCATTATTTTTTTCAGCCACACAGAAAAGCAGACAACTGCCACATGACAAAGTCTAAAGGTGATCACTGCACCATCACAAAGAAATGAGGGTTACCACCTTTTAAAAAGCCCAAAGTGGGACATTTCTTATTGAAACATGATTTTTTGCAGGACAACATGCAACCTCGACCAATGCAACAGACTTGTTTTCTCTAAATAATCAGAATTAAGACTGTGTGTTGTAGTTTTGTAGTTGTTTCTAGTGTTTTATCATTTTAAGGTATTTTTGTTGAGGTATTATAGTTTCTGCAATATTTAGTGGAAAGTCAGAAAATTATTTATTAATTTATTTCAGATTCGGATTAATAGCTTTCAACAGTAAAAGAAGGGGGTAAGACTTTCTATAGATACCTTAGTGAAAGAAGGAAGTCCAGAGGGGATACTGTGAAGATCAAAGGGGATAAGGGGAAGTGTGTGGAGGAGGACCAAGGAGAAGCACCTATCCTAAATAGATACTTCTGCTCAGTATTTACTGAGGAAAAGGTAGGGTAGAGCCCACAGCTCAGCACCATGGACACAGGGGGGACGGAGGTGTGCACAAGTCCCTTTACAAAAAAAAAGGGTCCTACAACAGCTCGCTAAGCTCAGGGTGTACAAGGCAATATTTCCTGATGGCATACATCCCAGGGTACTAAATGAGCTAAGGGTAGAACTAGCAGAGCCATTAGCAGAACTGTTTAGTGAGTCTGTGAGCACAGGAGAGGTCCCAGAAGACTGGAGAAGGGCTCATGTGATCCTGCTCCACAAGAGTGGCAGCAGGGAGGAGGCAGGGAACTACAGACCAGTCAGTCTTACCTCAGTAGTGGGCAAGATTATAGAGGCATTCCTTAAGGAAAGGATAGTGCAACACCTGGAATCCATAGCAGCACAGGATCCAAGACAGCAGGATTTACAACAGGAAGGTCCTGTCAAATTAATCTCATAGATTTCTTTAACTGGGTAACCAGAGTGGTGGAACAAGGGGTTTCAGTTGATGTCGCCTACCTTGACTTCAGCAAAGCTTTCAATACTGTTCCAAATAGAAGATTGATTACTAAGCTGGGTAGGCTCAGGGTGGGTCAGAAGTTGGTCAACTGGTTGGCAAACTGATTCGCGGGCAGAAAATAGAGAGTGGTAAACGGTGTACAGTCAGAAGAGAATCAAATCTGGGTGTACCTCATGCATCAGTCCTGGGGCCAGTCCTCTTCAATATCTTCATTAGTGACACTGCAGATGGACTGGAGGGTAAGGCTTGCCGGTTTGCAGATGACACCAAGATCTGCAACAGAGTAGATGATCCAGATGGGGTGGGCAGAATGAGAAGAGATCTGGAAAAACTGGCAAAATGGTCGGAAGAGTGGCAACCGGGGTTTAACACTAAGAAGTGCAAGATCATGCACACAGGGAAGAGAAACCCTGACGCTACCTATAGGTTGGGAGGGGAGTTGCTGGCAATCACAAGGGAAGAAAGAGACTTGGGCATTATCACAGATGACCTGAAATCATCCAAGCAGACCACTAAAGCAGTGGGTAAGGCTAGAAGGATGTTGGGATGTACTAGTGGGGGGTACCATAAGTTGTAAGAGGAGGTAATAATTCCTCTTTATAAGACACTGGTTAGGCCCCATCTGGAGTACTGCAAGCAGTACTGGAGAACGCACCTGCATAAGGACATTAACAAAATGGAGGCAGTCCAGAGAAGGGCAACCAAAATGGTTCAGGGACTACATCGGAAAATATATGAGAACAGATTAACAGAGCTCAATATGTATACCCTAGAGCAAAGGAGGGAGAGAGGTGATATGATTGAAACATTCAAACATCTTAACGGCATTAACAATGTGAAAGAGTCTAACATGTTTTAATATAAGAAAAATAGCAGGACAAGAGGACACAGCATGAGATTAGAGGGAGGCCGATAAAGGGGCACTGTGAGGAAGTTCTTTTTCACAGAAAGGGCGGTGGAAGCATGGAACGGTCTACCTCAGGAAGTGGTGGATATGAATACAGTGCAGGGCTTCAAACAGGCATGGGACAGGCATAAGGTGAAATACAGATGAGCATGAATAGATAGACCATTAACAAAGTAAAGGCCGATGGCACATTTATAAGGCAGAAAAAATGGGCAGACTGGATGGGCCTTGCAGTCTATCTGCCGTCAACTTCTATATTTCTATGTTCGAGCCAGGGCTCATTTAAAAAGGTTCCAAGTCAGAAAGAGACAATACAATACAATACATGGGTTACAGATCAAGTAGGAGGAATAATCATCAAATAAGATATTTGCCGGGATACAGTTGCTGACACAGAACGAGAACAATTACACAATTTCAAATGAATGCAGAGTTACCACTTGAAAGATGCAGCAATAAACAACACTTAATCAGTGTGGTACAGCCCTTAGTCATATGGGTAGGACAGAGAAGTGTGGGTGGGAGGGACAGCAGTGGGGGTAGGTCAGGTGTGGGAGTGGTGGTAAAGATGAAGTGGGGGTTGGCCAAAGGTAGCTGGTGGCATGTTATTAGCAAGTCTTTAGACTAGCTAGAGTTATGTATTGCAGGAACAAGCATTTTCAAGTGCAAGGTGTGAGTGGAGCGCAGATTTGAATTGACTTAGTGTTTCACAGTTGTGGAGAGCAAAAGGCAGGTCACTGAACCATTTGGGTCCTCAACATGAGATGGATCTCTGAGCCAGTGTGGCGTGCTTGAAAGGCACTAGTAGCCCACCTTTACCTGTGCTTCTAGTGGTAACACTGGAATGCCCATATTTGAACAGGGAAGAGGCTGAGTCAGGGGTTTGGCCAAGTAGTCTGGTACTGGGCCCTGGATTTGAGGGGGAGCCATTCGGTTTCTTTATATAGGGTGCAGGTATGGGTGAGATGGTCGTCCCCTAGGACCAGATGGCATGCCTTGCTGAGTAGTGTTGTGACCCTCTTTAATGCACTGTAAGAGTCAGTGCCTTAGATGAGGCCGCAGTCTAAGGTGGATAATACTGAGTAGCATGCAACTAGCTTTAAGGCGTCTGGGGTCATGGACTGTCTGTGGCGATACAGGATGCCCAGTTTTATGTTAGCCATTTTGACCACATGGTCGATGTGCTTAGAGAAGGTGAGGGTGTTGTCTAGGTGAACACCTAGATATCTGAAGGCGGATACTTGTTCCAGAAATATTTTTTTCTACAATAATGTCAGGATATGTAGTATTTTTCATGTTTTTTTCACAGGACACAGCTGCCCAAATCAGGACTGTCCTGCGAAAATTGGGACAGGCAGTAACCCTATTACTCACCTATAACTGTAGTTCTAGGAACAATATATGGTGCACATCCACAATCCCACAATCTGGCAGTCTTACTTTCCCATTAAATTCCACCGGGACGTCTTCAAGCTAACTCCTCCCACCCATCCAGGTGGTATCCTTCTCAGCTCTGCCCCGTGATGTCAGAGCTTGTACGCTGGAAGCAGGGATCTGTGTGCCACTTGCCGGGGGGGGGGGGGTCGTATGAATGCAAACCATATACCACGCCTAGAACTACAGCTGCAGGTGAGTAACCCTTATTTCCAGAGATGTGCATTGTCCACACTGGCAGACTCCTAGCAGTTCTCTGGGAGGAGGGGGTATGGCGCACACCCCCACTTAGCAAACAAGGATTGAGAACCGAGGTCCGAAAACCAGCATCCCGGTGTGACTCAAGGTCAATGTGGTAGTAGGAAATAAAGGTGGGTGCTGACTTCCAGGTAGCAGCCCTGTAGATCTCCTGGACAGGGACATCCCTGGAAGCAGCCACCAAGGCAGTGGTCTGTCTGGTGGAATGAGCTCTAAGCCCAATGGGAGGCTCCCTACCAGCCAACCTATAGCAGAGGTCGATGCAGGATACACTCCACCTGCCAATCATCCACTTGGCTGCCGGTCTGCCAGGCACACTTCGGCGCAGGTGATGAAGGCTAGCAAACCTCTCACTGAAATCCAGCCATGTGCTCCTTATAATAAGCAAGTGCTCACCTCAGGTCTAACGTATGGAACCTGTGCTCAGCCTCCGAGGCTGGATGTGTGAAGTACAGTGAAACTCTGAAACATCCTTCGGGAGAAACTTTGGGTTGGGGTGGACAATCTTGTTCCTGTGAAACACCAAATACAGAGACTCCACCGAAAGCGCCTGGAGATCACGGATCCTTCTGGCGGAAGGAACAGCCACCGAGAAGGCGGTCTTCCATGACAGGTTGAGAGATGTCACACCTATGCATCAGTTTGAATGGCTTGCCCATGAGCACTGCCAGTGCCATCAACAAGTCCCAAGGTGGTGGTGTTAGTGGTTGACGTACCAGCGGGGACATGTGGTCAAGGCCCTTTAAAAAGCACCCGACCACCTTCTCGTGCACCACAGTCGGCATACCAGTTCGTGCCTGTTATGCAGAGATGACTGTTAGGTGCATCCTGAGGGTTGTCTACTTTGGGCTCGACTGGGAGAGGGACCACAGGTATTCCAGAATGTTAGTCAAGAGCAGGACATGGGGTCTAGCTCCCTACCCTGGCACCAAATGGAAAAGCACTTCCATTTGAAGGCATAGCACTGGTGGGTTTACTCTTTCCAGAAGACGGCCACAACATGGAGAACCTCTTCGGAGAGACCCAAAGCCTTGAACTCTGACCGCTCAGGAACCAGGCTGTCAGGTGCAAGGACTGAAGGTCCAGGTGCAAGCCCCCCCCCCCAAAAAAAAATGACATTTATTTATTTATTCATTCATCTTGGAAGTACCTTTCAGTCGGAGAGTCATTTACAGAGGTTTCACATCATAAAAATGAATTACATAGGAGAAAAACAACTGTAAACTGAACAAAGGGGAAAGAGACTAAACAAAAACAAAGTTGCAGGTTTACAGTAATAAAACAAGAGCTATATGATACAGTACAACAGTTCAATTCAGAATTCAAAATTATAAGCCAGACTGAAATAATCAGTTCTTTTGTTAAGTGCTAAGGAGGCCATTTAATCTTTGAACCAGTAGTAAGGGCAGTGATAAGCTGGGAGTGGGGTGGGTGAGAAGAGGGGTGAGGCAGGGGGATATGAGAGGGGTCTGAAAAGAGGGTGGGGGAAGGTGGGAGAGGACGGGGAGGATAGGTGGAGCAGGAGAGGGAGTGGGGGATAAAAGGGAGGGATAGGAAAGGGGAGGGGAAAAAAAAGAGTAGAGGGGAGAGCAATAAAGAGTATGATAACAGCGGAAAAGGGATGAGAATGCGGTTGGTCAAGTATTGGGGATGGCAGTAGCTAGCAGGCTGGAAGGCAGATCCAAGTGAAGGGGCAAGCGTTGCTGAGGCTGAGGAGATCTGGGTACCAGAACTGACGCGGCCAGTCTGAAGCTATCAGGACCATCTGTGCCATGTCCCTCTGCACCTTGACCCGCACTTTGTGGATCAGGGTAAGGGGAGGCAAGGCATAAAGGAGGCCTGGGGTCCAAGGCCTTGCAAAGACATCCCCCAGCAGTGTCCTGCTCTGAGGGGGTGGGAGGGTGGCAACAGAACAGCTTCAGTTTCGTGTTCTCCCAGGAGGTGAGCAGGTCGAACTGGGAGTGCCCCACTGACAGAACAGGTGGTGCACTACATCTTGATGCAGAGACCACCTCGTGAGACGCCTCACCCACTTGGCTGAGGATGTCTGCTAACTGGTTGAAGGCTCCAGCCACATGAATCGCCAGATCTGCACCCAAACTGTGCACAAGGGCCAGGTGTGAAGGGCCTCCCAGCACAACCGAAGGGAGTGCATTCCGCTCTGCCTGTTCAGATAGTCACGGCCGTGGTATTGTCTGTCTGGACCTGCATAACCTGACCCCGGACAAACGGAACAAATTCTGTCAGACCAAGGTGCACTGCATGGAGCTCCAGCAGGATGATGTTGCAACGGGACTCCCTGCGGGTCCAGTGCCCATGGACCATCTGGTCCCTCAGCTGCACTGCCCATCCCACCAGAGAGACACTGGTCATCAAGAGTGACAGTTCGCTCTGGGCAGACGAATGGGACTCCTCTTCCTAGATGTTCTAGGACTAGCTACCACCGAATGGCATCCCATATGGGCTGGGTCACCATGAACAGCTGGTCCAGGTGACAAGCACAGACTACTGGCGGGCCAGCTCCCACTGCAGGGGCTGCATATGCCAGCCAGTCCACCGGACCACGATAGTGCAGGATGTCATGTACCCCAGCAGCCGCAGGAAGTCCTGAGCAGGGACGAGTGCCCAACATGAAATTATTGGTCAGAGAAAGTAAGATCCGCTGCCCAGTCCGCTGGAGATGAGCCCTGGCCTGGAGGGAGTTGAGCTCTGCCCCAATAAAGTGGATGACCTGCGACGGGTTGCTCAGAAGGCCTAAGGCTGAGCAGGTCTGGTGGGCCAGGTCCCTGGACCACTCCAATGCCTCCCATGACAATCCAGCAATCAGCCAGTCATCCAGGTATGGACAGTCATGAACCAGTCTGCGCCTCACAAAAGCCGCCACCACTGTGATGCACTCGGTAAAGACCCTAGGAGTCGAGGAAAAGTCGGAAGGCATGACCCAGAACTCGTACAGAACCCCTTCTGCACAGAACCGAAGGTACCAGCAGCAGGACAGACAGACTAAAATATGGAATGATGCATTCTGGAGGTCCAGGGTGCAGAACTACATGCCCTGCTCCAAGAGATGGTATTATATAGTTAGAGTGACCATCCTGAAATTGCACTTCCGCAGAACCAGTTCAGGTTATGAAGATCCAGTATGGGGCACCAACCCCCCCCCCCAAAACATCTGTTTGGGGTCCAGGAAATACATGGATACAAACCCCTGGCCAACTGTGGCGTCAGGGACACAGGCTACAGCTCCTTTTTCTAGGAGCCAAGCACTGCCCTCAGAGGGTGGACAGCGTGTCCTGTGACACCACAGACTCCCGTGAAGCATGGGCTCGGTAGGGCAGGAGAGCCTCGAAATCAAGAGGCAATCCACATCCCACCACATCTAGCATCCATTTGTCTGACGTGATGGCAGACCAGGCGTGGCAGAAATGACGAAGCTGACCCCCTAAGAGAAGCTGAGGCAGGGACCTGACAGGCGGGAGGCAGACACCCCCAACCCATCACTGAGCAGTCCTGATGGAGGCCCCGGCACTGGCCACCAGAGGGGCCCCGCCATCCCATCCCATCCCCTGGGTTTCTTTGAAACTTGGTTGGTGAACTTGGCCAGACCTGGAACTGTCCCTGCTGGGACAGAAAAGGTAGAAACTGAACAGGCTTCTTTGGCTTCTGAATCTTGGGGTACTTCTGTGAGGATGCCACCAAATCAAAGGTGGCACTGGCCTTCTCAACCCCCGTGAGGTGTCAATCCACCCAGGGCTAAAAGGGTCAGTGCCCAAGAATGAGACATCAGCCAGTTTGTGCTGGGTATCTGCTATAAAGGTGGAAATCCACAGCCAGGCTCTATGGTGCATAGCAACCACTGCTGCCACAGACCGGGTGCAGGAGTCGCCAATGTCCAAGGCCGTTTGAAGCTGGTGCTTGGCTAGGGAGCGACCCTGGTCTCTGATCATATTGACCGACAACTGCAGATCTGCAGGAAGGCAGGGAAGGACATGGTCCAGGACACCGATAAGGGCATGTCTGAAGTTGGCCATCATCAAAGCAGAGCTCGCCTCAAGAAGACCCAGAGAGGATGCAGCACAGACCTTCTTAGCTGTGCAGTCCAGTTCCTTGGACTCCTTGTCGGGTGGCTTGTTCATGTCCCCCATGTTGCCCATCTTATGAAAAACTACAGTTTGCCACCAATCCCTCGGCTGAGGGATGGTCCAAAAAACCAGGAAGAGAACCAGTTGAGACCATGTACTTGCAGACCATGCAGGCCGATGGCACCACATACAAAGTTGGATGCTGCCACAGCTCCAGCGTGGGACCCAAAAACAGCCTCTGCCAATGGGAAAGCTACCCCTGGGGAATCATCCCGATCGAAGATCCTCATAAGGGGCTACTTGGCCCACTTCTGGACCGGCTCCAAGGAATCTCCATCGATTCAAAATCAGCCAAAGCAGAGCTCAAAAGCAGACCGGTCCATGCTCAGTAGTGAGTTTTTCAGCTGATTTCATGGTCAAAGCCCGGGATCCTAGAGGACCTTTCAGAATCCAAAGACTCTGCACTATTACCCTCACTCCTTTTTTCTCCATGAACAACCCTAGACTCATCCGAGTGGGTGCTCCTGATGGAGAGCTGGCCAGGGGGGCCAGTAGCCAAACAAGCAGCCTTGGTGGGAGCTCCCTGCAAGTTTTGCTTGGGTGGCGGTTCCACCAGAATTGGCAGAAAAGCCAGCAAGTGGACTCTGCAGGACTGGGGTGGGCCAGACCGGGGAAGACTAAGGAAGAGCTTGGGTCTAAGAAGGGGGCCTACCATGTCCGCGTACCTACTGCTGCCACATCAGCTCCTCACAGTGCCAATGCAACCTGCAACAGAGACTCTTCGGCCAGGATGAAGAGGAAGAGGCACATCGATGGCACTTCCTGGCCAAAGGCAGAGTGCAGGAACGCAAAGATTCCCAAGACCATGATCTTGAACGAGACTGGGGCCTCGACCCAGAGCACATGATTGGCTGGCGGTGAGATCACGGAGGAGGGGCTACGTACAATACACTCATTGGGTCCTTCCACTGGATCCCTGAAGGGGTATCTCTTGAGAGGAAACAGGTTGCTTGATTGGCTTCTCCTGCCCCTTCTAAGAGAGGGTTGAAAGGACCAAAGTCCTCGCAATTGAGTTACCCTCAATCTCTTCCGGCAATGGGTCGACCGGGTCAAGAAAAATCTCGACTGGCTGGTCAGTCTGCCTCACGGTCAGCAAGCTCCACAGTACCCAGTGGTACTGTGGAGCTAGTGACCTGACCCTTAACCAAGAGAGGCCCGGCTGAGAGCTCGACAGCTGTCGAGCAGTCGAGGAAATAACAGAAGTGGGAAGAGCATGCTCATTCCCGGTCCCACGGCTGACAGCAGGATCTCTTTGTCTTCTCACCCCAGGAAGGGCCCCTTCTTGAGGGTCTGAAGGGACTGTAACATCTCACAAAAACTGCCACTGAAGAACACAACGCTGGTGCCAACTGAGAGGAAACCGCCATGGCCTGGGCCGCTGCCTCTTCTAAAGCCATAAGTTTAGAAGCCAAACCTACAGCCATAGACACCGCTTTATAGGCACCTTTAGAACGGATCTGAGGGTCCAATTTGTCTGGCTGAATGAGGAGGAGAGCATACTGATTCTCGGGCAAGGAAGACAGTAAGGTTTTACAGAGCCTGAGGGCTGTGCTCTTCCCCCGAGGCAGTAAATGCACGAGGAGTGCAGTTCGATCCTGGACATTTTTTGACTGCAGGTGATGCATTGCTTGAATCCAGGACTGGAGCAAGGTTCATCACACTCGATACTGGAAAAAAAAAAGCGACAAAACACAATAACCTTAAAAAGACACTTTAAAAGTTCAGAAACACTGGCCTACACTGTGTGCACAGAACTGCGAAGGAGGAGACCGGACTCTTCCATCAGAAATAAAAGGCCTGACATCATGGGGCAGAGCCGAGGAGTATACCACCCGGGTAGGTGGGAGGAGCCTAGCTTGAAGATGTTCTGGTGCAATTTTAAAGAAAAGAAAGGCTGCCAGAGTGTGGATATTGCACCATATCCACGGCCCTAGAAATACAGGCTACTCACCTGCAATCGTAGTTCTATAAGTGGACTACAGTTCACTTCCGCATATTGGCAATCTTCCCAGGCACAGCGGAGTCATCCAAATGTTTCAAGTTAGGCTTCACCCACCACTTGGATGATAAAACTTCTGGCTCTGTTCAGTGACACCATATCTTTGCACACTAGAAGCAGGGATCTGGGTGCCACACTGCTTTGGGGGCCATTAGGTTAGCAGAAGCTATAACTGTATATCACTTCCAGAACTATGATTATGGGTGAATAACCCAGATTTCTAATGGCATGGATACAGTTCACAATCTACAGTGGCAGACTCACAGCGGTCCTCTAGGAGACCAACATGGTACTCAATTTTCTAACTTAGAGTGGATAATTTTCTATTTGACTGAAATTTCTGAAGACGGGAGCATCAGAAATTTGTCCCAGTTGCTCCTCTTCCTGCGTAAGGATCAATATCCACTGGTTTCCCACCTATTCAGGTGGTGGAACCATTTATTTATTTGAGTCTGGGATTACAAGTACCTTTGAGCCAAGGCTCTTTTACAAAGGTTCCACATCAAGTGACGAATACAAACGTGACAAAAATTTGAATAAACAATGCAGAATATGGTATACATACAGTTTCAAGCACTTGAATACATACATACATTTAAGGGAAGGTAGGTACCAGAACAAAAATTTGAGTAAACAATGCAGAACATGGTACACGTACAGTTTCAAGCAGTTGAATACATACAATTGAGAGAAGGAAGGTACCAGGACAGGGCAGGGTAAACAGGGATAGTTTGAGGCACTGAAGGGACACAAAGAGAGGTGTAGCCCTGGGCATTGTCAGGCTTCGAGAAAGTGCACTGGCGGATGTGAAAGAGAGGGAGAGGTAAGTGCTAGGAGGGAGAGCAGATTAGGAGGGACAGTCACAGGAGCTGGAAGCAGAGAGGTGGAGACGGAGGTCGGCTCTGAATTGGCCAAGCTTTTGCATAGAGGTGATGTCACTGTTGAGTCCACTAAACCAGCAGGGTGCCCAGTGAGCAAAGGACCTTTTGCCCTGTGTGGTGCTGCACCTGGGGATGTGCAGTAGTTGATTTTCAGAACCCCTGGTGAGGCAGGGGTTGCATGCTGCACGTTGGAGGGCTTGGACTCCTAGGGGTGCAAGGCCTAGTGTAATGTCCTTAGCCATTAAGCAAGTATGGTACTTGATACGGTTGGAAAGTTGGAGCCACCCTGTTTGGGCACAGAGTTCACACGTGTGGGTGAGATGGCGGGATCCTGTAATGAGACGGCAGGTTTAGTTTAGGGCCAAGGATAAGCGCCTAAGGTCTGTGTCAGTAGTGGAGCCATAGATAACCAGACCATAATCGATTAGTGAGACCACAGAGCTCTGTACTGCTATCCTTAAGGCTTCTGAGGCAAGGCATTGCCTGTACAGAAGTCCAATGTGCGTGTTAACAGCTTTGGCGACATTGTCAATGCAGATGCCATAAGATAGGTTACTGTCGAAAGTGATTCCAAGATATTTAAAGGATTGAACTTGATCAAGGAAAGTACCATGGCAGTTTGTAATTCTGAGGGGTTGAAACCTATGCTTGTTGTGGAAGCCGCAGAAAAGCACAGACTTGGTTTTCTTATAGTTGAGGACCATCTTTTGTCCATTAAACCATTTTTCGATGGAGGTGAAGCCCATCTGGAGCTTTTTTGGAGTAGGTGGTGGGGGGGGGGTCATGATGTGTGGCATGGATTACGGTGTCATCTGCAAAGAGCAGGATTTGTTCCGGACAGGATTGTGGAAGATTGTTTAAAAAAAAAAAAGCCTTAAAAGGAGTGGTCCAAGAAGGATCCCTGAGGGACTGCTGAGTGGACGGGTCTTGCATCGGAGAGGATATCGGCAATTTTCACTCTTTGGGAGCGGTTATTCAGGTAGCTCTTAAACCAAGTTGTAGTCTCTGGGGAGAGCCCAGCATTTTGAAGCTCTGTGATGAGTAAACGACGATGGACGGTATCAAAAGCCTTAGTCACGTCTATGGAGACCGACCTAGCTAGCTGATTATTGTCCAGGGAGTTGTGGATTGCTCCTGTGAATTCTAGGAAGGCAGATTTAGTGCTGTGGCCTTTTCTGAAAGTGTTGCTGCTTACATAGGATGTTGTGCTTTGCCAAGTATTCTGTCAGCTGGACAGAGACTAAACATTCAATGGCCTTGTTGGAAGGGGGGGGGGTTAGTATGGATATAGGCCTAAAGTTCCCAAGAACGTCCTTGTCCCCACTTTTGTGGACTGGTGTAACGATGGCGAATTTCCATCTGTTGGGGAACTGGCCAAGGGAGAGGCTGAAAATCTGAGTAAGTGGAGATAGCACTTCATCAAGAGTAAGGGACAGTAGTTTAAGGTTGTGTGTGTCCCCACTAGTTCTTGATCCAGCAACTGCTTTGCTAACATATTTGTGGACTTCATGCCTCCTGACTGCTTTGAAGTAAAAAGGTGGGCGAATTGAAGAGGGTTGGGGGTGGGGTGAGAGGGAGTGCAGAAGAGAGGTTGGCATCAAAGAAGTCTTGCGGGAGAACACTACTGAGATCAGGGAACGTGTTATAGTGGCAGGGTCCAGAGTTACAGTCCCATCCACTTCCAACATGGTAGGTGACGTTTTGGGCAGCTTCCCTGTAACTTCTTTAAGATAATTCCAGAAGGACTTCCCCTTAACCTAGGTGTTTGTGAGAGCATCTTTGTAGTAGTTACTTTTATTTATTTATTTTATTTATTTAAGAATCAGTTTACAACCTTTGAGCCAGAGGCTCGTTTCCAAAGGTACTTCGTCACATAAAGACATACATTGCGTTTCGGTTACATAGCAAAGATTTGCAAAGAATCAATAGGCATTCACCAGAGGTGCCACGTCACATAGTGGTCAGACAAATACAATTGGGTACAGGGTACATGTAATTGATAACAGGTATTACACAAGTCGGTATCAAGTGAGCATTCTGGTAGATAAACATTGAAAACAGCTGGCACTGGCCAGGTTAAACCTAGGCATGGTGTACAGGGAAGTGGTGGAGGATGGTAGGTGGACAGCTGCCCGGGGGCATTGTCAAGAGAAAGAGGTGGAGGCTATGTTCAGAGACAGGAGCAGTTACGAGTGCTGAAGATGTGGTTCCGAAGTAGGGTTTTGAATGTGGAAATGGTGATGGCATTGGTGATGGTGGCAGGGAGAGAGTTAAACCAGGTTGGGGCTCTATAGCTGAAGGACCTCTGGCCACGGCTGGTTCTCGTTTTGGGGACCTTTAGAGTGGTCTTGTAGGAAGACCGTGTTGCAATGGTGGGAGGGCTCTGGTGGATGGATGCCGTTACCCCAGAGAGAGCCAGTAGGGTTTTGGTGAGGAGACAGGTCTGGTATCGGAGCCGTTTATCCAGGGTAAGCAGGTTAGCATCGACATATAGCTGACAGGTGTGAAAAAGATTGGGGCACCAGTAATTAATCTGCACGCTTTATTCAGGGTTAGGTGAATTTTGTTGAGTGCAGTGGTGTCACAGCACCGTATACTGTAGACCATAGTCTATAAAGGGAGACGGACGATGTAACAGCTAGCCGGAGAGCATTTGGTGGAAGGCAGGTTTTATGGCGGAATAGGATGCCAAGCCGTGTGTTGGTGGCGGATGTTAGGGCGTCGATGTGGTTGTGAAATGTGAGGGCTCAATCGAAGGTAACCCCAAGGTATTTGTAGGAGCAGACTTGTTCCAGTGGTTGGTTGGTGCTTTTCTTCAGGCGTATTGCTTTTTTTAAGATCTGGACAATTGTTGTTTCTATTATGCTTTCAAGATGTGTTGGAACTTCCATTCTTTCAACGTGTAACAGAATAGTAAGCATTTGGACACATTTGGTACTTAAAAATTTCCTACGCAGCACAAACATTTGGGTGTGTTTTAATTTTTCTGGAATGTTTCTGATGTATTTGACATGACTGTACGATACAAGATTCTTGTATATTTAATCATGCCACTACACAAAATGATGGTCAGACCACAGCTAGAATACAGAGTCTAGTTCTGGAGGCCAAACTTATTGGTGTGTGTGTGTGTGTGTGTGTGTGTGGAGACAGGGATAAGCCAGAGACGGTTCAATGAAGAGCAACCAAGATGGATCAAGGGCTACACGAGTGGTCATATGAGAAATGGCTGGAGGACCTAAACCTGTTCACACTCGAGATGAGGAGGGAAAGGAGGATGTGGTAGAAACCTTCAAATACTTGAAGGGAATAAACAAGGTGAGGGAAGGTAGCATTTTCAGAAAGAGTGAGAACAAATCCACTAGGGGGCATGCATTTAAGCTGGGGAGGTGTAGATTTAGAGGGGATATAAGGAGGAAGTTCTTCACTGAGAGGGCTGTGAGTCCATGGAACAGACAGCCAAACTAGGTTGTGGGGGTAGGTTCAGTGAATAAATTCATAAGAGCCTGGGACACATTGGCCTAGATAAAATTGGCAAGGCAGAAAACAGAGGGAGTAAGATAAAGTAGGCGGGGGGTGGGAAGTGAGGTATTTTTGGGCAGACTGGATGGGTCAAGGGGTCCTTTTCTACCGGCAAATTTCGATGTTTCCATTGTATTTTGGTTAACACTTTGCATTTTGATCCCAAGTTTATCTGAAATCACATGCTTCGGTCCTCAGCACTTCCGGTATTCCTCCAACAATTCAATGTATCATATAATAGTAATGTGCCAGCAGAAAAGGACCATCCTGGCCCACCTAGTCTGCCCATTTTCCATCTGCCCCTACTTGTCTCCACCAGGGATATTCTCCTCTGCCCACTAGCCAGCCCCTTGTGTCTGTCCCACACACTCTTGAATTCCTCCACTGTTTCTGCACATACCACCTCGTTAGCTAATCTGGTCCAAAGTTCCACCACCCTCTCAGTGAAATAACATCTCCTTACATTGCTCTTAAATCTTCCCCCTTCCAATCTTAAATTATGATCTGTTTTAACTCCTACTTTCCTTCTGAGTAAGCTACCTTCATTCACTTTATTTATTCCCTTCATATACTTAAGTTTCTGTCATGTCACCTCTATCTCTTCTAACCTCCAGCGGGTATAGATTTAATTCTCTTCATCTAGTCTTGTATGGTTTCTCTTGCATACCTTGCACCATCTTTGTTGTCCTTCTCTGAACGCTCTCCAACCCATCTATATACTTTCTTAAATGAGGCCTCCAGAACTGTACCCTGTACTCCAGGTGCAGTCTGATCACAGTCTTACCACGGTCTTATACAAAGGCATCAAAAACTGCAACAGGGTATCCCGTCAAGATTGCAGAGATTACAGCACAGTTACAATCCTGCAAGCAAAATAGCGTGAATTAAAACAGCTACAGGGAACTATAGCGTGCAGGCATTATAGTGCTATACCTGTAGGTGTTTTCACTCATGCCTATCACTGTATGTACACTACTGTGTCCTGCCTAACCAGCCTGCCACTGTAGCCTAGCAGTTACAGTCACAAAGTGCGAGTCGCCTAGCTACATACTGCTGATCTGGGCTCGATGCCGACTGGGTACCTTTTTTGCCTTCTGCTGGCACTTTTGCAGACTGTGCAAGAGGCCTTCCGGCACTATGCATTCCTCCTTAAAGCTGAACCAGCATAAAATTTTGTGGTGATTTGCATATACAGCCCATGATGCTTTGCATTATGATAGTATGTGTGATTTTGTATTTGTCAAACTTAGCTTCCCAGCCAATGCCCTTTGGATAACCCTTGCCTCAGCGTTTACACACAAAGATTTTTTTGTCTTTTAGCTTGTTTTTATTGGGTTCACCACAACCCAAACTCGACAGACCAGCCTAGGGTAGCTGGTTCATTCCACTGGAGTGTCATATAGATGAGGCACACTGATGAGTCCTAGTAGGACAAAACACGTGTCTGTGTCTTCTGTTGGCACCCTTTGCAGACTGTGACACAGGCCTTTTGGCACCATGCATTCCTGTTTAAAGCTGAACCAGCATAACATTTTGTGGTGATTTGCATATACAGCCCATGATGCTTTGCATTATGCAGGTATGTCTGATTTTGCATTTCTTTGAAACTTGGCTTCCCGGCCAATGCCCGTTTGGGTAACCCTTGCCTCAGTGTTTATGCACACACTAAGGTTCTTTGTCTTTTATATGTGAGAAACAGCTGTGTCTGCCACAGGTCCAGAGTGGCGGGACTGCGACTGCCTTCCAAAGCTGGAATTGTGAAAAACAGTTTCAGGTGAAACTCCAACATGACCTTTGAGAGGAAGTTCCGGTTGTGAAGAAGCACCTCCTTAGGGAAGACCAGAAAGAGAGTCTCCATTGAGAGCACCTGAAGCTCATTGATCCTTCTGGCTAACATTATGGCCACCAGGAAGGTGGTCTTCCATGACAAATGTGACATCTCACATTTGTGCACAGCCTCAAATGGCCTGACCATGAGCACTGCCAACACCAGAAGTAAGTCCCACAGAGGAGGAATTTCACGTACTAGAAGGGAACAATGATCCACTCCTTTGAAAAAACACCTGACAACTTTCTCCTTGACCACTGCTGGCATTCCAGCCTATATCTGGTATGCAGAGATGGCTTCCAGGTGCACCCTAAAGGTTGCTGCTCGCAGGGCCCGACAGACAGGGAACAGAGGTACTCTAGGATTCTCGCCACAGAGCAGGTAGGGGGATCACGCTCCATACCCTGGCACCAGATCAAGAACCTCTTCCACCGAAATGCATAACATTTACAAGTCGACTCCTTACAGGATGCCTCTATGACACAGAGATCTTTTGAAAGGGCCCAAAGCCTGGAACTCTAGCCACTAAGGAAAAAGGTGGAAAGGTGCAGCGATTGAACATCTGGGTGCAGGACCTTTCCCAGTTGTCTGGTCACCAGATTGGGGTGGAGAGGCAGCATCCAGGAAGGCTGCTGCTAAGGCTGAGGATATCTGGGTACCAGAACTGTCTGGGCCAGTCTGGTGTGCTAGTGTGCTGTCAAATGCACTGTGGCGAGGTGGCATGGAGGGTTGAGGTGCTGGAAGCCACACTAGCAACCCGGGTTCGGAAGCGGACTCAGGCTGGCAGTGGAGGGAGAGGATCAAGCATCCAAAGAACTGCTCTCCTCTCCCGAGATGGGTTGCTGGGGATGCCCAGCACAGTAGCGGCCTCTGGTGGAGACCAGAGGTGGCGCAGACGGGCCGCAGCAAGGGGCAGGTTGTTGGAAGGCTCTAGCGTCGTGAGTGCCACACAGGAAACTACTACATGCCACGGCCGGGAACGCACAGAAAAAACTCTACCTTGGCAGTAGGTGATGGTGGGGATCAGTGCCGGGCCTTCCGATCCACGCTCCCGGTTGCCCTCTTCCTCGCTGTCCATTCTACTGGATTGTAGATAAAGTGCCAGAGTGGCTGGCGGCCCTGCCCCCGGGGGCTCAGAGACAGGGGGTCGTGCCGCCGGACGAGGTTGGGGGGGTGAGGCCCTCACCGGACAGCGTGGTATCAGGGGCTTCAGGCGGGCAGCAGAGCACCGACTGAGAATCCATCACTGGTAGATGATAAAGTATACAAAAAAAAAAAGCACTGTGGCAGTAAGTCTACCAAGCCGTTTGGAATATTGTAAGCAATCCTCTAATTATTATAGTACATGCACAGGAGAACTTGATTATCTGTGACTATGCTGCTCACTGCTGAAAAATACGCTGCTAGCTGCCCATGCTGATTTACTAAATTAATTCCTCATTACATGGCAAACTTGCACTTTTGATGCTACAACAGAAATAAATTATATGAACAGAGCATCACAGAGAATGGCGTAATCTTCTATAAATTCAGATTCATGAGTGTACCTTGCTTTACTTGTTTTGAGGATCTCTGGATACCAGAGCTGCCGCGCCTGTCTGAAGCTATCAGGAACATCCATGCCTTGTCTTTCTGGGCACTGATCACAACCTTGTGAACCGTTGGGAAGGAAGAGGAGGCCTTCTGAAGTCATCCCCCGTCAGTGTCCCTAACTGTGGGGGGCAGGCACAAAAAACAGCTTCAGCTTTCTGTTCTCCCACAAGGCAAACAGATTCCTCAAATGGGTGCCCCACTAAGAGAACAGGGGGTCTACCATATCCTGATGCAGGAACCACCCATGCGACATCTTTCCAAACTGGCTGAGTGCGCCGTCAGCTGACTGTTCTCTCCCGTGACATGGATCATCAGGAGGCCTGTTTCTAATCTGCACACAAGGGTACTGGTGTGGAGAACCTCCTGATAAGGGAAAGGAGTACATCCCACCCTGCCTGTTCAGGTACAAAAGGGTGGTCTTGTCTGTTTGGACCTGGATGACCTGACCTAGAATCAACAGAGCAAATTACGTCACAGCAAAACGCACTCCAGTTTCATGTAATGGAACTCACGGGGCGACCAGAACCCAGTGGCCCTGTGGTCTCCCAGGTAAGCTCCCCATCCTACCAGAGACACGTCTGTAATGTGCATGATGGATGTTCTGGGCAGACAAACAAGATTCCCGCCTCCAGGTTCTTTATGGACAGCCACCACTGGATGGCATGCCACATCACCTGGGTCACCAAGTCCAGCTGGTCCAAGCGACCTGGGAGCTGGGCCAAACACCACCCAACTCCCACTGTGTGTGGGGGGGGGGGACACGACATCCCCCAGCGTGCCCACTGAACCATGCTGGTAGAAGCCACCATCGACCTAAGCAGTTACATGAAGTCTCCCACAAGGGTGCGAGTGGCCAACCTGGAATGACTGGGCAAAAGAGGCAAGGTTGGAAGCCCGGTCCACAGGAAGGCAGGCCTTGGCTCAGAGGGAGTCTGGTTCTGCCCCGATTAACTTGATCAACTGTGAGAGGGACCGGCTCTGACTTGGTCGGGTTGACGATGAGGCCCAAGTCCTGACAGGTTTTGAGAGCCAGATTCCTGGACCACTCCACAGACTCCTTGAATGGACGGGCTAGCAGAGGGGTAGTCAGAGAACCCAAAAAAGGGTGCCCTTTGGGATGGCATATTTACAGACCATATGGGTAGAGGGAACACGGACGTAACATCACAGTCACACTAGTTGCATTCATAATGGATTAAATGTAGAAAGACATGTCGTCGCCAGTGGAGCGGTTGCAGACGAAATGTAAATGCAGCAACCAAACGCTACAGTGATGGCATATCAAATAGGCAGCGCAACTTTTTGTACAGTCTCATCTACACAATGTTGCTAACAGTTCCAAAGGTAGTATTTTTTACTAAGAGTGTTTGGCTCTTCAGTGCTTTGCTCTTAATTGCTTTTCAGTGCTGCACCCGTTCCTGTCCCCCTTCCTCCTTTTTGTGTGTGTGTGCATGGTAATATATCCCCAGCAACTGACAGCCAGATTCTGATTCAGGTCCACTGCAACCAGATTCACATCTAGTGTCTGGTAATCCAGAGTTCCAGTATACGGAGGTACTGCCAAGGCTGTATTTAAGGTGAAGCTGCAGTTAGAAGCTCATTCACTTAAATCCAGCCATGGAGTACATACCAACACAGAAAGGAAAGCGAACTTTGTCAGCAGCCCCCAAGAAAACATACCAAGTACATGCAAGTTAACAAGGTGTTTAAAACCATCTGTGCTGATTTTGTCAATGGACAGCAAAAGCAGTACTTGCTGGATATTGCAACAGTAATTGAAATAAATGTTGCGTAAGCATCACATACTGTTTAAACACTTGCCACATTGCATTATGCTGATAATTTGCACATTTTACTTATGAAAGATGTATTTTATACGTGTTTTTATTCTCTACATGCAATACATTTATTTATTCTTGTAGTTCTGCAAAATACTGCACATTACCCAAACAGTTGTGACGATATCTACTGTTGTTGCAATACATTTATCTATTATTGTTTTTCTTGCACCATATTGCACATTTCCACGTTTACTGCTGCCACAGTGCTTTCCTGTGATTAATGTGGACTTTACTTAATAAAGCAATTGTGCTGATGTTACTGTTGCCAAGCAATTTTTTTAAAACACTTTCTTGTGATTACTGTAATAATGTGCTGAATTGACTTAAAAAAAGCTTCACTTCAACTTTAGTTTCTCTCTCTGTGTCATTCATGTACTGTTTCCATGGGGAATTAATAGCACGATACTCTAGCCACAGATGGAAGTGAATAGGTAGAGGGAAAGTGGTATATCAGGCAGGTCGACGATTTGATATTCTATATTCTGAAACCACGACATAATGAAATTTTGGCAAAAGTTGTTTTCGACTAAATGAATGGCCTCTATTTGTCCCAGCAATGATTTGTGCGTGTCATTTTGAGCACAACATTTCATCCGGGGACTAACTGGCCGCTCACGGGGTAGAGGGTGCTGGGCAGGATGCTTCCAAAGTTCCAGGGCCATTCCCATGATGGTTTCAGTCAAGAGAAAGGCAACACCTGGGGAATCAACTTATCCAGAATACCAGTAAACAGGTATTTGGCACATTTTTGGACTTGTGTCTAAGGGCACTTTCATGGACTCCAACATCAGTTGGAGCAGAGCTCCAAAGGACACCAGCCCTCGGGCTGCAGTAAGCTCTTCAACTAATTCCTGGTTGAAGGTGTCAGTCATCGTCAAGGTCACGGATGAGACTGCAGGGTCCGAAGATTCTCAGAAGATGACCCTTGACCATTTTCCATCATGGACCACCCTGTTTCTCCTGGGTGCTCTCCACTGACAAATGGCCTTGGTAAGCAGGCAGTGAGGCAGGACTTCTTAGTGGGAACCCCCAATTGTGGCTGTGCTGGAGGTGGCTCCATCTGAAGTGGAGGCAATGGATATACAGTGGACTGCTGTGTGTGCTGTGTCAGATGGACCAGCATGGGAAATGGCCTGTGAAGGCCAAGGGACTGAAGGTTCAACACTGCCACATGAACTCCTCACAGCGACGACACAACCTGTGTCAATGCCTTTCCTCACCCAAGGATGAGGAAGTCAAGAAGCATTGATAGAACCGCCTGCCGGTCGAGCAGGCTCGAGAGTGGCGCCCAACCACAACCGTCGACCCAAAGACTGATGTCAATGGGAGTTCTCCAGAGAGTCGTACTGACCACCTGCTTCAGCAGAGTGACTACAGATGGGTCTCAGAGGCACAGCTCCCACTAGAGGCAGCTCCTGAGATAATGCGGTTGGTGGTTCTGACCAGATCTTGTCCTCCTGGATGAGGACAGAATCATAGACAATGATAGCAAAAAAAGTCGATGGTCCATCTAATCTTCCCATACTACCCTATCATACACCCCAGGACCTGTCTCTGTGGGGTCTATGTATACCTATTCCCTCTTTTGTTCTCTGTTTCTGCCTCCCTTGTCCTGCTGAATTACTTCCACACCGTCAGCTCTATCTTAGCTGTGTTTGAAACGGTTTATGTTCAGGCACCCACCACCTCTGCCAGCAGACCGTTTCATGGCTCAGCCACTCCTTCTGTAAAATACTTCGTTTGTGTGTCCTTTTTAAATCTGCACCCCATTAACCTGTACTCGTGACCCCGTGCCCTAGCTTCTCTGTTGTGGTAAATAGCTCTTCACAGTTTACTTTGATTACCTTGTTTATTCTTTTCATGAACTTGAAGGTCTCAAACATATCCCCCCTCTCCTGTCTGGTTTCAGGTGAACACATGTTCAGTGCTTTCACTCAATCCACACAGGATCTGCCTTCCTGGCCCTGAATCATCTAGGTTACCCTGTGCTGTACCATCTCTAGCCTGTCCCTGTCCTTTTTGAGGTGGTGACACCAGAACAGGGTACAGTACTCCAGGTGTGGCCTTACTAGTGACCTATACAAAGGTAATAGTACCTCTTGCTTCCTACTGTCAGCCCCTATCCCAATGCACCTTAGCACCCCGGTAGTCTTACTGAAGGCTTTGTTACAGTGGCTGGTTTGTTTAAAGAGCAGATTCCTAGTTCCTGCCGCATCGGGTCATAATGCTGAAAGCTTAATAGCATATGGCATTATGGCGCAACTCGGACCTGTGCGCTCCTCGAGTTGAACCCCCTCCCGGAGTTGGAATCTTTAGTGGGGGTTGGAACGGGGACGCAGCCCCTGTAACGGGGTGGGGCTCTAATCGCGCAATGCGGTTGTGCCACACGGCAGATACTGACCCTGTACCAGTTCCCGCTCCCCTAAACATACTATATAGCTCACCTGGCCCAGAATCAAAGGCTATAAATATTTTGTTTTATTTCTGCCTTTTTTAAAAGTTATATCCCTCATAAAATTGTCCCCGTCCACCACAGCCCAAAACAGAGCCACTTCCTGAAGCTGTTAATCGAGCGGTTGCTTTGATTTATTAAAATCTCAACTCTATATGCTAATAAAATGCATAGAAAACTTGCCCCCATTGAACTGAATGGGGCATGCACACGTGGTGTTTGTTTCATGACACCACAAAACAGGGCTGAGTGTGCCCTGCATGGGGGCATGTCGGCAGTTTCAGGAAGTGGCTCCATTTTTGGCTGTGGTGGCCAGGGATAATTTTACGAGGGATATAACTTTAAAAAAAGGCAGAAATAAAAGGAAATATGTATAACCATCAACTCTAGGCTAGGTGAGCTATACAATATGTTTGGGGGAGCAGGAACTAGGAACCTTCTCTTTAAGGAAGTCACTGATGACGACTCTTGGGTCCCTTTCCTCTGATGATGTGTCCAGCTGAACCACTGCCATTCAATTCTCTGTTTTGGGATTTTTGTTCTTCAAGTGTATCACTTTGCACTTCTTAGCACTGAATTTCAGTTACCAGACTCTAGACCAATTGCTCAACTTTTCCAGGTCTCTCTGCAATTCCCTCATCTCCCCCACATTGCCAACTCTATCAGAGAGTTTAGCATCATCTGCAAATAGACACAACCTGCCCTAGAGTCCCTCTCCTATGCCACTGGTGAACATCTGAAGAGGACTGGGATTAGGACAGATCCTTCTGGCACTCCATTGGTGACCTCTCCTTCCACTGATCTGCCGCCATTCACCACAACTCTGCTGCCTACCCTCCAACCAACTCCCTACCCACTTTACTGTTTCCCTAGCTCTATCCAGATCCCCCATCTTGTTACGCAGCCTTTGGTGTGGCACAGAGCTGAATAAAACACCAAGCACCAGGGTCTGAAAGAGAATGATACATCACTGATCTCTTCAGACAACTGGTCGAACAGTGTGAGAAAAATCTCCAACTGCTTGCTTGACCACCAACAGACCCAATGAGCTGCTGCAGCCCTCAACCAAACCCTTGACCGGAGAAAGCTCAACCAAGGTCAAACAGTTGGAGGAGTTGAAGAAGCAAGAAGAGCGCAATCTTTCCCGGATCCATGACCTGTGGCAATGTTGCTTCTTGCTATGTTGAGAAGGGCTCTCTACGAAGGTCTGGAGGGCCATGAACAATTCTCTGAAATATTTAGAGAATGACCCTGCAATGCTGTCCCCACCGAGAAAGAGTGCCAAGACTGACAAGGAACTTGCCGCAGGTACCACCGTCACCTCTTCTTCAATGACCACAAGCTATGCAGCAGACCTAGCAGCCACCAAGGCCAACCTGTAGTTTTTGGGCCATCCTAAGACCAGCCTGGCCTTCCATTCTTCGATAGAGACTGGCAGCACAGCCTGACACTTACTGTAACTTGAGACATAATGTTGATCACTCAACCAGCAGACCACGTGTCGTGCGGATCCATGTCCAACATTTTCTGCCTACACTGAGTGCAGAATTTAAAATATGGTTTCCTGCCCTTCACTGGTTGATCGTGATCATAAAGCAGAGTTGGAAGATGCAGAAGCAACTGTACAGCAGAAACGCTGGCTTGTAAATTTGGAGCTCCAACTGAAACATCGCTGGAAAAAAATCAAAAGCCTTTAATGCTGCAAAGGAGACCTGTCCCTTCCAGTGAAAATAAAGAAAGATCTACAATCACAGGGTGGAGCCAGAGGATAAACCATCCAGTGGTGGGAGGAGCTTAGATTGAAGACATTCTGATGACTCCGCTGTTTTGGTGAAGACTACCAGTATGCTGATAATGAACTGTATCCATGCCCTTAGAAAAAGTACTTCATCCTGACTGGTGGTGAACCAAGTCAGAATATCCTTTTCCTGTTTAGCAGGGACACACTAAATTGTGACTCACAAAAAGATGTAGCGCACAGAGGCAAGTAAATGCAAATTTATTACATGACAATGCGGAGACAGAAAAAGACCACAATTTATATGGTAGACTGTGATGTATTTTTTTTTTTTGGGGGGGGTACACTGGCAGTGTCTTTTTCCGTGTCTCCACACTGTTCTGTAAAAAATTTGCACTAGCATTTATTTGCCTGAGTGCACTGCTTCTTCCTGATTCAGATTTTGTGGATCTTAGCAGTGGTACCTCTGAAAGAGTATATACACTATGGTAGTATTACGCAGATTTAGGGAAAAACAAACATTCAACCAAGCCTTCAGTCTGTCATAGCTCTGCTCCGAAATATCTATCTTATGAGATGTCTGTGACTTCAGCTACCATCACACTTCATAAACAGTCACATGGTCAGGCAGTACAGACTTTTTTTTTTTTTTAAATGAAATCAAAAGGTCCAACAATACTTATAATGAAGAGACTTCAGCATCTGAGGCTAACGGACTGTACAGCTAATTAAATAAGCCTCCCCACCACTCCTGTACTGACTGAAGTATTCAGTAATTCTGTCATTCTGCTTACCGGCACTTGTGCTGGTAACTCCATTAACTGTTCCCTCTACGTCGGTCTCATCTTCAGCGTAACTCCGTATCAAGGACCGCTGTCTTTCTGTCAGCCTCCTGTACAAACAAGAGAAGCAATCAAGTGTTGGGAGTTCCTGTTCACTGGGTACATGCTGCTAGCTCCCTGTCCACAAAGTTTGTTTATTAAGGTTGAAACCATAGAGCAAATGTAATTTACAATGGCGACCATAGCACCACAAATACAATATGACAAATAGATATATACAAACAGCATATAAAAGTTACAGCTTTACCATATAAATATAAAACTACTTTAAAAACAGTTGCAAGACCTGGGAGGGAAAAAAGATGTCTTTTTAAAGCATGCACGGAAGGAGCTTTTTATATTTATCTCCATACTAATCTGAGAGGTTAATATAATATCTTGGGATAATCTGACTAAAAAATGTAACAGATTGTTTAGTTTTTGTATAGGATATCAACATTTCCCTATGGTGACTATTCTTTAGGGATGGATGAAGGTCCCTAAATTTTAATTTATCCCTCAAGTACCCAGGTACCATACCCAACCCACATTTATATGGACAAATACTTCTCTGGAATTTTCTCCTTCTCGAAAGGGAGAGTCATCCCAACTTCTGATACATTTCGCAACGGTGGGTTAATCTATGACAATTTAGTATTAATCTTGCCAATCGATTATATAGGATATCTAACCTATGCAATCTATCAAAGGTGAAATTACAATACAAGATATCCCCATAATCAATAAGGAGCAAGATTTTATCTGGACAATTAGTTTTACAGTATCTGCTTCCACACAGTGCTTATGGCGATCTAAAACTCCCACCCACTTACTTACTTGATTAATTAGATAATCCAAATGCTTGTTTCCAGTCCCAGCTCGATCAAGCCAAAAACCCAAGTCTCGGTAGGTGTCAACATTCTCCAGAGCATCCCAAATAGTTAATTATACATCGCTATAGCACTGAGAGAGATAGCTCAAAAAGTCATAATTTTGTTTAGTTGTGTTCAATTTTAATTTCATTTTAATAAAGACTGGAGACTACTGAAGCTGTCCTGGACAGCCATTTGGACACCACAGTGACTGGGTTTTGACATATAAATTATAATATCGTCTGTGTAAAGGTGGTAAGATGCATTACCCATGTTTCCCTAGATCCTTTAAATATATCAGAAAGAGCAGATGCCCCAGGACAGAGCCCTGGGGGACATCCTGCTCAACCAACAAAGGGGCAGAAACCATTCCATTTACTGCTGTAATCTGGTATTTGTCAGATAAATAGAAACAGAACCAGTCTAATGCTCAACCACCAATTCCTGCCTCATAAAGTTGGGACAACAGAAGTTGATGGCCGACTGTGTTGAAGGCCTTGGAAAGATCGAGCAATATGGCGCCAGTACTATACTTGGCCTCCATAGCTAATTCGATGTCATCCAAGACGCTCGATACAGCAGCCAAAGTCCCATGTTGTTTTCTGAAGCCTGACTGGTATTGATTCAATAGATTCTGACTCTCCGAATACAGTCAGTTGTTGGGCCAATCATTCTTCCAGGATCTTACTAACTAAAGGCAGTAATGATATTGGTTTATAATTATATAAATATCTGGAGTCCCCCCCTTAAAAATAGGGGCTACTCTAGCCAGTTTCCAACCACAGAGAAAATAACCGAAATATACAGATCCATTAGACAGATACTATAGGTGAAAGGACCAACAATATGGGTAGCAGAATATTTCAACGTCGTCTATGTCAGACCATCTGGTCCACAACTCCCACTAATTTTCAAAGAGAGAAGTGGCCAGCCACCACCCCACCTCCAACCACAAACTCAGAGGTACCTAGCAACTCTTACCTATGAAGAAGCAGGCAACACTACCCCTTCCAAAGAGACATCTCTCAGCGCCTGTGAGGCAACCAGTCATCTCAATCCCCACGCGAGACGCAAGGTTACTTACCAGTAACCAGAGATTGTTTTCTCCCCCCCTCCCCCGGGTCCCTGGTCTGCCACTCTTTTGGGCCACCACGGCCCACCACCGACCAGGCCCCGTTGCCATCCACCAACCCGTCTTTGCCGTGACCCCCAATACCCTGACGTAACCCTTCGTTGGGTGTGCCCCTCTCATATGGATCCACAAACGGAACAGCAGAAACACCCACAGGTGTCCATTATGTATCTCAGGCATGGCAGGGGTCAGCATAGATACCTCTGGACAATCATGGTGGCGGGGACTGCCAGCCGTCATCCTGCTGGCCAAGGGCAGACTTTCCACTTTTCTTCCGACCCCACACATCCTCCCAATATAGGCCGGCCACGGCATCGTCCTGGGGTGAGGACGTTCAGCAGCGGGTCGAGACCACACACTGCCAAGAACGCCACTCGAACCACTCCCAGGGACTGAGAAACAGCAGTCCAAAGCCACTCACTGCCCCCCTCCGGGAGGGAAGCGTCCAAAAGACACTCTAAATCCCCTCCCTGCTGGATTCTGCTCCTGACGTCCAGGTTCAGGGCACGAACCTGGGTCGCCAGCGTTCTGAGCAAACACCCACTGCTTGGCACTACAGAGCCGGCCAGTAAAGTACAGTTACACAAGAACTTACCGTAACAGTAGATCTTCGAGAACAGCTCTTGCAGCAGGTTACACCTTTACGACTGAAGCCGGCAGGTGCCAGGACCTCACGGAAATTTTCTAGCTAGCAGTATCCAGCGGGAACCGCCCCCAACATGAGGCATGATATAAAGGGGTCGGTCCCCCAGAATCCCCAGTTCTCCTGCCGGAGACTCCTGGCCGCTAAATGACATCAGAAGTGGAGACTGAGGATCCGTCATCAAAAGGTATTCGGAGCGATGTTAGAAAACACCTAATCCTAGAAAAGAGATATCGGAACAACTCTACCTCCAGAGGGGATGGTGGGAGGGAAACTACCTGCTGCAAGAACTGTTCTCGAAGATCTACTGTTACGGTAAGTTCTTACGTAACTGTGCTATCTTACTTCGAGAAACAGCTCATGCAGCAGGTTACACCATTAGGACTGATTCCCAAGCAATACTGGAAATCCCTCACAGGTAGGAGGCTAGGTAGAGATCGCGAGTTGGACCGAAGCCTAGGATAGGAGTCCCTGAAGGACTGCTAGACCAAAACCAGCTCTTCGCCGTGATGCAACGTTCAGGCTGTAATACCTGATAAAGGTGTGCACGGTGCTCCAAGTGGCTGCTGCGCAGATGGCTGAAGTGGACATGTTCTTCATGGCCGCAAAGGAGGTAGCCACCCCCCTTGTGGAATGACCCTTAACCGCGCCCGGTAAAGGTTTATTATGTTTCTGGTAACAGAACGTGATACAATGGATGAGCCACCTGGACAGCAACTGTTTAGAAACTGGAGCTCCCATCATTCTACAGGTGAAGGAGGCGAAAAGCTGATCAGATTTACTGTGGTGCCTAGTTCTGGTCAGGTAGTATCTTAGACACCTATGCACATCTAGAGTGTGCAACAGGGCCTCTCCTCTATTAGATAATTTAGGAAAATGCACTGGTAAGTCAATGTTCTGACTGAGGGTGAGAGCTGAGACCACCTTAGGTAGAAACTTTGGATTTGTCCTTAGGGACACTCTGTCCTGGTGAAAAAACCAAATAAGGTTCTTTGCACATCAGTGCGTGAAGTTCAGAAATCCTTCTGGCCGAAGTAACGGCAACTAAAAATAATGTCTTCCATGTTAGGAGACGTAGCTCGCAATCCGCGGCTGGCTCAAAAGGTGGCAGCGTGAGCTGCTCCAGGACAAAGTGTAAATCCCATGGAGGAACAGGATCCTTAATCGGAGGTCTAAGGTGGAGAACACCTCTCAGGAAGGCTTGTGCTGTGTCCAACTGAGTTATGGGACGTCGGCCTATAGGTGTATGATAGGCTGTAATGGCACAAAGGTGTACTTTAATAGAGGAGTAGGCCAAGCCTGCCTGGAAGAGAGACAGAAGGTAGTCCAGGACCGACCTTTCCGGACAATCCATTGGGGAAAGTCCTTGTGCTTGAGCCCAGAGGCAAAATCTGCACCACTTCATGGCGTATGTGGCATGAATGGCCTGTTTTCTAGCAGCCGCTAGAACATCTTACCTCTTGCGAGACCCCGTACTGCATGATAGCTATGTCTCTAGGAGCCAGGCGTGCAGGTTCAGAGAGCGAAGGTCCGGATGGACCAAAGAACCTGTCTCCTGGGACAATAAGTGAGAGCTGATTGGCAGAGGCACCGGAGGTTCCTGGGACAGATGGTGCAGCAGAGGGAACCATATCTGTCCGGGCCAAAAAGGCGCGATAAATATCAGCGTTGCCTGCTCTCTGTGGAGTTTCAATAGGATCCTCTGGATCAATGGGAAGGGAGGAAACGCATAGAGGAATCTGCCCGTGCAGGAGAGGGACAACGCGTCTTGCGAGAAAACACCAGGCCCTGGATCTAGCGAGCAGAAATTGGGCAGTTTTACGTTGGATGGGGACGCGAAAAGGTCTAACTCAAGTGTGCCCCATCTGTGAAACAGATCCTCTACTACCTCCTGGAGTAATTCCCACTCGTGGACTCTGGCCTGAGAGTGGCTCAGGCTGTCTGCGATGACTGTCCATCCCTGGGACATGAACAGCAATGAGGTTTGCGCCGTATTGTAAAACCCAATCCCACACACTCATGGCCTCCCTGCAAAGCGGATAGGAATGGCTGCCTTCTTGTTTGTTGAGGTAATACATTACTGCGGTATTGTCTGTTTGTAGCGGGAGAGTACCCCAGTGGGATCTCAGACTGGAAGGCCTGCAGGGCATAAAGAACTGCTCTAATTTCCGAAATATTTATGTGGAGATGAACTTCCTGGTGTGTCCATGAGCCCTGAGACCTGAACTCGTCAAGGTGTGCACCTCAACCGAAACCTGAGGCGTCCGTGGAGAGTATCACAATCGGAGACGGCACATGAAGGGCACCCCCACCAACAGGTTCTTTGAATCTAGCCACCATTGCCAATCCCGGATTATGGCATTTGTGATCCGAATTGGAAGCTGCAAATGGTCTTGCTTCGGATCCCATAACATCCACTGGGTCACCCGCATGTGGAGACGGGCTAGCAGGACTGTTGCAATGGCCGCAGCCTTGTGTCCGAGCAGGCAAAGGACCAGTCTGGCTGGGACAGTCTTCTTTGCCAAGATGTCCCTGATGAGGGATAGTACAGTCACGTAAGAACTTACCGTAACAGTAGATCTTTGAGAACAGCTCTTGCAGCAGGTTACACCATTAGGACTGAAGCCGGCAGGTGCCAGGACCCCACAGAAATTTTCTAGCTAGCAGTATTCAACGGGGACTGCCCCCGATGTCAGGAATAGTACATAAAGGGGCGGTCCCCCAGAATCCCCAGTTCTCCCACCGGAGACTCCCGGCCGCTGGATGACATCAGAAGAGGAGACTGAGGATCTGCCATCAAATGGCAGTCAGAGAGATGCTGAGATGCCTGATCCTAGGAGAAGGATGTTGGAACTAGAATCTACCGCCAGCGGTTTTAAGAAACAGCTCTTGCAGCAGGTTACACCATTAGGACTGAAAGCAATAATGGAACTCCCACACCATTGGGAGGAGGGATGGTAGAAATCCTTAATGAAACCAAAGTCTAGGACAGAAGTCCTTGAAGGACTACTAGACCAAAACCTGCTCTTCGCCTCGATGCCATATCCGGGCTATAATGCCTGATGAAAGTGTGCACGGAGCTCCAAGTAGCTGCAGCACAGATGACCGAGGTGGACACATTCTTAAGGGTCGCAAAGGAGGTAGCCACCCCCCCATGTGGAATGGCCCTTAACCGTGCCTGGTAAAGGTTTGTTGCGCTTCTGGTAACAGAACGTGATACACTGAATGAGCCACCTGGACAGCGACTGTCTGGAAACAGGAGCTCCTATCATCATGTGGGCAAAGGAGACAAAAAGCTGGTCCAATTTTCAATGATGTTTGGTTCTGGTCAGGTAGTATCGGAGACCCCTATGCACATCTAGGGTGTGCAACAGGGCCTCTCATCGATTCGAACTGTTGGAAAGTACACTGGTAGATAAATGTCCTGATTAAGGGTGAGAGCTGAGACCACCTTAGGCAGAAATTTGGGGATTAGTCTGTAGGGATACCCTGTCTTGGTGAAAAATCAAATAAGGCTCTTTGCACATGAGTGCATGGAGTTCAGAAATTCTTCTGGCCGAGGTAACGGCAACTAAAAACAACATCTTCCAAGTGAGAAAACATAGCTCGCAATCCGCAGCCGGTACAAAGGGTGGCAGCGTGAGCTGCTACAGGACAAAGGGTAGATCCCATGGCGGAACTTGACCCTTTAATCGGAGGTCTAAGGTGGAGAATACCTCTCAGGAAGGCTCGTGCCATGTCCGACTGGGATATGGTGCGTTGGCCTATAGGACAATGATAGGCTGATATGGCACAGAGGTGTACTTTGATCGAGGAGTAGGCCAAGCCAGTCTGAAAAAGAGACAGAAGGTAGTCCAAGACAGACTTCTCTGGACAGTTTAGAGGCGAAAACCCCCGCGCTTGAGCCCATAGGCAAAAATTGCGCCATTTCATGGCATAAGTAGCATGACTGGCCAGTTTTCTCATGGCCACCAGAACATCAGCTACCTCTTGCGAGACCCCGTGTCGCAAAATGGCTATGTCTCTAGGAGCCAAGCGTGCAGGCTCAGCGAACAAAGGTCCACATGGACCAAGGAGCCCTCCTCCTGAGACAAGTGAGAGCTGATTGGCAGAGGCACCGGAGGTTTAAGGGATAGCTGATGTAGTAGAGGGAACCAGATCTGCCTGGGCCAGAACGGCAGGATGACTATCAGCGTCGCTTGCTCTCTGCGAAGTTTCAGAAAAACCCTCTGGATCAACGAAAAGGGGGAAAGGCATAGAGGAATCTGCCCGCCCAGGAGAGGGACAATGCATCTCGCCAGAAAACACCAGGCCCTGGATCTAGCGAGCAAACATTGGGCCGTTTTGCGTTGGATGGGGACGCGAAAAGATCTAACTCTGGTGTACCACCATCTGTGAAACAGATCCTCTACTACCTCCTGGAGTAGTTCCCACTCGTGGACTCTGGCCTGAGAGCGGCTCAGGCCGTCTGCAATGACGTTGTCCACTTCTGGGACATGAACACCAATGAGGTTTGCGCCGTGTTGCAAAGCCCAATCCCACACCCTCATGGCCTCCCTGCAAAGCGGGTAGGAATGGGTGCCTTCTTGTTTGTTGAGGTAATACATCACTGCGGAATTGTCTGTCTGTAACAGTAGGGTACCCGGTGGAATCTCCGACTGGAAGGCCTGCAGGGCGTAAAGAACTGCTCTCATTTCCAGGATATTTATGTGGAGATGATACTCTTGGGCAGTCCACAGACCCTGAGACTGGACACCGTCAAGGTGTGCTCCCCATCCGAGCCCTGAGGCGTCTACAGAGTGTGTCACAATCGGAGACTGCGCAATGAAGGGGACCCCTGCTGATAGATTCTTCGGATCTAGCCACCATTGCCAATCCTGGATTACGGTCTTTGTGATCTGGACTGGGAGCTGCAGATGGTCTTGCTTTTGATCCCACTGGACCTGCAACATCCACTGGGTGACCCGCATGTGGTGATGAGCAAGCAGGACGGTTGCAATGGCTGTAGCCATGTGTCCGAGCAGGCAAAGGACCAATCTGGCAGGAACGGTGGTCTTCGCCAAAATGCCCCTGATGAGGGATCTGATGTGTTCCGCTCTGCCCTGGGGAAGAAAAGCTTTCCCTTGGACAGTGTCCAGAACTGCAGGGTCTGTGACGGAACCAGGCGTGACTTCTCTTGACTGACCATGATGCCCAGCGTCTCGAACAGAGACTGAGTATAATGAATGGCGGACATCAAGGACTCCAGAGAGGGCGCCATGAGAAGCCAGTTGTCCAGGTAGGGGAACCTGTAGTGGCCTTGTCTCCTCAAAGTCGCCGCTACGACCGCCATATACTTTGTGAATACCGAGGTGCCGATGACGGTCCGAAGGGGAGGGCTCGGAACTGATAATGGTGGCCCTGGAACTCGAAGCGCAGAAACTTCCTGTGTGCTTGAGCAATGAAAATATGCAGGTAAGCGTCCTGCATGCCCAAGGATACTAGAAAGGCGCCCTGCTTGAGCATGGGAATCAGACCTGGGAGGGTCACCATGTGGAGGCGTTTGTACAGGACCAACTCGTTGAGGTTGCTGAGGTCCAGTATCGGATAGAAGTCCCCTGTTTTCTTGGGAACCAGAAAGAAGTGAGAATAATACCCTGCACTCCTCTGGTTCCGTGGTACGTGCTCTGTTGCTTCTTTTCCCAGGAGCACGAGCACCTCCTCCTGTATGAGCCGGGCATGCTGACCCAAGTAACGGGAAAGCAGGGGAGGTCTTGTCGGTGGGAGGTCGAGCAATTCCATGAAGTGACCTTTCTTGACCAACTGGAGAACCCACCAGTCAGTGGTAATTGACTGCCAACCTAAAAAGTGGCGAGCGATGCGACCCCCGACCTTTTGTGCTTGTTGATCCAGAGAAGGGGTGGGGGCCGGGAAGGAGTCGTGCTGTGGCAGCACTGGTCCCTGCAGGCTGGTCCGGTTTAGTGTAGCGATGAGCTCTGCCTGGGGACGACTTAGCCTGGGCTTTCCGCCGAAAGATGCCCCTTTTGTTGCTGGCCGGAACGTGGCTGCTGCCTTTGTTGCCGGCCGCGAAAATGGGTCTGGTTCCTACGAAAGGAACCGGGCCTGGATCTGTACATGGCCTGTACAGACCTGACTGCCGTCCCAGCATCCTGGAGTCTGGTGCGTCAAGAATGTTCTGTACGTCCGGGGTGAAGCCGGAGACACGGAGCCAAGAGTGTCGCCGGAGACAGACGCCTGAAGCTGCAGCTCTGGCGGACGAGCCTGCAGAATCGTATGCGGCCCGTAGTACTTGGGTACCAATATCAGACCCTGTACGGAGAAGGTTTAGGAGCTCCGCCCTCCGACTGCCATCCGGAAGCTTACTGACCAGGTCCTGGCCCTGTTCCCATAGGGTGTTCTGAAACTGTACCATGTGGGTTAGGTAGTTCAGGGACCTGATGGAGCATGTAGCAGCCGCATACATGCGTCTCCCCAGGGCATCCAATTGCTTGGATTCCTGGTCCGGTGGCTGTGTGCTCATGTGTTGCGGTCTTTGAGACCAGTCATGTGAGGCCGTAATGACCAGGGAGTCTGCCAGAGGTTGTTGAGCCAAGTACTGGTTCTCTCTCAAGGCCTTGTACAGGTGGTCAGTTTTTTTCGGCACCGCAGGAGTGGAGTGCGGACGCTTCTACGCAGCCTTGGTGACGTCCACAAAGGTGTCCACCAAGGGTGGCACTACCACAGGCTTTGGGTCTTTCTGCCGAAGATAACAGGCGAGGCACTGTCTTTCGGGGTCGAGGTCTGCAGCGTCCCATCCCATGCTGTCCTGGATGTGCCTCATGATCTCAACGAAAGAGGGATCATCCGGAGGAGACCTGGGCAGGTCATGTGGGTCAGATGATGGAATGCTAAGTGGAGAAGGAGGTCTGGAGTAATCCGAAGTATCCGATCTGGAGTCCTCCCCTGACGGAGTATACTGCCGACGTCTGGGTCGCTTGGGGCTGGGAGACCCTGATGGAGATCTTGAGGGAGGCCTTCTCTGATCCTTGGATCTATCCCAGGAGGTGGAGTCTGCTCCTTAGGGTTTGGTGGTCGTCCTGCTGGCCCCTGTGAAAGAGAAGGCGTAGGAGGTGAAGGAGTAGGAGGAGGAGGTTTCACAGGGACCACATCCTTTCGGATGGTGTCCCACCAGAAAGTAAAGAGGTCCTTTACTTCTTGCAGGTTCATGCCCGACAACGGGCCTGGGGCCGGTGATCTGTCACCGGGGTTGGCGTCGGGTCCGTGGGCATCTCTGGGGTGGGCGAAGGTTCCCTCAGGAGCCCGGCATCCTCAGTGTCGCCCGCCTGATCCTCGGGCCGAGGACAGGCCAAACAGGAGGGCCCGGAAATGAAAATGTTCCCCCTGAAAGCAGAACTGGAGGAATCTGTGGTAGAAAGGGCGGATCAAAATGTGCAGGTAGGCGTCCTGCATATCCAGAGTGCACAGCCACTGTCCCGCCTTTAGAAGAGGTAGAAGGCTCTGAAGGGAGAGCATTCTGAATCTCTTGTGGGTCACCATCAGGTTGAGGGAAACGAGGTCCAGAATGGGCCTCAGGTCGCTTGTTTTCTTGGGGACCAAAAAGAAGTGGTAATTGTGACAAATAACTCCATATACTGGGCAAATCTAAAATTTTTTTTTTTTTTTTTTTTTTTTTTTTAAGTCTGTTGCAACAGCCCTTTTTACTCTCCTCCTTTCTTGCTGTAATTCTTCATCTTTCTTTCCACGTTATATAGGCAGGCCACCTATATAACGTTCTTTCTATCACTTAAATATTCTTGCCCTGGTATACGAAGATCTGCACAGCCTTTTCTTTGGTTGCCCACCCACCTCGTTTTTGAACCTTCCTAAGGTGAGGTATGCAGAAATAAAATAGTTGTTTAAAATTAGTATTTCATTTCATCAGGATATGGGAATTGTATGCGCTTAGTTATATCCATGGTGTGTAATGACCCCTTTATGTATGCAAACCCTCGTATGGTCTTGGTTTGCGTCCTGTTTAGCATTAGGTAACCCCCCTTTCTGGTCCCCTCCTTATACATAGATGGGGTAAGTCAGAGCTGCTTTCTAGGCTACTTGTTCTGTGGAAATAATGTAATTTCAGCCCCAAATGTTTTCAGAGCAACTGCGAGGAAGAACTAGCAGGTGTAAGTTAAAGTGACAGCTCCTCGATCGTGAGAGCAGCCCGTGCGGCGGAAAACCGCCCTCTTTATCTGGTCAAACACTCTGAACAACGCTTTAGAAGTGTTCCTGCCTCCCTAGTGTCCCAAACACTGAATATCCCGGTTTTATGCGTATAAAACCCCTTTAAAGTCCCTTTCAACCTGTTTGCAGTTAAGAAGAGGTCTTTCTGGTTTGGAACTCGTTCTAAATGGCAGCAGTAATGCGCAAAGCGCTCCATATTGAGTAAACAAATAAACGGCCAGCATTTTATACTATTTGCAGCATACACAAAGGAATTAATTTAGTAGAGACTACAATATAACTATTTCATGACCTAAACAAGCTACAAAACCAAAGAAGGCCTGTAAAAATGAGTTGTACAACACTGTGGTTTATTTGGCCTTAACCCCCCCATTCTCTTGTTAAACAAAGGTTAAACAAAAGTGTTTTTTTTTTTGGTTTTGTGCGTTTAGTTAAAATGCTTCTAAAAAGTGGATCAAATGCCTTTAATTCATTCTTTTGGAATAATTTATAAAACAAATGTTTCCCTCATAGAAGGTTACCTGCTTCTCTGTGTGGAGTCTCACTTCCTATTCTGCACTATAGAGCTGGCCGGCTGGTCACCTCCCATATTTAAAGGCACAGTACTAGGAGGTGGAGTTACTTCTGCATTGTCTGAAACTAAATTTTTTATTAACCAGTTGTTGTTTCTATATAGTGATGTTGACAACATTATAACTTAAAAGGAAATGTTATTCTGTACTCAGAAATGAAAATAGACTTATTCTGTGGTTTAAAGATAATTTTGAAAAGCACAGGATGGAGTTAAACAAGTTACATGCTCCCCTTTTGGTATATAAGCCTTGGCTTTATTCAGTTCTGTAGATAGCCTGGTGGGGTACAGAAGTACTCTGACCCCAGTAAGATGTTTACTAGCTCCTTCTAGTGTCCGAGATGATGCTTGGAAACTTATGTTTACTTTGAAGAAGTTTTATGTTATTTATTTTTGTCGTCTGAAGTTAGCAGTAATTGTTCAGCTTCAATAAAATCTTTGCTTCTGAATATCTACAACTGTGGAACAGCATCCTCCTTAAAAATCCACACCTCACATATGGTGGCAGTAGTGGGATTATTCCAGTAATACTGCTGAGTATTGGAGGAGGACGTGGATGTCCCTGGAGGAAATACCAGTGGGTGTGCTGACTCGAACCATGGCAGAGAAGTTGGGACAGCCCTTGATGACCGGCATACCAGATGTCAGATGGAAAACTGCGAAGCCTGAAGAGAATGGTGCGGTTGGTGCACCCATGGAAGATGGTGAGGAGGAGGAATTGGAGACAGAACCCCCTACTGGAGATGCCCAAGATCTACTGCAATGGCTATGCATCCAACAAATTGCCTTGGAGAAACAGAGGAAAAGGGACATGCAACGCAATGAGGCCAGGTGGGCAGATACTTTGAGAGCCATACAAGCTATTGGTGTTGGTAGACCACCCCCCACCAAGTGATAATCCTAAGGACATAAAACTTACTAAGTTAAGTGCAACAGATGATATAGAAACACATCTGACTACATTTGAACGCATAGCACGAGCCTGTCAATGGCCTAGAGGACAGTAGGCGATATGTCTTGCACCTTGTCTTACTGGAAAAGCTCAATTAGCATATGGCAATGTGGACAGTGCAATGAGTGAAGATTATGATGCTGTTAAGGAAGCTATTTTAAAGCGTTATGACATATGTTTAGAAATGTATAGGCAAAGATTTCGGACTCTAAGATTCCAGTCCTCAGATAACCCACAGGAGACCTTCACCAGTTTAAAGGACTTATGTACTAAGTGGTTGCAACCTTCCACCAATACTAAAGAACAAATTTTGGAGGCTGTTGTTTAGGAACAATTTTTACGTATCCTACCCCAAGACGTTCAGATGTGGGTTTGAGAACACCGACCAGACACAGCTAAGGAGGCGGTTCAGTTAGCAGAAGACTACTTGACTGCAAGGCCAAATAGGAACAAGGGGTATCTTGGAACCAGTACAATCCATCCTATGGTAAGGCCCTCCTCTGCTACTACTTCTATATCTAGTGGAACTGCTAAAAGTGTAAATGTTGCCAAGTCTTCTATTGCTGAGATAACATGTCATTCCTGTCAAGGGAAAGGGTACATTGCAAGGTTCTACCCGAAGAAGAAAACCAGCCCTATCCATTTGGTGCTGGCCAATTGGGGACGGTATATTATACCTGTCAAAGTCAATGAAAAGGACATGGTTGGATTATTAGATTCCGGTAGCAGACAAACCCTGATCAGAGCTAATATGTTACCTGAAGTTCCTGATTTTCAAACACAAACACAAGTAACCTGCATTCATGGTGACACACATAAATACCCAATACTACAGGTAGAGATTCAAGTCCAATCTGTTACCCGTAAAATGGAGGTTGGTGTGGTTTCCCATCTCCCTGTACCAGTTATCATTGGGCATGATCACCCGGACTTTTCCCAATTACTTGCCACTACTACAAATATGGGAGCAATGACTACCCGAGCTCAAGAAAAGAGACACACAATCTATTACAACACTCATTTCCCTTTGATGAAGATTTATTCGAGTTTCCTGGCAAGACAAGAAAAACAAAAAGGGAAAAACGTCAAGACAAACAGATGTGGCAGCAGTCCCGTAGAGATTCTAAAGATACTGTTGATTTGAAGGACTTAAAGAGACAAACAGATTTTGGACTAGCCCAACTGAATGATAGTACACTAAACCCTCCCCCTTTTTTTTTTTTTAACAGGTGGGCAAAGAACAACAAACAGAACACAGTATGGTGCTGCATAAGGGACTCTTGCATAGAAAATATATTAATCTAAAAACTGAGGAAATTGTTTTACAATTAATGGTGCCTACTGTTTATAGGGATCAACTGCTGGGGCTTGCACATGACATTCCTATGTACGTCACCAAGAAAGGAAAGTGAAATTACGTAAGAACTTACCATAACAGTAGATCTTGAGAGGCTCTTGCAGTAGGTAATTACATATGGGACTGGCGTGACGTGGCAGGACTATAATTTTCTAGCTAGCAGTCCCTGGTAGTGCTCCGTCAGGTGACTGGCGTCCATATAGCGTCAGTATAAAGGCGGTCCCAGACACCCGCCTTCAGTTCTTTCCCATACAGGCCCAGAAGGCCGGACGAGAGAGAAGCAGATATTTCCCTCGATGGAAAAGGAGCTGAAAAAGCCTTGGGGGATGGAGGGCAGGAAGGTATTACCTACTGCAAGAGCCTCTCTCGAAGATCTACTGTTACAGTAAGTTCTTACGTAACTGTACTATCTTACTTCGAGAGGGCTCTTGCAGTAGGTAATTACATATAGAACAGAATCCCAAGCAGTCTGGAACAAATGAAAGGCACCGGGAGGAGGAACTACTCCAAAAAGTAGCAAATAATCTTGCAAGCCTCAAGAAAGGAGGCCTTGCAAGACAATAACTCAGAAGCCTGCTCTCTGCAAAGGCAATGTCAAACTGTAATGCTTAGTAAAGGTATGGACTGAAGTCAAGTGGCGGCACACAGATGTCTCCCGCGAACCGTTCTTGAATCAAGCCACAGAGGCTGCTACTCCACGAGTGGAGTGACCTCTAACTTGACCCGGGAGGGTCTTGTTGTACTTGTCATAACAGAAAGTGATGCAATGGGCCAACCATTTTGATAGGCATTGCTTAGAGACAGCATTGCCTTCTCTTTTGTGAGCAAAAGAGACGAACAACTGATCAGTCTTTCTGAGATCCTTCGTCCTATCAGTGTAGTATCTCAGAATCCTGTGAACATCCATGGTATGGAGCAGGTATTCTCCTTGATTGGAGTACTGCGTGAAGAAGGCAGGTAATTCAACAGACTGATTTAAGGTTAATTCTGCTACCACCTTCAGGAGAAACTTAGGATTCGTGCGAAGAGCTACTCGTTCTGTGTGAAAAATCAGATAAGGGATTTTGCACATCAGTGCCTGGAGTTCGGAAATTCTGCGAGCAGAAGTAATGGCCACCAAGAAGAGCGTCTTCCACGATAAAAATGTCAAGTCTGCGGAAGCTGCAGGCTCAAAGGGAGGAAGGGTAAGTTTCTCGAGGACAAAGTTTAAGTCCCAAGGGGGAGCTGGAGTCTGGACAGGGGGCCTGAGATGAAGGACCCCTCTAAGGAAAGTTTTGGATACCTCCAGCTGGGCAAATGCTTTATCAGAGAAAGGGACATGGTAGGCTGAAATAGCCGCCATATGGACTTTCAAAGAGGAGTGACTGAGACCCAGGTCGAAAAGATGATGCATGTACTCAAGTAGAATGGTCACAGGACAGGAAAAGGGCTCCACGTTCCTGGACGCAGCCCAGATGAAAAATCTTTTCCATTTCATAGCGTAGGTGGACCTAGTGGAGGGTTTTCTATCCTCCACCAGAATCTCGGCCACCTTAGGAGAAACGCCAAAACGAGATTGAGCTAGGTCTGCAGGAGCCATGCATGAAGTTGAAGAGACTTGAGCCCGGATGGACCAGGATCCCCTGATCCTGGGTCAGCAATCCTGGAGATAAAGGAAGAGGAGGAACCTCTGAGTATTGTTGTAGAAGAGAGAACCAAATTTGCATGGGCCAGAAAGGAGCGATCAGAATCATTCTCACGGCCCGGTGGCGCTGAGTTGGCGCTACGCCACACCTGCACCACGCCGGCGACCCGGGTTCGGGAACAGACTCGGGTCATCGGAGGTCGGCCAGGGGGAGGGAGGATTGAGCGTCCCAACGGATGCTCTCCTCCCTCAGGGGTGGATTCTCAACCCTGAGAATGCCGGTGGGAGCACCGGCGCTCAGGGGGGTTGTGGCTCCGTTCTCGGAGTCCAGGGAGGGGGGACGTCGTTAGGCGCTTGAGGGAGGTGTGCGTCAGCACGTCGCCCCTCGAGGACGTACGTCCTTGTGTGCCGGCGTCCCAGGGGGCGGGGGTAGTGGGCAGAAAAGCGGAAAAACAGTCTTCGGTGTCCCTAGATGAAGACTGCCCCATCCAGAGACCACCTAGAACAGATCCCACTGTGCAGGAGAAGGAGAGGACAAGAAAAATGGCACTCTAGGGGCAGATCCTGAAAGGGGGGGCTATGTGGATATGTGCAGTCGGAAGGAGGGGGACACCAAGGGTAGGAAGGAGAATAAAGAAATAAAGCAAAAGAAAAATAAGAATCATTCTCGCTCCTTCCAAAGCAAGCTTCTGCAGCACACGAGGGACCAGAGGAATTGGGGGAAAAGCATAGACGAATCTGTCCTTCCAGCTTAGAGATAGAGCGTCGCTCCAGAAAGCGCCTCGCTCTGGGCGGCGAGCAAAGATTGGAAGCTTGCGTTTTGGGAGGAGGCGAACAGGTCTATCTGAGAGTCCCTCAAATCTGGAAGATGCTTTTTAGAACTTTAGGCCAATTTCCACTTGTGTGGTAGAACCCGACGGCGACTTAGTCTGTCTGCCAGGACACTGTCGACTCCCAGACATGGATCGCCGTGAGGTGAAGGTTGTGAGCGTTGCTCATTCCCAAACCCTCATCGCTTCCCTGCACAGCAGGTAGGACCAAGTCCCTCCCTGCTTGTTGATGTACCACACCACGCACATGTTGCCCATTTGGACAGCTAGGTGACCGGGAAGGATGTATTGGTGAAGGGCCTGGAGAGCATACAGCACTGCTCGAAGCTCAAGCACGTTGATGTGGAGAACTAACTCCAACTTTGACCATAGGCCCTGGGTTCGGTGAGGACCCAGATGGGCTCCCCAACCTTCGCCTGAAGCGTCTGTGGTCAGTCTCTGATCGGGGGGAGGATGAAAAGACGGGGACCCCCCGGAATAGGTTCTCTCGAACCATCCACCACTGCAAGTCTCTAACCATCGGCGAGGAGATCAGAACCAGATAATCTATATCGTCTACCTGTTGATCCCACTGAGATCGGAGAGTCCACTGAGAGATTCTCATGTGGAGGCACGTGCGCGGAACCGTTGGGATGGCCGCCGCCATAAGCCCCAGTAGACGGAGCACCGACCTCGTCGGAACCCTCCTGTGTTCCGATAGGAGGGAAATCTGGGACTGGAGGGAGGCCCCCCCCCGTCCGGAGGCAAGAAGGCCTTGCACACTGTTGTGTCGAGGATTGCCCCGATGAACTGGAGCCTCTGTGAAGGATCCAGGTGAGACTTGGAATGGTTGATGGTAATACCCAGGCCAGTGAAAACCTGCTGGGTGAGGGAGAGAAAATGCAGGAGTTCCTCCCTGGACAGGGCCGCCAGGAGCCAGTCGTCCAGGTAGGGAAAAACCTGAGCTCCCAAAGTATGCAGGTGAGCCGCTACCACCGCCAGGCATTTGGTAAAGACTCGGGGAGCCTAGGAAAGACCAAAAGGGAGCATCCGGAATTGGTAGTGGCCCCCCTGGAGCGCAAACCTGAGGTACTTTCAGGGCGAAGGGCGAATGGGGATGTGCAGGTACGCATCCTGCATATCCAGTGCACAAAGCCATTGGCTCGGCTGAAGCAGGGGCAAGAGGGTTTGAAGGGAGAGCATCCTGAACCTCTTGTATTCCACATATAGGTTCAGGGAGCTGATATCAAGAATGGGTCTGAGATCTCCAGTCTTCTTTGGTACGAGGAAGAAATGGGAATAGTAACCTGTCCCGTGGAGGTGAGGGGGGATGGGCTCTATAGCCTGCTTCACGAGGAGACAGATTTCTTCCATAACCAAAGGAAGATGGTCCCTTGAGTAAGAGGAGTTCAGAGGGGGTGGCGTGGGGTTTCTGCAGAAACTCTATGGGTGCCCTTCTGTTATGATCTAGAAGCACCCATGAATCCGATGTTATCCTCTCCCAACCCGGAAGGTGGAGGAGAACCTCCCTCCACCAGTTCTCCAAGAGCGTCCGAGGCGGTGGGAGAGGAAGGAGGTCAGGTGGTGTGAGGCAGCGCGCCCAAGCTGGGGCACCGTTGCTTTTGGGCAGCGGGGCCTGGCAACTAGTGGGGCCCGACGTTTAGTGGCCCGCCTTCCCTGAGGTTTCGCTTGAGGCTGGCTGCGTCTGCGAAAGGGATGGGGACGGTACATTGAATCAACAGATTTAAGGGCCGTCCCCTTCTGCAAGTCAGTGATGATGTCCTTGACATCACCGCAAAAGCACAGAACCCTGAAGGTGCTTCTTGAATTGCTGACTACAACTCCGGGACCAGACCACACGCGGGCCATGCATGATGCGAAGACTTACGGTGAGCATGAGCTCAAGTCCTGCGGTGTCACTGCGTAAGTAGGTGATCCTCCGAATGTAATGACTGGCGAGCAGGCAGAAGCGGACCGGGTCGGCTAACTCCTGCTTGACTTGGGAGTCAGGCGAGGTCAATCTTAGATTCCGCCTGGGTAAGGACAGCCTTCTGGTAATCCCCCATATGTGCTACATAATTTAGAGCCCTAATCCCCAGTGTGGAAGAAGCGTAGATCTTCCTTCCGTACTGATCCAGAAGCGAGATTCCTTATCTGGGGAGACAAGCTCAAGTGTTTCGGGTGTGCTGACGGCCCGCGAGGCAGCGCTAATCCAACCCGAGTCTGCGAGGGTGAGGCCTAAAGTCTACACCCTCCAGAGCCTGGTATAGCCTGTTGGACTTTCTAGGAGAGTGGGGCTAAAGTCGTGAGTTGCTTCCAAATAGTGGAAACAAGGTGGGCATGAGGTTCGATCCAGGGTGGCACTGGAGTAGGAGCCGTGAGGCAAGTCAGATGTTCGACAGTTTAACCGTTGAGATCTGGCTCTAGAAATGCCACTGATGGACTTCCTGGATCTTCCTGAGCAACTCCGTGAAGGAAGGATCCTCCGGAGAACCTGGAGGAGTCCTCGGCGGGGGCTTGGATGGAGGCGCGATCAGATGTCTTCTTGGAACACCATCGGAGGCTTCTGAGGTCCCGAGGAGAGAAGAAGAAGAATTGAAGCAGAGTAAGACTCCTGACTCGTCTAGGGAGGAGCAGCGGGTTCTTAGGGGATCCGATGAATGTGTCCTGCCCTCTCTGGATCCCGAGGCAGAGCCCAGGAATCCGGGGGCGGAGAGGAGTGTGCCATCTGGGGCGTCGCGGGCCGGGAGTGGCACCATCGCCGTAAGACAGCTCTCAACTTCCTTGGTGAGCTGAGCCTTGGCCTCAGCCCACCAGGAGGCCAGAGTCTCCTGGAGATCCACCGGCGGCCCGGGGTGCGGTGGAGGAGGAGGTGGGGGATAGTTGTACGGATGGAATCCGTAAGGAGAGTATCCGTAACCCGGCTGTGGAAATACCGGAGCAGGGTACTGCGGTGTCAATGGAGTCGGCGCTGGGTACTGCGGCGCAGGATACTGTGGACCTGAGAAAACCAGTGTCGGATAGGACGGCGGATACCCAGGCACCGGAGGAGCTGCCGGAGCAGACGGCCCAGTCGGAAACTCCATGGGCGGATCACCCGTGATAGGCCCGTGGGGTGGAGGGCCTGATGGAAGGGGAATATCCCCCGCCGGCATTGGAACCGGCGTCAGGGGAGCCGACGTCTGATCCGGCTCAGTAGGAAGAGGATCGGACGGTAGCCCAGGATCCCGAGCCTCGTCCGGGGATGGAGGAGAAAAATCCCCGGGGTCAGGCAGGGGGGACTCTGGCTCCCCTAACAGCATCGAAGGCTGCGGGGAACCTCGTCCGACAGGCGTGACAGGGTCTGCCGTGAAGCTCGAGCCTGGCGCCGCGTCGGAGGAGCTGGCGATGTGACTTAGGGGCGGGTCCTGGCGGATGCCAGAAAGCGGCGTCGACTCAGGGTCGCCGTCGAGGCAGGCGAGAGATGAAGAGCCCGGTCCGATGGGCGCTACCGTCGCCGCCCTGAAGGTCGAGGCGTCTTAGTATCGGCGGATGGAGGAGCCGGCGTCCGGCTATGGGAAGGCGCCCGCACCAGTAGGCCGCAAGCCTGCGGCGGTACTGGGGGCTGAAGCCTCCTTTTGCCCGGAGGCACCCGGCAGGCTCGAACGCAAACCCGACGGGTGGGCCGACGTCTCCTCCAAAGCCTTGGAGGCTGCTGTCGGGCGATCCCCCAGAGGGGATGTTACCTTAGCCACGGTTCCAGCCGGAGTCACGGAGGAGGAGGCCTTCTCCCGATGCCTTTCCTTGTCCCGCTTCTTGTGCCCTTCAGGGGAGGTCGATGCCTGCCGAAGTTTCTTCAACTCCTTCTCCATTGCGGACATCTTCTTCTTGAGGAGATGGGCTTCGAGAGACTGCTGGCGTCGTCTGCGGGTGGCTGCGTTGAAATGAAGGCAGTGCGAACACTTGTCGACTGCGTGGTCGGGGCCTAAACAGAAAAGACAGAGGGAGTGACCGTCTTTGTGAGGCAGTTGGGCGCCGCACGATTCGCACTTATTTTTTGAAGGGGACGACATATACAGACGTTCACCTGACGATAGAAAATACAAAATATAAAATACTGAAACTTTTCGGAAAAAATGACTAAGTAACAGGACTGAGCGATATGAACTACGCCCAGGCGCTTCCACGAAACTACAGCGAGGAAAAGAACTGGAAGAGGCGGGTGTCGGGACCGCCCCTTTATACCGATGACAAGTATGATGCGGTCACCCTGATATAGGCGGTCCCGCAGGAACTGCTAACTAGAGAATTTTTCGATGGGGTCCTGCCGTCGGCCGGCGTCAGTCCTATATGTAATTACCTACTGCAAGAGCCCTCTCGGAGTAAGATCGTACATTACAGAGATTATTGTACAGATTTTACTGGCTAGGTATACACAATCATGTAGCTGAGTATTGTAGATCATGTGAACAGTGTCAGAAAGTAAGACCCATCCTTAAAAAAGACAAAGTGCCCCTTCAGCCTTTACCTTCTGTAGACTCCCCATTTACCCGTATAGCCATGGATATAGTAGGTCCCTTGCCTAAAAGCGCAAAAGGGAAACGCTTTATTTTGGTTATTTGTGACTACTTTTCAAACTATCTGGAGGCAATACCTATGTGTACAGTTATAGCTGAAAAGGTTGCTGAGGAGTTGGTAAAAGTATTTTCTAGAATGGGTATACCTAGAGAAATACTGACAGACAGGGGCAGCAACTTCTGTTCCCAAGTATTACAACGTCTTTATCAGACCTTGGGGGGGTACATTCTATTTTGACGTCCCCCTACCATCCTCAATCTGGTGGACTGGTGGAACGTTTTAATAAAACATTAAAACAGATGTTAAGAAAATTCACAGAGGAGGAAGGCAAATCCTGAGATAGGTATTTACCATTCTTAATGTATGCTTACCGTGGGGTTCCCCCAGGTCTCCACAGGGTATTTCCCTTTTGAGCTACTATTTGGTAAAAATCCCAGAGGGGTGCTGCTATAATAAAAGAGAGCTGGGAAGGAACAAAGTCTGATACTGTACCCATGTCTACACTAGACTATATTACTTCATTGCGCCACAAACTAGCAAAGTATGCTAGGAAGGCCCAACAAAGTAATACAGGCTATCAAATATCTCAAAAACAGTACTATGACAAAGGGGTTGGGTTTAAAACTTTCCAGCCTGGTGATACGGTACTCCTTTTGTTGCCAAGTACGGAGAATAAATTATTAATGAAGTGGCAGGGGCCCTATACTGTCCATAGACAAACTAGACCGGTGAACTATGAAATTATCTGCCCAGACAAAAGGCAAAAATATAAGATCTATCATGCTAATCTATTAAAACTCTGGCATGACAGAAAGCAAACATCTTTATTTGTGTACCCAGGAAAGGATGAAAATGAGTTGGAGTTAGCTTATGAGCGCCTAGATGGTTTAGGAGAAATGAAGGATGTGACCATTAATAACAGATTAAGCCCTGAGCAAAGAAAGGAACTACAGAATATCCTTAATAAGTTCCAGTCTATTTTTACTTCAACACCTGGGAGGGTTGAAGGAGTTGAACATCACATAGAAGTAAATACTGATAAGCCTATTAGGCATAAACCCTATAGGTTACCTGAAAGTCTGAGGGAGGAAGTTATTAAAGAAAACAGAAAAAATGCAACATTTAGGAGTAATTACACCTTCAATGAGTCCATGGAGTTTTCCTGTGGTGGTGGTAAAAAAAAAAAAAAAGGAGGTGTAAGGGTTTGCCTAGATTTTCGTAAATGCAGTATCTCGATTTGATGGGTATCCTATGCCCCGAATCAATGATATTATTGATAGACTGGGTAATGCTCAATACATAAGCACACTGGACTTATCAAAGGGATATTGGCAAATACCCTTAGATGTGGTCTCGCAAGGTAAAACAGCTTTTAGTACCCCCTTAGGCTTATTTCAGTTCACAAAAATGCCATTTGGTTTGCATGGTGCTCCGCAACTTTCCAGAGATGCATGGATCATCTGTTACATCCCCACATGAACTATAGTGCAGCCTATTTGGATGACGTCATTATTTTTAGTCCATCTTGGGAGGAACATATGATACACCTTCAAACTGTATTATCAGTTGTACAGAAGGCCAGACTGACTATAAATCCAAGTAAGTGTTCGTTGGCCATGCAAGAGACCAAATACTTAGGCTTTATTATTGGGAATGGTGAAGTAAAGCCTGAAATAGGTAAAGTAGATGCTATTGCCAACAGTCCCCAGCCTCAAACAAAAAAGCAAGTGAGAGCCTTTTTAGGACTAGCTGGTTACTATCGACGTTTTGTGGCCAATTTCGCAGACACAGCCAGTCCATTAATTGAACTTACAAAACAGAATAAACCAGAAAAGATTCAGTGGAAGTACAGTGTGAGCAAGCATTCACCCTTTTGAAGGCAAAATTGTGTTCTCATCCCATTTTACACAGTCTAAATTTCCAGAAACCATTCATAGTATAAACAGACGCATCCAATCAAGGTATTGGGGCTGTCTTGTCCCAACTAGATGGGGAAGAACAACACCCCATCATATTTATCAGTAGAAAATTACATTTAAGAGAGACTAAATATTCCACAATAGAAAAGGAATGTTTGGCTATTCATTGGGCCATAAATGCTCTTAAATTTTACTTATGGGGCAGAACATTTTTGGTAATAACTGATCACAACTCGTTATGTTGGCTACACATAATGAAGGATAAAAACCCTCGCTTCATGCGTTGGTATTTGGCCCTGCAACCCTACAATTGTGAAATACAACACCAAGCAGGAAAAAAACACCTTAACGCTGATTATCTATCACGTTATGGTGCAGGTGATAATCTGGTAATAACAGACTCTGGAGTTAAAGTAAGTAATGAAAGTAATGAGTAAGAGATACTGTTAGATTGGTATCTCTCAAAGAATATTTTTGTTTAAGGGACTCCGGAGTGGAGCTTTGGGAGAGGGAGGGCTAAAGCTCCATCTCCCCTTTCAAAAATGAAATTGGAGATCTGTTCCGTTAAAGAAACTATAAAAGAAACCAATGATGATGTTATTGAAAGAGTCCATTTGTTTCTTCTTGAGTGGGGAGGAATGTGACAGATAACTCCATATACCAGGCAAATCTATTTTTCTTTCTTTTTTTTTTTAAGTCTGTTGCAACAGCCCTTTTTACTCTCCTTCTTTCTTGCTGTAATTCTTCATCTTTCTTTCCACGTTATATAGGCAGGCCACCTATATAACATTCTTTCTATCCATTAAATATTCTTGCCCTGGTATATGAAGATCTGCACAGCCCTTTCTTTGGTTCCCCCGTTTTAGAACCTTCCTAAGGTGAGGTATGCAACAATAAAATAATTGTTTAAAATTAGTATTTCATTTCATTAGGATATGGGAATTGTAAGCGCTTAGTTATATCCATGGTGTGGGTCCTGTAATAACCCCTTTATGTATGCAAACCCTCGTATGGTCTTGGTTTGCGTCCTGTTTAGCGTTAGGTATCCCCTCCTTATACATAGATGGAATAAGTCAGAGCTGCTTTCTAGGCTAGTTGTTCTGTGGAAATAACGTAATTTCAACCCCAAATGTTTTCAGACCAACTGCGAGGCAGAACTAGCAGGTATAAGTTAGAGTGGCGGCTCCTCGATCATATATGAGCAGCCCCTGCGGCGGAAAACTGCCCTCTTTATCTGGTCAAACACTCTGAATGCCACTTTAGAAGTGTTCCTGCCTCCCTAGTGTCCCAAACACTGAATATCCCGGTTTTGTGCTTATAAAACCCTTTTAAAGTCCCTTTCAACCTGTTTGCAGTTAAGAAGAGGTCTTTCTGGTTTGGAACTCGTTCTAAATGGCAGCAGTAACGCGCAAAGCGCTTCATATTGAGGAAACAAACGGCCTGCATTTTATACTATTTGCAGCATACAAAAAGGAATTATTTAGTAGAGACTACAAAATAACTATTTCATGACCTAAACAAGCTACAAAAACAAAAGAAGGCCTGTAAAAACGAGTTGCACAACACTGTGGTTTGTTTGGCCTTAACCCCCCCCCCCCAATCTCTGTTAAACAAAAGTGTTTTTTGTTTTTGTTTTGTGTGTTTAGTTAAAATGCTTCTAAAAAGTGGATTGAATGTCTTTAATTCATTCTTTTAGAATAATTTATAAAAACAAACAAATGTTTCCCTCATAGAAGGTTACCTGCTTCTCTGTGTGGAGTCTCACTTCCCATTCTGTACTATAGAGCTGGCCGGCTGGTCACCTCCCATATTTAAAGGCACAGTACTAGGAGGTGGAGTTACTTCTGCATTGTCTGAAACTAAATTTTTATTAACCAGTTATGGTTTCTATATAGTGATGTTGACATTATAACTTAAAAGAAAATGTTATTCTGTACTCAGAAATGAAAATAGACTTATTCTGTGGTTTTAAAGATAATTTTGAAAAGCACAGGGTGGAGTTAAACAAGTCACATGTTCCCCTTTTGGTATATAAGCCTTGGCTTTATTCAGTTCTGTAGATAGCCTGGTGGGGTACAGAAGTACTCTGACCCCAGTAAGATGTTCACTAGCTCCTTCTAGTGTCCGAGATGATGCTTGGAAACTTACGTTTGTTTTGAAGAAGTTTTATGTTATTTATTTTTGTCGTCTGAAGTTCGCAGTAATTGTTCAGCCTCAATAAAATCTTTGCTTCTGAATATCTACAACTGTGGAACAGCGTCCTCCTTAAAAACTCACACCTCACAGTAATCATAACCTGTCCCATGAAACTGAGGTGGAACAGGTTCTAGGGCTTCCTTCAACAGGAGAGCATTTATCTCCTCCCGAACCAAAGGAAGATGGTTTGGGGGGGTAAGAGGAATTTGGAGAAGGCCTGTGAGGAGGGGGGTGAGAGAACTCTATGGAGTGCCCTAGAGCAATCAGTTGGAGCACCCATTAGTCCACTGTTATCCTCTCCCATTCCAGTAGGTGGCGAGAGAAATGACCACCCACTGGCTCTGCTAGAAAAAGATCCGGATGGAGACGGAGAGGCAAGGAGTCAGGAGGCAATGGACGAGGTGGCAGCTGGAGCTCCTGCAGCTCTGTGTGTCCTGGCTGGGGGAGCTTTTGCTGCTGTGGCAGCTCATTTTTGTTGATGACAGGGCTGCGTCTGTCTCTGCTGCCATCTAGACTTCCTCTGAAAAGGACGTTTCCGACCCTGAGGTTTGTGATACATAGAATGTACAGACTTAAGGGCCTGCCCCTTATCCTGTAAGTCTGTTATAATGTCCTTTGTATCACCACAGAACAGGACCGACCCTCTGAAAGGGGCGTCCATGATGGCAGACAACCTCAGGAGCTAAACCTGACAGCAGCAGCCAAGAATGTCTATGGAGGCAGATAGCAAAGGATGAAGTTCGGCCCGCCGAATCCACTGCGTCATAAGTGGCACAGAGCATGTGGTGGCATACGGACCTGGCAGAACGAACCAGCTCATCCAGCTCCTCCAGCTCCTGCTTAACTGAGGAGTCTGGAAGAGCGTCTATTTTAGAAGAAATCTGGCCTAAAACAGACTTTTGGTAGTCCCCCATGTGGGCCACATAGTTAAGGGCCCACATACCCAGAGTGGAGGAAGAAAAAATCTTTCGACTATACTGGACCACAGTCTTAGATTTTCGGTCCGGTGGGGTGGAGCTAAGATGCTTTGGGTTGGTGGTCCTATCGTGCGCTGCACTGATTACCACCAAATCAGCTTTGGGCTGGAGACTTAAAAAGTCTTAACTCTCTGGAGACTGGTACAACCTATCTGCCTTGCGTGCCAAGGTGGAAGGTTGTTTCCAAACAGTGGTGACAAAGTCCTCGTGAGGCCCAATCCAAGGGGGTATGAGGGTGGGAGAGGCTTCGGCCTAATCTAGATGCTCGGCGTGCCTCTGGCATTGCACATCCTGCTCCACTGACTTTCAGTCATAAGCCGCTTGGATTTTCTGAAGGAGCTCCAGAAAGGAAGGATCTTCCGCAGGGGACTCTGGAGAATCTTTAGATTTAGGGGCCTCTGGAGTGAGCGGCTCCTCATCTGGACCTGAGGGGTAGTCGTTCCTGAAGTCCGAGGACTCGGGTGAACTGGAGGTATCCCCGAGAGGCAGAGGGAGGTCTACCAGCCTTAAAGTATCCAAAGGACGGGTATACTCCCTGGGAAGCTTGCCAACTGGTGGACTCGGTCTGGGTTCGGGGCTGGGGATGGCCAAACCAGAGGTGGACGTCCCAGGTCCATCGCTGGGTGATGTCAGTCCAGCTCCATCAGCTGGGATCTTGCTTCGGCCCACCTGGTGGATAAGACCTCTTTTAGGTCCACCTGAGGGGGAGGCAGAGGGTAACCGGGGTAATTAAAATATGGGTAACCGTAATCTGATGACGGTAGACCCGGGCCGGGATAGACCGGCGTCTGGTAGGCCAACGTCTGATAATGCAGCATCAGGTAAGCCGGCGTCTGGTATCCCGATGGCCCTGACAGAGGGGCCGGTGGGCCAGGCGAAGAGGTTGGGAAGGATGGCCCGGAAGGGGAGCCGGATCCCCTGCCCCTGTAGGCCCATACAGAGGGCTCAAAGGCTGGTCATTGGGCAAAGGTCCCCCGGAAGGTGGCGCCGGGGTGGAATCCCAAACGGCTGAGGTGGCCCCTGGTTCTCACCCCCCGAAGGGGAAACGGGAGCGAACTCCAGAGGACACAGGGACAGAGGTGCCTCCAACGGCAGCTGCGGCGAACCCCAGACATTGGGTGTGGCGCCATGACCCGACGGGGGAACGCAGGCTGAGCGCTCGGCGGCTTACCAGCCTTGTCCTGGCAGGAAATGGTGGAGCCAGAGCCGGACTTGCTGAACCCACCCTCACCGCTGGGCTGTAAATCAGGAGCTGGAGCGTGGGGTGGAGGCCTCCTTTGTCCCAGAGGCTGCCATCGGACACGCGAGCGAGTCTGACTGAGGGGGGGGGCTGAGGCATGCCTGGACACCACCAAGGCGGCCGTCGGAGTGGAGTTCAGTAAGGACCATGACTCCAGCCGGAGTCTGCGGGACTGTGGAAGGAGGGTCCCGGTCCCTGTGCTTCTCTTTGTCCTTTTTGTGGTGCCCTTCGGGAAAGTCCAACGTCTGTCTGAGTTTTTTCAACTCCTTCTCCATGGAGACCATCTTTTGCTTCAAAATATGGGCTTCCAGGGCCTGCTGTCTTCTTTTCCGGGTAGTGGAGTTGAATTTGTGGCAGTATTCACACTCTTCCATGCAGTGGTCTGGGCCTAAGCAAAAAAGAGGCACAGGGAATGGCTGTCCTTATGTGGGAGTTGGGAACCACAAGAATTGCATTTGTTTTTATGCGAATCAGATGTCGTAGGGGACGACATGCACAGCCGAAGTCGGATACTGAAACGGTGAAAAGAAATTAAAGTATTTTGGAAAAAAATGAGCAAATACGCATCCAAATCATGATGCTAGCAGCGCTGATCTTCCACAAGGCGACCGAGTTGGAGCCAACCGCGGGAAAGAACTGGAGGGAGGGTGGGGGACCGCCCCTTTTATCTGATGCATGCTGACGTCGGTCAGCTGACACCAGGGGCGGTCCCCTCCAAGGACTGCTAGCTAGAAGATTTTCTGTGGGGTCCGGACGCCTGTCAGCTTAGTCCTATTGGTTAATACCTAGTGCAACAGCCCTCTTGAAGTAAGATGTTCAGTTTCAACAGCAAACAGTATGTTCACACTATAGGAACAGCAATGGCCGCCAGGATGGCTCCATAATATGTCAAGCTTTTCATGGCCAATTTGGAAGAGGATTTCATGAAGCAATGCAGGGGTCGAAACTGGCACCAGCCCGCTAGCCAAATTCTGGTAGATTTTGTATCGAGCAAGTAAGATTTTCATTTAACTAGCCCTGTGGGCTTGTACTGGAGAAGCCAACACTTCAGTATGTACATCATCTGGGCCAGTGGACTTTCCCAGTCATTAGCCCTGCTGGCTAATGGCTGCAAAACTTAATTTCTACCCCTGCAATGTAAAATCAAACTACTCCCGTAGTTCTGACATACTTATATATTTATAATTTGGAGAGAACGTTCTCACACACTTACAGAATTTTATCAGGAACTTAACATCCTTCACTCATTCCCTGAACTTTCCCTGGAGTACTCCGACATCAGCATCAATTTCCTTGACACCACAGTTACCATCAAAGATGGAACCTTACAGACCTGTAGCTACAGGAAACCAACAGACAGAGATGTCTACACAAAAACAACGATCACCCTAAGCACACTGAAAAATCTGTAGTGTACAGCCAAGCGCTTCATTACCACTGAATATATTACAGTGAAGACACCTTGTCACACTGGGGGAAAAACATTCACTAAGGACACTCCTCTAGAGAAACTTGACAGCTGTGGAACATGCCACACTTATGCCAAGAGAACTACTTCAATATAAAAAAAAGACCACCACCAACCGGATGCTCTTGGTTGTTAAATACAACCCTGATCTGAAGCCCCTACAAAAAATCATTAAGGACCTACAACCAATATTCAGTGAGGATGACACCTTGTAATGTATTTTCCCACAACCACCTTGACTGTCTTTCAAACAACCACCTAACTTATCAAACCTGATTGTCAGGAGCAAACTTATACCTGACCAAATCAACAGAACACCAGGAGACACTAAACCCTGCAATAAACCTAAATGTAAAACATGTGAGCACATTTCCACTTCCGACTTTATCAACACCCCCAAAACAAGCAATTCAAGGTATAGGGGAGTTACACATGTGGATCCTAGAATGTTGGCTATTACATCCAGTGCAGTAAGTGTCCACATACAGGCTACATGAGGGAAACCCCTTCAAACCTGAATGAACTCACACAGGTATAACATTAAGGAGAAAAAGACTGAAAAAACAATGGGACAACATTTCCCTCAACCCGATCACTCCATCTCCGACCTCTCTGTCCTCCTGGTTCTCAAGGGATACTTCAGAAATACACAGGAAAGGTGAGGTTACGAGCTCCGGCTAATTTTTCTTCACAACACCAAGAATAATGGATTGAATGTAGTAATAAGGGACCTTAGTTTCGTGACCCATTAAAATTTTTAACTGAGAACTGTCTTTCTTTTGCTCCAGGTGCATGTGCATTTCCTGTGCATATATTTATATACATTATCTCTTACATATGAATGTATATTTCTAGTGTACCTTACACATCAAGATGGTTTTATTTATAGGTTTGATCATACTGTGTGTCTGCTGGGTTCTTACGGATATATGTGTTTGTGCATCATAGACATATACTGTACATAAGTGCTTTCTGGCTTGCTCACACACACCCACAGTCTCTTTACAGAGGCTCTTAGAAAATAAGCGTTTAACAATTGGCCTCCTGCTGTCACATGCCATCCATGGAGAGCAGCCTGTAGAATTTCAAAGACTTTTTGTCTCTGCACATATCCAATTATTTAATTCGTCACATTCATGTGTAATAGTTTATCAGTTCGACCCAATGTATTTAAGGTTTTTTTTTTGAAGAAACTGCTATTCCCCTGACAAAGGGCTTGGTGTAACCTAAAAACTTGTGTTTTGTAAATCTCTTGGTCTTAAAAAAAAAAAAAAAAAGGTATCAAATCACGCACTTGGTTCATCATACAGTTAGGAGTAAGTCCCTAAAAATAATGCCACGCTGATCCGGTCATGGACTTTCATTACAGAACCGGGGGCCTCCTGCTGGACTGTAAGGGAGTCCAAAGTTTCACTGGCAGCTCTGGGGCAAGGTGCAGGCCAGGGGACAGGGAGGGGGGCTGGAGGCTACCACTGGGCTTTGGCAGGAACACCCTGCTTGATTAGGTGGGGTCTCAGATAAGAGAGGTTTAGACAGGGCACTAGAGAGCCAAAGACCAGACGGGATATGCTTCACTTCAGCTCTTGCTAATTCTTTGGAATTTCAACTAAAAACATTGGACAAACTTGGTTCTGCAGCTTTAAAAGTATATCCTTCAGATTCCCTACACCCTGTGGATCATTTGTAGCTTAGATTAAATATGGTAAGCCCAAAGGGAGCGACCAGAGACCTAAAGCAGCAGCAGCTGTCGATGGAGCCCTCGATGAGCTCCAGCACTGGGAAGCCTGATGCCGTGGGAGCACAGCCACCCTGGCACACTGTGTTGGAGGGGATGCAGATGATGGACATGAATACAGAGAACATACTTCAGAGACTCAAAAACAGAGATGCACTATTAAACACTTTGACAACTACAGTGGCAGAAACAGGATCCCACTGCTCCATGACCTTAGTGTACCAGAACAGAGGCCCTGGACAATGAAACACAGGCCTTCCATCTTCAGCTAGTGGGACTCCCAGAGGGGACTGAAGGCGACAACCTCCTTCAATATGTAATGGCTTGGTTGCAGGGCACTGTGTAGCTGCCAGAAGATAGCATGATGCGCTCAGTCATGAAGACCTACAGGATCACCTTGCGAGGGGCACAAACTAGGTCCGATGTCCCTCACACCAGTCTCCTTAAAACCACCAGTACTGAGGTGAAAGAGAGGGTTCTGTTGGCTGCCCGACTAGCTTATCCATTTGCCACTGATGGACACGACACCAAGATGAATCCTAATCTATCCTTCTCCACCAGGAACAAGGGTAAGCAATTCGATGCTGTTCAAGCACAGTTGCGCACACTATTGTGAATTCTCTGCTGCTCCCTGCCAGACTCCTCACAGTATATGGCAGCAAGCAATTTCAGTTATCTGACACACCAAGGACACAGTCTGCTAGACTGAAAACACGGGCACAGACTTTCGATCCCGACATAAGGAAGCAACCACTGTGAGGGAAGAAAAGGAGGACCGAAAGGCCTTTTTTTTTTTTGCTTCTACTGCAGCCTTACTCCGAACTGTGCATTTCCTTATTCAAGAAACAGAACTTGGACAGCAAATCTTTTTTTCTTGTGTTTTAATACTGGGGTGCGGGTGGGGGGGAGAGCAGGCAGTCCTGTTTGATTGAGATCCCAGATTTCAGCTCTGTCTTGGATGAGGGTAAGATGTGGTAGCCTCATGGTGCAGTTAGGAAATGGGATGAAAGGTGCAATTAGCTGCTGGAGTAGTGAGTAAAAGTCCCTGTTAATTGTTGTTTCTTCTTCCTTCAGGTCTGATTCTACACGCAGACTACTGCAACTAACCCCAGCTCATGTTACTTGTAGTCCTAATATCCTTAAGACTTTTATGGACTGATTTTTCTCAGGCACCACAGTGATAAAGACTGGCGTTGCCGTTAACAAACCTGCTCAGATGCTTTAATACTGACTTGTTAAAATGTACCTTTAAGTCAGGATCATTTGTAACATCTGACTTAATATTCTTAGTTTACCAATTCATTAGCAAAGCTACTGTATTTGCACCTTCATTTCTCCTTTAATGTGCTAGGTTATGATTTTACAGCAATTACAGAGTTGCAATAAACACTGCTTTTGTAACAGTTCCCTTAGCCATCGAAGTCACTGTCACTGGTAGCATAAGTTAACAGTTTTACTTAAATTACAGAAGGTACATCCCCTACTCCTTGGTGTAAAGAATAGGGGGTGACATTTACTTAGGTAAAGTACTTTTTGTGAGACTACTGTCTCTGTAATATTCTGTCTACTATGACTATGTATCACTGCTTCTTCTGGTTCAGTTAAAAAACAATAAACTTAAAAAAAGGTTTAGTGTGGCATTCCTGTACCCTAGCACCCCCCCCCCAGTCCTCCTCAGTGGAGTATTTACAGTGTCACATCACAGAGTGGACAGTCATTTCTGTTTCATGGAGGCAATGGAGAGCTGGGGTTGGTTTCTGGTTCAGCCATCTTCGATCTGTCAGTCCAATTACTTTCTTCCGCTCTGAAAGAGACCAATATGGGCAGTGGGGCCACCAAAGCCACAACTGAGGTCCAGGATGGAGGGTGCTGAGGAACAGCCTAACTTTCAGATGTGTCCTGGGTAGCCTGTGGGATCGGCATTAGGTTGGGTATTGCAGGGCTCACTTTGGGCACTGATGTTGGCAAGGCTGGCTCAATGGGGCATACGAGTTAAAAGCAAGCAAGTCAGCAGTTTCGTCTTCCCACAGGCTGAGTCCTCGCTCTGGCTGTGACTCCTAGACTGGACCTGCTGTTGTGAGGACTCCTTCCAAAAAGGACTGAGATTTCAGCATCTTATTTTACTTTTGAGATAAAGCATCATCTGCTGGGATTGGTGGTGAAAATTTGGGTGCTACCAGGTGGCTGCTGTTCACCTCCACTGGGACTGATGCCAACATGGATCCAGACAACAGTGCCGAGATGGGAGTCATAGAGAAACGTCTAGACCAGTGCTTAGTAATACAAACCACTGCCTCCTCTGGGGTATTAATGGTGAGAAGAATACCATTATGAGTGAGGCACAGCATAGCTGGGTATCAGAGAGTGAAAGGGATCCCAGCACAATGCAGGGCATGTCGTGTTCTGTATATGCTCTGCGCTGGGTGGTAAGACCTTCTAAGTACTCCTGGAAGATCACCACCACCCGATGGCCCTGCTACTCCAGTGTACCTAGTCCCCAGGACCGTCTGAGAATGTCCTCTTTTTTGGAGGCAGTGGAAACATGCAAGAACTGGCGTGGGCCTTTCACACAGTTTAGATGGAGGAGCCAAGGAACCGTGGGCATGCTCTGTGTCGAAGTGGGGATCACCAGGGAGCTTCAGCAAAGCAGGAAGAACGTGGTATAAAAAGCGACATTGTCCCCAAGTTCCAGTTTTTCCAGGAAGCTGACAAAACAAATTTTTTCACCAGCTCCAGGTCTTCGATTTTCTCTTGAAGGGCCAGCAGCTCATGTTCCTGCTGTTTCACTACTGCCTGGAGCTCCTCACAGGAATCTTCATTTTGCATGCTCCATTGTTCAGTGGCTGCTTTCTTGGTCTCAAGCTTGGCAATGTTCTGGGCTTTCTGTGCTGAGGCCGATTTTATGTCTTTCAGTTCCAGGAGAAGCTAGGAGAACATAGCTTCTATTCAGTCAACCGGGAGGGCCGACATCATTGCAGGCCTGCTGCTGTGCGGGAGGAAAGCTGTATAGCAGGAGACAGACACTACTGTTTCCACTCACCACTGGTAAGTCCAATCCTGGAAATTTTTGTATTACATGGCAGCTTAGTATTTCACCAGTCAGGATACCATACTTTAGCATGGCCTAAGACAAGGGAGAAGATGGCTGCCTAGCGAGTGTGGTAGATAGGTGAGCAGCTCCCAGATTAAGCAGTCATCCCCCCAAAATAACTTAATACTTCAAAACACAGAAAACAGTTTAACTGCAATAAAGTACATAATTTTGACCAGTGGGACTGTACCAGGACTCCTGGGCAACTGCTCTCTTCAATGATGAACTAAATCTGAGGTTAGATCAAAAGTATAGGGAAGAGTGACCACAGTGCACTTTGAACAGAATTCTAATTCTATTCACATTCAGCTCCATATCCAGGTCAATACCTCTGGATGCAGTTTCGTGGGACATTATTGTTGGATTCTTGGTGCTAGAAATACTGCAATTCAAGTCATTACTTTCATGTCACAAGTCACAACTGGCTCAAAAGGTTTGCTTGTAAGCACATCTAGCACAAGATGGAGATCTCAGTGAGCAAAACTGGCTGTGTGTGTGTGTGTGTGTGTGATGGGGCGGAGGGGTCTTGTGCAAGATACCCCTGGGGAATCTTTTGTGCAGTAGTAACCAAGCCAACATTAGGGTACCCACAGGTTCATGATAGGCCGAAAAAGCAGACAGGTGAACCTTAACTGTGCAGAACTAAAGTCCTAAGTCCGACACGTCCAATGAGTATTCCAAAGCACTTTTCAGGAGGACACTTTAAGGAAAACTGTCAGCTTTTAAGTTTCTTAAAATAAGTAGCTGTCTGTGGTGCCTTTTGACAGCATTTCTATCAAAGTACACCACACTCTACCCACGACTATCATAAAATACATTTTTTACCAAATTTCTTACAAAATATTATGAGTGGTCTGCCTTTCAGACGGTCTCCTGATGCAGACAATGTCCATGTGTCGAACATGGCGCTGAGGCACTGGTAAAGTCATGCATGCAAGAGTACTTTATTTAAAGTGAATTTCCAATCAAATGGCATGAGATATTGGGCTTCATAGGTCAATACCTTATGCCAGCGTGAGCTGATTTTTGATAATAATTTTTTTTTACTTGCGCTGTTAAGTTAGTGAAGGGATCATAGCTGGCTCCATAGCCACCACCAGCAAATCCATTCCGGCTTCCTAGGTAATCAGCTCCTCCCCCGCGCTCTGTGTTTTTGTGACGTGTGAGCAGGGACAGCATGGGGAGAGCCCCATACAAGTCTATGGAGCATTTTTTAAAAGCCGTTTTATGAAGCTGTAAGCAATGTGAGAGGGAAATGAAAGCCACTGCTCTACCAATAAGGATTCTTGAGAGCACAGTAGCTGCAACAGTAGATACAATGGTTTTACCTTTTTAACAGAAAACACTAGTTAAAATGGAATTTGCCTTTTTTTTGCACCACTTTATCATGTAAAAAATATCCCACTTTTTGCGCAGACCCCTCCATTTAAAGACACATTTTTGGCAAACCCCTCCACTTTTAGACACTTAGTAAAAACATGTTGATTTGCCCCCTGTTGGGGACTGATTTTAACATTTTGCCAAACAGAATCTGCCATTTTTGAAAACAGAAAATCATTGTCTCTGCAACAGTTGTCCCCTATTCCAATAGAAGTCAGAAACTTACTTGGGTATTTTGATCTTAACATGGATGTAGTGATCTCCATATCCATAACTATTCACTCTGGGAATGCCTTTTCCAGCAAGTCGGATCCTCTGGTCCGCTTGTACTCCTGAAGGAATCTGTTGGAGACAAGAGGTGTCAGACCAGATTACTCCATCCTGAATACAGTAGCCACTACCGAGGCGAAAGACAAGACTGATCTATTCTGGACACAGCAGTTGCTACTTTGATATCAGACATGACAATCCATCCTAGACACAAGTTACCACAGAATTAGAAGGCACTAGAATGGCAATGACACGTCTGCCATGATGTCCGTCTCCTTAGTGACATTAAAGAGGTTATGTATTTCCCCATGAGAAGAAAAAAAAAATTAACACCATGCAAGCTAGAACATCAGACCGCTGCAATTCTAGTCTTTTTAATTCTAAGGCAGTGAGTTGTCAGAAAACAGAAAAGCAGTTACTGCTGAGGTGCCAAACCCCATTAATCCATCCTGGACACATCAGCTACTATGGAGAAGTCAGATCTGACTACTTCATTCTGGACACCCTATTATTCCATCCTGAACATATCAGCACCCCAATATGTACAGTTACTAATTTTAAAAGGGACTGTAGGGTTTGTGGTGTGCAGTGATTGAGAAGGTATCTGGTTTGAAGGTGGGACAACATTTGAAAGATTAGTGTTTAAGGGGTCTAGTGTTTAAGTGAGGAGCATTTGAGGGAAGCAGTGTTTAAGTGGTGCAGTGCTTGAGGGGAACAGTATCTGAGGGGGCTCAGTGTTGGAAAAGAACGGCCTTTGTTGAAAGATGATGTTTGAGGTGGTGCAGTGCTTGAGGGGAACAGTATCTGAGGGGGCTCAGTGTTGGAAAAGAACGGCCTTTGTTGAAAGATGATGTTTGAGAGCGTGCAGTCTAAGGGTATAGTTAGTTGGCACTTGTCATTCAAAAATGTCCTGTGGGACTTTTGTGGTAAATGTAATTCACCTATTTCAGGGTATTCAGCATACAACAAAGTACTAAAAAAAAGCTTGCTGGCAATCTCAAATTCTATTGGGATTGCTGTAATGATGTGATTAATATAGCATGCTTTTCCCCCCCATATCTGGTGCTACTCGGTCATGTACATCTGGCTTTCTGTTTTGGTTTGGTCATTGGCATTAAACTGCTCTATTTACGATATCTGATTTATCGTTTTATTTTACTTCTTTCTTGCTATTATGTAGTATTTACTTTATTTTTAATTATGAAGTATTTATAACTCAAATAGGCTAAGTTTACTGATTTATGCTGATATGTAGGATCCCAATTAACTCAGTCTTATGTTTACCTCTTTTACAGCTGTGCATGCTGAATGGATGCAGACGGCTAGTGGTATTTAACAAGTAAACAATCCGTTACTGATGGAAGTCGCTAGTAAAACTCAGCATACCTGCGGCCAAAGTGGCAAGATACGAGATAGACTTTACATGCTGTATAATATGTCAGAATAAAACAAATGAACCACTAGACCTAGTGCATAGGGCAAACTTTTGGATTGTATAACAGAAAGAGCATGTTATGGTGATCAACCATATCCTGAAACAGAACGGAGACTTGCTAATAATACAGTGGAAACACTGACATCGAGTGATGGTTCCTGGCACAGATCATGCTATCAGAACGCAGTTCATGCTGGAATGTGCAAAAGAGCTAAAACAGCACTATGTAAAACAGCTTGCTGATTAAGCTTCTCAAAAGAAACGTATTTCTGACAGTCTTCTGTGTTCACATGCCCCCTCACCATTTACACGCTCCCAATCACAACCACATGACAAAGACGTATGCTTTTCGGTGATAAAAGGATCATTTAAGACCAATCCTTTACAGAGAGCTTCTTCAGATCGAGCTGGGAGTGAATGTCGATGTGCAGTGGAAATCACACATTTACAGTAAAACTCAGTGCTGCCATGAGCCCTACAGATGCTCACATTATTGATATCCGGTACTATTTGTGATGCTGGGCCACTCATATCCTCCGTAGACCAAAAGTTGTTGACACATGCAGTAGTGAAAATATAGCAGATGTAGTTGCAGCAGATGTTAAGTTTGAGTTTGCTGGAAGGAGAACTCAAAGATGAAAATGTACTTAACATGGCAACATTGCATTATGCCTACACAGATATGCGGTCTGCAAACAATATCAAAGAACTGCATATCATTCGTAAGAAAGTGAAAGAGCTCCCTCCCTCCCCGGAGAAGACAAGCTGTCCCTGGGACGCTCAAGCCTCCTCCTCCCGGACGGCCCTCCAGCTCCCCGGGATTCCTGAAGTTGAATTTCACAAACCACAGTGTGAACGAGTCTCAGCATGTTAATGTTAAGCAAACATATGATCTGGCCATTCAACTTGTGGAGGAAACAAAGTAACACTGATGCTGGCGTGAAATGTATCTTTGATGCTACCTGTTTGCTTAGAAAAGTCATAGCGAAAACCAAAATGTAGAAATTCAGAAGTACTCTCACAGATAATGAGAAGCATGTACCAAAAGAGCTATACAGCTTCTTTTGGTGGGTGTTGCAGGGTTCAACAAAAATGCTTTCTACAGATAAGAAGACTGCAGAAGTAAACAAACATGCTGTGAACTTAGCCCACAGCACAGTGGTTACGAGCTTCTCCAATCGTCAAGTTCGCAACAATCCCAGACGCTGACATACAACCATGAAATGCCACAGCAGTTGGCTGTTGGTCTAGCCATACGACAAGTATATCATAGTAAGAAAGTAGTAAACATTCTTCATAAGTTTGGAATACCAGTGAATTATACCCAGCTTGTCAGACTCGAAACAATAGCCCACAGTGTAATAGAGAGTATGCTCTTGAATAATTGTGTTTATTTGCCCCCTGACATTGTCCAGGGAAGATGCATCTTTTTTGCTGTAGATAATGTGGACTTTTCAGAAGACACACCAGACGGTAAATGAACACTACATGCCACTGTCATGGCAGTCTACCAGCAATGTTCTCCACAAGACACACACTGCAAATTACAGCTCAATGATGGTTATAATCAGAGTCGTTCAATCAATGAGGTTCCAATTATGATTACAACTCTCCTGGATTGTCATATGCCACAATATCCACAGTCAAACAGTCCTGTTTTCTGCCTGGGTTCTAGGAAGGGCTCTGGTGAGATCTAAATTAGATACAAGTACAATAATGAAAGATCAACATGGCAACACAGATCTTCAACATGCTTGATCTTGATGCATCAACTAAAGGCATGAACATTCAGACTTGGGCAGCTTATAAATCAATTGTCAGTGAACAAATGCCTTTGACACGTATTGGTACACCACCACTGATTGTTGCTCTATGCTCACGAGTGGCAGACAATACTTACAAGTTTAAAAAAAAAAAATATCAATGCAAAAGTAATGGGCCCAGATCTTAAAACTGTTGTTATACTTGACCTGGGTCTTTACAAACCAGCAAAGCAACTACAAATGTCTTGTACTGACTTAGATCAGCTGATCCTCCATCCTGGTGAGTTGCATATTGTGATGGCTCAACCATGGAAAATTGGCGCATATATGGAGAATGGTGGCATTGATTTTTGTTGGACTGAAGTAGACTTGTATGGGACAACTATTGTGAAACAGATCATTGATGGAAAGCATGTAAAACGAGGAGTCAATGCCCATATGATTACTTTGCAGGCATTTTTTTACATTGTACGAGGAAGCATTTTTTGCTGAACATACTACTCTATGCATCTCAAGCAGAACGTTTGGACAAAGCCTGTGTAGAGAGACCCTGAGCTGATTAGAGTAGCTCATGCTCAAATGATGTGCAACCTTGAATCACTGGATATTTTGGAGAAAATGAGGCAATTTGGTATTCAAAAGGCAACAAAGTCACTATTCAACATTATATGGCAGTATATGCAGATGGTGTTAGAAATGGTTGTATTATCCGTTCGGTCCGTACAGGAAACTGGGAGCTTCATCCAGAGGCTATTGAGTCATTCATCAAGTACTATTTCACAAATGACAAGCTAAATATCCCAGACTTATGCCCTTGTACCTGGCAGACATGAAAAGAATCAGGACAGCAGAAGCTGATATATATGAAGAATTTCTCAGCTGAAACTGGATTGTAAAGAAGAATGAATTTGTGTCCTTCTGTGCCACTGGTGCACATCACGCTTTGGAACAAATGAACCGCATGATGCAAGTTTCAGGTGGATTGACTGGCATTACCCTTTATTAACCCCAGTGCTTGCACCAGATTTTTTCTAATATCACCAGACCTTGCTCGGATTGTGGAAGAAGCACAGCAGGTGGCTGGACTGTTCTCAACCAGGCGCACAGAGCACCATGAAAGTACAGTTACGTAAGAACTTACAGTAGATCTTCGAGAGAGCCTCTTGCAATAGGTAATTACATATAGGACTGACCGGGCAGGCATCAGAACCCCACAGAAAATTTCTAGCTAGAAGTCTCTGGGGACCGCCTAACATCAGGCTACACCGACATCATGCGACGTCAGTATAAGGGCAGTCCCCCATGCCCACCTTTCAGTTCTTTCCCGCCAAAGGCCAAAAAAGGCAAGACGAGAGAGAAGCAGATATACCCCTTCCTGGAAAAGGAGCTGAAAAGCTAAGGGGGATGGAGGTTGCGAAGGCATTACCTACTGCAAGAGCCTCCTCGAAATTCTACTGTTACGGTAAATTCTTATGTAACTGTGCTATCTTACTTTGAGAGAGCTCTTGCAGTAGGTAATTACATATAGGACTGAATCCCAAGCAGTCTGGAACAAAGGAAAAGCACTCGGGAGGAGGAAAACTATCCAACAAATGGAACCTCCGGCTGAACGGGTCTTAAGAAAGAAGACCTTGGAGTACAGCCAACCCAAGCCTGCTCTACGACGAGAGGCAATAACCAAACTGTAGTGTTTCGTAAGGGTATGGACAGAAGTCCAAGTCGCAGCTGCGCAGATGTCTGCCGCTGACACATTCTTGAAACAAGCCACATAGGAGGCTACTCCCCTGGTGGCGTGACCTCTGACTTGATCCAGCAGGGTCTTGTGGTACTTGTCGTAACAGAAGGTTATACAATGAGCCAACCAATTAGAAAGGCATTGCTTGGAAACTGCATTGCCCTCTCTTTTGTGAGAAAGAGAGACAAAAAGCTGATCCAATTTCCTGAGATCCTTAGTCCTAGTGGTATAGTATCAGTATTCTATCAACATCCAAAGTATGCAAGAGGTACTCCACCTGATTGGAGTGTTACGTAAAGAAAGCAGGTAGCTCAATGGATTGATTCTGCACAGATTCCGCTACCACCTTAGGGAGAAACTTAGGGTTGGTGCGCAGAGCCACACTGTTCCCTGTGGAAAAAGCAGAACCATTAGCAGAACTGTTTAGTGAGTCTCTGAGCACAGGAGAGGTCCCAGAAGACTGGAGAAGGGCTCATGTGATCCTGCTCCACAAGAGTGGTAGCAGGGAACTACAGACCAGTCAGTCTTACCTCAGTAGTGGGCAAGATTATGGAGGCACTCCTTAAGGAAAGGATAGTGCAACACCTGGAATCCATAGGGGCAGAGGATCCAAGACAGCATGGGTTTACAAAAGGAAGGTCTTGTCAAACTAATCTCATAGATTTCTTTGACTGGGTAACAAAGTGTTGGACCAAGGGGAGCAACTGATGTCGCCTACCTTGACTTCAGCAAAGCTTTCGACACTTTTTCCCATAGAAGATTGATAAATAAGCTGGGTAGGCTCGGAATTGGGTCAAGTTGGTCAATTGGGTAGCAAACTGGTTGGAGACAGAAAACAGAAGTGGTGGTAAATGGCATACAGTCAGAAGAGATGCAAGTCACAAGTGGGGTACCTCGGGGATCAGTCCTGGGGCCAGTCCTCTTCAATATCTTCATTAGTGACATTGCAGATGGACTAGAGGGTAAGGCTTGTCTGTTTGCAGATGACACCAAGATCTGCAACAGGGCAGATGATCCAGATGGGGTGGGCAGAATGAGAAGAGATCTGGATAAACTAGCAAAATGGTAAGAAGAGTACAACTGAGATTTAATGCAAAGAAGTGCAAGATCATGCACACAGGAGAAGAAACCTAGAAGCCACCTACAGGCTGGGAGGAGTTGCTGGCAGCCACAAAGGAAGAAGAGACTTGGGCATCATCATCACCGATGACCTGAAATTATCAAGCAGACCACTAAAGCAGTAGGTAAGGCTAGGTGGATGTTAGGGGTGTATTAGTAAAGGTATCACAAATGCGTAGAGGGAGGTAATAGTCCCTCTTTACAAGACACTGGTTAGGCCCCATCTGGAGTACTGCGTGCAGTACTGGAGCCACACCTTCACAAGGACATTAACCAAATTGAGGCAGTCCAGAAGGGTAGCCAAAATGGTGCAGGGCTGCATCAGAAGACATCTGAGGACAGATTAGCAGACTCAGTATGTATAACCTTGAGTAAAGGGAGAGAGGGTGATATGATCGAAACATTCAAACACCTTAAGGGCATTAACAAGGTGAAAGAGTCTAACATGTTTAAATATAAGAAAAATAGCAGGACAAGAGGACACAGCATGAGATTAGAGGAGGCCGATTAAGTGGGAATGTGAGGAAATTCTTTTTCACAGAAAGAGCAGTGGATGCATGGAACGGCCTACCTCAGGAAGTGGTGGCTATGAATACAGTGCAGTGCTTCAAAAAGGCATGGGATGGGCATAAGGGAGCAATACAGATGAGTATGAATAGATAGGCCACTGACAGAGCAAAGGCCGATGGCACATTTATAAGGTAGAAAAAGAAATGGGCAGACTGGATGGGCCTTGCAGTCCTTATCTGCTGTCAACCTCTATGTATGTTTATATAAAAATCAAATATTTGATTTTGCACATCAGGGCCTGAAGCTCGGAAATTCGTCGAGCCAAAGTAATGGCCACTAGGAAGAGAGTCTTCCAAGAGAGGAACTTCAAGTCTGCTGAGGCTCCCGGTTCGAAAGGAGGCAGAGTAAGCTTCTCAAGAACAAAACTCAGATCCCAAGGTGGAGCAGGATTGCGGATGGGGGTCTCAAATGGAGAACCCCTCTGAGGAAAGTCTGAGACTTCCAACTGAGCAAAAGTTCGGTCTCCAAAAGGGACATGGTAGGCCGAAATTGCTGCCATGTGGACCTTCAAAGAGGAATGGCTGAGACCCAGGTCAAAGAGATGATGCATGTAGTCCAGGACTCTTTCAACTGGGCAAGAGAAAGGCTCAAAGTCCTTTGATGAAACCCCAATCGAAAATCATTTCCACTTCATGGCGTAGGTGGACCTGGTGGAAGGCTTTCTGGTCTCCACCAGAATACCTGCTACAAGCGGAGAAACCCCAAACTGGGCCTGAGCTACGTCTGCAGGAGCCACGCATGCAAATGAAGGGATCTGAGACCTGGATGAACAAGTGTCCCCTGATCCTGGGTCAGCAAGTGTTGTGACAGAGGAAAAGGAAGAGGAAGCGGAGGTTCCTCTGAAAATTGTTGCAGAAGAGAGAACCAAATTTTCCTGGGCCAGAATGGAGCAATGAGTATCATCTGGGCTCCTTCTGTTCTGAGCTTGTGCAAGACCCTCGGGATTAAGGGAACTGGAGGGAAGGCATAGATGTGTAACCCCCTTACTAATGGGGGTTCCTAGGAGCCTTTCCTGGAGCTTGCCTAAATGCTCCATGCCTGACTGGTGTTCGGAGTAAGGCCGTTTCTGTGGGCGTGGTGAGTGCTTTTAAAAGGCCTCCGGTGCTGTCTCTTTGAGGGCTGCCTGCTCGCAGGTTTTAGCGGTACCAATAGGGGGACTGGGGTTTCCCTGCTCGAGTCCCACTCTGGACTGCTGTTTGATCGCTCCATTTCTGTGGTCACTAGGAGCGCTGAGGGGGCCTATCTAACAGATGTGGTTGTCCCCTTAAAAACATGTATAGTATTGGTTAAATTGCAGTTTGTCTAGCCTCTCTTTATTGCAACTGGGACTTTGTGTTGTGCCCCTCCATATTGGACCTGGCCTGTGTGAAAAGGGGGTCCAATAGTAGCTAAGGGGCACTGGAAATGGAGTGGAGGTGACCAACCAGGAATCAGGACTCTGGCTGGAGCCAGATGACCAATGGGGACACCGCTTGTAGTTTCTTGGAAGTGGCATTATGGGCCATGGCGCCTTTTCGCACCACTGAGGGCCAGACGAAGTGACTGGCATGTGTAACCAGCCAATGGAATCGGGTAGCGCCCGAGCTGTGAGGATGGCCCCATGCTGTTAGGGGCAGATGCGTTGTGATTGTGAAGGAGTAGGGAGCTCTGAGCTCCTGCGCCGTGGAGTGTTCACGCGGGAAGCGCGTGAAAGGCCTGAGGCGGCCGTTTGCATTGCCAGTGTTCCAGGGATAAAATCCGCAGGCTTGCGGTCAGAGGAGGCTGTGTACAAGCACAGCTACCTACCAAGCTACACCTGAAGAGGACTGGAGAATCTGTTGAATCGCGCTCAGTCTGTCAGGACAGTGAAGCTGCAGTGAAACGCCCGTGTGGCTGTGAGTTCGGTCGGATCCTGAAAGCAGCTGCCTGGTATGGTACCCCTCTGTGTTTTTCCATATAAGTGTGTGAGGAGGCCTTGAAGCTCAGGCTCAGCCCTGTGAGTGTGAAAGCGTGGTCTTCTGCTGGAGTTGTAAGTACTGAATCAGGGTAGCTCCCTGTTAAAGGTTACAAACAAAGCCTAAATCATTTTGTTGTATTGCTGACAGCACTAATTGAGCTTTCTGACACCATCTGACCTGCTCAGGGATTAACTGCTCACGTATGTCAGGGCCCCAACCAGCTGCATCAGGAACTAGCCATTAGGGCTTGGTACCCATGAACCCGTGCCTACTGAAAGCCTGTGCAGAGCCATAGGTAGATTTATATATACTGTAGTGGTAAGCCAATTAACCTGATTCCCCCCGGTCCTTGTCATCTCCCCTTAAATAAATCAGATTGCTTGTTTTGCAAAAGTACACTGGCTAGTTTGAGTATTAATGATGAAATACTGCACAGTGAATGTGGTGTAACTGTACCTTACTTTCCAGGGGGTCCCCGGAGTGAGCTGACTGGTTCAAGCCAGGGGGTAAGTGTAAGTGGTAGAGACACTGAAATTGAACTGTATGGGCCACTAGTGGGAAGAAGGGGAGTTGCAGCAACCCAGAGGGCTACGACCGAGTCAACCACAACAGTTTCAACCCCGATCTCTGGGTGGAGGCACCCGCCAATGGATCTGGGCCCCTCACCCTGCCACAGTTAGGGCAGGCAGGGGTAGTAGCCCTTAGGATAGCGCCCCCTAGGGGTTACAGATGAATCTGTCCCTTCAATCGAGAGACAGAGCGCCACGCCAGAAAATGTCTCGCCCAGGAGCGAGCGAGCAGAAGGCGGGAAGTTTTGCGTTTTGAGGAGACGCAAACAGGTCTACCCTTAGGGGTACCCCAGAGCAGAAAGATGTCATCTACTACCTCTTGATCCAGTTCCCATTCATGGGCTCTGGCTGAAGACCGACTGAGGTGGTCTGCCAGCGTGTTTTCTACTCACAGAACATAAACTGCCATCAAGTGAAGGTTGAGCTGAACAGCCCAACTCCAAACTCTCACTGCTTCCCTGCACAGAGGGTACGAATGATTTCCTCCCTGCTTGTTGATGCACCAGACTACACACATGTTGTCAGTCTGGATGGCTAGATGACCGGGAAGAATGGAGGAATGCAGAGCCTGGAGAGCATACAGGACGGTTCTGAGCTCGAGCACATTTATGTGTAAAGTCTGCTCGAGTCTGGACCAGCTGCCCTGAGTCCTGTGAGACCCTAGATTGGCTCCCCAGCCCTCTCCTGAGTCATCTGTTGTCAATGTCTGGGAGTGGGGGTTCGCTATTGAAGTGAACTCCCCGACAAAGGTTCTCTTGCACCATCCACCACTGCAAGTCCCTGGCCATGGGATCGGAGACCAGAACCTCCTGGTCTAGGTCGTCCAGTGTTTGGTCCCGCTGAGACTGAAGTGTCCATTGAGAGATTCTCATACGGAGTCAAGCGTGAGGGCCTGTCGGGATAGCAGCCGCCATGAGCCCAAGGAGGCAAAGGACTGACCTGGCACTAACCCTTCTGTGACTGGGCAGCAGACTTACTCGAGTCTGAAGGGTGTCCACCCTGTCCACAGGCAAAAAGGCCTTGCCGATGGTCATGTCCAGGATCACCCCGATAAACTGGAGTCTTTGGCAAGGGACCAGATGGGACTTGGCCTGGTTGATGGCAATACCCAGGCTGGTGAAAACCTGCAGGGTAAAGGAAAGAGAGCGCGGAACTTCCTTCCTGGACGGGCTGCCAAGAGCCAGTCATCCAGGCACGGGAATACCTGCACTCCCTGGATATGCAGGTGGGCCACTACCACAGACAGGCATTTGGTAAACACTCGGGGAGCTGAGGAAAGACCAAATGGGAGGGCCCTGCATTGGTAGTGGTCCCTCTGAAAAGAAAACTGAAGGAACGTATGGTAGGAAGGGTGGATGGGGATGTGCAGGTAGGCGTCCTGTATCCAAAGCGCACAGCCACTGTCCCTGCCGAAGAAGCAGCAGAAGGCTCTGTAAGGAGAGCATTCTGAAGCGTTCGTACTCCACGAACATGTTCAGGGAACTGAGGTCTAAAATAGGCCTCATGTCTCCAGTCTTCTTTTGAACTAGGAAGAAATGGGACTAGTAACCTGTCCCCCAAAGATGGGTGGGGACTGGTTCTATCACCACCTTCGCGAGAAGGGAGGAGATTTCTTCCAGGACCAGAGGAAGATGCTCCGGGAAGTAAGACAACTTGGGGAGTGGTCTTCGGGGCAGTTTCTGAAGAAACTTGATTAAGTGTCCTGCTGCTATCAGTTGAAGCACCCAAGCATCTGATGTAATCCTCTCCCAACCCAGCAGACGGAAGGAGAACCTCCCTCCTACTAGTTCCTCTGGAGTGTCCAGAGGCTGTGGGAGAGGGGAGGAGTCAGGAGGTGTGGGGCAGTGCAGTGGCCGAGGCTCCCATGGCTTTTTTGGGCGGAAGAGTCTTGGTTGCTGGAGAGGCCCGATGCTTGTTGGCCCGCTTGCCCTGTGGTTTTGCTCTTGGTCGAGTACGTCGACGAAAAAGGCGACGCTGTCCTTGAGGGGGTCTGTACAGTCTCTCCACGGACTTGAATGCAGTGCCCTTCTCCTGCAGGTCAGTGATGATGTCCTTGACATCGCCGCTGAACAGCACCAAACCCCTAAAGGGCGCATCCTGAATGGCGGATTGCACTTCAGGGACCAAACCTGACACCCAGAGCCAGGCATGACACCGAAGACCTACGGCGAAAACAGAACTCCATTCAGCTGCGTCCACTGCATCGTAGGTGGCACGAAGCATGTGCCGACTGGTCGAACAAACAGAGCTGACAAGGTCAGCCACTTCCTGTTTGGTCTGGGACTCAGGAAGGGAGTCCAATTTAGATTCCACCCGACTCAGGAAGATCTTCTGGTAGTCCCCCATACGTGTAACATAGTTCAGGACCCTAATACCTAGGGTAGCAGAAGCGTACACCTTCTTCCCATACTGGTCCAGAAGCCGGGACTCCTTGTCTGGTGAAGACGAGATGTTTGGGGTTGGTGGAACAGCTGTGAGCGGCGCTAATCACGACCCGAGTCCACCTTGGGGTGTACATTCAAAGAATTTACTCCCGCAGGAGCCCGATATAGCGATCTGCCTTCCTCAGAAAGGGGGCTAACGCGGACTGTTGCATCCAAATAGTGGAAACAAGGTCTGCGTGAGGCTCTATCCATGGTGGAATCAATGTTGGAGCTGTCTCGGGCAGATCCAAGTGGGCAGCGAGCTTCTTACGCTGTTGATCTGGCTCCAGAGATTGCCACCGATGAACTTCCTGGATCTTTCTCAATAACTCCAAAAAGGAAGGGTCCTCCGGAGGAGACTTCGGAGGAATCCTTGGCCTGGGATGATCTAGAGTACGAGGCTCGTCATCCGGATCGGAGCATCCCCCTGAGTCTGAGTCAGAGGTCTCCAACATAGAGAAGGAAGACTCCTCCCGATCCGGGGGAGGAATTGTCCCTTTGGGAAGCCCTCTGGGAAGCATATCCTCCTCATCCCTGGCACCCGAGGGTTCACCTCTGGTGTCGGGTAAGGGTGAGGGAGTCTCCCATCTCTGGCGTAGGGGATCCTGTGCAGGGTCTGGCACCAGAAGATGGCTCTCTACCTCCCTGGTGAGCTGAGCCTTGGCCTCAGCCCACCAGGCAGCCAGAGTCTCCTTCAAGTCCACAGGCAACTGTGGTGAGGCCGGTGGAGGAGGAGGGGGATATGGATATTGCAGGTATCTGTATGGAGAGTATCCGTAACCCGATGGCGGGAAGCCTGGCGTTGGTACTGAGGCGCCGGGTACTGTGGCATCGGATAAAGTGGCGCTGGGTACTGCACGCCGTATACTGCAGTACCGGTGAAGGCGACACCAGACTAAGTGGTGTCGGATACCCTGGTGCAGGGGCTCTGTGAACGAGAAGACCCTAGGAAGGCCCGCAGGTGGGCCAGGTGAGAGATAGTCTGTGAGCGTCGGGCCAGCGTTGGAGTGACATCCGAGGCTGCATCTGAAGATCTGGCATCAGAGGGTCCGGCCCTGTAGGAGGGAGCTCTGACATCAGCGTACCCAGCTCCTCTGTGTCAACCGGGGATGGAGGGTTGAAATCCCCTGGGTCCAGCAGAGGAGACGCAGAAGCATGGTGGTGAGCATGGGACGCTGGACTGGTCTAATTGGTCCAACATAGGCTCTTTTGCTGGGCGGTCGTCGGAGGGGCCGACATCGGAGGAGCTGGCGTCTGACCTATTGGAACTCTGACCCGATGCAGGTTGCGCTGGCGATGCGACCTCAGCAGGTGTACGAGGGACCGTGCACCCTCTCGAAGGAGCCAGCGTCTCATAGATCCTGTCCAGGCGGATGTCGGTGGCACCGGCGTCCGACTCAGCGGACCCGCTCGACCCAGAGGGCCATGTGGCAGCGGCCTTCCCGGGAGCGGAGGCCTCCTTTTTCCCGGAGGCACTCAAGGCGTGAGCCCGGCGGAAGGCGACACTGTCTTGGGCACCGCCAAGACGGTCATCAAGGAGCGGTCCCCCAAAGGCGACGTTACCTTGACTCCAGCCAGAGTCGTGGAGGTAGAGTCCTGGTCCCGGTGCTTGTCCTTTTCTTGTGGCCTTTTGGGGAAGTGGAAGCCTGCCTTAACTTCTTCAACTCCTTCTCCATGGAAGCCATCTATTTCTTGAGAATATGGGCCTCCAGGGGCTGCTGCCTCCGTTTTCAGGTGGCTAAACTGAACTTTTGGCAGTGTTGGGACTGCTCCACAGGGTGGTCCAGGCCTAAGCAGAAGAGGCACAGGGAGTGTCCATCCTTATGTGGCAGTTGGGAACCGCACGAGCCGCACTTATTTTTATGAGATTCGTTAGGCGTTGGGGACGACATACACGGATGTTTGATGAAAAAAGCGAAAAAAATCGGTCGAAAAGTTCAGTAAAACTAACCGACGGAAGACTGACGAGTGATGAAACTCGACCGCAAGGAACTTTCACAAGTCGACAGTGGGAAAGAACTGGAAGGCGGGCATGGGGGACCGCCCCTTTATACTGACGGTCACCTGATGTGGGGGCGGTCCCTCGCCATAGACTGCGATCTAGAAATTTTTCTGTGGGGTCCTGACGCCTGCCGGATCAGTCCTATATGTAATTACCTACTGCAAGAGCCCTCTCGAAGTAAGATCTTTCGTTATCAGTACAAAAGCCTCAAGAGAAAAGCATCCAGGATCTTACCACCACCATCAGAAGCTTTATGAATCCATTCACAGAGGGCAGTGATAGTACAGTTACGTAAGACCTTACTGTAACAGTAGATCTTCGAAAGGAGCTCTTGCAGCAGGCTATCACAATTAGGACTATGCCGCAGGCACTAGGACACTCCAGAAAACTTCTCAGCCAGCAATACCCAGCAGGGACCGCCCCCGTTGTCGGCTCCACCTCGGCTACAGCTCAGGTACAAAAGGGGGCAGACCCAGCTCCACCCCAGTTCCCCCACCAAGTCCCAAGAACGAGCCCTGACAGGAGAATGAAGCAAAGCACGAAGATGGAATTCAGCACACCTCAGAGGAGGAAGGAGGCCGGGAAAGTAATGCCCGCTGCAAGAGCTCCTCTCGAAAATTTACTGTTACGATAAGTTCTTATGTAACTGTACTATCTTACTTAGAGTGGGAACTCTTGCAGCAGGCTATCACAATTAGGACTGAATCCCAAGCAGTCCCTCGTCAAGGGGGTAATTGACCCTGGGAGGTGGAGATGGAGCTGAACATAGAAGCTCAAGACAGTAGTCCCTGAAGGATTGCCAGGCCGAAGCCTGCATGGCATCTGGAGGCAATGTCCAAGCTGTAGTGCTTCACGAAAGTATGCACTGAATTCCAGGTAGCGGCCGCACAAATATCCTTAATGGACACATTCCGCAGCACGGCAAAGGAAGTAGACACTCCCTGGTGGGTGACTCCCTAACCGGACATGCAAGGGGCTTGTTGTGCTTTTCATAGCAGAAAGAGACACAGTGGACAATCCATTTAGAAATGGTCTGTTTGGACACGGTCTATCAAGTGTTGTGGGCGCAAAGACCACAAACAGTTGCTCCGATTCTGATGATTAGACCGTGCGGCAAGGTAATCGTAAGCGTCCTGTGAACGTCCAAAGTGTGAAGGAGCGCCTCCCCTCTGTAAGAGGGCGAAGGAAAACATACTGGAAGGTCAACCGACTGGTTGAGGGTCAGTCCTGAGACCACTTTCGGAAGAAACTTAGGGTTCGTTCTCAGGGAAACCCTTTCCCTGTGGAAAATGAAATACAGCTCTTTACACATCAGAGCCTGAAGCTCAGAAACTCTTTGAGCTGAAGTAATGGCAACTAAAAAACAAACCTTCCAAGACAAATATCGCAGCTCACAATCCTCTGCAGGTTCAAATGGAGGAAGTTTAAGCTTCTCCAACACAAAAAGGAGGTCCCAGGGTGGGAAAGCATCCCAAATGAGAGGTCTCATATGAAGAATCCCTCGTAAAAAGGTACGTGCCACGTCCAATTAGGCTAAGGTTCTGTCACCCAAAAGGGCGTGATAAGCTGAGATGGCCTACATGTGCACCTTTATGGAGAAGCAGCTCAAGCCTTGTTGGTATAAGGAGAGGAGATACTGAAGAGCTGAGTTCACTGGACAGGAAACGGGATCCAGATGGTGAGACGAGGCCCACAAAAACAAACGCTTCCATTTCATGGCGTAAGTGGAGCGCGTGGAGGGCTTCCTCGCCGACACAAGAACTTCCGCCACCTCTGGTGATACCCAGTACCTGTACTTTGCTACGTCTGAAGGAGCCAAGCATGAAGGTGCAAGGATCAGAGATCGGGATGGGGAGCCCTTATCCTGGGACAGCAACTGCGAGCACATTGGCAGTGGAATTGGAGGTTCCATGGAAAGTCGCTGAAGTAGTGGGAACTAAATCTGCCGAGGCCACAGCGGGGTGATCAGAATAATTCACGCCCCCTTGGCCTGCAACTTCAACAGAACCCTCTGAACAAGAGGAAGGGAAGGGAAGGCATAAAGAAACCTCCCTGCCTAACACAAGAACAACGCGTCTGGCCAGAAAACACCAGGCGTGGGCTCTCGAGAGCAGAAAAGCGGTAGTTTGGCGTTGTGTGGTGACGCAAACAGGTCCAGATCTGGATGATCCCATCTGTCAAACAGCTGTTCCGCTACTGACTGCAGTAGCTCCCACTCGTGTGCCCTGGACCGAGATCTGCTGAGACTGTCAGCCAAGTCGTTGAGGACGCCTGGAACGTGCACCGCGGAGAGAATGATGTGCCGCTCCAGCGCCCAATACCAGACTCTCCTCGCCTCCCTGCACAGAGGTTAAGAATAAGCTCCCCCTTGCTTGTTGATGTAGAAGACGACTGCCATGTTGTCCATCTGAATCAGAAGAGAGCCTGGCACGAGGTCCTCCTCGAAGGCGTGTAGCGCATTGAGGACAGCTCGCATCTCCAGGACACTGACGTGGAGTTCACGCTCCTCGGGGTTCCAAATGCCTTGTGTTTGGTGGGCCCCTAGGTGCGCCCCAACCCCAAATCAGAGGCATCCGTGGTAAGCGTCTGATTTGGGGGCTTCGGATGGAAGAGGACCCCTCTTCCCAAACTGAGTGGATCCAACCACCAAAAAAGCATTCTCTTTACTGGCTCCGTGACTCTGACCGTGCGGTCGATGTCATCTGAGCACTGATCCCACTGCACCCTGAGCATCCATTGTGGGATCCTCACGTGGAGATGGGCCAGAGGAGTAACCGGAATGGCCGCCGCCATGTGCCCCAGAAGTCTGAGGAAGGTCCTTGCTGAGACCTGAGGAGTTACTAGAACCAATATGGCTATCTCCTGCAGTCGATCGCCCCTCTCCAGGTGGAGAAAAGCCATGCCCTGGACCGAATCCAGGACAGCTCCAATAAAGACGAGTCTTTGGCTGGGTTCTGGGGAAGACTTTGGAAGGTTCAGGGTGATCCCCAAGTCTCAGAAGAGTGTATAAGTGTCTCCGGGAGCTTGAAGCAGGCGTAACCTTGACGGGGCCGCGAGCAGCCAATTCACCAGGTAAGGGAAGACATAATGTCCCTGACGCCTTACAGCCATGGCCACCACTGCCAAACACTTCGTGAAGACTCGAGGAGTGGAAGAGACGCCAAAAGGAAGAACTCGAAACTGATAATGCTCCCCCTGGAAGTGGAACCTCAGGAACTTCCTGTGAGGGGGAAAACCCCCCGATGTGCATATATGCATCTTGCATGTCCAAGGAGCAGAGCCAGTCCCCTTGGTGCAGCAGAGGAAGAAGACCTGGAAGGGTCACCATCCGGAACCTTTTGTACTCTTATATAAAGATTTAGCGAGCCTAGGTCCAGAACAGAATGAAGGTTCTGGGTCTTTTTTGGAACCAGAAAGAAGTGGGAGTAATACACTTTTCCCCGCTGTCTCAGAAGGACTGGTTCTATTGCCCTTTTTTGCAAGAGGGCCTGTATCTCTCCTATGAGAGGAATATGAGAAGGAGGATATCTGGAGAACCTTGTTGAAGTGACTAGAGGAATCTCCGTGGACTCTAAGTTGTGTCCTCTCCTTATGACATCTAGGACCCATTTCTCTGTAGTTACTGAGCTCCATCCCTAAAAGTATACCTCCCCTGGTACCTCCGCCGGAGAGGAGTGGGGGTCGGAAGGGAGTCATTGGGCGGAGCCAGGAGTGGGCAGAGAGGCATGGGAGGACTTAGGGCCACGGGGAGGAGCGCCTCCAGGCTGCTAGTTGCCGGTTCTCCTACGAAAGCCTCCTCTCTGGCCCTGTTGGTTACCATGGGCCTGACCACCTGAGGGCTTCCGAAATGGCAGCTTTCGCTGTCTCCGCAGGTCTCCACGGTACATCTGGCGGACATAACAGATGGATTTGCCTGACTCTTGGAGGCGAGAGATCAAAGACTCCATCTCCGGCCCAAACAACACGGAACCCTGAAATGGTAAGTCCCAGATTCCGGACGTTAGATCCTGATGAAAGCCTGAGACCCTCAACCAGGAATGGCGCCTGAGGCAGACGCCTGATGCTGCTGCTCTGGCTGACGTATCCGTAGTGTCGTACGAGGCATGCAAAACATGTGTGCCTATGTCCGAGCCCGATTTGAGAAGGTCCAGAATCTGTTTTCTTCTCGGAGTCTGGCAAGGCATTAACCAGCTCTTGTCCCCGCTCCCATAATGCATTCTGGTACTGGACCATGTGCGTAAGGAAATTCAGGGACCTAATTGAACAAGTGGAGGCAGAATAGACTTTCTTGCCCACCAGGTCCAAGTAGCGGGATTCCGGGTCGGGAGGCTGTGAGCTGAGATGCTTAGGCTGCTTAGATTTGTCGTGAGCAGCTGTAATAACTGAAGAGTCCGCCTGAGGATGTTCAGCCAAGAAGGGTTCATCCTTTGGGGATCTATACAGCCTGTCTGATTTCTTCAGGACTGAAACCAGACGCTTCCAGGCTACTCTGGTGAGGTCTTGGAAAGTGTCCACTAAAGGAGGAACAACCAAGGGTTTGGGCTCCTTTTGCCTCAGGTACTTAGCCAAACGTCGGCGTTCCGGATCCAGGTCCTCCGTGTCCCACTCATTGGAGGCCTGGATGTGCCTCATGACATTCATGAAAGTGGGATCGTCAGAAGGCGAGCGGGGGTGGTCCTTCTCTCCCGAAATCCCAATTCCCAAAAAGGAAGAGGTACAAGATGAAGCGGTAGAAGACAAAGAGGAAGAGGAGGAATGCTACTGGGTGACGAGTAGCCAGACCTGTCCTTACAGCCAGCCTCACTCGAGTGTCGGGGGCTCACAGACAGCGGAGTGGGGACCGACGTTGGGAGCGGTCCCGTCTAGCATAACGGGAACGGCTCCTGGTATAAGACCTGACCCAGCGTCGGCTACCCGATCTGGTAGAGCGCAACTGTTGGTCTATGGCCCATGATTGGGAACGAGCCTTCGGAGGAGGAGGTTTAGGCGGCGGCCTCTTGGGGAAGAACCACCTCCTGGCTGTGGTTCACTAAAAGGGTCTGGGACCGGTGACTGGGACGGCTTTGGGGTGGGTCCGCTTCTGGACCTGTTCCCACCAGAAAAAAAACAGATCCTGGAGCTCGTCCTTTGAAAAAATAGAGGCCGTCTTCCTGGAAAGGAATCTCGGGTCGACCTTAGAAGGAGAGACCTGTTCTGTGCCCTGTGGGGGGAGGAGGACTTAGGGGATGGCGGCCTTGGCCACTAGCCTCTGGATCTGTCACCCTATCACCCGGCGTCGGTGGGGACTGATGGCGGGGTCTCGACTGAAGGCGCAGGGTGTCCTTGGACTCTGAGGCGCTCTTGACAGAGCGCTGGGGCCTTGGAAGGCGGGGCGGAAGCTTGTGCCTCCAAGGACTTCACAGTGACCCTTAGCAGAGTCACCTTAGGCTTCTCTGGCATCTCCCCCGAAGGTCCAGCCTTAGCTTTGTCTTTAGGTTTAGGATGCTCACCTGAGCCCGTCAACCCACGGGCTGTCTTGGGAGAAGGCCGCGAATGGGAGCGCGGGACCTGGACCAGTGCCGGGACCAACTACAGTCCTTTTTGTGGGATTGCTTGGATTTATCCTGCTTCTCCCCCGAGGTGTGCAAATCCATTTTCTGCTCCAGCAGGTGCGCTTTTAAGGCCTTCAAGCAGAAGATCAGAGTCTGGCTGGTGAACTTTTGACAGGCCACGGTGTTGTGCTCAGGCCCCAGGCAAAAATTGCATTGCCGATGGCCATCTTTAGATGGGATCTGGCGGCCACAACCGCACTTATTAATGTAGGGTCCCGACGAGGAGACCGATGACGGCAAAGACATACGTGCGTATGGTGAAAACCGTTGAAACTGTGGAGAAAATTCACTTTAAGGCGAAAAAAAAAGAGGTTCTTTAGCTGGGCTGGCAAGCCAAAAAGAGAAGGGACTCTTCATGTGCGCGGGACGCGGCGGGAAAAGAACTGGGGTGGAGCTGGGTCAGCCCCCTTTTGTACCAGAGCTGACACCGGGGTGGAGCTGACGTCGGGGGCGGTCCCTGCTGGGTACTGCTGGCTGAGAAGTTTTCCGGAGGGTCCTAGTGCCTGCAGCATAGTCCTAATTGCGATAGCCTGCTGCAAGAGCTCCCACTCGAAGTAAGATAAATTGTTCAATCTTGCAACAAAGATAATCATGCCAGAAAAGGCAATGCAAGACTTGTGTAAGCAGCATATTATTGGCAAACAACTATTTGAAACATCTGTATCTAAACGTATTTACAACAAGCAAAATTAATCTGTGGGCCACCATAAAGAAGCAAAAACTACAGACCTAGAAAAGCTCAGGCAAGAAAGTAAAAGTGGGAGATAAGGTGATCAAGCTGTGCGAGGGATAGATCCCTGTTTGCTTGCATACCAATTGTGTGCAAATCAAGGCCTGCTATTAACACGAGGGATGTCACTGGGCAATATGAGTTCTCAGTAGTGCCCAGAGCACTTTTTACCGCTGATGGATCAACGATGCATTGCTCTGCTTAAAGCAAACTCTTGTCAGTTCTTGAGGAGCTCCCGGGCAAACCCGAGGAGAGCATGGAAACAGATGAACTAGGCACTGATGCTAATAATTTAACAGTTGCAGTAGTTGATGGCATGGCTGAACTGCAGAGCCTTAACAAGCCAACAGCAGTGAAGACTTGTCTGACCTGGCAGAACACTTCATATCCCGCCTATTTAAGAAGTACAACAGAGAGAAGTATGACGAAATTCACTTGGTATTTGACAGATATGATTTAACGCAATCATTGAAAGACTCAACATGTGACAGACAAGGAAGCAATGCTGCAGTAGCCTAACACATCACTGACATGACCAACATTACTAAAGTACCTATGAAACTACGTTTGTCACATGTAAATACAAAGGACGAGATTACAAGATACCTAGCAGAAAAGATGCTCCAGTATGGACTGAACAATGCAATTTATTTGGTTGTCACCTACAGTACCAAGTGTACAGCAACTCACAAGGATGTGAGTCATCTTGAGAGTGTGCAAGAGGAAGGTAACACAAAGCTAATTCGACATGTCTTAGATGCAACAGCTTCTGGTGCCACTCAACTTCCCATTCACTCTTCAGACATGGACATCTCTGTACTTGCTATTAGATGCTAACCTGAATTATGCCAAGATATGGCATTTGTGACTGGAACTGGACAAAAGCACAGGAGCATCCAGCTAAGACCGATCTATGAGGCTCTTGGCCCAAACAAAGCAACTACACTACCAGAATTTCAGGCCTTCATTGAAGCCGACATTACCAGTTCTTTTGCAAGAAAGGGAAAATTAATTTGCTGGAAGGCATTTCACAATGCTAGTGAAGACGTTCTTGCAGCCTTTGAGAACCTGGGCAATTATCTAAAGCCATCAGAAGATGCACTTTTAGGACTGGAGAAGTTTGTGTGCCAGCTATACCACTTAAAACTGTGATAACAAAGGTGAAAGAACCGAGATGGTGGTTGTTTAAAAAAAAAACAAGCACAATCGGAAAATCTTGCCCCTACAAAGAGTGCCCTACTCCAAGTAATTATGAGGACTCACTATCAATGTATGATCTGGAACATTGATAAAGTTGCCAAACCTGAGTTGCCCACACCACATGAATACGGCTGGAAAGATGATGGAGGCCAGTGGAAAGAAGTTATGACTGCAGAATCACCAGCGCCAAATGCTGTGCTTCATCTAAATAAGTGCAGTTGTACAAAAACAAAGTGCTCAACAGTGCTCTGTACATGTAGAAAAGCTGGCCTCAATCGCCCAGGATTGTGCTACTATTCTGATGAGCGCGATGAAGGATGCGAGAATTTGGTTACTGAGGCCAAGGGAGACCACGCTGACAGTGATGAATATTTAAATGTGGAGAGTGATGATGATTGATGACTCACCTATCTATTGGCACTCCTTATGATAAACTGACTACTTGTTTTGAAGCGATGTCAGTTTTGCAAAAATCATAAGTAAAAAAGTATCTAAAATTAGCATAACTCTCCATTCTATACGTTTTTTATTTGCATATTTTTTTATTAGACCACTTGCTTTCTTGATACAAGTTTTCCAAAGGATGCATAATGTTCTCGTGCAAATTCTGACAAAAAAAATTTACTGAACGAATGTAGTCCATTCTCTCTCATATTAATATTTTGTCAATTTTTGGTGGCCATCTTGGATTCTGGCCACCATCTTGCCTAGGGTCTCCTCAAAATGTTCAAATAGTTGTTTAACATTTACCACTAAAATCCCACGGGATTCCACATGCCACTGTACTAGTAAGCAGTTTTAGAGGTTTTCCAAAAATAAAGTTCATGTACTCACCACCGCATACTGGTAGCCGTTTAAATTCAAGTCAATTCCACAGTAGGGTTGAAGGATAATTTCTTAATGAAAAACTTTACAGCTTCATAACCAGGGTCAGAACACATCTTTTGGGCTTGCGTATCCTGGAGCTCGCTGGTGCCGGCTTTTAATGTTCAGTTTTAGAGGGATACAGCTTTCAAGGTAAAAGGTATTTGGTGGCTTTGGCATGTCAGGGAGAATGTTTGATGGGACCAATGTTTGAGAAAGAACAGAACACAATCATTAAAGCTGTGTGTTATAACTACAGTTCTGGTGAAGCTACATACCGTTATGTTGATGGTTTCATACAGCCCTTGAGTTCTGACAGTACCACCGAGAATAGCCTGTGCAACTGAAATTGGACAGTCTGAGTGGATATCTGGGCCATCTCGTCTGAAAGTTGGGCTTTTCTGAACCTACAAACAAAAATTTCCACATCAACATTCAGGCAGAGTGCAGAAGAAAGGTACAGGCTCTGCTGGATTAACATCATTAAACGATGAGTGGCAATACAGCTGTGACCCTGTAAAGATCAGTCGCTTGTTCCTCAAGCTGTTCTAAATTATTCATGCCCTCCTCTCTGGGAACAATTATTCAAACTGGCTGCACTCTTTGAAATGGACTATACATTCCCACCCCACTCTGTGACTGAATGACTGTACACATCAGCCCTGCACTTCGTAAAATACGATATAGAAGAAATTAACTTCTATAGAAAAAATTTACTTCATACTTACCGTAATTTCCTTTTCTGTTAGCTTCAACATTGTCAATGGGTAATCGTTACAAATGGGTATATAGTGCACCCCTACCAGGGGAATGGCACAGCCCAAGATTTAGAATGTTGTGCACTAACAGCAACTCCCCAGTTACTACTTAGCAGTGCCATGAGAGCTAAACATACATATACAATCAAAAACCAATCACATATGTACAATAATAAAAAAAAGTCTTACCTTCCTATCCGATATTCGGAGAAGGGATGCATTTCATGGACCCAAAAGGATGCCTGAAGTATTCGGATCTTGTTGTAGTGAAAAACATGCAGTCATGAGGTGCTTCACAGGCGCCACACATCTCACAGGAGTTACCCATCTGTGAACTGAAGCTAGTATACAATGAAACATATGCTCTTTGTCTTTTTCTGTTTTAGAAGGCAGATAACTAAATTGCAACAGGAAACACGTCTTAGTTACCCAACAAAACCTGTTAATATGCGGTCGCAGATAACTGATAAATCAGCATAACTGATACATTAGCATATAATTACACATATCAGAGTACAATGCAGCAGAAAAGAGAGAGATCCACATACGGGATTTTACTAAAAAACAGACCTCTCTCCTAGCAAGCAGGATAACATTCTCCCTCCAGAGCCATGCTCTTGGGCAGTTCCCACTGACAATGTTGGAGCTAACAGAAAAGGAAATTACAGTAAGCATGAAGTTAATTTCTTCTTTCTGTAGCGCTCCACATTGTCAATGGGTAATCATGACAAATGGGTTCTAAGAAGCAGTACCCAGACAAAAAATCAGGGGGGGGGGGAGAGAGAAGATTATCCCAATTGTCAGATGCTTCAGAATTACTTGCAAACTGCTGCCTGCAACACTCGGCAACCAAAAGCTGTGTCAGCAGAGCTCTGAACATCCAATTTATTTATTAACATTTTTTTTTTTTTTTTTAAACTTTCTTCTGGTCTCAGCCCGGGGGAATCCTTTCCTCCAGTCTTGTAACCTTTCCTCCCGTCTTGTCGGCTGGGCCGCAACGTATCGGGAACCCAGCGTCATGATGCATGATACCGAGAGATTTTTTTGCCTTTGGTCTTCTCCTGGTTCGTCCCTACCACGGAGGGCGCCAAAGCGAAGGACTTGCGTCCAGATGTACGGCGTGCTTGCGCATGCCACAATCAAGCGTCCACAGTGTCCTCCCCACCCAGACTCCCTTAAGGAGGTGTTGCGCCATGCCGCCCGTGCTTCTACAGGCGGCAACACCTGCAGGCATCGCTGCCCAGTAACCTACCCACCCTCTAACCCCCCCCCGGAGGACAGCATCCATTGGGATGCTCAATCCTACCTCCCCCTGGCAGACTCCCGGTGACCCGGGTCGCCGTCATAGCGCAAGGTGCGACTTCCAGTGCCTCAACCCTCAGTGCCACCGGGCCACCTCTGAACATCCAGTTTATAATGTTTCATGAATGTGTGGACCGAGGTCCACGTAACTGCCTTGCATAGTTCTGAAACTGTGGCCTTGCCCTTCTCTGCCCAGGAAGTTGACAGTGCCCTGGTGCAGTGAGCCTTGAAAAGAGCTGGTGGCCTCTTCTTTTTCACCATGTAGGCCTTAGCAACACAGGCCCGTACCCACCTAGCTAGGGTGGGTTTAGAGGCCTTTTGTCCTTTATTGGTTGCCCCAAAAAGCACAAACAGACTATCTGACTTGATCCTAACTGCCTGTCTCAGGTCCAGTTTATGCAACTCCTCCTCCTTGGGGTGAGAAGGATGCAGACAGAAGGATGGAAGGCAAATCTCTTGGTTCACATGAAAAGCTGTGGGCACTTTTGGGATGAAGGATGGAACAGTCCTAAGTACCACCTTGTACTTGTGCATGATAAAGTAAGGATCCCTATGAGATAAGGCCTGAAGTTTGTCCACTCTCCTGGCTGAACACATGGGCACTAAAAAAACAGACCTTTAGGTCAAAACATCCAGTGGCACGGATGACAACGGTTTGAAAAGCTCAACACACAGATCATTCAGAACCAAGTTAAGAGCCCACGGGGCACCGGGGATCGAAACAGCAGTCGGCTCTTGCCAACCACACACAAAAATGAACAACCTCTCTGTTTCTAGGGAGAACCCCAAGGAAGCTCCAAGAGTGGAAACCTGCCCTCTCAGCATAGTCAATGCTAGCCCTTTATCTACGCCACCCTGAAATAATTCCAGGATGTGCTTAATGGAGGCCTTGGAAGGTTTAATTCTTTTCGCTAGCCCAAGAAGAAAGCAGGTCCAGACTCTGGCATAACAGCCGAGTGAGGTTTTTTCTTGCCGCCATCAGGGTTTAACTACCCCGGAAAAATCATTTTAAGAATCTCCTCCTTTCAGAAGCCAGGCTATGAGTTGCACTGCACCTGGGTTTGGGTGGAGAATGGGGCCTTGCAGCAGAAGGTCCCTTCATATTGGAAGGAAGGAGGGAGCTAGCTGGGCTAGGTTCACTAGATCTGAGAACCATGGTCTTCTTGGCCACTCTAGAGCGATCAGAAGAAAGTTTCAGCTTGAGTGTCATTTTTTTCCAGAGGAGAGGCAGTGGAGGAAAAGCATACGCTCTGCGGAAGGACCACACGTGAATCTGGGCGTCCACTGCCTCAGCATGAGGACACCGATACAGACTGAAGAACCTGTAGATCTGAGCACTGTGGCTTGAAGCAAACACATCTATCTGCAGTTGCCCAAACCGATTGCTTAGTAGTGCGAACACTTCTGGCTTCAATGTCACTCTCCGGGGTGAACATCTTCACAACTTAGCCAGTTCGCCTGAACGTTCAATTCCCCCACCAGATGTACTGCCCACAGAGAGAGAAGTTCTCCTCTTCCCAGCTCAGTAGGCTGGAGGCCTCCCAAAGCATTGTCCTGCTTTTTGTGCCTCCTTGGTTGTTTATGTATGCCACTGTGATGGCATTGTCTGACCGCACCTTTACTGTGGTGTTCCTCAGTCTGGACCAAAGATGAAGCAGAGCTAGGTGAACCGCCCACATCTCCAGAACATTTATGTGGAGATGCTATTCTTGTAGTGACCAAATCCCCTGAATGAGAAGTTGGTCCAGGACTGCCCCCCCCACCCTGTGCAGGCTTGCATCCGTTGTGAGAATCACCTCTGGCAGGAGTTCCAACGGAATCCCCTTGTTGAGATTCAGCATGTTCAGCTACTAACTCAGAGAGTGACGAAGCTGAGGAGTGAGCAGGATCCTGGCTTGATAGTCCTCTGATGATGGCTCCCAGGCCGTAAGCAGCACCGTCTGAAGAGGCCACATGTGGAAGTGGGCCCAGGGAACTAAGTCTACTGCTGCCGCCATGAAGTCCAGAATCTGCAGCAGAATGTGGGCCGACACTGAGGACTGAATCCTAAGCCACCATATCTCAAGACAGCAACATCTCTTCCCAGGAGAGTGATAGGAACACCCTCCCTACTTTCTTGTCAAAGACTGCCCCCAAGTGCTCCAAGGACTGCGATGGCTCTAAGGAGCACTTCTCCCAGTTCACCATCCAGCCAGGTGATTATGTGATGTGGTCCTGGACACCGATCTCTTTGCAAGAAGCATGGTCGGTGCTCGAGTGAGCAGGTCATCCAGACAAGGGTAGACATGATGACCCTCCTGTCGTAGCTCAGCCACCAGAACAATCAATACCTTCAAGAAAACTCGAGGGGCTGTTGCAAAACCAAACGGTAGAGCCCTGTACTGGAAATGTTGGCCCAGAATAGAGAATCTGAGGTACCTCTCGTGGGACTGACGGATGGGTATGTTAAGATAAGCATCCGTTAGATCTACTGCAGCCAAGAAATCCCCCAATTGAACAACCTGGATTATCGTCCTCAGAGACTCCATTCTGAACATCTTCTGGTGCACAAACTTGTTCAGATGCTTCAGATCCAAAATGGGCCTGAACCCCCAGACTTCTTGGGAACTACAAAGCAGAGGAAGTAGAACCCTTGGCCCTGCTCGTTTGGGGGAACTGGAACTACGGCCCCAATTTGAATGAGATGGGTCACAGTGTCAGACACCACCTGATGTTTTGCCACTTGCTTTAAAACAGGGGACAGCAGAAAACGTGCCCCTGAGGGAACCGTTGAGAATTCTATGACATAGCCTAGGTGAAGGACTTCCAGAACCCAGGTGTCTGATGTTGTTTGGGCCCATCTTGCAAGAAATTCCTGTAGTCTTCCACGAAGGGGGAAGGGGGCAGGGATGGCCCACATAACATCACTGTGAGGTACCAGGCATTTGTGCTGATCCTCCTCCTCGGCGCCTGGGCAAGGAGCCTCTGCTGCCATATCCTCTACTGCCTGAATAGGTACCTCTGTTCCTTTGGGTACCGAAGTTCAGAAAGGGACAAAACCCTCCCGGGACTGTCTGCGCCGACCATCACCCTGGCCTCACTGAGGAGCTGTGGCCTTGCGTTGCCATTTTGACAATGGAAGGTAGCCCTTCTTATCCTGTACATCTTGCAAGATAGAATCCAGACCAGAACCAAACAATAAACTTAGAAACATAGAATTTGACGGCAGATAAGGACCGCTTGGCCCACCCAGTCTGCCCATTTCCCTACCTAATGGATAAGCTGCAGATCCTAGTTAACCAGCTGCCTACTTCTTCTTACTCCAACCCCCTAGAATTGCCTTATGACTGTCCCATGCATGCTTGAATTTCACCACTGTTTTTGACTCCACAACCTCTCCGGAAGGCGTCCATACATCCACAACCCTCTCTGTGAAAAATACTTCCTTAAATTACCTCTGAGCCACCCCACAATCTTCAAACTGTGCCCCTTGTTCCTGCACACCTTTTTGAAAGATGCTATCCTCTTGGACTTTGTTGATTCCTTGAGTACTTGAAAGTTTCTATCATGCCACCCTCCCTCCTTCCCTCAAGGCTATACATATATAAGCTCCTTAAGTCTCTCTTCATGTCTTCGGTGCAGACCCTGCACCATTTGAAGTGCCCTCCTCTGGACAGCTTCCATCCTGTCTATGTCTTTGCGGAGACTGGGTCTCCCAGAACTCACGCAGTACTCAGATGGGGTCTCACAGCTGTCTGTACAGAGGGATAATAACTTCCTGTTTTCTACTGGTGATGCCTCTCCCTATGAATCCCAGTATCCCCCAGCCCTCCTTGCTGCCCTCTCACATTGCTTGCCCACCTTTAGGTCATCTGATATGACTACCCCCAGGTCCCTTTCCATTTTTTTGTCGTTAGTATCTCACCCCCCATTGTGTACTCTTCCCCTGGGGTTTTGTTTCCCAGGTGCACTACCTTGCACTTCTTAGCACTGAATCTAAGCTGCCATACATTTGACTATTCCTCTAACCTTGCCAAGTCCCTTCTCATCCTTTCCACCCCACCTTGTGCATCAACTCTGTTGCAGATCTTTGTGTCATCTGCAAAGAGACATACTTTTCCTTCCAGTCCCTCTGCAATGTTGCTTATAAAGACACTGAAGAGGACCAGTCCTAATACTGAACCCTGCGGCACCCCACTAGTAACCCCCCTTTCTTCAGAGTGGACTCCATTTACTATTACCTCTGTGTCCTATTCTCCAGCCAATTCTTTACCCAGGCTGTCATCTTGGGACCCACTCCCAGGCTGGCTAACTTGTATATTAATCTTTGTGTGGGACTGTGTCAAATGCCTTGCTAAAGTCTAGGTAGGCCATGTCCACAGCCCCTCCCTGATCTACTACTTGGTCACCCAGTCAAAAATCTATCAGATTAGTCTGGCATGACCTTCCACTGTGAATCCACTGCCTGGGGTCCTGTGCCCTCTGGCCTCTAGATACTCGACAATTCTTTCCTTCAAGTGGTTCCATCATTTCCCTATCACTGAGGTTAAACTAACAGGTCTGTAGTTTCCTGCTTCTGCCTTCCCACTTTTGTGAAGGGAATCACATCTGCCCTCCTCCAGTCCTCGGGTACCACCCATCCTCCCATGATTTGTTAAAGAGGGTAGTCAGTGGTGTCACTAGTTCTACCCTTAGTTCTTTTAGAATTCTGGGATGAATCCCATCAGGCCCCATTGCTTTGTCCACCTTCAGTTTTAAGAGTTCTTTCAGAACCCTTTCTTCTGTAAATGGGCTGGTATCAACTTCTATATCCAGAGTATTTATATTGTTTGTTTTAGGTACCCCCCCCTCTTCATTTGTAAATACTAAGCAAAAATATTTGTTTAGTATCTCTGCTTTCACAGTCACCCTCTGCCCACCCCCCTCCCCTTTATTAAGCCTCACTATCCTCCCTTGGTCTTCCTTCGCTCCTGATGTACCTATAATAGGTTTTATCCCCCCTTCTTAACTGAGTTGGCTATCTTTTTCTCGGTTTGGGCCTTTGCTGTTCTGACTGCCTTCCCAGCTTCCTTTTGCTTTAACTGATACAGTTCTCTGTCCTGCTCCTTCTAGGATTCCTTGTACTTCCTGAATGCTTTCTTTTTCTCTTGAACCTTCACTGCCACTTCCTTTGAGAACCATAGTGGTTTCTTACCACGTTTTGTTTTGTTTATTTGCTTCACAGAAAGGCTTATTACCTCTGTGATGGCAGTTTTTATTATTCCCCATTGTTCTTCCACCCCTCCTTCCTGTCCATTTGCTAGTGCATTCCTTAGGCACTCAACCATTTTGGCAAAGTCAGCCCTCCTAAAGTCCAGTACTTTTGCCTTTGTATGGCTTGACTCTATTGCTGTGTTTATTGTGAACCATACTGTTCGATGGTTGCTAGTTCCCAGATGGCTACCCACTTCTACATCTGTGATCCTCTCTCCATCTCCATCTGAGAACACCAGGTCTAAGATTGCTCCCTCTCAAGTGGGTTCCAATACTAGTTGTCTAAGGCATGCCCCCTGTAGGGCATCTTGAATAACCCCACTCTTCAAAGTGGCTGCTGCAACTGCACTCCAGTTAACATCTGGCATATTCAGATCACCCATCAGCGATATCTCCCCTTTTTCTGCCATTCTAAGTATACTTTCTATCATTTCCTTGTCCATTTCCTCCCCTGAGATGGGGGCCTGTATACAACCCCTGTGCGGATTGTGGTGCCATTGCCTGTCTCCAAATTGACCCACAGTGCTTCTTCTCCTCCCTGTTTACCCTTTTGTTCTGTTGCTTTCATTCCTTCCCTTATGTAAAGAGCTACTCCTACTCCTCTTTTACCCTCCCTGTCCCTCCTGTAGATAGTGTATCCTGGTAGACTAAACAGTTTTGTCTTTGAAGACTGATCAGCAGACCAATGTCTGAGCCACATGGCCCTCATGGCAGACGCAGTGATGTGGTAGACTGAGCGGGCTGACAAGCGTAAACTGTCCACTGTGGAACCCCAAGGAAGGAGAACTGAAAAATACTTGTACCCACCAAATCAGGAGGGATTTAGTCGGTCAGTGTAGTGACCCAGAGGTTCAAAACTCTGGCAACAATAAATGAAGCACAGGAGGTATGAATTTTTGTGCCTGAAGCAGCGAAAGCCCTCCTGCATGAGGTATCCATCCATCCACACCTGCCCATTCTTTTTTTTTTTTTTACTTTATTTCTTTTATCTCCTTCCCTACTCTCGGAGCCCACTCCTTCCTTCCTCTCATCCCTCCATTCCACCTCCGGTGGGATATGCCCCTAGAGTGCCTCCTTCTCCCCTCCTGCACAGTGGGGTCTGTCCCTCTTTTTGGTGGTCCGGATGGTACCCGAGAGGCTATCATCTAGGGCTGCCGAGAGTTTTTTTCCGTTTTCTCCCCTGATTTCCCCAACCCTCTGAGACGTCCGTGCACTAGGATGTGCGTCCGAGTGGCAGCGTGCTGACCACGTCAAACCCTCATGCACCATAGCGTCCCCGGCTCCGGTGAATGGGCCGCCTCCATCCTCATTGCCGGTGCTTCAGCGGCTGCGAGGTGATGCAGCGTTCTTGGCTCCACCCTGAGGAGGAGAGCATCCGTTGGGGCCTCGATCCTCCCTCCCCTGCGACCCCAGCCACCCGAGTCCGTTCCCGAACCCGGGTCACCGGCGTAGCGCGAGGTGTGGCGTCCAGCGCCTCAACCCTCAGCGCCACCGGGTCGGCTCACACCTGCCCATTCCTGTTCAATAATTTGGTCACAGTGAAGAAAACCTGGTAAAAATTTTGGAGCAGAGGAGGACGCTGACAAAACTGGATTAACCTCTAGTGTCTCCACAGACTGTTCCTCCTTGAGCTATAAAGATCAACATGATTCAGCCATCAAAAAGGACAAGGACTTATCAAAAAGGGGTGGAATCGGTATCCTGGTCTAGGGTTCAGTTCACTCTCCTTCCTCTACCTCCTCCTCAGCGGGGAAGTACTCTTTCTCTGAAAGTAATTTTTTAAGGTCAGGCGGTTCCCCAAGATCTCTGAAATCATCATCCTGGTCTTCCAATGGGTCAGGGTCTGCCTGCATATCTGATGCCACAGCCTGCTACTGCTGCATCGTGCCTGGGTGTGCCTATGTGGGACCCCCTAACCTAAGGGGCCAGGTTGGGTGTATCTGCTGAGATGCCCTGAGGGACACTGGGGCTCAAAAGCTCACCGAGGAGCAAGCAGGTTTTTTTTTAAAAACACAATTCTGCTTTGCCACTGCCAAGAGATGGACCATGTCTCCACCCAGAGGACTGGCTGGAGGGGCCGTTGAGAGAAATATTATTCTGGGCAACACAATTAGGACAATATGTACCCATGGGAGAGGGCCTCATCACCCTTCTACAGGTCTTGCATCATTACATAATGTATGGTCCCCTGAATGCCATGGTGACAAAAAAGAGAAAAAACTGTGATAGGAAACCTTGATTTTAAACTGTCTTTAAGATGATTGCTCCACACTGAAAAACTGTGACAAATTTTTAAACTGAACTGTGAAAAAAAACACAAACTGCCAGCCAACTGTAAAAATGTTTCAGCAGCTTGAAACACGGAACTTAGTGTGCGCTCCCCTCTAGGTTCGTGGAAGCGTGAGCGCGCGAATGCTCCATTCCCCCTCCTACTGGCGGCAAACTGTAATGACAAAGAAGGGTGCGCTCAGTTCTAATGGTCGCTGTGCAACTGTAAAAATGGAGCTTGAAGCGAGAAAATATAAAAACACCTCACAAGTTGACTTTTGGCAGAAAACCCCAAAAAAACTCAAGCCTGGGTGTGACAGGGGCAAGGGAAATGACACTAAAGACGAGTGACCCCCACCCCCAGAGCTCCTACACTCCCAAGAAATATATCTGTACATACATGAGGCACCTTTTTTCCATTTTTAAAGGACTGTGACAGGAGACCATAGAAAAACACCCTAGCAAGGTAGAAGTGGCTTCCAGTCCACAGAAGGAGTGAGAAAAAAGGCAGCCTACTCAACTTTAAAGCCACAGCCTAACAGGCACAATTAAAATTTAGGGGCGCTCCCTGAAACATGTAGCCCCAACCTGCAGAGCAGAACTGCAGCCCCAACTGAAGTCTTGAATCTTGAAACCTGAAATTCTTCCAAGAAGAGAAAGTAGCTCTGTCCCCTTCAAATGGCACAGCACAATTGAGGAGTTGCCCTTAGTGAATGGAATCCTCAGAAGTTCAACATTCTAAATCTTGGGCTGTGCAATTCCCCTGGTAGGGGTGCACAATACCCATTTGTAATGATTACCCATTGACAATGTTGAGAGCTACAGAAATCCTGGCCCAGCTCTCTGCAAATGATTATACACCTTATCTGTATATTAATTAATCTGATTTATTATTTTATTTATTGAAATATTTCACCAGGAGGGCACACCGAACAACAAGTTGATCGTCTCACGGTGCGACTTGGGGGAAGGGGTTGCGAAGGATGGTCAGTTACAACAGTATGTGGGTAGTACAAACAATACAACATTGTAAGATTGTGCAACAGTTGGAACACAAGGTACTGTACAATAAATAGTACTGGAACATTGGGTAAATTACAGTACATGTCCAAAATCATACAAAAAAAACATACAAGCGTACAAAACAGTAATAATGCGATAGAACCATTTATAGTGCATGAGTGTACCAGGAGCAGGCTCGAGGTAGTACGCAAGTGCTGTTGGAGTAAAAAGGATGGGTTAGGTTGTGCACACTGGTGACCCAGAAGGGCAGGTGGAGAAGAGCGGGGGCGAGGCAATAACTGAATATGAGGAGAAGAGGTAGCCATTTCCTGATTTCACCCTTCAGGATGTTGAGAACCCTGCCGGGGGTCATGGTAGGAAGGCAGAAACTGGGGATAGGTATTAAGGTGGGTTAAAGCAGGAACAGCTGAGGGAAAGGTAATTGTGTAGGGCAGAGGTAAGGAAGTACTTGGAGGAGTGTCATATTTCAGGGGGAGGGAACTTCAGATTTTAGGGAAACGATGGCCAAAACCAGTCTGACCGATGAGAGTGGAGCGGCGAGGGACCGTCGATGTGCGGGTGTCATTTGATCTGAGAGAGTGGGTGGGGCAAGTGGAGTGGAGAGAGAGGATGAGAGATAGGAGGGGGAGACCCCCAAACCAGAATTTGGAGGTTAGTTTGGCACAGTGAGAGATGCGACTGTGAGATAGTGGAAGGAAGGTTAGAGAGCGAAAGAGTTCACAGTGGTGGGAGTGGGAAGGGGAGTCAATAGCAAAGCAGCAGGAGGAGTTAAAGGGAGTGTCCAACTTGGTCAGGGAAGATTTGGGAGCAGCACCATAGACTACGTCACAGTAGTCAAAGATGTGGAGTATCATCTTCTGGACAATTTCGCACCTTGCAGTCAGCGGGATGCAACTACGATTCCTGTACAGAGCACCAAGCTTGGGGCACAATTTCTTCAGGATAGCATCAATATGCACAGAGAAGTTGAGGTGCTGGTCCAGCCAAATCCCCAGATATCTAAATGAGGAGGGGTCTTCCAAAATGGTCCCATCAAGGGTGTGGAAGGTGGGTAGTGCGGGAGCCTAGAGAGTCTCTGCCTGGTGCCAAAGGTCACTGAGACCGTCTTCTTGGTGTTTAGAAAAAGCTGGTGAGAAGCAAACCAGAGCTGAATTTGGTTGAAGTCATGCTGTAAGCTGGTTTGCACAGCAGCAGGGTTTTTGCTGGAACTATACAAAACAGTATCGTCAGCGTACATGTGGATAGAAGAGGACGAGCAGGCTGTGGGAAGATCATTAAGGAAAATGGAGAAGAGTAGGGTACCAAGCACTGAGTCCTGAGGGACACCTGTGTTGATGGGGAGTGGAAGGGAGATGGAATCAAGGATTCTCACCGATTGGGTCCTGCCAGTGAGGTAGGATTTAAACCAGTTGGTGGCTGACGAAGCAAGGCCAGCTGAAGAGTGAATCAAGAAGCAGGGGATGGGAAAAATTTTTGAAAGCTTTGGCTAGGTCGACAAAGATGGCCAAGGTGATCAGGCCATTGTCCATCCCTGAAAGGATGAAGGTGGTTGTTGAGTGGTTCTTTCGAAAACCAGATTGGAAGGGTGTGAAGGAGGAGGAGGACTCAAAGAGGAAGGGTGATAGTTGAGAGAGAACCAAATGTTCTTGAAGTTTGGCAAGGGTCGGAAAGAGGAAAATAGGGCGATAGTTGCCAGGCGTGGATGTGTCACCACCCTTGGGGAGAGGAAGGACTACAGCATGTTTCCAGGATGAGGGTACTTGGGCACAAATAAAGGACAGGTTAAGGATTAGGGAGACCGGATAAGCAATTGCAAGAGCAGAAACGTAGAGAAGTTTAGGATCAAGCTCATCTGGTGGGGAGTCTTTAAAGGGGTTGAGGGACAGGAGAGCATTAAGAGCTCCGTCAGAGAAGACAGTAGAAAAGGAAAATGGGGGAGGGGTAGGCACTTGCTGAGGCGAAGGACTGAAGTTAGTAGGTGGCAATGGGGAGAGGGAATTTAGAAGAGACATGGCACACGAGGTGTAGTAAGCATTAAATTAATTGGCAACGGTGCCAGGGTCGGAAATTAGGGAGTTATTTATTTTGAGAACTGGAGGGTGACGTGAACTACCTTCCAGAATTTAGATGGAGAGTTAATGTTAGTCAGGAATGAGGAGTTGAAATAATCGGACTTAGCCAGTCTAATAGTTTTAGTACATGAATTGCGTAGAGTTCTGCCGTTGGCATAGTCGTTTGGAGGTTTAGTGGATTTGTGTTTCCTCCATTGCTCCCTGAAGCAGGCCAGTAGTTCGGGGGTGACCCAGGGGAGGTAAAGCCCAAGGACTCTGGTCCTTCTGAAAACAGCAAAGGCATTCCAGGTGGCAATGAATTTATCCTTAAAATAGTCAAGCGCTTGGTCAACAGATATGGCAGTGGAGAGGGGGACCTGTCAGTGGAAGCGAGTGCAGAGCTGACTGGGGTAAGGTCTAAGGATTAAGGACCGGGCTGCACTGCGATTTTAGGGGAGGTTTGGGGCGATGAACCTTACGTACAATGAAAATGGGGCTGTGGTCACTAAGGGCATCAGGGAGGAGACAAGATTTAATGACGTGGTGCGGGTGGGTTATGAGTGCCCAGCTGAGCAGGGTGTGGTTTTGTGTACTGGGATTAGGGCGTGTGGGCTCAAGTATAAGCTGAGTGAGGTTTAGAACAGTGACGTCATTGCATAGCTTGTTTAACTTGGGAGACAACCAATTTAGATTCATGTCACCCATTACGAAAAGTTCACCAGATTGCGAGAGGGAGGTGATACTGGCTAAGAGTTCAGTCGTGACCGAGGGTTGAATGCTTGGGCAGCAACAGATGCCAGCCACAAAGATTGGGATTGAGAAAGGAAGGGTAATACGGGTGACAAGGGCTTCATAGGTAGCTGGGATGGAAGTAGATAGGGTGGTAGTAAACCACAGTGAGGACAGGATATACATGGCCACTCCCCCTCCGTGACCCGATCGATCTTGTCTGGAGATGGAATACCCTGGGACAGCAATGACACTGTCGGGTGCTTTTTTTGAGCCACGTCTCGGTAATAATTAGGATGTCAGTGGTGTGTGAAATCATAAGAGTTTGTAGGAGGTCAATTTTAGGTAGCAGTCTGCAGATGTTCAGGTGGAGGAGCTTCAACCCGTTAGGGAGGGTTGTAGTGGAAGTGGGGTTTGGAGACATGTTATTTGGGTAAGCAGCCAGGGTAGGAGAAGAAATAGGGCCAAGGTTGGGGTGGATGTTCCCTGATGAAAGGAGGAGGAGGGCAAGGATGAAATAGTGAAGTTTAGGACTTTTGTAATTGGAGTAGGAAATACGTAAGGAAGGGGAAGAGAGAGGGAGGGGTGGAGAGAAGGAGATCAGGAAACGAAGAAAGGCAAAGTAGCTAGGAAGGGAAAACAGAGAGGTTGGAGAGTAGTAGGGAAAGTGGGGTCTGTTTACAAGGGGAGCTGTGGGGGTGACTGACAGAATGAAGGAGGTATCTGGAAGGGAAAGGGAGAGAGATATGGCAATAGGTGTAGAGGGGAGATTGGGATATGGGTAAGAACCAGGAAGGGTGTGAGTAGGAGGGAGATTGAAAGCATTCTGGGTAGGGTAGCAGAGGCTTTATACAGGCTTACAGATTCAGATCACACCACTGAATGTTAGGGCGTTGATAATTTGCTTTAGGTATGAATGACCCAGGACTAGACGTGTTAGGGGAGAGCAGTGGGAAGAGGATTTGCAACCTATACGTGTTGTTGGCTCTCTAGTGACTTTACAGTATAATTTGCAAATGGAAAAGTATACGCAAAAAAAAATGCATTTTGTGTACAATTTATGCCAGTTTCCTTTTGGTTTTACTGGTTACCCTGTTAATCACACTGAGCCTTTGTTGAAGGAGAACTATATAAAAATATACCGTCTTGCTACCCTGGCCCTGCATTCTGTGAAGGACTACGCATCCCAGCATCCCTCCTGTTTAAGACTATTTGTAAGTGAAGTATTTCTCTGCCAAAAAATATAGCTCATTAAGCCACTCTTTCATTCAGTTATGCAACTAGTAAACTGGGGAAAAGGGAGGAAACTTTGTCTATGAGGACTAGGCTGTTTTACTGGGTACATACCCTAAATGTGATGAAAATTTCTTTTTTTCCAACAGGCATTCGAACAGTCTGTCCATCTTCCACACCTGTAACAGGAAACACTCCTTGAAATTCCACAGTGACACAAAGTACAGTAAAGTAGTAATAATGCTCAATACGTCACAGGAATTGAACTTAGACCCCATCCAAACTCAAGGGTTTAACCTGTAAGTAGTTTACCCCTAAATGTCTGGGACAGTGGGACTGATTCCCAGTATAGTCTACACAAAGATCTGTGTGGGGCAGAAAGATTAATCCCATTAGCACATCGATATCCAGAACCCATAGTCACTTCCTGAACAGACTACTGCACCTCCCTCTTTTAACGGCCTCCAACTCCAAACTGACTGCTTGGCAACAGTAACGCTGATTGTCTTCTCACCTGCAGCAATAAATATAATCCTATCACCCCTGTCCTCAGAGTCCTAGTTACCCTTCTTGTTTTTTTAAGATTCTCAAATCGAATTGCTCCCATGTCTCAATATTCCATTCTCACTCAACCCCCTCACTCCCTGCACCCACTTTTTCCTGACTTCCATCTGTCCCATCCAATAACCGTATCACAGGAAATAGCAGTGCCTTCTCCACCACAGCATCTACAATCAAGAACCACATTCCTATCTCTTGCGCCTTGCTGACTCCCTATACATCTACAAATCCCACCTTTTACCCCTCTTCAATGACCCACAAAAATAGGTTACCCACCTATAACCGTAGTTCTAGGAGTGGTATATAGTTCACACCCACACTCTCGCAGTTCCATTGGAACATTCAGATTTGCCGAACATCTTTAAGCTAAGCTCCTCCCACCACCTGGGCAGTATGTCTCCCAACTTCACCCCGTAACGTCAGATCTTTGTATGCTGAAGCAGGGATCCATCTGCCACTTGCCAGGGGAGGATGGATGGGTTATGTGGGTGAGAACTACATACCACTCCTAGAACTATGGACGTAGGCGAGTAACCTGTTTTTCTAGGGGCATGGATATAGTTCACTATTCACACTCTGGCAAACACCTAACAGTCTCCTGGGAGGAGAGGACAAGGCAGACACCCCTATTTGGTGAACAGAGAATGAAGAACCAAGGTCCCAAATCCAGCATCCTAGCATGCCTCAAGGTCAATGGGGTAGTGGGAAATGAAGCTGTGTGCCGACTGCCAGGCTGCAGCCCAGCAGTTTTCAGGGACGGACTTCCCTGGAAGCAGCCACTGAGGTAGCAGTATGTCTGATGGAATGAGCCATACAAGAGACTCCCTACCACCTAACCCATAAGCAGAGGTCAATGCAGGATGTGATCCACCTGCCAATTGTCTGTTTTGCTGCCGGTCTGCCAGGTGTGGCTTCAACATAAGTGACAAACAGCTAGAAAGCTTCCTTCTGAACTCCAGCCATGCACTCTATGTAACAGAGCGCCCTCCTCAGGGTCAGGGTATGGTGCCTGCGGTCGCCCTTCGAAGATGGGTTAGTGAAGTATATATTGGTCAGTTAATCACCTGGTTAAGGTGAAACTCTGATACAACCTTTGGAAAGAACTTCAGGTTGCGGTAAAGGAATCTGTCCCTGCGGAAGACCACGCAGGGAGACTACACGGAGAGCACTTGGAGCTCCTCATTTCTTCTGGCTGACATGATGGCCACCAGAAAGACCATCTTTCATGACAGGTGTGACATCTCAACACATGTGCATAGGCTTGAACGGCTTGCCCATGAGCATAACCAACACCAGCAGTAAGTTCCATGGTAGAGGCGGGTTCACGCACCAAAGGGGACAGGCAGTACAAACCCTTGAAAAAGCATCTGACCACCTTCTTCTGGGCCACCATCGGCTAATCAGCCTGTGTCCAGTAAGCAGAGATGGCTGCCAGGTGCACTTTACATCACATCACTTGCAGTCCCAGCTGAGAAGGGGACCAGAGGTACTCCAAGATGCTCACCACAGGGCAGGTAAGTGGATCAAGCTCCTTGCCCTGGCACCAAATGGAGAGCCTCTTCCATTTAAAGGCAGAACACCAAGAAGTCAACTCTTTTCGGGAGGCTTCCACAACTTGGAGCAATTCATCCCAAAGACCCAAAACTTGGAACTCTAGCCACTCGGGAACCAGGCTGTGAGGTCTGGCGGTCCAGGTGCAAGACCTTCCCCTGTTACCTGGTTAGCATATCTGGGTGAAGAGGCAACCACCACAAAGGTATGCTGCCAAGGTTGACAGTCTGGAAGTATTAGGACCATCTGCGCCTTGTCCTTCTGGGCCTTGACCACTACCTTCTGGATCAACGGGAAAGGAGGGAAGATGTACTCGAGGTCTTGGGTCTAGGACTTTGCAAAGGCATCCCCCAACTGCATCCTGGACTGTGAGAGGCGTGCTCAAAACAGTCTCAGTTTGGCGTTCTCCCAGCAGGCAAACAGGTCACCACTTTCTGATTCAGGGATCACTTCTGCGACATCTCTTCTTCCCAGCTGAGAGTGTCCACCAGCGGATTGTTCTTTCCTGATACGTACCCAGGCTGCACATGACAGTCCAGGTGCGGAAGGCCTCCTGGCACGAGGGGAGTGAGTTCTGCCCTGCCTGTTCAGGTAAAACATGGCCATGGAACTGTCCGTTTGGATCTGCACGACATAACCCCTGACTAGAAGAGTGAATTTCATCAGTGAAAGTTGCACTGCATGAAGCTGCAGAAAGTTTATGTGGTGATGGGACTCGCGGGGTGACCAGAATCTGTGGACTCTGGTTTCCCATGTGCGCTCCTCATACCATCAGAAACACATCCGTCGTAAGTGTGACAGTCATGGGTGGACAAACAGGATTCCTTCCTCCAGGTGTTTGGGGATCAGTCACCAATGGATGGTATCTGACATCAGCTGGGTCACTGTGATTGGCTGGTCCAAGTGGCCTTGGCGCTGGGACCACTGACAACCCAACTCCCACTGGAGGTGGTGCAACCACTAGCATGCCCAGCTGACCACACGTGTGCAGAATGCCATGTACCCCAGCAGCCTCAGGAAATCCCAGGCAAGGCATGAGAGCCCAACCTGAAATGATCGTAAAAAGGAGGCCATCCACTGCCCGGTCTGCAGAGAGGGGGGCCTTGGCCCGCAGGGAGTCTAGTTTTGCTACAGTGAACTTGATCACCTGCACAGGTACCAGTTCAGAGTTGTCCAGGTTGACTAACACTCCCAAGTCTCAGAAGGCCTGAAGAGCCAAATCTCTGAACCTCTCTGCAGCCTCTTTCGATAAACAAGCTAGCAGAGAGTCATCCAGGTAGGAATATATCCTGCAACCTGGGTTCCTCAGGTATGCTGCCGCCACTGCTATGCACTTGAAGACCCTAGATGCCGAGGAGAGGCCGAAGAGCATGACCTGGAACTGGTATAGGACCCCTTCCGCTTGGCACCAGAGGTACCAGCAGTGGAAAAGACTAACTGTGACATGGAAGAATGCATCTTGGAGGACTAGAAAGCAAAATCACATGTTTTGCTCCAGCAACGGAATAATCTGATTCAGCGTGACCAACCAGAACTTGCGTTTCCACAAGAAATGGTTCAGATTGTGCAGAAAACACATGGGGCTTTAGCCCCCCTTTCAGAGCCAGAAAGTACCTGGACACCTAATCCCGACTGGTCAGAGCGGCAGGGACATGGGCTATTGCCCCTTTTGCAAGAAGCTGAGCGATATCCTCCCAAACGGCAGACAGCGTGTTTTGCAACACCCTGGACTCCCACGGAGCATGGAGGCAGTAAGAAGGAAGAACCTCGAAGTCCAGAGGCAACCCTCTGCCCACTACAACCAGCACTCACTTGTCCATTGTAGTAGTGGTCAAAACATGGCAAGAAGTGACATAGCAGACCTCCTACAGGGAGTGCAGATAGGGAAAGGACGGGTGGAGGAATGACATCCCCCACGCCAACACTGATCAGCTTTTGTGGGGGCACCGGTGGCTGTGGTTGGAGGGCCTCCACAATGCCTACCCCCCCACCCCCTTTCTTAGAACCCTGGTTCCTGGATTTGGGCTTGGGGCAGCAGGCATTGTACTGCCCTTGTTGGGGCTGCCACCAGGAAGGCTGTGGCTGAAAGGATCACTACTGGAAAGCCTGTTTCTTAGGCTTCTTTTCCGGGTCCTTCTGGGATGATGTCACAGAATCCAGGGTAGTACTGAACTTCTTTTTTCGTTTCATACAGTGTCATTGAGGCACAAGTCAGGAAGCATAGGAAGACCAGGAGCAGTTTTAAAATTCGCAACTAGCGTTTTATTTTTCTCAATAACAGCAAAATAAAAAAAAATTATTCAGTATATTTACAAAGGCAGTACAAACAGATAAAATTAAGTCTTTCTGGGAGTATCTCTTAATTCCAAGTTTCAGTCTCTTAGTCTCCTTGTTTCTCTAGCAAAAGCATTGCTGCTCTTTTTATAACACGCCTTTGACTCGTTGATATCCTGCTTCTCACAGAATGGTCTTGTAAGTTTCATTCCTTGCAGGTGCAACAAAAGAACATAGTGACCCAGAACTGACCTCTTGCTTACAGCGCTGCAAAAGGCTTAAAAACTGCATCTTGGGTTAACCCCTTGAGTTCCAAACAGCTTTTTGCAATCATTTCAACAGTATAACAACATACAGTTTTAAATAAAGGTATCCCAACGCCGGCCCACTGGCGCAGCAGTTGGATTTCCACTTGCGACACCGGCGATCCTGGTTCGGGAACGGACCCGGGTCATCGGAGAGCCGGCTGGGGGGGGGAGAAGGATCGAGTGTCAGACTGCTCTTCTTCCCTGGGAGGGAGGGAGGGTGGGTGCATGTGTTCGGTGTCTAGCTACACCCAGCAGAGGCTGGGTTGCTGCACAGTACACCAATGCCTGTATATCTCGGGCGGGGCGGACGCTGGCCATCACTGCACATCCCCACCCCTGCTTACAGGGGAAGAAAATTCTGGGCCTGGTTCGTCTACATGACGCCCTGCCCCCAGGCCTCTCATCACCTCCGATGCCTTCTCCCTCGACCAGATACTAGATTTGTGGCGTTTGGGCCAGCATTGCAACCCCGCCCTCTGGGGGAGGGGGAGCCAGGGGTAACTGGGGAAGAGTGTAAGCTATGATCAGAGGTGGAGGTACTGGGGGTCCGTGACCAGGGCGGATACTACCAGCGGCCAGGTACCACCAAAAGGTGTATTTAATATAAAAAAAAAAAAAAAAAATAAAGGGATCCCAGTTTCACATACAGTTTTAAAAAGAGATTTATTTAGTTAGTTTTCGTTGACCAGGTAAGTGCGCTAGACAAATTCTGCCTATTTTTAGGCACGACCCGGGGAGGGAGAATACAGATGAATGCCAACTGACTCTGAATCAGATTAAGCTGTTGGTGGTATTATAGTGAATGGGGGGAAATCTGGCTAGGGCACCAGGGAAATTCCCCTACTGTTCAGTAGGGGGAGACTGTCTCCCTGGCTGTTGTCCAAGATGGCTGACCAGCACGTTGCTGGAAGAGAAGTGGTGGATGTGGAGATGGAAATTACTGAATCAGAAAGGTTGAATTCTGCAAACGCACTGCAGGAGATGGAAGGGATAGAAAATGCTGCCGATGAGAATTCTCAAGACACTTCACAAATGGAAACAAAGATACCTTTAAATCCTGAGACTTTTCCTGAGCTACCAGTAGATAGTTTGTCGGGCCCAAGTGAAACGGATGACGCTGTGACTGAAACAGCGGATCAACCAGAGATAAAAAAATCCAGAGGAGGCAGCCTTAATAAAGCAGCTGGAAACAGAAGAAAAGGCGTTCTTACTTAAAAAAAAAAATGCAGTTTAGGAAGCAACTACGGGAGTTACAATTTGACCAAGAGAAAGCATCTGTCAAACCCGCTCAGCTGAGCGATGGTGCCGTAGTCGCATCAAAGGATCTGCCAAAAACTGGGCAGAGGTCGTGGAGCTAGCAGAGCGTTCAGCGCAATCATCGCAGAGAGATTCTACAGCTATAGCGTCAAGAATGGCGAATACGGGCAGTTTGGAACCTGGCCTAGGACATGCTGAAAATCGTACACAAGATCAAGAGACCGAATGATCGGTTGAAAAAGCCTTGGAAAGTTCAGGCTGGGAACTGGACAAAGCCTCAGGTCAGTGAGTCTTGGGGAAATCCCCAATTAAAATGCAGACTGTTCAGCAACCGAATATTGATAGTGCAGCACTTGATTGAGCGGTACCTCCAGAGTTAGCATTGACTCAGAACCCAGTTTTAAATGTGGCTAATCAATGTTTGCAACCTACAAATGCGAATAACTCAATCTGGGGGACGCCCCACTACTACGGAACCACAACCACAAAGGCCTTTGAATTTGATAAATAAAGATGCTCCTCAATCTTTTTCATCTTTATTTAAACTACCAACCTATCCTGCTAAAAGACACAACGCGGTACGGCTCTCATACACAGGGGGAATGCCAGAACCCCCGACAGGCTATTTGTAGCCTAAACACTTTTGAACGAGTCTATGAAATTCTTTTTTTTTTTTTATAACTTTATTTATAAATTTCAGAAAGTATACACACACACACACACACACACAACACACAATTGCTTGACATATGTTTGCAGATACAAATTTTCTAATTCCTTTGCTTAGTCATACAGCACTTTTTATTCTTTATATACGGAGACCCCATATCTCCCTTCTGTTCCTTATGTACACCAGAGTACTCAACTTTTAATCAACACCCACTGTCACAAACGCACTCAGCAGGTCAGGCCCTCTGCTCCCACAGTGCCAACCTCCGAGCGCAGTTTTGTGAACAGGTAACAGACAGGGTAACCCTCCTGTCTGCTTGTGGGTCTGAATCACCTTTAGTCTCAAGTTCTGGGGGAGATTCAAACTGTTAACCTTAAGCTAGCGTACCCAAATGTACAGGCTCAGATAATCTGCTCTTTGGGGGGGATGCCAGATATCTTTCGTCGAAGGGCACCTAACCAGGTATCCAACATGAACCCTTAAAACTCTATAAAAGACCTCGGGTATATTCTTACCTTTTCCCAGTTTAGGAACACCATCAGCTTTTGAACAGTTTTTGTCAGTCTTAACCCTCAATACGTCACATGCAAAAAGAACTTGGAGGATCCAGGCAGTATCTTTCAAATGAAAGGTTTACTTAAAAATGGATAAAAAATATGTAAAATGTAAACACAGAACACTATATCACAAAGAAGAAAAAATTACTCACCTTAGTAATTATGTTTCTTCTAATGGAGTCTTGCTGTATTCTGACTATTGCAGTTAGCCCCAGCAGTCGAACTACCCTGGAGAAAAGATGGTTAATTTTCTATGCAGAACATAGAACTTTGAGCTCGAGCTTGGTTCAAACCTCCATCTGCTGCACTCTGAAGCACAACCATCAGATTCTTACGAACTACTATGTGGAAATTGTAAATTATTTACTTGTCAAATGGCAACCAAATATTTTGGATCCCCAAAAGACTCAAGAAATACAAAATCAAAAATCAGGTAGTGAACAACTTAAGACTGTCAAATTAATAATACAACCCACTCCCCCCTCTCTAAAAGGAGAGTGTGTCCAAATGCACCCTTGGGGTGCAACACTGCACCTGCCCACCCACTTCCCAAAAACAGGTTCTGAGAGGGGAGGTAGGGAGGGAGGTCAGAATACAGCAAGACTCCATTAGAAGAAACATAATTACTAAGGTGAGTACTTTTTTCTTCAAACCACATGAAGTCTTGCTGTATTCTGACTATAGCAGACTACCAAGCAGTACCTCCGTAGAGGAGGGAATCAAACCTACCTTTGGAATAGGCTCTGCAGTACTGTTGTACCAAACCCAGCATCACTCCTAGCCTGGATGTCAAGGGAGTAATGTTTGGTAAATGTATGGACTGTTTTCCAGGTGGCTGTTTTACATATCTCTAGCAAAGGAATATTCCTGGCCGCAGCCAGGGATGCAGCTGTAACTCTAGTCGAATGAGCCCTCAGACCTGAGGGAGGTATTTTGCCTAGCTTCCCATAGCAGAATTAAATACAAGAGACAATCCAACTGGCAATAGTTCTCTCAATGGCAGGTTTGCCCTTCCCCACTTCCCCATAAGTGAGAAACAACTGGAGGGAGTCAAACATGTGAGCCTTAGTACGCTCAATATAGTAACTAAGGGCTCTTTTAACATCCTAAAACTGTGTAAACTTCTTTCTCCTGAAGAAGAGCGATCAGTGAAGAACACAGGGAGAGACAGATTGGTTCAGACGAAAATCTGAAACCACTTTAGGTAAAAACCTCCTGTTAGTTCTAAGGACCACCTTATCTCTATGGAATGAGATAAAATCAGGCTCCACTGACAGAACTTGCAATTCACTGATACGTCTGGCAGAGGTAATAGCTACCAGGAACACAGTTTTCCAAGTCAAGTACTTATGCTCTGCTGAAGACAAAGGCTCAAAAGGGGGTTGCATAAGCTGAACAATGCAAACATCAAGATCACAAGCAGGGGTAGGATCCCTAAAGGGGGGATCAGTATGAAGCAATCCTTTGAAATATTTATAGAATAGAGTGTGAGATGACAGTGAAGAAGGCTTTCCCACTGACAGAAAAGCAGAAACAGCTGACAAATGTACTTTGAAAGTAGCTGGTCTGAGGCCTAGGCCATTAAGATGAACCATATAATCCAGAACTGTAGACAATTCAGCAGTGTTTGTGGATATATGCTTCTTGGAACACCAAATGCTGAATCTTTTCCATTTGGGGTTATAAGTTTTTCTGGTGGCAGGTTTTCGAGAGGCTTTGAGAATATCCAGAACCCCTTGGGACAGATGCAAATCTGCATACTCTAACTCTTCAAGAGCCATGCCTTGAGATTGAGAGACCGAAGATTGGGGTACCAAATCCTCCCCTGAGATGAGGTTAACAGGTTGTAATTCCTGGGAAGAGACGGGGAAGATGGGCTGCCAGGGAGAGCAACAGTGGGTACCAAGGCTGCCTTGCCCAGTCTGAAGCAATCAGAATCACTTTGCAGGGTTGTGGCCTTATCTTGACCAGAACCTTGAACAGTAGAGGAAAGGGAGGGAAGGCATATAGAAATTTCCCCTCCCAGTTCAAAAATCAGAGCATCCAGAGGGACTGAGCCCAAGACTGGGGGTCTGCAACAAAACAAAGGAAGTTGGTGATTGTCTGAGGCTGCAAAGACACCTATCTCTGGAGTGCCCCACCTTGAAAAAATCACTTTCAACACCGGAGGGTCCAGGGACCATTTGTGATGGCCCTGGGAGATCCTGCTCAATGCATCTGCTAGCACACTGTCCTTCCCTGGAAGGTGGACTGCTATCAGAGAGGTCCGAAGAGAATAAGCTAGGGACCACAATTTCATGGCTTCCGTGCACAAGGCCGTGGACCAAGTGCCTCCCTGCTTGTTGATGTACCACATGGTGGTGGTGGTGTTGTCTGTCCTGACCTGAACCACCTTGTTCTGCACAGACTGAGAGAAAGCTACAGGGCCAGAAAGACCGCCCTGAGTTCAAAGACTGATATGAAGAAGGATTCCTGGGGGACCACAGTCCCTGGGCTGTGAGAGCCCCCAGATGGGTTTCCCACCCCAATAGAGAAGCATCCATGGTTAGGACCACAGAGTGAGACTGAGTGACGAATGGGACTCCTTGCCTGAGGTTGCCCTGATCCTGCCATCATTGGAGAGCCGGGATCAGAGTCTGAGTCACTAGAACTAGTTTGGTTAGAGAATCTTTCTTCTGAGACCAAAAGGCCCTCAGGTGAAACTGAATGTCCCTCATCTGAAATCTAGCCCCTTGGACCACTGCTGTTGAAGCTGCCATGTGGCCCAGAAGCTGAAGGAAGTACCTTGCTGGCTGAGAGACCAGAAGGCGGAATGAAGAAAGCCAGCTCAACAATAGCCCTTGCCCTTTCCAGGGGAAGAAAAGCTCTTGCTTTGACTGTATTCAACTCTGCACCTATGAAGGTGATGGGCTATACAGGCTTGAGAACTGACTTCGTAAGACTGAGAAGGAATCCTAGGGAAGTGAGCACTTGCTGAGTCACTTGCAGGTCTGACTTGACTTGGTCTGGGGACTGACCCACAATGAGCCAGTCCTCCAGGTATGGAAATATGGAAATATTCTTCCTTCTTAAAAAGGCCACTACTGCTAGGCAATTTTTGAATACCCTTGGAGCTGATGTCAGGCCAAAGGGCACAGCTTTTGAACTGATAATGGCCTGAAGGCAATTCAAACCGGAGGTATTTTCTGTGGGAGCACCTGATGGGAATGTGAAAGTAGGCATCTTTTAAGTCCAGGGAGGCTAGCCAGTCCCCTGGCCTTAGAGAGGGAAGGATTATTCCCAGAGTCACCATTTTGAATTTTGGTTTTAAAAGATGTTTGTTCAGGTATCTTAAGTCTAGGATGGGTCGCTACTCCCCCCGTCTTTTTTGGGGTAAGGAAGTACCTGGAGTACAGACCTTGGCCCCTGTGCAATGTAGGAACTCTATCTCTACAGCTTTTAGAGCCAGTAGAGATGAAACCTTTGCCTCTAGGGGAATGGTTTCAGAGATGTTTGCAGGTGGAAAAGATCTGGCCCTCAGATTTGGAAATTTCTTGAAGCTGAAAACCAGACCCTGCCTTACCACCTCCAGGACCCACCTGTCTGAGGTAACAGACATCCAGTCCTGGACGAAGTAAGCCAGCCTGCCTCCTACAGGAATGGGGGAGTTGACCCGGGCTGACACATCAGGGAGTCTGCTTGGCAGAAGCCCTAGGTTGAGGGGTGGATGCAGCCCTGCTCATCCCCCTTCTGCCTCTCCCTCTAAAGAACCCCCTCTGAGGAAAAAGAGAAGAGGCCTGTGCTTTGTACAAAGGCCTATGAAAAGGTCTGCCCTTAGCTTGCTGACTTGGAGGAGTTGCCTGCCTTTCCTTGGCCTGTGTACTCCTATAGGTGGTCCTATACTCATCAATCTTTTTCATGTAATTCTTTGTCTGCTCCCCAAACAGAGAATTACCCACCACTGGGAAATCCATGGCCTTAGCCTGGGGGTCCTAAGAGAGGCTAGTACATCTGAGCCAAGTCATTCTCCGAAGAGCCACAGATGTAGCCATGACTCTAGATGACACACCACTGGAGTCCACAGCAGCATGGAAAGTACAGTTACGTAAGAACTTACCGTAACAGCAGATCTTCGAGAGAGGCTCTTGCAGTAGGTAAATACATATAGGACTGATGCCGGCAGGCGTCGGGAAACCACGGAAAAATTTCTAGCCAGCAGTCTCTAGCGGAGACGCACCCACGTCAGGTGACCGACATCATGCGACGTCAGTATAAAGGAGCGTTCCCCCATGTCCGCCTTCCAGTTCTTTCCCAAAGGCCCAAAAGGGCAAGGCGAGAGAAAGCAGATATTTCCCAACCTGGAAAAGAACTAAAAAGCTTAGGAGGATGGGGAGAGATATTACCTGCAAGAGCCTCTCTAAGAGCTACTGTTACAGTAAGTTCTTATGTAACTGTACTAACTTACTGAGAGGGCTCTTGCAGTAGGTAATTACATACAAGACTGAATCTCAAGCAGTCTGGAACAAGAAAAGCAAAGGAGGAGGAAAGCTACTCAAAGTAGGTCCTCCTAGCTGTGAAGGCCTTAGGAAAGGAGGCCTTGCAGAACAACAAGCCGAATCCTGCTCTCGCTGGCGAGCAATACTATCAAACTGCAATGTTTTGTAAGAGGTATGGGCGAAAGTCCAAGTGGTGGCAACACAGATGTCTGCCGCTGACACATTCTTGAAGCAAGCAGCGAGGCAGCAACTCCCTGGTGGAGTGGCCTCTCACTTGACCCGGAAGGGTCTTGTTGTACTTGTCATAACAGAAAGTGATACAATGAGCCAACCATTTGGACAGGCATTGCTTAGAAACAGCACTGCCTTCTCTTTTGTGGGCAAAAGAGACAAACAGCTGATCAGTCTTTCTGAGATCTTTTGTTCTGTTAGTGTAGTATCTCAGAATTCGGTGAACGTCCAGAGTGTGTAAGAGATACTCCCCTTGATTGCAGTGCTGCGTAAAGAAAGCAGGTAACTCTATGGACTGGTTCAAAGTAGATTCCGCTACCACCTTGGGGAGAAACTTAGGGTTGGTGCGTAGAGCCACACGTTCCTTGTGAAAAATCAAATATGGGATTTTACACATCAGGGCCTGGAGCTCGGAAATCCTCCGAGTAGAAGCAATGGCCACAAGGAAGAGAGTCTTCCATGAGAGGAACTTCATGTCTGCTCAGGCTGCCGTCTCGAAAGGAGGCAGAGTAAGCTTTTCGATGATGAAATTCAAATCCCAACGTGGGGCAGGAACCCGGATAGGGGGTCTCAAGTGGAGAACCCCCTCTAAGGAAAGTCTTAGAGACCTCCAGCTGAGCAAACGTCCTGCCTGCAAAAGGGACATGGTAGGCCGAAATGGCCGCCATGTGTACCTTCAAGGATGAGTGACTGAGACCCAGATCAAAGAGATGGTACAGGTAATCCAGCAGCCGCCCAACAGAGCACGAGAAAGGCTAGAAATCTTTTGAAGTGGCCCAGATTGTGAACGGTTTCCATTTCATGGCATAGGCAGACCTAGTGGAGGGTTTTCTAGCCTCCACCAAAATCTCAGCCACTTGGGGTGAAACCCCAAATCGGGCTTGATCTACGTCTGCAGAAGCCATTGTAGCAGTTGAAGGGACTTGAGACCTGGATGGATCAGGGTCCTCTGATCCTGGGTCAGTAAAAGTCACGACAGAGGAAGAGGAAGTTCCTCCGAGTATTGTTGCAGAAGAGAGAATCAAACTTGCCTGAGCCAGAAAGGAGCGATCAGTATCATTCAAGCTCCTTCTGAACAGAGTTTCTGTAAGACTCTCGGAATCAAAGGGATAGGGGGAAAGCACAGACGAATCTGTCCTTCCAATCTAGAGACAGAGTGCCTCTCCAAAAAAATGCCGTGCTCTGGAGTGAGCGAGCAGAACTCTGGAAGCTTTGCATTTAGAGACGAGGCAAACAGGGCCACCTGTGGTGTTCCCCAACGTAGGAAGATATCGTCTAAGACCCCCTGATGCAGTTCCCACTCGTGAGCTTGAGCAGACGAGCGACTGAGTTTGTCTGCTAAGGTGTTCTCGACCTCCGGGATGTGAACTGCCGTGAGGTGGAGGTTGTGCTGCACTGCCCAATCCCAAACTCGCTCTGCTTCCCTGCAAAGAGGGTAGGGACGAGTCCCTCCTGTTTGTTGATGTACCATACCACACATATATTTTCCGTCTATACGGCTAAGTGGCCAGGAAGGAGATACAGATGCAAGCTTGAAGAGCATAAAGCACTGCCGAGAAGCTGAACACACTGATGTAAAACGACCTCGAGCTTGGACCAGAAGCCCTGGGTCCTGTGAGGTCGAGATGGGCTCCTCAACCTCTATCGAGGCATCTGTGGTCAGAGTCTGGGAGGGGGGAGAAAGACAGAAGGGAACTCCCTGACAAAGGTTCTCCTGAACCATCCACCACTGCAAGTCCCGAACCATGGGGGAGGAGACTAGGACAAGCTGGTCCAGGTTGTCCACCAACTGATCCCACTGAGACCGAAGCGTTCATTGAGAGATCCTCATGTGGAGCCGAGTGTGAGGGACTGTTGGGATTGCAGCCGCCATAAGCATGAGGAGGCGAAGGACCAACCTGGCACTGACACGCCTGCGGCCGGTCAACAGGCAGACCTGAGCCTGGAGTGTGGCCGCCTTGTCCGGTGGCAGGAAGGCCCTGCCAGAGGTCATGTCCAGGATCGCCCCGATAAACTGGAGCCTCTGGGACGGGATCAAGTGGGACTTAGGTGGTTGATGCTGATGCCCAGGGAGAAAACCACCCTGGGTGAGGAAGAATCACGGAGATCCTCCTGGGCCGGGGCCATGGGCTGTCGTCCAGAATGTGAGCGTACCCCTGGGTATGCAGGTAGGCGCTACCAGCAAAAAGGCATTTAGTGAACACCGAGTGCGAGGAAAGACCAAATGGGAGGGCCTTGAACTGGTAGTGGTCCCCCAGGAAAGCAAAACGGAGGCATCTGCAGTGAGAAGGGCAGACAGGGATGTGCAGGTAAGCATCCTGCATATCCAGAGCACACAGGCACTGTCCCGGCCAAAGGAGGGGCAGGAGGCCCTGCAGGGAGAGCATCCTGAACCTCTTGTACTCCACGAATAAGTTCAGAGAACTGAGGTCGAGAATTGGCCTTACATCTCCCGTCTTCTTCAGGACCAGGAAGAAGTGGGAATAGTAACCCATTCCCTGAAGAGAAAGGGTGACGGGCTCTACTGCCTCCTTCAGTAAAAGTGCTGAAATCTCTTCCTGGACCAGAAGAAGGTGCTCCCAAGAGTACGACGACCTTGGGGGAGGGTGACAAGGTGGTTTCTGAAGAAACTCTATTGAGTGTCCTTCTGCGATCAGCTGGAGCACCCAGGAATCCAAAGTTATCCTCTCCCAACACGGGAGGTGGAGGGAAAATACAGGTTACTCACCTGTAACAGGAGTTCTAGGAATGGTATATGTTGTTCATCCACACTGTCTGGCAGGTATCCTTGCTGCTTTAAATCTTGCGGAAGGTCTTCAAGCTGGCTCCTCCCCCACCCACCCGGTGGCAAAACTCGGCTCCGCCCCATGGCGCCAGATCTGGCCCGCTGGAAGCTCAGGTTGTGCGTCGAAGCCGGGGAGGTCGGTTGGGTCGTGTGGATGAACAACATATACCATTCCTAGAACTCCTGTTACAGGTGAGTAACCTGTATTTCTAGGGACATGGTTATGTTGTTCATCCACACTGTCTGGCAGACTCCTAGCAGTTCTCCGGAAGGAGGGAGGCAAGACGCACACTCCCGATACTTGGGAAAGAGAGACTGGAGAACCGAGGCCCCAAAACCAGCATCCCGGTGTGACTCAAGGTCGATGTGGTAATGGGTGATGAAGGTGTATGCTGACTTCCAGGTAGCAGCCCTGCAGATTTCCTGGATAGGGATGTCCCTGGAAGCAGCCACCGATGCAGCAGTATGGCAGGTAGAATGAGCTCTTATCCCTCTGGGAGGCTCCATGCCCGCCAACTTATAGCAGAGATCTATGCAGGAGGTGACCCACCTGCCTATCGTCCGCTTGGCTGCAGGTCTGCCAGGTGCGGCTTCAGCGTAGGTGACAAACAGCTGGCGAACCTCTCCTGAATTTCAGCCGTGAGCTCCTTATAGTAAGTGAGCGCCCTTCTAGGGTCCAAAGTATGGAGCCTATATTCGGCCTCCGAGGTGTGATTGGGGTAGAACACCGGCAGAGTCAACACCTGGTTAAGGTGAAACTCCGACACCACCTTCGGAAGGAATTTCGGGGTGGGGGCGCAGGACAACCTTGTCCCTGTGGAAGACCAGGTAAGGAGACTCGATGCAAAGCGCCTGGAGCTCTCCCATCCTTCTGGCTGACGTGATAGCCACCAAGAAGGCGGTCTTCCACGACAGGTGAGAGAGTTCACACCTGTGCATTGGTTCGAATGGCTTGCCCATGAGCTTTGCCAGTACCAGCAGTAGATCCCACGGAGGTGGAGGTTCTCGCCACGGAGGGGAAATGTGATCAAGGCCTTTGAAAAAGCGCCAGACCACCTTCTCTTGCGCCACAGACTGCTTCCCGGCCCGCGCCCGGTAAGCAGAGATGGCTGCCAGGTGCACCTTAAGGGCCGTCGACCTAAGCCCTTGCTGAGAAAGGGACCACAGGTAGTCCAACATGCTCACCAAGGAACAGGAGGAAGGGTCCAAGCCCTTGCCCTGACACCAAATGGAAAACCTTTTCCATTTGAAGGTGTAGCATTTTCTGGTCGACTCCTTACGAGACGCCTCAACTACGTTGAGAACCTCGTCGGAAAGACCCAAGGCCTGGAACTCTAGCCGCTCAGGAACCAGGCCGTCAGGTGCAGGGACTGAAGGTCCGGATGGAATACCTTTCCCTGATTGACTGAGAGCAGGTCCGGGCGAGCTGGAAGCTGCCTCGGAAGCCTGGAGCTGAGGCTGAGGAGATCTGGGTACCAGTACTGGCGGGGCCAGTCTGGGGCTATCAGAATCACCTGCGCCTTGTCCCTCCTTGCTTTGAGCAGCACCTTGTGCATCAAGGGGAAGGGGGAAAGGCGTAGAAGAGGCCCAGGGTCCACGGCCTCGAGAGGCATCCCCTGCAGAGAGCCCTGCCGAGGCGGGCAGCTGGAACAGCCTCAACCGCATTCTCCTGGAGGCAAACAGGTCCACCTGAGGTGTGTGCCCCAATGGGAGAATAGATCTGTACCTCGGCGGGAGAGACCACTCGTGGGAGGCAGCCCCTATCTGGCTTAGGGCATCAGCCAGGGTGTTGGAGGCTCCTGCCACATGAATGGCTAGGAGATCTGCCTCCAGGCTGCGCACGAGTGACCAGATGCGGAGAGCTTCCTTGCATAGGAGCATGGAGCGCGTCCCGCCCTAGCGGTTTAGATAGTACATGGTCGTGGTATTGTCCGTCTGGACCCGGACCACTTGACCCCGAAGAAACGGAGCAAAGGCGGTGAGAGCTAGGCGGACCGCTCGGAGCTCCAGCAGGTTGATGTGGCATCGGGACTCCAGCGGGGACCAGAGCTCAGGGCGCTCGTGTTCCCCAGATGGGCACCCCAACCCATCAGAGAGAGCGTACGGTCGATAGAGAGACCGCGGCTCGGGCGGACGAATCAGGATGCCCTCCTGCAGATGAACTGGAGCGGTCCACCACTGGAGGCGTTCCACATCCCCTGGGTCACCGTCACTAGCTGGTCCAATGGATCGCAGCGTTGTGACCACTGGCTGGCTAGCCCCCACTGAAGGGGGTGCATGTTCCAGCAGGTCCAACGGACCACGCTGGTACAGGCCGCCATGAAACCCAGGAGGCACAGGAAGTCCCGGGCAGGGCGCAATTGCCCAACCAGAAATGACTGGGCAAAGGAGGAAAGAACCTCGGCCCTGTCCGCCGGGAGTCGTGCTCTGGCTCGAAGAGAGTCGAGCTCTGCCCCGATGAAAAGAATCACCTGCTTCAGCTCGAGTTCCGACTTGGCCTCGTTGAAGAGGAGGCCGACCTGAGAGAAAACCTGGAGGGCCAGGTCTTTGGACCGCTCCACCTCCTGTCTGGAGGGGGCTGCTATCAGCCAATCGTCCAGGTAAGGGTAAACCCGGACCCCTTGGCGCCGCAGGAATGCTGTCACCACTGCCATGCATTTGGTGAAGACCCTGGGAGCTGGAGATAAGCCGAAGGGCATGGCTTGGAACTCGAAAAGGGAACCTTCCGCTCGAAAGCGAAGGAACCTTTGATGGGACGGACGGATAAGGATGTGAAAGAACGCGTCCTGTAGGTCCAGAGAGCAGAACCATATGCCGTGTTCCAAGGATGGGATTATCTGAGCCAGGTGACCATCCTGAAGGTTCGAGACCCTAGGAACTTGTTCGGGTTGTGTAGGTCGAGAATGGGCGCTCAGCCCCGTCCGTTCGGAACCGGAAGTACCTGGACACGAACCCGGGTTTGAGGAGGTCCACCACTCTCTTATCACCTCCTTCTCGAGGAGGAGGCGATGTCGGCTCGGCGAGCTGACAGCGAGCTTCGGACCCAGGCCCCAGTCGACAGCTCTGAAGGATGGGGCCTGCTCGAACTCCAGAGGCAGGCCTTCCTACCACCTCAACACCCACCTGTCTGTGGTAATAGCAGACCAGGCGGAAAGGAAGTACGGGCCGTCCCCACGAGAGGAACCTGGGGTGAGTGGCGAGGTTAGGCGACACCCCTCAACCCGTCACTGTGCAGGCTTGGAGGAGGGACCGGCCGAGGGACCGCCTGGGCCTTTACCTCCCTGCTTCCTGGAGGAGGAAGCCGCAGGCTTGGGTTTGGGAAGCCAAGCGCAAGCCTGCTGGCCCTGGTGTTGCTGGGCCGGGCGTGCCGGGGGCGCAGACAGACGAAAGGGCTTGGGTTGAGGTTTGCGGCCCTTGTCCCTCAGAGCGGATGATACAGAGTCCAAGGTGGCCTTCCACTCCAGGGCCGAAGAGGTCGGTCCCCAAGAAGGGGACATCCGCCAATTTGTGCTGGGTATCCGCTGTGAAGGTGGATATCCTCAGCAATGTCCGACGGCGCATAGCCACTGCAGCCGCTACTGACCTGGCGCATGAATCACCGATGTCCAAAGCAGTCTGAAGTTGCTGCTTGGCCACTGCCCTGGTCCCGCACCTGCTTGACCGTGGTCTGCAGGTCAGCCGGGAGATGAGGGACCACCTCGTCCAGGGAACCCAACAGGGCGTGAGAAAAATGTGCCATCAGTATGGCTGAGCTGGCCTGACGAAGGCCAAGGGAGGACGCAGCATAGACTTTTCACCTGGCATAGTTCAATTTCTTGGACTCCTTGTTGGGAGGTTTGTCCACGTCCCTAGCGTTTCCGGCACGCCGGAAAACGCTGTCGGTAACTAACCCCTCGGCCGAGGGATGTTCCGAGAAACCGGACAGGGAACCGATAGGGACCACATACTTCCTGGCCATCCTGGCCGAAGGCGCAGGGCAGGAAGCAGGGCGCTGCCAGAGCTCCAAGGCCGGGCCCACAATGGCCTCAGCCACAGGGAAGGCCTCCGTAGGGGAATCCCCTCGGTCCAATATCTCCGTGAGGGGATACTTGACCCGCTTGGATACGGGCTCGAGCTGCATCCCGGTGGATTCCGAGATGAGTCTGAGCAACCCCAGGAAGGACGAAGGGCTGTCGTCCAGCGACTGACCTCCAGAGGACTCCAAGTCCACTCGCTTGGAGAAGAAGGAGGAATCGTCGTTGGACTCGGAAGAGTCCGCAAAGAGCTGCCTCGGGCCTGAGCCACCCTCCACCTGCCGAGGGCGATTGGGATGGGAGTGAGGGTGACCGACAGCCTATGGGGCAGACCCTGAGCCGACCGAGAATTCTTGGTCGGAGCCCCAAACCGCGGCTGTGGAGGCGGAGGTTCCACCGGAATTGGTGGAGCAGCTGGTTTTGGCCGAACAACCGGCCTGACAACAGGCTCCTCTGGTAAAACGGGGGGTTGTTTCGGCCGCTCCGGTGACAGCCATTTAATGGCCGGGGAAGGCGACGGCGTCAGCTTATTCACGGTCAGAAGGAGCTGTTACAACATGAGGTCCTCGTATCGTCGACGCAACTTGCATCGAAGCCTCCCCTCATCCGAGGAGGAGGAAGAGGACGAGCGGTGGCGCCGCTTACCGCAGTGCCGAGACCGCCTGTGATGGCAGGATCGGCTGGACCGCGAAGAAGTCAGACCGAGAACCTCGGCTTTTCCGAGGACGGTGCGGAGAGGGGACGGGTGGAACCGGCTCCTTCCTCTGCTCGGAGGGAACACCCAAGGGCTCGGGAACTGGAGGCACTGGCAAGCCCACAGGATCCTCAACTCCCACCGGGGGAACCGGGGATTTTCAGCATCGCTGGTCGACAACCCGTCCAACGGGTCGAGAAAGATCTTGACTGCGTCGACGGAGTCTCGGTCAACTGACCTGGCGGGGACACCGTGAGACCAGTGGCAAGCCGAACGATCGACAAGTCGATGGCCGACAACTCGGGGAGAGGGACCTTTCCCGCTCCCAAGAGCGTCAACGAAGAGACTTACCCTTGTCTTTCTTCTTGGACCGAGAAGAAGAAGGTCCAGCAGACGTAGGTCCATCTCCCTTAGCGGAGAGGGGCAGACAAAGCTCCTTAAAAGAAGCTGTGTAAGAGAAACCCAGGGAAAGCGGAATAAAAGCCGCGGTCGGGAAAGATGCGGCCCACGCCGCCTCCTCTTCGAGGGCGATCATCTGCTCTAGCTGATCCGCCGAGCCCGCCACCGCGGAAACCGCCGACCGGGCCTCTTTTGATTTAACCGGTGGAAAACGTTTCTCGGGGCGCCCCAGTTGTAAACTGGCAGCACGGTCTTCGAGGACGTAGGCTGAGAAGGAAGAGCACAGGTCACAAGCCTGCGGGTCGTGCTCGAGGCCTAAACAGTACACACACGTGGAGTGCGGATCCGTCCGAGACATCTTCTGCCCACAAGGGCACCACCGAAAACCGGGAGTCTATTTGTCCATTGCAGCCGCGAGGGATAGAAGACCGACGTCTTTTAAGCAAAAAACGTTTAAATTCGGAAAACCGAAGAATTAGGAACCAGTCTTATACGCAGAGCGTTAAGGAGGGAACCTGAGCTTCCAAGCGGTAAGGAAGATCTGGCGTCATGGGGCAGAGCCGAGAGTTTTACCACCCGGGTGGGTGGGAGGAGCCAGCTTGAAGACCTTCCGGCAAGATTTAAAGCAGCAAGGATACCTGCCAGACAGTGTGGATGAACAACATATCCATGTCCTAAGCTCCCTCCTACCGGTTCCTCCGGAGGCCCAGAGGCTGTGGGAGAGGAAAGGAGTCAGGTGGTGTGAGCAGCATCGCAGCTGAAGCACCCGCTGCTTTTTGGTGGAGGGGCTGGCAACTGAGGCCCGCATTTAGCGGCCCGCTTCCTGGGTTTCGCTTTAGCCGCTTGTCTGCAAAAGCGGGACGAAGGCGCTGCATTTGACGGGATGATACATGGAGTCCACAGACTTCAGTGCAGTCCTTCTCCTGCAGATCAGTGATAATGTCCTTGACATCACCAGTGAACAGCACGAACCCGGAAGGGCGCTTCCTGAATAGCGGGCTGCACTTCCGGGACCAACCCTGACACAGGGAGCCAGGCGTGGCGCGTAAGCCTACTGGCAGAGCTCTACTAGTGTCCACTGCATCGTCGTAGCCGCAGGCGTTTGCCGACTGGCTGAGCGTGCACATGGGACGAGGTCAGCCACTTCCTGTTTGACTTGAGAGTCCGGAAGGCAGTCCAATTTGGATTCCACCTCACTAAGAATCGCCTTCAGGTAATCCCCCATGTGACCAACATAATTTAGGGCACTAATACCTAGAGTGGAAGAAGCACAGATCTTCTTCCCGTACTGGTCCAGAAGACGGGATTCTTTGTCAGGTGTAGACGAGCTCAGATGTTTCGGGTTAGCTGTCCGGCCATAAGCGGCACTTATCACAACCGAATCAGCTAGAGGGTGAGAATCTAAAAAGTCAAGACCCTTGGGAGCCTGATATAGCCTGTTCGACTTCTGAGAAAGTAGGGCTAAAGCAGACGGCTGCTTCCAAATAGTGGAAGCAAGATCGGCATGAGGCTCAATCCAGGATGACACCAAGGTGGGAGCTGTCATGGGCAGATCCAGATGCTCAGCGAGTTTCTTATGCTGGGGATCCGGCTCCAAGGAATGCCACTTATGAACCTCCTGGATTTTGTGCAGCAACTCCGTAAAAGAAGGATCCTCCGGAGGGGACTTCAGAGGAGTCCTTGGCCTGGGCTCGGACGGAGAGCATGGCTCGTCGTCTGGCTCGGAACAACCATTGGAGTCGTCCGAGGAGGAAGAAGATGATGATGAGGAAGACTCCCTCTCCCAGCGTGGGGGAGGAATGGACCCCTTGGGCAGCCCTCGGGAAAGCGTGTCCCGCCCCACCCTGAAACCAGAGGGTTCAGTCCTGGTGTCCGGAGGTGGGGAAGGAGTCTGTCGTTGCGGACGTGTGGGAACCGGAACCGGCACCGTCATCGGGAGATGACTCTCCACCTCTCTGGTGAGCTGAGCCTTGGCCTCAGCCTGCCAGGAGGCCAGAGTCTCCTTCAAGTGCATCGGCGGCTGAGGGGGCGGTGGCGGTGGAGGTGGAGGAGGAGGGGGATACTGGTATGGATTATACCCAGCGCCCCGAGTTTTCCGCGATTCCATGGATGCGGCAAACCGCGGAAACATCCATGAATTTGCGAGTCACCAGCGAATTCGCGGCTCGCCTCAGAACAACGTCCTTTGCCGACGGGGTGCCTAATCCCCGCCGCCTCACTCCCCTCTCTAGTGGTAGTATGCCGGCTGGGGCCACCCCAGTCGGCTTCACTGTCCCCCAGCGTGGCAAAAGCGTCCTCTGCCGGCCAGGGGTGCCCAATCTCCCGTCGGCTTCACTGTCCCCCAAAATGCTTGTATGCCATGCTGGGAGCCCACCCCAGCGTGGCAAAGCGTCTTTGCCGGCCAGAGGCCCAATCCCGTGCTTCACTGTCCCAAATGCTTGTATGCCACGCTGGAGCCCACAAGCGTGGCAAACGTCCTTGCCGGCGGTGCCCAATCCCCATCGGCTTCAACTCCCAAGCTGCCTGGTGCCACACTGGGAGCCACCCCAGTGTGGCAAAAGTCCCTCCTTCTGTCTTAATAAAAAACAAAAACCTGAAACAAAAAACCTTCGACGTTGCTTCTTTTGCCCCCTCCCAACCCACCCACCTCTGCATACCCACCTCCCACACTGCCCCTCACCCCACCTCAACCCATACACTCTGGAACCCAGCGGATCTTCAGTGGACCCGGGAACACGTCTGCACTCTTCAAATCCGAACCGCGAACTGAAGAAATGCCGGTAAGCTGTATAATGGCATAAATGGATTTTTCAACTTTAGTACATATCTCAGCTATTTCTGGATTTCTGAAATTTTTCACCAAATTTTCAACATGGGGTTTTGGGCCCACCTCATGAACTGTGACACTGTTATTTCATTAATCGGTCCCGAAAGGTGGTTCCGCGGTCACTGCGCGGAACCACCTTTCAGAATGATTACGAAAAACAGTGTCACAGTTCATGAATAAACTCTAAAACCCTATGTTGAAAAATTTGCAAAAATATTCCCAAAACGACTTCTTTACGAGCACATGCGCTAGCAGTTCCTACGCACGCCCGTAATTTCTAGCATTTTTAATATTTTCACTCCAGATTTTCAGTATTGCCATTTACCACACCTCCTTATGAACAGTACAACTGACATTTTTCACATCTCACCCGAAATGTGTTTTCGCACGTGTAGCGCACAATGGCGTGGTCGGTGTGCGAAATCAATGTTCCGGACAGATTAATAAAATCAGTGTGATACTGTTCATGAGCAGAGGTCTTAAACTGGCTATGTTGAAAATTTGGTGACAAACGCCCATAAAATGACTGTGTTACGAGCGTGTATTGTGTCAGATATGGCAAAAAAAAAAAAAAAAAAAAAAAGGGAAAAAAATTAAGGGTAAAAATGTGCCGCAGAAATTGGTGTTGAGTGCCACAGAAGTTCTGCGGCAAATGAGAACCCTGCCGCAGAACTTTGTTCCGATGTGTCGCAGAAAACTCGGGGCCCTGATTATACCCATAAGGCGCGTATCCATAACCCGACGGTGGGAAGCCCGGCAGCGGGTACTGAGGCACCGGGTACTGCAGCATCGGATAGGCCGGCGTCGGGAACTGGGGTGTCGGACACTGCGGAGCCGAGTAAGACGGCATCGGACACGACCAGGTCAGATAACCGGGAACCGAGGGGTCTGTTGGAGCAGACGGCCCGGACGGAGGGCCCATGGGCGGGTCTGGAGCAGAAGGCCCGGTGGGCAGAGGGCCTGGCGTTGGAGTGGCATCCGGGAGCGGGATGTCGCCCGGCGTCCGGGGAGCTGGCGTCGGGGCCGGCATCCAGGGAGCCGATGTCAGGTCGGTTGGCCCAGCGGGAGGATGGTCTGACAGGGGCGCAGCAGGAACCTCGGCATCGCCAGGAGATGGAAGGGAAAAATCCCCGGGGTCAGGCTGAGGAGACCCAGGTTCCCCGGTGGGCAGTGAAGGCAGCGGGGAGCCGGGAATGGCGGACGTGGGAGGGTCCGTCGTCGGCTCAGCCGCCGTGCAGACATCAGGCAAGCCGACGTCCGACTTATCAGCGGGGTCCAGCCGGACGCCGGAGAAGCTGACATCCCACTTAGGGGACCCGTCGCCCGAGGCAGGTCGTGAAGGAGGGGTGGCTTGGCCGGGTGGAAGAGGGACCGTGCGCCGCCCCGAGGGGTTAGGCGACTTATTGACCATCTCTGTGCGGGCGGAGGAGCCGACGTCCAGCTTACGGGCCGCTCGAACCAGTAGGCCGCACAGTGGTGGCTTTACCCGGGAGCGGAGGGCTCCAATAGCCCCGGGCTTGAAGAATAGCGAGACAGGCCAGGCGGGCTGATGCCGCTTGAAACCTCCAAGGCGGCCGTCATGGATCGGCGGTCCCCCGGGGGGCATTACCTGAAGCACGGCGACTCCTGAAGAGGATGCGGTGGATGAGGAGTCCTTGTCCCGGTGCGTCTCCTTGCCTTTTTTCTTGCGATGGCCTTCGAGGGAAGTGGACGCCTGCCGGAGCTTTTTTAACTCCTTTTCCATGGAGGACATTTTCTTCTTCAAAATATGGGCCTCCAGGGACTGCTGCCGCCGTCTGCGGATGGCCGTGTTGAATGTAACCCTTGCTGTGCCGCGGACTGATATACCAGTCCAGAATTCCTATATTTTCTGATTCTGTCGGCAGCCTAAGGGTTAAGGCAGTGCTGGCACTTCACCTGATGATCTGGGCCTAGGCAGAAGAGGCACTGGGAATTGCCGTCCTTGTGTGGGAGTTGGGCACCGCACGAGTCGCACTTGTTCTTGTGCTCGGAGGGTGTAGGGGAATACCTACACCGGCGAATACCTGACAAAAATTTGAAAAAACGAAAATAACTCGGTAAAAACTACCAACAACTGAGCCTGACTAGCGTTGAACTTTACCGCGAGGTGCTGACATGAGCTAACGGTGGGAAAGAACTGGAAGGCTGGCGTGGGGGACCGCCCCTTTATACTGACGTCGCGTGACCGGTCCTGGCCGTGGGGCGGTCCCGTCAGAGACTGCTAGATAGAAAAATTAGATTCGGCGCCTCCGCCAGTCCTATATGTAATTACCTACTGCAAGAGCCCTCTCAAGTAAGATCTGCACGCTGGATGCCTCAATCCCATCAACAGCCACCCCTCCAGCTCAGAGGCTAGCTGGGGGAAGGCCTGCTTAGCCAGTGCTAGTACAGTGCCCCACCTGGACTTCTGATACCTGGCTGCATAGGCCATATAATTAGCCTGCCTGAGTCCCAAGGCAGATGCCATATACTGTTTCTTTGCCATGGCATCCAGCTTTCTAGAGTCTTTATCTGGGGGGGGTGTGAAGCCAAGGGTATATTAGTCTTATCACAGGCTACAGCCTGTACAGCCCCAACATGGCTGCATTGTTGATACAAGTACTCTGTACCTGAACCTGATAAGGTGTAACTTTTGCCCATCCTTCTGTTGACAGGAGGTACAGAATTTGGAGTTTTTAAAATCTTTTGTGTCTGTTTCCCAAGAAGGGGAATAGACAGTCTCTTGGACTCTGGGATGTCCATCATCTCCACATAATCAGGTTCCTCTTGTTCCTCTACGGCTTCTTCCACAGGGAGCTGGAAGGTTTCTGCCACTTTCCTGTAAAACGTGTAGTGGGAAGGGGACTCAAAGCCTAGGAGGGGAAATACCAGAAGGCCTGTCTGGGGAGATGTCCGGTTCAACAGGCTCATCCAGACCTTCCACACCATCGTCATCATCATCATAATCTTCATCCCACTCCAAATCCGGTTCATAAAAATCTTCAGAGGCATAACCTTGAACCGGAGGAACAGACCAAACCAAGCGCCTGCCAGAAGGCACCGGATCAGACAGAACCGGGCAAAGCAATTCTACAATCCTTATCGCTTTGTCAATCTCTTCAGCGGTCGGAAAATGGGTCTCTGGATCCGAACCGGCAGATTTTTCTTTTCTTTGTCTTTTTGTAGGAACCAATCTCTCAGGATCGGTTCTCCTCTTGCCCAAAAAAGTATCGCCCTGGTCAGAGGGCACTCTCTCAGGTTCGGTCGGAACCGAACCGGGCTGGCCATCCGGGTCAGTGGATTTCTCGGCCTCCTTATCCCTAAGCCTACCTAATCTTTTTTCCAGGGTAGACTTAGGGAAATTTTTAGAGATTTGGCAGTCTGAATCGAGGTGGCCAAACCCCAGACAATAAACACAGGTGGTGTGGGGATCAGCCTTAGCAAAGACCTTCCCACACGCACTGCAGTGTTGAAACCCAGCGGGCCCGGTTTTTCTTTTGGGTTTCTCAGACATAGCAATCCTAACCACAAATTTACCCTTTTTATGGCAAACAACCAGGCAAGACACCCTTATTGGTTTCTAACCCTGTCACGGGTATTGGAAAAAAACACAAGAAAATGCGTTTTTTTTTTTTGTTTTGTTTTTTAAACGATAAGGACCAGTAACCACACTCTTAAGTTTTGAAACAAAGACAGAATATGTAATTCACTAAACAGCCAGTTCAGCCGAACCAGTCGAAAAAATCAATTTTTACAATTTCCACAAGTTACTATGTCTAGTTCGGAGGCAGTATAGCGCAGTGGTCTAAGGCTCTGAGCTGCAAATCTGGTGACATCCAGCAGACCAGACCTGGGTTTGAATCCCACAGCTTCCACTTGCATACTGTGTGACCCTGAGCAAGTCACTTAACTTCCTTGTGCTCCCAGGTCGCACCTGGAAACAAGCTCCTGCTTAGTGTGCCTTTCCTGGTTAAACAATTTCCCCTTTCCCTAGTTCACTACCTAGTACTTGCTGTACCACAGACAGAGATCTGAACCGAAACTTGCGAAAAAAATAATTGGTAAAACTGAAGACTTTAACCGACTTTTGAACCGCGAGCAAAGGAGAAATCTCCAAAGCGACCGTTCAAGTTAGACAGAGTAAAGAATCTGACGGTTGTGCTTCAGAGTGCAGCAGACGGATGTCTGAACCGAGCTCGAGCTTAGCGTTCTATGCTCTGCATAGAAAATTAACCCTCTTCTCTCCGGGGCAGTTCCAGTGCTGGGGCTAACTGCAGTAGTCAGAATACAATCACTTAAAAGAAAACTACAGACAAACTCCTACCAACATACAGTTAGACTTTTTCTATCTAATATATTACCTTTACAGTGCTTACGTTAGATCTGGTTTCTTAAGAGCCCAAAAAGAAATGTGTCTCAGTTGAAACACAGAGTACAGTTTAAAACTCTGTGTTTCCACCCCTTCTATGATGTCATCTAGCTCCTCCTTTTAGAATATGAAAATTATACAAACAATGATCTTCCTGTCAGGAGATATTTTAATTACTGTGACTTCAGCAAAAACTAATTTCCCAATATGACTCCTTAATTAACATCCCCTCTTTGATATTGAGCAGTTCCTCTTCCCAGGGTACATCAAAGGATTTTTATAACTTTTCACACCATGGTATAAAAATGTTTTTTCCTCTAAAACGTCATAAACGTTTATGATCCCTATATCCTGGCAGCTGCGTCAGTTCTAATTACAGGAGACCCTTAATTTTCTTTAGTCTTTTAATTAGCTCCTGGTTTCAGATCACTTGACTGTAACTGAAACCTGGGGGGCACTCATGGAAGCACTGACAATCACACACTATATTTTTATATTACAGATATCATAGAACAATCATAACCAGCTGACCAAGCGTCACACCCACATTTTTATTCCCCCACTCTTCCCTCATAATCCATGTACCTCTCAACAGGCCCGACCAAATGGATTTATGGCGTGAAATCAGGTCGGAGTGGGGTTATGTACAGGACCCATCTCCTCCACGTTAATTTGAATTGTTCTTGATGTTTGTTTAGCAGGGCTGTTATCTTTTCCATTCTATACAGCTTGGCCACTATGTCTTGCCAAGTATTTATTGTAGGGGGGTTCACATTCAGCCAGCTCCTGGTTATAGCTTTTTTAGATGCCAGAATGACATTTTTTACTAGCTTTCTCGACTGCTTGTCTCTGCATTCCAGTGGAAGTGTCAGAAGAAAGTACATGGACTGGGTCAGGACCAAGGTGGGTCTCCACATCTGCCTAAGAGCTTCCTGAAAATCTAATTTTAAAATAGAAAGTTTTGGGCAAAACCAAAAAATGTGTACATGTGAAGCAGGTGAGTAACCTCAATTTCTCCAACACTCTGCATCAATTTCCCTCTTGAATTTGATCTGCATTGCAGGGAGTCTAAAAAACTGGTAGTCAATTTCCATGCAAACTCCTTCCACATCTTAGAAGTAACATCCACCTGTAAAAGTCTAACCTGTTTTTCCCACTGTTCCTTTGTGACTGAAATCTCTAAATCTCTCTCCTGTGCCATCCTTACGGATTCCAACGAATCCAACTCTTTAAGGGCAGTGTATAAAATTGAAATTAGATGCGAATCAGGGGCTCTGCCTTTGAATGCCCAGATAATAAGGTCTACAAACAGAGGGCATGGTTCCTAACTTGAAAGTATTTGAATCTTTCCTTGTTGGAAATTCCATATGTTTGTTCTAGGTCTGACTGGGCTATCATGGAACCATGTTGAATAAATTGCCCCACTAAATGTAGCCCTCGTCTTTCCTACCTTCGGTAGCCCAAATCCATTCTGGGAGGGAGAAACTGATCTACCCAGGGCAGGGAGAACAGTAAGGGTCTCCATTTGTCAAGCTTTTTTGAGAACAAGACCCTCCTCCTCCAGTGCTGAACAGCAGACCGGGTATATGGACTACCTAACTCTTCAAGTCAATGTCAGGAGGATTAGCTAGCAATAGCCTGTCAAGTTGTCTGCAGCCCTCCTCCCATTTTTCTAGAGTTTTCCATTTGGCGGCATACTTCTGATCCAGCCAATAAGGAATAGTTCTAAGTTGTGCTGCCATGTAATATAGTCTCAAATTTGGGAGCGCAAGGCCCCCCTTATTCTTTGGGAGTTGAAGTATGGTCCATCTAGTTCTGGGTTTCCGAGAATCTCATATATAGTGTGAGATTGTTCTATTTAGTACTTTAAAGAATCCCTCTGGTACCTGAATCGGCAAAGTCTGAGCCAGGTAAAGAAGTCTGAGCAGTATCACCATTCTAATAGCTTCTACTCTCTAAATTAGTGGCAATGGCAAGACCGTCCATCTTTCCAATTCAGAGATAATGTTCTGTTTTAAGGGGCTACAGTTAAGATCATATATTGTCTCAGCTGACATTCCAATCTGCACTCCAAGGTATTTTAAGTGGGTCAGGTTCCACCGAAATGGGTAATCAGAGTGTGCTTGGAGACTGTTCGTAATTCACTCTTAACACCTCTGTTTTGGTAGAGTTAATTTTATATCCAGCTAGTTGACCAAATGTATTAAGTAGGAGCCAGAGGGGTTCCAGTGAATTCTCAGGGTCAGACAATTATATCAGCGAGTCGTCCACATACAGCGCCAGCCTGTGCTTGTCTCCTCCTGCTCTCAACCCCTTACTGATGTTTGCTGTCTGATAGCCTGTGCTAATAGCTCAGGATATAGGGCAAAGAGCAGGGGGGGGGACAAAGGGCATTCCTGTTGGGTTCCACGTCGTAAAGTTATGGAAACTGTAATCGAGCCATTAATCTTTATATGTGCTCTAGGGTCCGAGTATATATATTCGTTAAGTCTTCCGAACCCTGATGGTAGACCCATCTTCTCCAACACTGCCATCAGGAATGGCCACGCCACCCGGTCAAAGGCCTTCTCTGCATCCAGACTAAGAAGTAGGAATGATGCCCCCGACCGGGCGGCGTGGTGTAACAGATGAAGAGTTTGTTTTACATTATCCTGGGTCTGCCTGCCCGGGATAAATCCCATTTGATCTAAATCCATTAATTGTGGTAAAAGGGATTCCAATCTTTTTGCTATTATTGAGTCGAATATTTTATAATCAATGTTAAGAAATGATATTGGGTGATAAGAGGAGCAACTTGTGCTGTCTTTCCCTGGTTTTAATATACTGGATATATAAGCATACCTCCAGGTGTCCGGTATGCTTTCCCCTTCCTGGACGGCACGGCATGCTGTCAGCAATGCAGGAGTCATCTTAGCTTTAAATGCCTTATAAAAGTCCCCACAGTACCCATCAGGGCCTGGGCTTTTGAACGCCTTAAGGTTTGTAATGGCTATTAGTTCCTGTTCAGAAATGGGTCGATCTAATTTTTGTTGCTGGTCCTGTGTAATGCTCGGGAGATTGAGGGATGACACGATACTTTAGTGGGCGCTCTCGCAAACTTAGAAAATAACCTACCTGTTAATCCATACACCAGAACCACTGTACAGGTATGGATATCAGCTCACCAATGCACGGCTCATGCAAATAAAAGATCTCCAAACATGAGCTTGCTAAGTGTGATGCGTGATGAGTCACACTGTGCGCCATTAGTAGTGCACCAGGTATTGGCTTGGAGGAAATTGGGGTTAGTAACAGTTAGCCAATTATATGAAAGGGGCACTTTGAAAAGCTTTGAAACCCTCCGCAAGGAATGGGGAATCTCAGTAGCAGACTTCTTTGTATTTCTAAGAGTGCAACAAAAATGTAGGGAACAGCTCACACAAGAGTGTGGGTGGACAGAGCCCTCGCCTTTAGAGGAGGAGGAGGAGGAGGAGCTATTTAGTACACAGCCAGGACAGGGGCACTCTCAGTATATTATGGTACAATTCAGGGGCATAGCCAAAATAAGCAACACAATAAAAGTATACTTAGATGGAGTGAAAACCTGTTGCTCCCAGTTGATAAACTTACCTGGAAATATGCCTGTAAACATTATATAAACTGTTCCAAGAGTAATAAGCTCCATCAGATTCAGTTTAATTTCTTGCATAGAGCTTACTTGACTCCCTTGAGGCTACATAAGATGGATGAGTCTAGGTCGGACCTATGCCCAAAGTGTCACACGGAAAGTGCAGACTTTTTACATCTAGCTTTGGTTTGCCCTAAAGTCGCCCCATTCTGGCATGGTATTCACAGTATAATGAGTGATGTGCTGGGGTGCTCCCTGTCCAAATCCCCGCTGGAACTGCTACTCGGAGCAGACCCAATTCCGGGGACCCCCGGGCCTGTAAGGTCCCTCTCGTATTTAGCTCTCATCAATGCGAGAACAACGGTGGCACAGATGTGGCTCTCTCAGTCTCCTCCTTTAGTGGCTAGATGGGCAAGTAACATGAGGACTTGTATGGCATTAGAGCAAACACAGGGTAATGTCCAGGGACATCTCAATGACTTTTACCGTACATGGGCACCCTTACTGGTTGCAGTGGAAGCAGGTGTCTTTCCCATGTAAATCTGGATTTAATATGTAAATTTGGATTTAAATTTAAATGTGGTTTTCAATTCAGTTTTAAACTGTAATCTAAAAATGCAATGTGATAAGAGTTCTAAACCTGACTGTATAGCCTTTGGTTCCAGGCACCTTATACACAAATAGTAACAACTTAAAATGTAAGACGAAATGCCAAATATGATGCATAAAACCTCAATGTTTTTGCTATACTCTGTTATTGGTAACATTGTATGTACCAAGGTAATGAAACATATTTATGGTTTATGTACCTCTCCTCACCAATAAAATAATTTGAAAAAAAATGAAGGTCCTAGTAGCCTCCTGATCAGTTTGTTGTTCAGGGGTGTATACATTTTTATAAAAGTTTCGAAAACACTCTTATCAAATGGGGTAGATTAGTAATTTTTTTCTGTATTGGGTCCCTGATTTGAGTGATGTTCCCCAGGGTTTGTTGCCTTCTTAGCCTGTGGGCTAATAGTCTGGTGGCCCATTGGCAAACATCATAATACTTCTGGCGGATAAATTGTAACGCCTGCTCTGTACGTATATCTAATATGCTTTGTATTTGTTCTTTTGTTGCCAGTAATAACGGTAGGGCTCCGGCATCACCTGCGCATGTTGGTTTTGCAATTCTTTAAGTTGGGAATGCAATTTATCTAGTCTTTCTTGTTGCTGCTTTTTTTTATCGGTAGCCATATGCTTTATCAAATACCCCTATGTACCGTTTTCAAGGTATCCCATAGGATACACCCCGAGACCACCTGAGATGCATTATCCCGAAGTATCTGAGGGATCCCTTCCTCTACCATGTTTCTAAAGTCTTTTATATTTAACATATAATTACTGAATCTCCATGAAGTTTATTTTCTGTCTGTTTCCCAGTCTACCACCAAGAGAAGCACCGAGTGACCTGATATGGAGGATGGAGCCTGTGTGCACTCCTGCACTCTATAATAGTGTTCTTTGGTAACATGGAAATAGTTTATTCTTGGGTACACTCCATGAGGAGCCTAGTAATATGTGTACCCTTTCTGATTTGGGTGCTGAGAGTGCCAGGCATCCACCCATCCAACTTCAGAGCAGTATACTCGTGCTGCTTTTTGTGCGGCGGTTTTCCTTGGCATGATAGGGTTAGTGGTGTCTAGTTGTGCCTGTATCTGATTGTGGTCACCTCCTAGTATAAGCATTCCCTGCTGCATTTCTGTTACTTTCCTAAATAAGGCTCAGACTACCTCTGCTCCAGAACCAGGGGGAATATATATATATAGAGGCTACTGTCAGCAGCTGTCCCTCTAATTTGCATACTGCTATAGCTAAACGCCCCTCTGGGTCTGCATACGAGGCTATCTTCTCAAATGTAATGCATTTCGAAGTTAATACTACTGAACCCCTCCTTTCCCTTCCTTATATGAAGATATTACCTCTCCGAATCCCATCCTAGCTAACTTCATATGCTCTTCCTTATTCAGATGTGTCTCTTGAAGGAGGGCAAATGCAGGTTTTTTCCTCTTAATGGCTGTCAATATTTTGTCTCTTTTAATCGGATTATTTACCCTGTTCACATTATGCGAACATACAGTAAAGGAAGATCTTTTATTCATTTATATTGGGGGCCTTAGAGTGACATTCCAGTAAAGGATATCTAGTCAGGCTTTGATCCTTACCAGGGATTCTAACAATGGGGTCTCCAAATAATATAGGACTTTGTCAAGCTTCACAGTAACATTTAACAAATAAACAATACATTGTGAACTAATCAATATAACGAAGACAACCATAACAACCTATATACAATTACACTTCCTAGGTAGGAGGGCATTAATTTTCGCCCTCTATGAATATGGGAAAGATATTTATCCGGGAACCTTCCCACGGGAGGAGTGGGAGCAGAGCCAGTAGCCATTCCTCCTTGAACTCATTTAAGTCCGAGTTCGGATGCACTCGGCATCTTTGAACACATCATCCACCCAATGGATCCGAGCAACCAGCCTCCAGCTCTTCCCAAGAGCCGCCCATCAATCTGGCTGGGGGGATATTCAGCCCTCCCCGTGTTCCCTTTAAAGTTCTTGGCAAAACGCCACAATGCTTCCCAAAAGAGTTTCCCACTTTTAATAATGTGGAGCATTAAATAAGAAGACAGACAAAGAAGCTCCTGCTAAACTGGGAGATTTCTCTCCTTAACTTAATATAAACTATACACAATCATTATCTCCACTATTTCCAATGAATATTGCTGGCTTTCACTCGAACCAGCTACTAAACTAGACCAACCTGTCGTTTGCACACAAACCATGGCATAGAGTTGATTCAATTACAATCTACAAATATTAAATTTCTAGTTAACTACAGCAGATATCGCTATACTAGACGGTCTAAAGTCTTTTAAAGAGGGTGTCTGTCTCATTAGTATAGGGGGAAAGGCCTGGGACTCATTCTTGTCCCCACTGAAGCCCTTCTCCCCTCCTCCTCCGCCACCCTAGTACCTTTAGGGGGATTCAATTAACCAGTTCGTCTCGTCTGAAGAGATCCCAAAATACCATTCAGGTCTGTTCTATTTGTGTGGAGATGCGAGGCTCCTTTTTCTTCCGAAATCTTCCTAAAGCTGATCTGATGCTCTGCAAAAGACTTGTGGTATCCGTCTTGCGTGCAATCTTTTCTCTGCAGCATTCTGGTTGCCTACCATTGTGCATGTGGTGGACATGCGAACTGCTCCTCTGCTTGGTCCGATCAGAAACCCCATCCTCTGCTCAAGAGTTCCTGCCTACCCTCCTCTGCTGAATTATAGGACCACCGCCCCAGAGTCTCAAAAAACTCGCAGCTTAGCAGGATACGGGGTCTGAAATCGAACCCCATGCTCCCGAAGGGTCTTTAGGACCGGTGAGTACGCCGCTCTCAGTCTCACTATCTTGGTCAGGAAATCCTGATTGGAGAAGAGGTGGGTGGTGTTATATTTCACGATCTTCTGAGACCATGCTGTACGAAGAAAGTGTTCTTTGTCTCTGTAGCTTGAGAATTTCAATACTATAGAGCGTGGTCTGGCAATAGGATCAGTTGGTTTTTGTAACAATGCTCAGTGGGCCCGTTCGATGTGAAACTGAAAGGTGGGAGGTAAATGGAACACATCCTTAAGCAGATCCTCTAAGAATTCCTCCATTTTCCCAGTCTCTGTGCCCTCGGAGAAACCGTATATTCGCATGTTATCCCGTCGTGATCTGGCTTCTAGGTCTAGTATTTTTCATATATGCTCTCCTGGTGGTCTATGAGAAAATTGACCGCATTGTGTAGATGATGGGTCTCCTCTGCCATCTCCCCTATTTGTCTCTCCGAAGTATCTAATTTTTAATCTATCTCCTGCATTCTCATTTATAGGGACTTAAATTCTGTCTTATTCTCTGCTTGAAATACTTTGATCTCTGCCAGTAATGTTTCAAAGCTCGATCTGGACAGTCGTTCACCTTCTTGGTCTGTCTCACATTCAAAGGCTGCGCTGCTGGCCGGTGAAGCGCTCCGGCTGCTATCATGTCTAGCCAGTAATCCGTCTCCACACCGTTTATTTCTATCGTGTTTTGCCTGAAACTTGGTTCCTTTTATCCTCCCAGAGTTGCCTGTAGCCATTTCATTTAAAAAGTTGATTTGATACACTGCTCTAGGAGAATTTTGATGAATGACTTCTCAGGAGCTCTAAGCCAGAGCAGCCATTAGGTCGATGACGTCACCGGAAGTCCCGGAATTAATTTCTAATTAACTGTATGCCCAATACATATCTTGGGTGAAACCACATTTGATACGAGTTTCAAGTCTTTGAATGGTTTAGAGAGATTTTGGATTCGATATGCTACCTTGAAGAAACCTGCATTATGGGTGCCTTTTATAGCTACGCCGCTCACAAAGCCTGCTCCGAAAGTCGTAATGGTTCTTTTAAGAAACAAAGGAGTCAGTGTGAATGACTTGTCATACTGGTTAAAACAAAGATGCACCATCATAGAAGAGCCTGAGGCTATTCTGGATTCGGAGAATATTTGGACTGGGGGTGGAAAGTTAAAGTACTGCTAAAAGTCACTAACACAGGTGTAATACATTTGCCGAACTCTTTTGCTGGGGAGGGACAGGGGCATTTTGTTTTATGTGGGGCAACCCAAAATGTGTTATAAATGTGGTTCTGTTGCCCATCTTAGCAGTATATGCGATAAAACCAGATGCAATGTGTGTGGAGAGCTGGGGCACATAGGTTCAGAGTGTACACATGAATGTAAGTGTAACCTCTGTGATACTGTAGACCACACTTTTCAAAATTGTAAGTGGGCAGCTCACAATAGTCCTGACATAGCAGATGGGGAAGAACAACATCTTCTAATTACTCTGACTCAAAAAAAACAACTTAGGAGGCCAGAGACGTCAGGAATTATCTGAGAACATTAACTCAGGACCCCCACCCCCAGGCACCAACCCAGAAGCTAGCCCAGCTTTGGATAATACACAGAGAGCTGCAACTCTAGTCGGAAAGCAAACAATAGTGTGGCCTCAGTCCCATACAGTGTGTGGGGGGCAAGCTGCAGCAAAACCCACTGTTGCACCCTCGGAGCCTTCTACCTCAAGAACTGAGAATACCAGTAATTTCATGCCACCCCCACCCCCAGTAGACAAGCCAGACAACACTGTATTTCACCCTAGGCATAAAACAAGATCTTCCGTGTCCCAAACACAGGGGAAAATAGCTCCTGTGCCTATAACTAACAAATTTTGACATCTTACAGACTGAAAATACAGGTGAAGAATCCGATGATTCTTCTGGGGCATCCTCAATACAACAGATACAGAGCACCAAGAATGAAGGGTCCTCGAAGAGAAAGCAAAACCGAGAAAGCAGAACACCAGAAGGGGGTACAAATTACCTTATTGAAAAATTATTATTCCTTTTCATGCTACACCCCTAATGTCAATAGCATTAAGAGGGATAGGAAAAGAAAAATAGCAATCTCTTTTCTGACTAATCTATCCTTTGGCATTTTTTTCTTGCAGGATGTTAGACTGCACTCCCTTAGAGAAATTCAGATTTCCTCACGGGGATGGTATACTGGTCCTTCATATTGGTCCATTGGACAGGAATCCTGTTCTGGAGTGGGAATCCTATTTAGACTACCAGAATTAAAAGTTTTAAAATTATTTGATTTAGTACCGGGAGGGTGCTGATTCTGGATGTTTTGATACAGGGTGTCATGTTTAGATTAATAAATATGTATGCACCTCAGACTAAAGCAGGCAGGTGTGATTTATTAAAACAAATTCAACCCTTTTTGTTTACATCGCATCATATCTTTTCCGATGATTTCAACTGTCCTATAATAGCAAAGTCTTCTAAACAGTATTGTGACTCAAATTTCTTAGCCCAGTTAATACAAAAGGCACAGTCAAGGGACTTTTTTTCTGACACAAAATTGACTACACCCACCTTTCAGAAAGGACAACTCACATGTAGAATAGATTATAGTCTTATAATATATGGAGATGGCCAAATAATAGTATTCTATCCCATATAAAAAAATCCTGGTAATACAACAGTACCCAAAGTGATAATACCATCGTTGACAACTGATAATACTATCGTTCAGAACTCATAATACTATCGTTCGAGCTCTGAACGACAGTATCACCAAACCCGAAGAGCGCAACCTCCAAACACTTAAATGCCATAGGCCTGTTCCATACATCACCACGGTAACCTCTTAGCATGCGTGGTGACATTTAGAAAAGCACGCCTCCTGATTCGACGTGCTTTCTCTGAGGGTGGGCAAAACAGCTGGAAAAACATGGTGGCCATCTCTCGCTTACCAAGAGAAAATTGTCCCTTCGGTCCAGTACCACTGCTTTGCAACACAGTTATTTGGCTAATCCTACTGAAAACATCAAATGAAGGTAGGACTGAAATCCAAACAAAACTTGCTCAAGAGAGACACCGAGTGAGCGAGCAGGCATGACAGAATGGGACTGGGGTGGAAACAGAGACTGAGACAGTCAGTGTCCGAGTTTTCACTACGAGGGAGCCTGCCCTCACAGTACCACACAAATAAAACTCGCATCCACACATTATAAAAAATAGGTGAGTGTCCATTACTTGGGAGAAATACTATCTCGAGGTTCTGGGGACAAGGGAACCTCTCGAGCTTTGTTCTCAAGGTTCCTTTGTCCCCAGAACCCATACCGCTTTAGTCACACAGACTGGACCCCTTACATCCTGTTTAGATACTTTAATGATTCCTGAAATTGACCTCAAGATATAAGCAGACATTGCCCAACCTATACAAGAGAGGGAAATACTAGAAGCATTAAACACATCTAAAGGGGGAAGCTCCCGGGCCAGATGGGATACCAAATTAACTTTTAAAGCTCATTATACCAGAAATATTAGCTGAGTTAACCATAGTTTTTAATTATATCTTAAATACAAAAAAAAAAAAAAAATTACGTATGAGCATGGACATCCTGACGTATATTTTCAAAAAAGGAGATAAAACCCTGATAGAAAACTGGAGGCCGCTCAGCCTACTTAACTCAGATTTTAAATTGCTGACTAAAATTTTGGCAAAAAGACTGACTGCAGCAGCAATGATAGTTATCTCACGGGCTCAGACATATGCTATCCCTGGCAGACATATTCAAGATCACCTACTGCTAATCAGGGAAACTGTAGAATCTGGAAAAATTGGTAAGGTATATGGTTTCCAGGTCTCTTTAGACCAGGAAAACGCTTTTGATAAAATGTGTCATCTTTTTTGTGGAAAGTATTAAAACACTATCAAATTCCGGCTAATTTTATAGAATGGCTGCAAAGTATATATAATATATTCTGCCATGGTTATACTGGTGAGGCAAGGTTGGAAAGGACCTATAATACAGTTAAAAAGGGGAATGCGGCAGGGTTGCCCGCTCAGCCCTATTCTCTGTGATTTTTTCATGGATCCTTTATTATGTAAAATTAATAGTTCCACTCTGATACTACTGGTTCAGATTAATAATACTGATTTTCCATACAAAGCTATCTCATATGCAGATGACATGAGTGTTATTGTAAAGGACAACAGATCTCTCACTCACATAGTGGAATACTGTGCTGCTTTTGGTACTTCATCTTGAGCCTCTCTAAATTTACACAAATGTGTAGGTCAAAGATTGGATTAAGCCTCTAATTATTATAGTACTGTAGCGGTAATTGAAATAAAACCAGATCCTATTTCTATATTGGGAATCATATTTGGGCCAGGTAAGCTTGATGAACCGAATGGGAACAAAAAAATCAGATTCTGGCAAACAGAAGGTTATGTCTTGGAATAGATGGAAAATCAGTAAAAAGAAAATATTTTATCTCATAAAAACGTTTTTTGGTCCCAGTCTTTTTTTTTTTTTTTTTGACTAGTTATATTTCCCCCCTCCCAAGACAAGAGAGATGGAACTATTAAGTATTTTCTTTCAAGCTTGTTGGGGTAGCCACTTGAGCCCAATTAAACAAAATATATTATACCTACCATTGAAACAAGGTGGGTTAAAAATATGGTTAATCCAGTTTTGTTCTTTAATAGCTTTTTTTTCCTTTGTACTAATATAAAACCTTTGCTTGCCCATCCTACAACAGGGTGGGAGATGCTTTTGTTGCAAAAGTGTGGACATTGGATTAGTCTGTGGGATTCAGAGCATTGAGAAAATCTGTAGAAATCCCAAAATACCTTAGATGCACTTTTTTAAGAATTAAACAGTGGCAGATTACAGTCCAGCAGTTAACCAGTCTATCAAGAAAGCAACTATATTTTCACTTGCTAGCTACCATCTGTCGGGAAGAGGTCATATTTGGAAATTGTCCAACAGCACACACTGATATTAGTGAAATTGCTTAACAATACACGTATACCATACATATGTGGGATTTACATTGGATTGCTTGACATGGGAAAATAAATATAAAAGCAAATCACAAACATGAGAAAACTAAAGAACGCTTCTGCAGCAGACCTTTATGCATCCTGAAAGAAGAAACCATTCATCATCTGTTATTTTCCTGTTCTTTTATAATGGGTTTCTGGGACTTTCCAGCACTAAATTGGGGCTCACAGCCATGGAGCTCTATGAGAATCTAACGTATGGAGTTTTCTCCTTAGAATGGACTAGATGGCATGTTAGCACATTACAGCTGATAATGGTTATTCTTAAATGGAACAGTTGGGTAATACGTTGTGGATATACTTTACAACAGAAAGAGAGCAATTACATTGAGTTTTATAATAAAGTGATGCAAGACGTAAGAAACTGCTATATAAAAGAAAAACAGCAACTAGCTAGAAATGTTCTACTAGAATTATGGCAGGGGCTTCCATGGGATTTTCCTATCACTTAAACATACAGGAAACTGGGAAATGTTCATCATAATAATGACTTTGGGGCTTTTTTTTTTTTTTTTTTTTTTTAACTTTCCTTAGTTATTAAAATGTTTTAGATTCTTTCAATACACCTACCACGTATGTAATCAGGTCTGATTCTATATTCTGGATTATTTGACATGTGAAGTAACACTCTATACTTTTTATTTTTGCTTTCATAGTTTTTCCATTTCTTTTAAAGTGCGATGTAAACACAATTTTTGTGATTATTTCTGATGTTTTGTTGCAATAAAATTTCCCCTACTCTTTTCAAGAAGTGCCATGGGATCTTTAACATCCACCTGAACTAACAGGCAGATGGGACCTCGGTTTAACGTCTCATACGGAAGACAGATTCACATGTATTTTTATACCCACAGATATGCAAGGGGGGAGAAAAGACAGAACAGCAAGTGAAGGCAGAGAGACAGCAAGAGGCAGAGAACTGCGAAACCGTTGGAGTGATCAGTTCCTATGTCTCACAAGAAAATTTGATTGTGCAACCAGACGGAGAAGAGACAGAAAAGGAGAGGACAGAACAGACCCTTGAGTTAAAACTCTTTCTGCATAACAAATGGGGCAGGGCCTTATTCAACCCTGTCACATACTGCTAAGTGCTTATTGAGCATGCTCAGAACCTGAAATTTTAAAATTTAATAATTCCGGAACAGATTAATATTTTTTCACCAAACCAGAAAACAGCACATCTTTGGACCAGCCCATTTCTACCCTGGAATTTTCAGGCCAAAATTCCAAATCACCTGGGTGCTGCAGCTCTTGGGGGCTCATTCCTTTGTTCTAGAGACACAGGTTCTATGTCCCGCTTTGCAGCGATGACTGCACTTCATCCAACAACAGGGGCAGGTGCCCTGAGAGATGTGTTGTGACAGGTGGAGGATGACTGGAGGGTTGTCCAGAACTTCCAGCGCTTGCCCCTTTTCTATGATGTCCAGAAGCCAGGCGTCTGTAGTCACCTCCCTCCACTGCTCTAAATGAAAGGAGAGTAAGCCCCCTACAGCCACCCCTGGAGGTAAAGGTGGTTGGGGGATGTACAAGGAGTCAGGATGAGCCAGTGGGGGCAGCTCCTCCGGTTCCACCACCTCTATGTCCTTTTGTATGAGCACCTGGGGGCCATGGTAGGGCTGGCAAGGCCCTGGCTCCTTTACCCCTGCCTTGTCTGCAGTTTGGGCACTCTCCCCCAACACCAGCTGTGCGAAAGCACCCTTACCCTAGGTTGGGTATGGTAGAGGAAGTACACAGACTTCAAAGTCCTGCCCGAGGCTTGGAGATCTTTGAAAGTCTCCTGTACATCATGTCCAGACACCTTTTGCCCCCTAAATGGGGCATTAAGAATGGACTGTCAGACATCTGTGGCAAAGCCTGCCACCCTAGGCCACAAATACCTTCCAAGACAGATGCCAGAAACTGCAGCCCTGCCAAAAGCATCACAAAAATCATAAGCTGTGCAGAGCATTGCCCACATCAGCACCAACTATTAGAGCATTCAACAGTTCTTGCTTTGAGGTGCCCTCAGGCAAGGCTTGTGCAGCAACCTTAGCCTTCCTCCAGAGGGAGTTCAGATATTTCATCACATGGGCCTAGCAGTTAGCAATACAAAAGCCCAATGATGCAGAGGCATAAATCCTCTTGCCAATGATATCCAGATTCCTATCAGCAGGAAGGAAACTCAGGTGTTTAGGCACCCTAGGCCTGTCAGGGGCAGCATTAATCTCCGCTGAGCCTGCTTCAGGTTGTGTGGCATAAAACGATTTCTCAGAAGGGGCAGAATACATTCAATCTGCCTTCTGGGGGACAGCTGGTATACTGTTTGGTTTCTACCAAGCTGCATCAGTGACATCCTCTAATGCTGGGATCAGAGAAGGCACCACAATGGCAGGGGATTCTGGGAGCTCCAAGATCTCCAGCATGTTCTTCTTAGTGGTATCCTGCTCTTCTAATGCAAAACCCATGGCAGCCTGCATTTGCTGCATCACAGCGAAAAAAGTAGGGTCCTTTGGAAGGGACCATGGTGTGTTCACCAGTCTTCATTGTATATAGAGACTGCAGATCTGGTGCCAATTCAAATGGGCTCTCAGCAGAGTCGTCTGCCTCATCCTCCTCTTCCTGCATCATTAGATCGGGACTGTACTCCTATTCATCACTGACTGGTAAGGAGGGATTGTGCTGGCGATGTCGGTGAGGGCAAAGGAGGTGGCTGTGGCAAGGAGGTCCTTGTGGCATCAATGGGGATTGGCAGGAGTCCCAGTTAACAGAAAGACACGAGACCTGTCTGAGCACTGGCACCCCTCTGGTTGATGGGCAGGACTGGAGGAGTCGAAGGGGGAGGCAGAGTCCTGAAAGTAACATACTGGCCGTAATAGGCCCAGTATTGCCTACACCAAGCCTCGACCTTGGTGTCATTTCAACCGTCAGAGGAGCAGTCGACGCCGCTGGCGAAGAGGACAGCATTGAGGGGGAGATAGTACCTGTATGGCATAGGGGCAACCAGGAGCACACCATGGAAGCCTTCTTGTCCCAGTGCTTGTGACTGTGACTCCCAGACATTTTCTCCCCAGATGTCAACAACTGTGATTTAGTCGGCGCAGACAACACAGAATTCAGTTGGAATTCCTTCTCCATTCTAGTTGCAGAATTAAACAGTTGGCAGATTTTGCAGGCTTTCATGTTGTGGCTTATATGCCTAGGCAGCAGAAACAGACGTCATGGGAGTTGCTGGTTTAGATATTTTCTCTGCACTCACAGTATCGGAAAAGTTTAAATGCTTTTCTTCACGACATATTGGTCACTAAAAAACACTCTAAAAGTTATTACTTTTTTTGGGGGGGGATAAGGAAATAAAACGGTGGCAATATGCAGTGACATTTACTTAGCAGTCTGATGAGTTCAGATCAATAGCAGGAAAAGAAATTGAGAGATGAGGCTGCCCACATTTATGTATACACTGACATCTGATGTCATCATGGCCAGCCCAACAGACTTAGATTCATAGAATCATAGAAATTTGTCAGCAGAAAAGGACCCCACTGGCTCATCTAGTCTGCTTTTGTTCCCTCCCCATAGGTAGCCCTGACTCCACCACCTTACAACCCACTTCTGTGTCTCCCTTCCCTCTTTCCTGTCAGGGTACCTATCCATCCCTCTCTTGTTTAAACCCATGTACTTACCCCATGAACTCTTGAATCTCCACCCTCCCCCCACTGTTGATGCCTTCACCACCCCCTCCAGTAGTCCATTCCAGGGGCCCACCACCCTCACAGTGAAGTAGTGCCCTCTCATTTCCTCTGAATTGACCGCCCTGCCTTACAGCTACAAGCTGTGCCCCCAAGTTCTTGGATTGTCCTTCATCTTGAATATATACTCCCCCTTCCCTCACCTTGTTAATTCTCTTCAAGTATTTAAAAGTTTCAATCATATCCCCCGTCTCTCTCTCCTGGTTTCCAGTGGATATAGCAACTTCTTGCAAAAGTTTCCATGTGGTCCTAGTGCCTAGCAGCTATTCGTTCCAATGGTGTGGCCAGATGAAAAAGACATCCTGTTCCAGATTGTCCACAAGAGGCAAGTCTCCCACTTCTGGACTTCTTCCAAGGGAACACTGAGGAATACAGACATGTGCTGCAGCAAGGCTGAGAAAGAGGTAAAGTTCCCTGGTATGGAACGCTGTCCAAGGCACTGACCTCCTGTCTACACTGGGACGATGATGTTGAGGAGGCCTCAGAGACAGAAGTGGAAAACATTGTTAGGCTTCATTCAGGAGTATGGACGACGTACTTCAACATGGTGAAAACCCCCGACAAAAGCTTTGGAAGCCAGCCCTCAATCCTAGAGTCCTTCAAAGGGTTTTCCTCCACAGTTGCGGAGAAGGTGGCTCCGCTCGACACAGTACTGCTGGCAGAGCCAGCGGGATGCCCACTGGATGATGCATCACCAGCTGCATCATAAGATGTGCCCATGGCTAGTGCAGTGTAGTCAGAAGCGTCAGTCAACCTTGACCCTGACAAATGTCCCTAAAGCCCACTGCTGCCATGTCATTATTCTCACACTTTCAACAGGCTCGACACTGACAGTAAATGGTGGTGACTGTCAGCGTTGAGGCCATCTCAGCCTCATGTTTCGACCCTCAAATCAACTACAGCCCAATAAGGGAAGCACTGTGTGTACCAACTACTTGGCTACAGTGGCAACCACAGGTTAAACTGGAGTTGGAATGACAGGCAAATGCACTGGCATGGGGTTCAATCAAGGACATGACAGAGCCCAACCCATCCTGTGAGAGGCCTCCAGCACCATCGGTGTGTGGGTGAGCCCTCCTCTGACTGGTGGCCAACAGGTTTGACTGGGACCACCTTGGGTACGTCCATCTTTGACAGCTCGGTCGGTGGCTCCTTTGGGGTGTTCACCAGAGTGATTACTGTTTTTTTTTAACGGGAATGACCGTGACCAAAGTCAAGTGCTCTGGGATCTTAAAGATCTGAAAGAGCAAGAATGTTCTCTCTCACGTAAGACGGTGGGGCTTTTTCTTCTGCTTCAGATGGTACATGGGACTCTAATCATCGAAAAAGTACATACAAACATATGAAGAAGCCAGCAGAAGAAGGCCATTTGGTCTATCAAGTCTGCTCGTACTGCAGGGTCCACAGCTTGAGCTAAAGTCCCTGTCCTCCCATCCTCCCTTCCCATGATCCTTACCTTCCCCCTATGCCTATCCCAGCCTCTCTTAAAGCTGCCCACTGTCTTTAATGAGATCATCTCTTCCGGCAGTGCATTCCAAGTGTCCACCACCCTCTCTGTGAAGAAGTGCTTCCTGACCTCCCTCCTAAACCTCCCACCCTCCAGCTTAAGACTGTGCCCCCTCATGTTATGGTCATCACTCAGCTTGAAGAGACTCTCCTTATCAACCTTACTTATCCCTTTCAAGTACCTGAAGGTCCCAATCATGCCCCCGCCCCCGTCTTACAGGGAGTACATGTTCAGTGCCCTCAACCTCTTCGCGTATGCCTTGCCCTGTTGACTGGCTATCATCTTTGTAGCCCTCCTCTGGACCTTCTCCAGCAGGTTAATGTCTTTTTGAGGTGTCTGCACCAATACTGAACTCCATACTCTAGATGTGACCTTACCAGTGACATGTACAAGGGCAGTATAACCTCCTCTCTCCTACTACTCATCCCCCCTAGATATGTATCCCAGCATCTTGTTTGCCTTTGCTGCTGCTTTCCTGCACTGTGTGGAGTGTTTCAGGTCACTAGTGATCATCACTCCCAGGTCCTTCTCCTCCTTTGATGCAGATACTCAGACTCCACCCAGGTAGTACTCTGTCATGGGATTCTTGGCTCCAATATGCATAACTTTGCATTTCCAAGCATTGAAGCCAAGCTGCCAGATCCTGGACCACCTCCCCAGCTTTTCCAGATCTTCCTGTAGGTCCTGTATCCCTTCAGCTGTGTCCACTCTCCCACAGAGCTTGTTGTCATCTGTGAATAGGCACATTTTGCCTTTAATGCCATCCCCAATGTCAATGATGGAGACACTGAACAACAAGTAGAGTAAAAAGAAGAATTCCTGAAACTCCTGATGGTCCAGAAGAGTGATTGGCCCCACAGGCAGTTCATAGGCAGGAAGAGGCTCCAACATCAGGGATTCCCCAACTGCTGCAACCTCCTTCATGGCTTGTAAGTGTGCCACCAGACCTGTGGCCACAGAGGCCTTTATTTCCTGAGTCCTACCTTAGAGGAAGCGCAGCCTGACAGCAGGTACAATTTCCCACATTATTCTGTGGTTCTCAACTAATAGGCCACAAGCACTGTGGTTGGTGATGAACATTTTGTGCCTGCATAACAGGCATGTCTTGAAGCTGTATTTCTTACATTTCATCCCGGAGATCTTTGGACAAGAAAGACCTGGCACAGAAAAAGAATGAGCCAAGTAAGAAAAAAACAAACTTTTTAGCCCCCCAAAAATTATGAAAATAGGTTGAAAACGCTAGAATCCTCTATTTACTGCAGAAACTGTGAATGAGGATACCTGTCCCTTCCAGTGGAACAAATAATCTGAGGTCAACAGGGGTGGAGCTGGAGGATTACACCTCAGGTGGTGGGAGGAAATAGCTTGAAGATGTTACGGTAATTGAGCAGGCTCAGCGGATACCGCCCAAGTTAGTTAGAATTATTGTTTCTTTACTGCAGTTCCACCATGGTTATTGTGAGCCAAATGTAACACAATAAAAATAATAAGTCTAGGAACCAAAGCAAAAGATGCAAAGGTTAAAACAAAACAAAAACAGTGTGGGAACTGTGAGCACTTGGATTAAAATATTCAATTTTTACTAATAACTAAACTTAGCCAAACTAATTGGTGCAGTGATGATCAGGGCAATCACCTGCTTCAGCAGAAAATTGCAGTTATGCAAGAACTTATCATAAAGTACAGTTACGCAAGAACTTACCATAACAGTAGATCTTCGAGAGAGAGGCTCTTGCAGTAGATAATTACATACAGGACTGATGTCGGCAGGACCCCACGGAAAAATTTCTAGCCAGCAGTCCCTGATGAGGGACCGCCTCGACAGGTGACCGGCGTCAGGAGACGTCGGTATAAAGGGGCGGTCCCGGATGCCCGCCTTCCAGTTCTTTCCTGCCACAGGCCAAAAGAGGCCGGACGAGAGAAGTGATATTTCCTCACTGGAAAAGGAGCTGAAAAGCCTAGGGGATGGAGGGTGGATAGATATTACCTACTGCAAGAGCCTCTCTCGAAGATCTACTGTTAAGGTAAGTTCTTACGTAACTGTACTATCTTACTTCGAGAGGGCTCTTTCAGTAGGTAATTAAATACAGGACTGAATCCCAAGCAGTCTGGAACAAGGAGAAGCACTGGGAAGAGGAAATCTACTCCAAGTAGTAGCTCTAGCTGTGCAAGCTTTAAGATAAGAGGCCTTGCAGAACAGCCAGCCCGAAGCCTGCTCTAAGGCGAGAGGCAATATCCAAACTGTAGTGTTTAATAAAGATATGGACGGAAGTCCAGGTGGCGGCAGCACAGATATCTGCCGCTGACACATTCTTGAAACAAGCCGCTGAGGCAGCTACTCCTCTGGTGGAGTGGCCTCTTACTTGACCCGGCAGGGTCTTGTTGTACTTGTCATAACAGAAAGTGATGCAATGAGCCAACCATTTAGATAGGCATTGCTCAGAAACAGCATTGCCTTCTCTTTTATGAGCAAAAGAGATGAACAGTTGATCAGTCTTTCTGAGATCCTTCGTCCTGTTGGTGTAGTATCTCAGAATCCGGTGAACGTCCATAGTATGGAGTAAATACTCCCCCTGATTAGAGTACTGCGTAAAAGAGGTGGGTAACTCTATGGACTGATTTAGAGTAGACTCCGCTACCACCTTAGGGAGAAACTTAGGGTTAGTGCGCAGAGCAACACATTCCATGTGAAAAATCAAGTATGGCATTTTATACATCAGGGCCTGGAGCTCGGAGATTCTCTGAGCAGAAGTAATGGCCACCAGGAACAGTGTCTTCCATGAAAGGAACTTCAAGTCTGCTGAAGCTGCCGGTTCAAAGGGCGGCAGAGTAAGTTTCTCGAGAACAAATTTCAAGTGCCAAGGGGGTCTCAGATGGAGAACCCCTCTGAGAAAGGTCTTAGAGACCTCCAGTTGAGCAAATATCTTGTCTGCAAAGGGGACATGATAGGCCGAGATGGCCCCCATGTGGACTTTCAGAGAAGAATGACTGAGACCCAGGTCGAAAAGATGGCGTAGGTACTCCAGCAGAAGCCCCGCTGAGCAGGAAAAGGGTTCCACGTCCTTAGAAGCAGCCCAGATAGTGAACTTTTTCCACTTCATGGCGTAGGTAGATGTAGTGGAGGGTTTTCTAGCCTCCACCAAAATCTCCGCCACTTGGGGAGAAACCCCAAACCGGGATTGAGCTAAGTCTGCAGGAGCCATGCATGCAGCTGAAGAGATTTGAGGCCTGGATGGACCAGGTCCACTGATCCTGGGTCAGCAAACCTCGTGATAGAGGAAGAGGAAGAGGATGATCCTCTGAGTATTGTTGTAGAAGAGAGAATCAAACTTGCCTGGGCCAGAAAGGAGTAATCAGAATCATTTGTGCTCCTTCTGAAGCTAGTTTCTGTAAGACTCGTGGGATAAGTGGAATTGGGGGAAAGGCATAAACGAATCTGTCCTTCCAGTCTAGAGACAGCGTCTCTCCAGAAAGCGCCTCGCTCTGGAACGAGTGAGCAGAAGACGGGAAGCTTTGCGCTTAGAGGGATGCAACAGGTCGGACCTGTGGTGTTCCCCAAAGTCAGAAGATACTGTCTAGGAACCCTTTGGTCTAGTTCGACTGTGAGCCAGAGCAGATGCAGCCGACTTAGCCTGCCTGCCAAGGTGTTGTCGACTCCCAGAACATGAATTGCCGTGAGGTGAAGGTCGTGTTGTGTTGCCCAATCCCAAACCCTCATTGCTTCCCTGCAAAGAGGGTAGGACCAAGTCCCCCCCTGTTTGTTGATGTACCAAACCATGCACATGTTGTCCATCTGAACGTCTAGGTGGCCGGGAAGGATGTATGGGTGAAGGGCTTGGACAGCGTACAACATTGCCCGAAGCTCGTGCACATTGATGTGGAGTGTCTGTTCGAGCTTGGACCAAGAGCCCTGGGTCCGGTGGGGACCTAGATGGGCTCCCCAACCTTCACCCGAGGCATCTGTGGTTAGAGTCTGGGAGGGGGGAGGACGAAAGAAAGGAACTACCCGAAACAGGTTCTCTCGCACCATCCACCACTGCAAGTCTCGGAGCATCGGCGAGGAGACTAGAACTGGGTGATCTAAGTCGTCCACTACCTGATCACATTGGGAGCGGAGAGTCCACTGAGAGACTCATGTGAAGCCGAGCGCGAGGAACTGTCAGGATAGCAGCCGCCATGAGCCCGAGAAGACGAAGGACTGACCCTGCACTGACACGCCTGCGGCCGGACAACAGACTTATTTGAGTCTGGAGGGTGGACGCCCGGTCCAGTGGCAGGAAGCCCCAGCCAATGGTCGTGTCTAGAATCGCCCCGATAAACTGTAGTCTCTGAGATGGGATCAAGTGAGACTTGGAATGGTTGATGGTAATACCCAGGCAGGCAAAAACCTGCTGGGTAAGGATGAGGCAGCGCAGGAGTTCCTCCCTGGACGAGGCCGCCAGGAGCCAATCGTCCAGGTACGGGAAAACCTGCACTCCCCCGCTACGCAGGTAGGCCGCCACCACTGCCAGGCATTTGGTAAACACTTGGAGCGCCGAGGATAGGTCAAACGAAGTGCCTTGAACTGGTAGTGGTCCCCCTGGAACGCGAAACGAAGATATTTGCAATGAGACGGGCGAATGGAAATGTGCAGGTATGCATCCTACATATCCAGGGCACATAGCCATTGACCCGACCGAAGGACGGGCAGAAGGCTCTGCAACAAGAGCATTCTGAACCTTTTGTATGCCACAAAAAGATTCAAAGAACTGAGATCTAGAACAGGTCTGAGATCTCCCGTCTTCTTTGGGACCAGGAAGAAATGGGAATAGTAACCAGTCCCTTGAAGATGAAGGGGGACAGGTTCTATTGCTTCTTTCAGTAGTAGAGCTGAAATCTCCTCCTGGACCAAGAGAAGATGTTCCCGTGAATATGACAACTTTGGGGGGGTGGGGGTGGTGAAGTGGTTTCTGTAGAAACTCTATCGAGTGTCCTTCTGCGATCAGCTGGAGCACCCAAGAATCTGATGTTATCCTCTCCCATCCCGGAAGGTGGAGGGAAAACCTCCCTCCTACCAGTTCCTCCGGGGAGTCCGGAGGCTGTGGGAGAGGGGAGGAGTCAGGTGGTGTGGGGCAGAGCTGCAGCTGAAGCACCCGCTGCTTTTTGGGTCGGGGGGCTTACCAGCTGTGGGGGCTCGATGTTTTGTGGTCCGCCTTCCCTGGGGTTTCACCTTGGGCCAATTCCATCTGCGAAAGGGACGGCGCTGCGGCTGGTGGGGGCGGTACATGGAGTCAATGGACTTCAATGCCATCCCTTTCTCCTGCAAATCGGTGATGAGGTCCTTGACATCGCCACCGAAAAGCACCGACCCCCGGAAGGATGCTTCCTGGATAGCGGATTGCACTTCCGGGACCAACCCTGACACACGGAGCCAAGCATGACGACGTAGGCCTACGGCGAAAGCTGAGCTCCGTCTAGCAGTGTCCACTGCATCGTAGGTTGCATGAAGCATGTCTCGACTGGCCAAACATGCAGAGCGGACAAGATCAGCCAACTCCTGCTTGACTTGAGAGTCCGGCAGGGAGTCCAGTTTGGCTTCCACCTGAGTAAGAATGGCCTTCTGGTAGTCCCCCATATGGCCGACATAGTTCAGGGCCCTAATCCCCAGCATGGAGGAAGCAAAGATCTTCTTTCCATACTGGTCCAGTAGGCGGGATTCTTTGTCAGGTGGCGACGAGCTGAGATGTTTTGGGTTAACCGACCGGCCATGAGCGGCGCTAATCACGACCGAGTCAGCACGAGGGTGAGAATCTAGAAAATCAACACCCTCGGGAGCCTGGAATAGACTGGTCGACTTCCACGGAAGTGAGGCTAGAGCCGATGGCTGCTTCCAGATGGTGGTAACAAGGTCGGTGTGAGGCTCTATCCAGGGTGGCACCGAAGTAGGAGCTGTGACGGGCAGATCCAGATGCTCGGCGAGTTTCAACAGCTGAGGGCCTGGTTCCAAGGAGTGCCACTGATGAACCTCCTGGATTTTCCTTAGCAACTCCGCAAAAGAAGGATCTTCAGGAGGAGACTTCGGAGGAGTCCTTGGCCTGGGCTTCGACGGAGAGCGTGGCTCGTCATCCCTTTCGGAGCAACCGTCTGAGGAATCAGAGGAGTCCGAGGGTGAAGAGGAAAAAGACTCCCTTTCCCAACCCGGGGGAGGAACGGACCCCTTGGGAAGCACCCGAGGAAGCGTATCCTGCCCCGCCTGGACACAGATGGAGAGCCCGGGAGTCCGGAGGTGGTGAGGGAGGCCCGCCGGACGGACGGGAACCTGAGACGGCACCGTCATCGGTAGGCGGCTCTCCACCTCCCTGGTGAGCTGAGCCTTGGCCTCAGCCCACCAGGAGGCCAGAGTCTCCTGCAAATCCACCGGCGGCTGTAGGGACAGTGGAGGAAGAGGAGGAGGGGGATAAGGATATGGGTTGTACCCATATGGAGAGTATCCAAACCCGCGTTGGAAAGACCGGTGTCGGGTACTGTGGTCCCGGATACACCGGCGTCAGATAGGACGGAGGGTATCCAGGAGCTGGAGGAGCTGCCGGAGCAGACAGCCCGGCCGGCGGCCTCACGGGCGGATCCAGGTTGGAGGGCCCGGTGGCGGGGTGACATCCAGAAGCGGGATGTCAGCCAGAGTCAGTAAAACCGGCGTCGGAGGCCACGCCGGCAGAGGCACCGGCGTCGGAGGTGCCGGCATCGGAACCGGCATCCGGGGAGCTGACGTCAGATCCGGCACACCTATAGGAGGATGGTCCGACGGAGGAGGAATCCCATGTCACCCAGGGATGGAGGGGAAAAATCCCCGGGGTCGGGCTGGGGGGACTCAGGGTCCCCGGATGGCAGCGAAGGCTGCAGAAAACCGTGGACAACGGATGTGGGCAGGTCCGTCGTCAGTTCTTTCGCCGACCGGACGTCGGACGAACCGATGTGCGGTTTAACAGAGAGCTCCCGGCTGGCACCAGAGGAGCCGACTTATGGGAGCCTTCACCAGAGGCAGACCGAGAGGAAGGATCAGCCTGGTCCGGCGGAAGAGGAGCCAAGCGCCGCCCCGAAGGGTCGTGTGCCTTACTGGCTTTCTCCGCGCGGATGTCGGAGGAGCCGACGTCCGCTTACTGAGTCGCCTTCACGCTTCAGTAGGCCGCAGTTACGGTCAACCGGGATGGAGGCTCCAATTGCCCGGAGGCGCCCAAAGGCCCGGCGAGCCAGACTGGCGGGCCGATGCCCTCGGTAACCTCCGAGGCGGCTGCCGAGGGCAGTCCCAGAGGGGACGTTACCCGAGTCCCGGCGACTCCAGAGGGAGACGTGATGGAGGAGCCCTTGTCCCAGTGCCTCTCCTTGTCTTTCTTCTTCCGATGGCCTTCGGGGGAAGTGGACACCTGCCTCAGTTTTTTGAGCTCCTTCTCCATCGAACTCATCTTTTTCTTCAAGATGTGGGCTTCCAGGGATTGCTGCCGCCTTTTCCGGGCAGCCGCGATGAAGCTGAGGCAGTGCTGGCACTTCTTGACCGGGTGATCGGGCCTAGACAGAACAGGCACAGGGAATGGCCGTCCTGTGCGGGAGCTGGCGACGATTGAGTCGCACTTATTTTGTGCTAGAGAGGGAGGGAAGCATACACCGACACAATGACCTTGACGACTGTTGAAAAAATCAGAATTATTCGGTAAAAACTGACGAAGGAAGGCTGACTAAGCAACAAACTTTTCCGCGAGGCGCTGCACGAACTAACGGCGGGAAAGAACTAGAAGGCGGGTGTCAGGGACAGCCCCTTTATACCGACGTCTCCTGACGCCGGTCACCTGAAGTGGGAGCGGTCCCCGCCAGGGACTGCTGATCAAAAATTTTTCGTGGGGTCCTGCCGCAGACGCCAGTCCTATATGTATCATTTACTGCAAGAACCCTCTCGGCAAGATCAGTATCTCGAGAGAGGTTCCTGCAGTAGGTTCACATATAGGACTGCGCCTGGTGTCAGGTCCATACGTCAAACATGTAGATAGCAATCATCAGCGGGGACCACCCCAGACGTCAGGCGTCGTGACATCAGCCCGACTATAAAAGGGGCGTGCCCGCTCTCCGGTTCTTTTCCAGCGGAGACCTATAGAAAGGCAAGGATGAGACTGGAGTAAAAACTCCTCAGACCCTGCTTCCACTCTAGTCCCGAAGGGCTTGAAAGGATGGAAAATAAGGATAAAACATCCAAAAAGTGGGGGAAGGAGGGAGGGAAACTAGACCTACTGCAGGAACCTCTCTCGCAGATATACTGTTATGGTAAGTTCTTACGTAACTGCAATATCTTACTTCGAGAGGGTTCCTGCATTAGGTCTTCACATATAGGACTGAATACCAAGCAGTCTCAGACAAAAACAAAAACATAGGTGCATCCGGGAGGAGGAAGAGAAGTCGCCATGAGAAAGCACGACAGGAGGCCTTGCAAGACTGCAAGACCAAAGCCAGTTCTATGCCAAGAGGCAATGTCCAGACTGTAATGCTTAGTGAAAGTGTGAACAGACGACCATGTGGCCGCTGCACAGATCTCTGCCGTGGACACATTCCTAAAAAAGGCAGTAGAGGTTGCCACGCTATGAGTGGAATGGCCTTTTACTGCCCCCAGAAGGGATGTCCCATATTTCGTATATGAAAAATGGATGCAGTTAGCTAGCCATTGAGAGATGGTTTGCTTGGATATAGCCTTGCACTGGCACTGTGAAGCGAAGGCTACGAACAGTTGGCTCGATTTCCAAACCTCTTTAGTCCTGTTCGTGTAGTACCTCAGAATCTGGTGCGCATCAAGGGTGTGCAAAAAGTGTCCCCCCCCACTGGAATATTGTGGATAGTACACTGGTAATTCCACGCTCTGGTTCAAAGCGGTTTCCGAAACCACTTTGGGTAAAAAAGAAGGATTAGTCCGAAGAACTATTCGATCCTTATGAAAAATCAAATAAGGTTCTTTACAGACAAAAGCCTGTAATTCAGAAATCCTTCTGGCCGAAGTAACTGCGACTGAAAATACAGGTTACTCACCTGTAACAGGAGTTCTAGGAATGGTATATGTTGTTCATCCACACTCATTGGCAGTATCCTTGCCGCTTTAAATCTTGCCGGAAGGTCTTCAAGCTTGCTCCTCCCACCCACCCGGGTGGTATAACTCTCGGCTCCGCCCCATGACGCCAGATCTGGCCCGCTGGAAGCTCAGGTTGTGCGTCGAAGCCGGGGAGGTCGGGTGGGTCGTGTGGATGAACAACATATACCATTCCTAGAACTCCTGTTACAGGTGAGTAACCTGTATTTAGGGACATGGATATGTTGTTCATCCACACTCATTGGCAGACTCCTAGCGTTCTCCGGGAGGAGGGAGGCAAGACCATCTACCATATACTTACTTGGGAAAGAGAGACTGGAGAACCTGAGGCCCCAAAACCAGCATCCCGGCGTGACTCAAGGTCGATGTGGTAGTGGTAATGAAGGTGTTTGCTGACTTCCAGGTAGCAGCCCTGCAGATTTCCTGGATAGGGGCGTCCCTGGAAGCAGCCCCATTGCAGCAGTATGGCGGTAGAATGAGCCTTACCTCTGGGAGGCTCCATGCCGCTAACTTATAGCAGAGATCTATGCAGGAGGTTACCCACCTGCTTATCGTCCGCTTGGCTGCAGGTCTGCCAGATGCGGCTTCAGCGTAGGTGACAAACAGCTGACGAACCTCTCCTCAATTTCAGCTGCAGGCTCCTTATAATAAGCGAGCCTTCTAGGATCCAGAGTATGGAGCCTATATTCGCCTCCGAGGTGTGATTGGGGTAGAACACCGCAGAGTCACACCTGGTTAAGGTGAACTCCGACACCACCTTCGGAAGGAATTTCGGTGGGGGCGAGGACAACCTTGTCCCTGTGGAAGACCAGGTAAGGAGACTCGATGGAAAGCGCCTGAGCTCTCCCATCCTTCTGCTGACGTGATAGCCACCAAGAAGGCGGCCTCCACGACAGGTGAGAGAGCACACCTGTGCATAGGTTCGAATGGCTTGCCCATGAGCTTTGCAGTACCAGCAGTAGATCCCACGGAGGTGGGGGTTCCCGACTGAGGGAAATGTGATCAAGGCCTTTGAAAAAGCCAGACCACCTCCTCCTGCGCCACTCGACTGCTTCCCGCCCGCGCCGTAAGCAGAGATGGCTGCCAGGTGCACCCTTAGGTGCTCGACCTAAGCCCTTGACTAGAAAGGACCATAATAGTCCAAGATGCTTGCTAAGGAACAGGAGGAAGGGTCCAAGCTCCTTGTTCTGACACCAAATGGAAAACCTTTTCCATTTGAAGGCATAGCATTTTCTGGTCGATTTCACGGGACGCCCAACTACATTGAGGACCTCGCCGGAAAGACCCAAAGCCTGGAACTCTAGCCGCCAGGAACCAGGTCATAGGTGCAGGGATTGAAGGTCCGGATGGAACACCTTCCCCTGATTGACTGAGAGCAGGTCCGGGCGAGCTGGAAGCTGCCGAGTCCTGGAGCTGAGACTGAGGAGATCTGGTACCAGAACTGGCGAGGCCAGTCTGGGGGCTATCAGAATCACCTGCGCCTTGTCCCTCCTCGCCTTGAGAAGCACCTGTGGATCAAGGGAATGGGGAAAGGCGTAAAGAGGCTCGGGGTCCATTGCTCGAGAAGGCATCCCCTGCAGCGAGCCCTGCTGAGGGGGCGGGCATGGAACAGACTCAGCTTCGGCATTCTCCATGGAGGCAAACAGGTCCACCTGAGGTGGCCCCAAAGGGAGAACAGATGCTGTACTACCTCCGGTGGGAGAGACCACTGGGATGCAGCCCCATCCGGCTCAGGGCATCGGCCAGGGTGTTGGAGGCTCCTGCCACGTGAATGGCTAGGAGATCCGCCTCCAGGCTGCGCACGAGTGACCAATGCGAGAGCTTCCTTGCATAGAAGCATGGAGCGGCCCCCGCCTCGGCGGTTTAGATAGTACATGGTCGTGGTATTGTCCGCCTGGACTCGGACCACTTGACCCTGGAGGAACGGAGCAAAGGCGGAGAGCTAGCGGACCGCTCGAGCTCCAGCAGGTTGATGTGGCATCGACTCTCTGGGACCAGAGGCCATGAGCCCGGTGAGCCCCAGAATGGGCACCCCAACCCATCAGAGAGGCATCGGTCGACAGAGAGACCGCTGCTCGGGCGGACGAACGGGATGCCCTCCTGCAAATGATCTGGAACGGTCCACCACTGAGAGCATTCCACATCCCTGTGTCACCGGCACAAGCTGGTCCAAGGGATCGCAGCTGCAGACCACTGGCTGGCCAGTCCCACTGAAGGGGACGCGATGTTCCAGCGGGCCCAACGGACCACGCTGGTACAGGCCGCCATGAGACCCCGAGGCGCAGGGAAGTCCCGGGTAGGGCGCATTGCCCAACCAGAAATGATCGGGCAAAGGAGGAAAGAACCTCGCCCTGTCCGCGCCGGAGCCCGCGCTTGGCTCGAAGAGAGTCGAGCTGCGCCTGATGAATAAAATCACCTGCTTCGCCTCGAGTTCGACTTGGCCTCGCTGATAAGGAGGCCCAGTTGAGAGCAGACCTGGAGGGCCAGATCTCTGACCACTCCGCCTCCTTCCTGGGGAGCTGCTATCAGCCAGTCCTCCGGTGCAGGTACACCGACCCCTCGCCACGAGGAATGCTGTCACCACTGCCATGCATTTGGTGAAGACCCTGGAGCTGGAGACAAGCCAAGGGCATGGCTTGAATCAAGAGAGATCCTTCTGCTCGGAAGCGAAGGAATCTCTGGTGAGACGGACGGATAGGGACGTGAAAAAACGCGTCCTGCAAGTCCAGAGAGCAGAACCACACGCCGCGTTCCAAGGATGGTATTATCTGAGCCAGAGTGACCATCCTGAAGGTTCGAGACCTTAGGAACTTGTTTAGGTCGTGTAGGTCGAGAATGGGGCGCCAGCCCCCCGTCCGTTTCGGAACCAGGAAGTACCTGGACACAAACCCTGGGTCTGAAAGAGGGTCCACCACCTCTCTTACCACCTCCTTCTGGAGGAGGAGAGTGATGTCGGCTCGACGAGCCGCCAGTGAGGCTGGGGATCCCGAAGCCCCCCGAGGGGCGACGGCTCTGAAGGGTGGTGCCTGCTCGAATTCCAGAGGCAGGCCTCTTCCCACCACCTCCAAGACCCACCTGTCCGTGGTAACAGCGGACCAGGCGGAACGGAAGTGCCGGAGCCGTCCCCCCACGGGGGGACCCAGGGGTAAGGTGACGGGGATGGGGGCGACACCCCTCAGCCCGTCACTGGGCAGGCTTGGAGGAGGGACCGGCCGAGGGACCTCCTGGGCCCTTTCCTCCCTGCCTCCTGTTAGAGGAAGCCGGCGGCTTGGGTTTGGGATGCCATACGAGCCTGCTGGCTCTGACGTTGCTGGGCCGGGCGCTGGGGGGGCAGAAGGACAAAGGGCTTAGGCTGTGGTTTGCGTCTTTGTCCTTCTGAGCGGAAGAGACCGAGTCCAAGGTAGCATTGACTTCTCGATCCTCTGCAGGTGACCTTCCACCCAGGGTCAAGAGGTCAGTCCCTCAAAAGGGAACATCCGCCAACCTTGTGCTGGGTATCCAAGTAAAGGTGGATATCCTCAGCTAGCCCGCCGACGAGACAGCCACTTTGCGGCCGCCACCTGATCTAGCACATGAGTCCCCAAGTCCAAAGCAGTCTCGAGCTGCTGTTTGGCCACTGCTCCTGCCCTGGTCCCGCACCTGCTTAACCGTAGTCTGCAGATCGGGCGGAAGATGAGGATGACCTCATCCAGGAGCCCAACAGGGCATGGGAAAAATGTGCCATGAGGACGGCCGAACTGGCCTGACGGCCGAGAGAGGACGCAGCGTGACTTTCGCCCGACATAGTCCAATTTCTTGGACTCCTTGTCAGGAGGTTTGTCCACATCCCTGGCGCCAGCCGGGCCGGAAAACGCTGTCGGTAACCAACCCTCAGCAGAGGGTGTTCAAAACCGGACAAGGAACCGGTAGGGACCGGTGATACTTCCTGGCCATCCTGGCCGAAGGCGCGGGCAGGAAGCAGGCGCCAAAGTTCCAGTGCCGACCCACTATGGCCTCGCCACATCGAAAGGCCTCCGTCGGAAACTCGGTCCAGAATCTCCGTGAGGGGATACCTGGCCCGCTTGGAAACGGGTTCAGCCCATCCCGGTAGACTCCGAGATGAGTCAAGCAGTCCTAGGAAGGACGACGGGCTATCGTCCATTGACTGACTCTCCTGAAGACTCCAAGTCCAGTCGCTTGGAGAAGAAGGAGGAATCGCCTTCGACTCGGAAGAGTCCTCAAGAGCTGCCTCTGGCCTGAGCCACCCTTCACCTGCCGAGGTCGGTCGGGAGTGAGGGTAACTGACAGCCGATGGGGTAAACCCTTCAGCCGACCGAGAATCTTTGGTCGGAGCCCCAATTGGTGGCTGTGGAGGCGGAGGTTCCACCGAATCGGTGGAGCAGCTGGTTTTGGCCGAACAACCGCCTGGTATAGGCCTCGGACAAGTCGAGGGGTTGTGCGGCCGCTCCGTGACACAGTTACTTAATGGCCGGGGGCCGGAGTCGGCTTATTCCCCGCCAGGAGGAGTTGTTGCAACATAAGGTCTCGCATCCGACGACTTACGCCGCCTCCTCATCCGAGGAGGAGGACGAGGACGAGCGGCGACGCCGCCATCACGGAGTCGAGACCGAGACCGCCTTATGACGGTGGGAACGCTGGACCGCCAAGAGGTCCGAGACCGAGACCGGAGTCCCGGAATTTCGGGTCGGTGCGGGAGGTGTCGGCCGGAACCGCACTCCTTCGCTCGGAAGGTCCATCCGAGGGCTCGGAACCGGAGGCACAGGCGAGCCCACGGATCCTCAACTCTCCCGGGGAACCAGGGAGAGGGAATCTGCTGCTAAAGGCGACAGCTCTGTCAATGGGTCGAGAAAATCTCGACTTCATCAGTGGGAGTCTCGGTCAACTGACCTGGACGGGACACCGTGAGGCCAGTGGCCGGCCGAGCGGTCGACCGGGCCGACGGTCGACGGCCCGGGGAGAGGGACCTTTCCCGCTCCCAAGAGCGTCGACGGAGGGACTTACCCTTGTCCCTCTTTTTGGACCGAGAATAAGGTCCAGCAGACGCAGGCCCTTCTCCTTTAGTGGAGAGGGACAGACAAAGCTCCTTAAAGGAAGCCGTGTAGGAAGAACCCAGAGAGAGCGGGATAAATGCCGCGGCCGAGGAAGATACGGCCCGCGCCGCCTCCTCTTCGAGGGCGACCATCCGGCCGAGCTGATCCGCCGAAAGTCATCAGCCGCGACACCGCCGACCGGGCTCCTTGGATTTCACCGGAGGGAACGCTCGGACGGCCAGTTGCAATCGGGCAGCACGGTCTCTCGGTGACGAGGCCGAGAAAGATGAGCACAGGTCGCAAGCCTGCGGGTCGCGGCTCAAGGCCTAAGCAGTAGACACACGTGGAGTGTGGATCCGTCCAGACATCTTCTGCCCGCATGGGCATCTCCAACTGGAGTCGATTTGTCCATCGCAGCCGCGAGGGATCAAGACTGAAGTCTTTTGCAAATATTATTTTAAATCCGCAAACGGAGAAATAGGAACCAGTCGTGAACGCAGAGCGTTAAGGAGGGAACCTGAGCTTCCAAGCGGTAAGGAAGATCTGGCGTCATGGGGCGGAGCCGAGAGTTATACCACCCGGGTGGGTGGGAGGAGCAAGCTTGAAGACCTTCCGGCAAGATTTAAAGCGGTAAGGATACTGCCAATGAGTGTGGATGAACAACATATCCATGTCCCTAGAAATAAGGTCTTTCAGGAAAGGAAGCGTAAGTCGCAGGAAGAAGATGGTTCAAACGGGTAAAGTCAGCTTCTTGGGCATGAAATTCAGGTCACAGGGATGACAAGGATTCTGGATCAGAGGTTTTAAATGAAGGCTGCCCTTCAGAAAGGTTTGGGCAACCTCCAGCTGAGCCAAGGTTTTGCCCTCCACTGGGAGGTGGTAGGCCGACACTACAGAAAGGTGGGCCTTAATGGAGGAGTAGCCAAGGCCTGCCTCAGACAGATGTGCGAGGTACTCTAGAACCTGGGAAGCCGAGCACGAAAATGGATCCCAGCACCTTGCTTGGGCCCATATCGTGAATCTCTTCCACTTCATTGCGTAAGCAGACCTGGTGGAGGGTTTTCTAGCCTCCACTAGAATTTGCGCAATCTTCGAAGATACCCCATAACGAGAAATCGCTATGTCCACAGGTGCCACACATGAATGTGGAGAGACTGAAGGCTTAGATGCACCAGGGTGCCCTGCTCCTGAGTCAGAAGGTCGTGGGAAATGGGCAAAAGAACCAGAGGTTCCAGTGCCAAATGTTGCAGCAGAGGATACCAAATTTGGCAAGGCCAAAGTGAGGCAATGAGGATGGCGTGAGCTCCCTCCTGTTGAGGTTTCACCAAGACCTTCTGAATGAGAGGAAAGACGTACAGAAACCTCACTGTCCATGACAGAGATGGCGCGTCTTGCCAAAAAGCACCATGCCCGGGAACGAGTGAGCAGAAGACAGGTAGTTTTGCGTCGTATGGGGAGGCTAGCAGATCCATCTCTGGCTGACCCCAGCGAAGAAAGAGATCTTCGACCACCTCTGACTTTAACTCCCACTCGTGGGCCCTGGCCACTGATCAACTACGGCTGTCCGCCAGGACGTTGCTTACGCCCGGGACGTGGACTGCTGTCAAGTAAAGGCTGTGCTGAATCACCCAGTATCACACCCTCATTGCTTCTCTGCAAAGAGGATATGAACGGGTTCCTCCCTGTTTGGTTAGATACCAGACAGTGGATATGTTGTCCGTCTGGACTAAAAGAGATCCCGGAACCAGAAGTGACTGAAATGCCTGGAGTGCATAAAGAACCACCCTGGTCTCCAGAACACTGATATGGAGCATCAGCTCCTGGTCGGACCAAGACCCTTGTGTCTTGTTAGTCCCCAGGTGGGCTCCCAGCTCAAGTCTGAGGCGTCCGTGGTGAGAATTTGGGATGGGACTGAAAGATGGAAGGAAATTCCCTTCGAAAGGTTTGAGAGATCCTGTCACCAGCGAAGATCTCTCTGAAGACTGTTGGAGATCATGACCTTTTGGCTCATGTCATCCGTCCTCTGGTCCCACTGGACTTGAAGAGACCATTGGGTGACCCTCATGTGAAGCCTGGCCATGGGAAGTGTTGAAATGGTGGCGGCCATCAGTCCTATGAGACGGAGCAGGGAGTGTGCTGGGATCCATCGAGCCTGGGCCACTAGAGTGGCCTGAGTAGCTAACGTCTCGGCCCGATCTGATGGCAGAAAAGCCTTGCCCTGAATTGTGACTAGTACAGCTCCAATAAACTGGAGTCTCTGGGATGGTACTAGCTGGGACTTGGAAAAATTGACCGTTATGCCCAGAAGAGCAAACAAGTTCAGAGTGAAAGAGAGACTCTTTCAGGCTGGCAGGAGAGGGTACTGCGAGGAGCCAGTCGTCCAGGTACGGGAAGACATAAATGCCCTGATGGCGTAAAAATGCCGCCACCACTGCTAGGCATTTGGTGAACACTCTGGGGGCCGAAGAGAGGCCAAAAGGGAGTGCTCCGAATTGAAAATGCTTCTCCATTAGGACAAAACAGAGAAAGCTGTGGTGGGCCGGGAAGATAGGAGTATGCAGGTAAGCATCCTGCATGTCCAGGGAGCACAGCCACGAATTTGGGTGGAGCAGGGGGAAGGAGCCCCTGAAGGGTCAACATACGAAACTTCTTGTACTCAACAAAGATGTTTAGTGTGCTGAGGTCCAGGATTGGTCTCAGGTCGCCCGTTTTCTTCTGTACCAGGAAGAAGTGGGAGCAGAATCCCCTTCCTATTTGGTTTGTTGGGACGGGTATGGCCCTCTTTAGAAGTGCCTGAATCTCCTGAGAGACAATGGGGACCTGATCCCAAGGATAGAAGGACCGTCCCGGCAGTTGAGGGGCTGGAATCTCACTGAATTCTATCAAATGACCTCGCTGGAAGAGCTGAAGCACCCAAGTTTCTGCGGTGACGAACCTCCAACCGTCCAGGTGGAGGCTGAACCTACCTCCGACAGGTTCCTCATGTGTTACTAGAGGAAGCAGAAGGAGGGGAGAGGAGTCAGAACGCCGAGGGGAGGGAAGCTTTTGCCCCAGAGGCCTGTTTAGGAAATTTGGCCTGTGGGGTTTGAGCTCCAGATCCAGGGGCGCATTTCTTTGCTTGGCGCTTAGCTTGGGATTTGTTCCACCTTCTTTGGCGGCGAAAAGGCTGCTTCTTTTGACCCGTCTTGCATAAGGAACGGATGTCCCACAAACAGCGTTCCACTCTCCTGCAGCCGAGTAATGAGATCTTTAGTGTCGACGCCAAAGAGGACAGAACCCCTACAAGGGGCGTCCAGAAGACAGGACTGTACGTCCTGCGCCAGGCCTGCTATACAAAGCCAGGAGAGGCGGCCGGAACAGATCCCCGAGGCTGCCGCTCTAGCCACAGAATCCACCGAGTCGTAGGTAGCCCATAGGGCATGACGACACGATGATTTCCCCATCCTAACTTTGTCCAATAACTTCTTCCTCAGGGTTTCATCCTGAACCTCTTGGAGGTCTCTTTCAAGATCCAAAAGAGAAGCTTTTTTGAAAGGTGACCATATGCGAGACATAATTAAGGGAACATATCGCACAAGAGGAAGAAGAGTAGATTTTACGCCCAAACTGGTCAAGCTGACGCAAATCCTTATCAGGAGGCGAAGAGCTCAAGTGTTTGGGCTGGGCTGAACAGTCATGAGCGGCCGTGGTGACCATGGAGACAGCCTTAGGGTGGGAATTAAGGAGAGGGATCCCTTCCAGGGGATAATAGCTGCGGTCTGCCTTGTGCAAAACTGCTAGTATGGAGGATGGTTGCTGCCAAAGTGTGGTTACAAGGTCCTCATAGGGCCCCATCCATGGGGGAATGAGGATAGGATTGGAGGTGGCCAGATCCAGGTGCTCCGCAAGGCGTTTTCTTTGCAGGTCTACCCCTTTGGTCGGCCATCCGCCAGCTGCCTGAATGGAACGCATCAAATCGCCGAAAGAGGGGTCCTCCGGTGGAGACTTGGGAGAGTCTTCCGGGGGAAACTCTACGGGAGACCTAGGGTCTGACGGATCCGTGTCAGAAGGCTCGGAATCACTAGGAACAGAAGGGTCTCATTCCGTGGTGCCAACAGTTAAAGACACCGAAGTTCTGGCCCGAGGAGGCGGTGGAGAGGTGACCCTGGGGGGTGGGTGCCTCTCCCACCGGCTGTCTTAACTCTGACAGAATTTCGGTTCTGGCGTCCTTCCACCAAAGGGGAATGGACTCGTGGAGGAGGAGGGGGCTGGAAGCTCGGATACCCCAGATACTGCCAAGAGGGGCAATAGTAAGAGTACCCGGGATAACCTAGCTCGGGGTGTCCTGGGGTAGGATACCCCGGCATTGGATAAGATGGCGTCGGGTAACCCAACATCAGGGGGCAAGGTGATGGAGGCACATGGCCCGGCGTCGGGGTACTGAGTGACTGACGGACGGCCGCCCAGGGGCGGGAGGGTTCAGAGTCTGGGAACCCAGCCAAAGGACCCGCGGGGGGGCAGTGCCGTAGCGCCAGCAGATGGCGTCGGATCCAGGAGCGCGCCCGAAGTACCAGAGGGTGGAGGCTCCATGGCGGGATCCCCAGCCGGCAACGGACTCCTGTCCGGAGACGGCAGAAGGCCTGGCAAGGGGGGGGGGAAGCTCGAGGGGCCCCCGACGGCAGGTCCGAGTACGATCCAGCTAATACAAAAAGCAAAGGACCCGGTGGAGAGTCCCTGAGGTGAAGAACCCTAGGGGACGACAGGTCGACTTGTCCCTCATTCTGTCCAGCGCCGGGGGCCAAACTGGAGCCCGACGGGAGAGTGGATGGATTCGAATGGACGTCAGAGGAGCCGGCATCTGATACAACAGATCCGGCCGAACTAGAGACGACTGGAAGGCCGCCACTAGACTGATCGGCAGAGGCGAGGGGGGTCTTACTGGCAGGACAAGGCGAGGAAATTACAACCTCCAAGGAAGCTACCCCCAGCTGCCCCCTCACCTCGGCAGTAGGGGGAGAAGGGGCCCGGCCTAAGGAGGCGGACGGGGCACCTGAAGAAGTACTCACAGTTGCAGGCCTCTCGTGTGGTGACGGACTCCAGTCCCGGTGCTTCTCTTGACTTTTCTTCTTTTTTGGGGCCGGCAGCGACGACTTTTCCCTCAGTTTTTGGACCTCCTTTTCCGCAGGCAGCAGCGTCAGCGGTCAGAAGATGGGCCTTGAGGAACAGTTTGCTTCGGTTCTGGTCGCCTGGGTTGAAGGCCTGGTAGATGGAACACTCCTGGACGTCGTGTTTAGAACCCAGGCAAAGAAGGTAGCGGGAATGGTCATCCCCATGTGGGATTTGAGCGCCGCACTTAGAGCGCTTTTTCTTCTGTCTAGAAGACATCAATTTGAAGAAAAAACTTTGAGAGAAATATTAGTAAGAGGTGAAGAAAACTTCGACAAAATACGACGCGAACGTTGGACTGCTGTTCAAACACGAGTCGAACGTTACTGAGGCAACGGCAGGAAAGAACTTGAGAGCAGGCGTGGGACCGCCCATTTTATAGTCAGGCTGACGTTATGATGCCTGACGTCGGGGGCGGTCCCCGCTGATTGCTATCTACAAGTTTGCCGTGTGGACCCGACGCCAGGGGGTGCAGTCCTATATGTGAAGACCTACTGCAGGAACCCTCTTGAAGTGAGATCTAAAGATCTGCCATTGGGAGTGCTGGGGAACCCATGACCAGCACAGTGTGGAGGGCATACTTTGAAATTCGCCCTTGGTTCTGGGGCATTACGCATGCATGGAAGTGATGCATGAGTGTACACGTGACATCAAATTCTTATCCTGTACACTGACTTGTCCACTCCGTTTACTTGCTGTAGTATTCTTAACTTTTTGTACAACTTACTGTCCTAACCAGAACCTTCTTGTAAATGAGCAATGTCTAACTGAGCTTTTTCCTGGTAAAGCAATACAAATACAAATAAAAACAAATTCATGCTGTCAGTACTCTTTTTACCATCCTTCCCCATGATATCTGAGCTCTAACAGTGGTTTAATGATGCAACCTCTAATTTATTTATGGAGTCATTTAGTATTAACTTGTACTAAACACCCACATGTACTACCTATCTTTACTGTGACAAATGTTTAGACAGTAGCTTACACTAAAGAATCCTGCATTTAACTTTTGCTTTGCACTGTGGGAACCACTTTGGGATATGCCTTGTATGAAAAATGCAATGTTCATTTCAGAGGTGGGAACTGGGACAACTGTGTCACTATTTTCATTTTTTACCCACCTTTTTTCCTCCCTTGTATACAATCTGGCTCACCGTTTCAATGGTTTTATTTAACTGCTTTAAGAATCTGGGTTCGGCTGAACAATATGACACTGTTTTTTCATTTACCACCTACTTTTTTCATACCCAGTGGTCAATGTCTAACAGAGAAAAAAAACTGACATGAACCCTGAAAATGTTATACAAGTTAAAGCTTGTATTGCGCTATACTTATATCGTAGGCCCTAAGAAAAAATTACTCACCTTAGTAATGTTTTTTCTTCTAATGGTGTTTTGCTGTATTCTGACTATTGCAGTGATTGCCAACCTTTGAACTGCCCCGGAGAACAAAGAGTTAACTTTCCATGCAGAGCATGGAACGCTGAGCTCGAGTTCAGTTGAAGCCTCTGTCTGCTGTTGTTTAAACTCCAACCGTCAGATCTTTACGAGCAATACTCACTAGAAGTTCTGTGTGGAAACTGTAAGACTCACACTAGCCAACTGGCAACTAAATTTATTAAAAAAGGTTTTTTTGGTTTCAAAGCAAAGACTCAAGTCAGGAAACCCAAAAAACAAAACACAACACACACCCAAAATAAAGGAGGGTGAGAAACGGCACCTTAGGGTGCAACACTGCTCCTGCCCACCTACATCCCAAAACCAGGTTCTGAGAGGGGAGGCAGGGGAGGAATACAGCAAGACTCCATTAGAAGAAACAACATTACTAAGGTGAGTAATTTTTTCTTCAAACAACATGAAGTCTTGCTGTATTCTGACTATTGCAGACTACCAAGCAGTACCTCCATGGAGGAGGGACAGAACCTACTTTGGGAACAGGCTCTGAAGTACTGTTGTGCCAAACCGAGCATCACTCCTAGCCTGGATATCCAGAGAGTAACGCTTGGTGAATATATGGACCGTTTTCCAGGTGGCTGCTTGACAAATTTCTAAGATAGGAATATCCCTGGCAGCAGCCAGGGAAGCAGCTGTACCTCTAGTAGAGTGAGCCCTCAGGCCTGAGGGTGGGGTTCTACCCAGTTTTCCATAGCAGAATTGTATACAAGAGACAATCCACCTGGCAATAGATCTTTTAGTGGCAGGTTTGTCCTTACCGACATCTCCATAAGTGAGGAACAACTGGAGGGACTCAAACCTGTGACCCTTGGTGCGCTCTATGTAGTAGTTAAGGGCCCTTTTTACATCCGGGCTGTGCAACCTCCTCTCTCCAGAGGAGGACTGGTCAGTGCAGAAAACAGGGAGAGACACAGACTGATTAAGGTGGAAATCTGAAACTACCTTAGGCAAAAACGTCCTGTTAGTTCTTAGGACCACTTTATCTCTATGGAAAGAGATGAAATCAGGCTCCACTGACAGGGCTTGCAATTCACTGATGCGCCTGGCAGAGGTAATGGCTACCAAAAACACAATTTTCCAAGTCAAGTACCTAAGCTCTGCAGAGGACAAAGGCTCAAAGTGTGGTTGCATAAGCTAAGCAATGCAAACATTAAGGTCCCAAGCAGGAGCAGGGTCCCTAAAGGGGGGACTGGTGTGCAGCAATCCCTTGAACAACTTACAAAACACAGGATGAGCTGACAGATGAGAGGGCTTGCCTACTGACAAGAAGGCAGAAACAGCTGCCAGATGCACTTCAAGTGTAGCTGGTCTAAGTCCCAAGCCATTAAGATGAACCATATAGTCAAGGACTGTAGGCAACCCAGCAGATTCTGGAGAAATATGCTTATTAGAGCACCAAATAGTGAACCTTTTCCATTTGGAGTTGTAAGTCTTTCTGGTGGAAGGCTTTTGAAAAGCCTTAAGGATATCCAGAACCCCCTCGAGAGAGGTGCAGATCTGCAAACTTTAACTCTTCAAGAGCCAGGCCTTGAGATTGAGAGATTTGAGGTTCGGATACCAAATCCTTCCCTGAGAGGATGTCAACAGGTTGTAATTCCTGGGAAGAGACAGGGGAAGGTGGACTGCTAAGGACAGTAACAGTGGGTACCAGGGCTGCCTGGCCCAGTCTGGAGCAATCAGAATCACTTTGCATGGTTGAGACCTGATCTTGACTAGCACTTTGAACAGGAGAGGAAAGGGGGGGAAAGCATACAGGAACTTCCCTTCCCAATTTAGAATCAGAGCATCCATGGGGACTGAGCCCAAGACTGGGGGTCTGCAACAAAAGAGAGGAAGTTGGTGATTGTCTGGGGCTGCAAAAATCTATCTGTGGAGTGCCCCATCTCGAGAAAATCACTTCCAAAACTAGGGGATCTAGGGTCCATTCATGATGGCCCTGAGATATCCTGCTGAGAGCAACTGCTAGGACATTGTCCTTCCCTGGGAGGTGAACTATCATCAGAGAGACTTTCAGGGAATAGGCCAGCGACCACAACTTCTTTGCTTCTGTGCACAAGGCCGTAGACCGAGTGCCTCCTTGCTTGTTGATGTACCACATTGTGGTGGTATTGTCTGTTCTGATCTGGACCACCTTGTTCTGTACAGATTTGGAAAAGGCTTGCAGTGCCAGAAACACTGCTCTGAGTTCCAAGAGATTGATGTGAAGCAGAGATTCTTGAGGTGACCACAGCCCTTGGGTGGTAAGATCCCCCAAGTGGGCTCCCCAGCCCAGCAGGGAGGCATCTGTGGTGAGTATCACTGAATGAGACTGAGTGACAAAAGGAACTCCCTGTCTTAAATTCGTCCTGATCCCGCCACCATTGCAAAGCCTGGATCAGGGTTCGAGTCACTGGGACTAGTTTGGTAAGGGAATCCTTTCTTTGGGACCAGAAGGCTCCTAAGTAGAACTGAATGTCCCTCATCTGGAATCTTGCCCCCTGGACCACTGCTGTAGAGGCTGCCAGGAGCTGCAAGAAGTGCCTTGCTGGTCGAGACACCTGAAGGGTGAATGAAGAGGCCAGTTCTATAAGGGTCCTTGCCCTGCCCAGGGGGAAGGAAGGCTTTTGCTCTTATTGTATCCAGCTCTGCCCCTATAAAGGGACCATCCTACATCTCAGATTGCTTCTCTCTTGTTACTCCAAGGCCATATGCCCTAAGAAGCAATAGCCTCATCACATTGAATTTACAAAAGGCCAGTACCCGGCATGGAAGGGCTGCAATCAACTACTTTCTAGCACTCATCTGGAATTCTCTGCAAAAGACCCTGAAGCTGAACACTTTCATTCCTATAGCCTCCTTCAAAAAGCTGTACCCTAAGTCTTTTCCCAGAGATATGCAACTGCTTCCACAAGTCCTAGTCCCTTCAGACCCCTCTTCACCTGCCCCATTAGATTCCCCTCCCTTATCTGTTTAGGCACTCACCCATTAACATTGTTACAATTTTTCTCCTAAACCCCAATACCTTACCTTTTTTTCTCCTTTTGCTTTGGTGCCCAATATCACTGGTTAACAGCCTTGTATATATGTGTATATTATTGTACCTGTTCTTTTTTAAAGTCTTTGTTATTGTATTCAATCTGTATTTGTATATATGTGAATTTATACCCATTATGTTGTTTCTGACCATTCATGTCCATCTTGTAAATGAGCTATGCTCAATGATGTTCGTCTGAATAAATAAAGATTTTGATTGACTGATTGATTAAAGGTGAGGAGCTGTACTGGCTCGAGAACTGACTTTGGAAGGTTGAGGAGGAATCCTAAGGAAGCGAGCACTTCCTGAGTTATTTGAAGATGTGACTTGACTTGGTCTGGAGACTGACCCACTATGAGTCAGTCGTCCAAGTATGGAAAGATGGAGATCTTTTTTCTCCTTAGGAAAGCAACCACTACTGCCAGGCACTTTGTGAACACCCTTGGGGCTGATGTTAGGCCAAAGGGTATTGCTCTGAATTGATAGTGGCCTGAGGGCAACTCAACCTGAGGTACTTTCTGTGGGAGCACCTGATGGGAATGTGAAACAGGCATATCTGAGGTCCAGGGAGGCTAGCCAGTCCCCTGGCCTTAGAGAGGGCAGAATTATTCCCAGATTCACCATTTTGAATTTTGGTTTTAAAAGGTGCTTGTTCAGATATCTTAGATCCAGGATGGGCCACCATTCTCCTGTCTTTTTGGGGGTTAGGAAGTACCTGGAGTATAATCCTTTGCCCCTGTGTAGGGTAGGAACACTTACTATGGCTCTGAGAGCCAGGAGGGAAGAAACATCTGCCTCTAGGGCAAGGGTCTCTGATGGATTTGCAGGTGGAAAGGATCTGGTTCTCATCTTGGGAAATTTTTTGAAGCTGAGAACCAGTCCCTGGCTTACTACTTCCAGGACCCACTTGTCTGATGTCAAAGACTTCCAGTCCTGGACAAAGTAAGCCAGCCTGCCCCCTACAGGTATTGGAGAATCGGCCCGGGCAGACCCATCAGGATGTCTGCTTGGCAGGGGCTTTAGGCTGAGAGGTGGAAGCAGGCCTGCTCATTCCCCATCTGCCTCTCCCTCTGAAGAACCCCCTCTGAGCAAAAGCAGAAGAGGAGGCCTGGGCTTGGTAAAAGGGCATTTGAAAGGGCCTGCCCCTGCCCCTGGGATGCTGTCTCTGAGGAGTGGCTTGCCTTTCTTTAGCCTGAGCACTCCTGTAGGTGGTCCTGTACTCGTCCATCTTCTTCATGTAGTTCTCTGTCTGCTCCCCAAACAGAGAATTACCTATGACAGGGAAATCCATGGCCTTAGCCTGGGTATCCTGAGATAGGCTAGTACATCTGAGCCAAGCCATCCTCCGAAGGGCCACAGATGTAGCCATGACGCTAGATGAAACATCATTGGAGTCCACAGCAGCATGAAATTGCACCTTGGATGCCTCAATCCCATCCGCAGCCACCTGCTCCAGCTCCTTGGCAAGCTGGTCAGGGGCCTGTTAAGCCAGAGCCAGCACAGTGTCCCACCTGGACTTCTGGTATCTAGCTGTGTAGGCCATATAGTTAGCCTCCCTGAGTCCCAAAGATGCTGCCATGTACTGCTTCTTTGCCATGGCATCAATCTTCCTGGAGTCCTTATTTGGGGGGTGTGAAGCCAAGGGAATATTTGCCTTATCACAGGCAGCAGCCTGCACTACCTCAACATGGCTGCATTGCTGGGAAAGGAACTCCGTGTTCGAGCCTGAAAGGGTATACCTCTTGTCTTTTCTTCTGTCCACAGGAGGTATGGAATTAGGAGTTTTTAAAATTTTAAATGTCTGTTTCCCAAAAGATTTATGGAGGGGAACAGACAATCTCTGGACTCTGGGATGTCCATCATCTCAACAAAATCAGGCTCCTCCTGATCCTCTACTGCTTCTTCCATTGGAAGCTGGAGGTTTCAGCCACTTTCTTGTAAAACATAAAGTGGAAGGGACTCAGAAAGCCTAGGAGGAGAAACACCTGAAGGTCTGTCTGGGGAGATGTCCAGGTCAAGAGGCACATCCAGACTTTCATAATCACCATCATCATCATTATCCTCATACTCTCCCTCCTCCTCCGGTTCATAAAATTCTTCTAAAGTATAATCCGGAACCGACCGAACCGAACCCCTGACAGATGGTGCCGGTTCGTCCGAAACCGAAGTTAGCGACTGAACTATCCTTATCGCTTTGGCTATTTCATCAGCAGTCGGAGAAAGAACTTGTGGATCCGAACCAGATGATTTTTCCCTTCTCTTTCTTTTAACTGGAACCGACTCTCAGAATCGCTCTCCTTCTGCCCGAAGAAGTTTCACCCTGGTCAGAGGGCACTCCTTCTGGTTTGGTCGGAACCGAACCAGGCTGGCCATCCGGGTCAGTGAACTTCTCGGCCTCCCTTTCCCTCAGTCTACCTACTCTCTTATCCAGGGTAGCTTTGGGAAAACTTTTACAAATTTGGCAGTCTGAATCGAGGTGGTCAAACCCCAGACAATAAACACAGGTGGTGTGGGGATCAGCCTTAGCAAAGGCTTCCCCATACACACTACAGTGTTGAAACCCAGTGGGCCCAGTTTTTTTCTTGGGTTTCTCAGACATGGCCAATCCTATTCACAACTTACCCTTTTTGACAATCTGCCGGAAAGACACCTAACGGTTCCTGACCGTGTTCTGCGGGTCTTGGAAAAGAACGTAATTAAATCCTTTTTTTTTTTTTTTTTTAGAACCGATATGGACCGTCACACACTCTAATAAATTCAGAAGTTTTTTTAAAACCAAACTGATCGGTTCAAACCGAACCGATCCAATGTTTACAAGTTCCACAAAGAAACTAAATGCAAAACCTATCTAGTACTCACGGTACCACAGACAGAGACTTAAACCGACAGGTTCAGTAGCAGAAATTCGGTAGAAACCGAGCGAAAAAACAACACTTTAACTGACTTTTTTGAACCGAGCAAAGGAGAAATCTCTGGAGCGACTGTTCAGTGAGGCGGAGTAAAGAATCTGACAGTTGGAGTTTAAACAATAGCAGACAGAGACTTCAACTGAGCTCAAGCTCAGCGTTCCATGCCCTGCATGGAAAGTTAACTCTTTGTTCTCCGGGGCAGTTCAAAGGTTGGCAGTCATTGCAATAGTCAGAGTACAGCAAGACTTCATGTTGTTTGAACACCTAGGTGGGGAGAGGGAATAATCCTCACCAATCCCTGCAAAACCTCAGCGAGGCTGGTGGACAGGTTAGGCCCCCACACCACCCCACAAAACAGGTGAACTGACTTAATTTGCAAGGTATTTATTGTCATTAACATTTTTTTGTTTAGTACTGGTGAAAGTTTAAGATTTAAATAATTACACTGAATTTTGGGTAACAAAAAATCTAGAGGGCCGCCATATAGCCCAGTGGAAGTGCAACTCATCCATGCTGGGCACCCAGATTCGAGAGCGGGCATGGGGAGTTGGACTGCAGCAGCCCGGTGCTGGGGAGTGCTGCATAGAGCAGTACAAGGCAGCCTGGAGAGGGAGGTGCCAGACAACCAGGGCTGCAGCAGCCCCACTGGTTGGCCAGCTAGCTTGCTCATCTACAAGGGGTGGTGCATGCCCAGTGGGCACTGCAATTTGCTAGGTCATTAGAGGTTACATCCATGCCAGGACAGGTGAGAGGGTCCTTGGGAATAAGGGTGTCAGCAATAACTACCATGAACACTGGTACACCTGAATGACAACACCAGCACTTTCCCACCCTGCCCCATGTGGAGAGATGATGGAGGAAACACAAATGGAACTGGGAGGCTGCCAGTGGTATGCCAGACAGATGAAGCATGCAGCAGACTGGGGGAAAACAGCTAGAAAAAAACAACAACCTACAAACCTAAAAACTACTGTATGTGCAACTTGTAAATCCATAAAATTCTACAACTGAGGCAACTTAGAGAAACTGCATTCGAATAAAAACAGAAAGGATAATTCATTTAGTGAGGCAAAGATGCAGGATGTGCAGAATGAGAACGTGGCATCTACTATAACCCCTGCATATACTGAAGAAACAACAGAAAAAAATACTCTGTCATCACACTGCATTCCCATAACTCCTCAGCTCCTTAGGAAAAGATGGGCAGAGGGAAAATAAAGGAAATGTACTATATCCACATCTGCTGCCCCATGAAGATATAATTTAGATCCCCCTTCCATTAGTCATTTACAAGCTCACAGACCCAACCTGCTGGGACGGGAACTACAACCGTCTTCCGCTGTTTGGTTTGTCCAGTTCCACGACAAAGTACACAAGGAGTCGTCATTAAAGAACCACGCCCTCCACAGCGCCGGCAAGTTGAACGCATCACAAAGGGGCCAGTGTTTATCGTTTCCTGCAGATACAAAAAAAAACACACACATTACATTTCAGGAGTGTCCGAGATTCGGTATTATTTCTAAACAAAAGTAGATAACCTGAATATCTTGCACTAGTGATTATATTCATCATCTTATTAGGGGTACGTTAGACTAAAAGAAAAGGTTCCTCACCTGTAACTATGTTTCTTCTAAACATATTCATCTATAGCCATACACACTGCAGCATCATGGTTCGAGCACTTGGAAACACTCCAATCGTATTCAAATAGTAAAGTTCACGCTTTAACTTTTCTCACATGGTTTCCTCTGACCATTGGATCTTTACTGCTGAAGTGAGAAGGACTTTCAACTAGTTTAAAATACTACAATGGAGTACACCATATCCAAGTAGCCCAGACAGGAAAGAATGGGTGTGTGGTATGTAGCTATACTCATTTCGGCAATTACAGGTAAGGAACCCTTTGTTCTAAAAACAATGATTCATCTATAGCAACACGATTCAACGAATACTACCAGTACAGACTAGGAAGAGGGACTACTCGAGCCCTTTCAGAAAGTACAGTTACGTAAGAACTTACCGTTAACAGTAGATCTTTGAGAGGAGCTCTTGCCACAGGTAATACCATTAGGATTAATGCAGTCAGGCGTTAGGACCCCACGGAAATCTTGTAGCTAGCGGTCTGTAGTGGGGAATCGCCCCAATGTTGGCTCCGCCCGATGTGGTACAAAGGGGGGGATCCCCCGGCGCCTTTTCAGTTCTCCCACCGGAGACCTGGCTAAAAAGGAATGGAGAACCAGATAGGAACTCCTCAACCCTGCATAAGGGTAACAATACAGATCCCTGGGGGATGGAGGGCAGGAAAGCCACCTGCTGCAAGAGCTCCTCTCGAAGATCTACTGTTACGGTAATTTCTTACGTAACTGTACTAGCTGACTTCGATGGGGAGCTCTTGCAGAAGGTAATACCATTTGAACTGAGTCCCAAGCAGTACACAAAGATAGGCCCAGGTCTGACAGGGAGGGTGAGAGAAATAAGCAACAGAGCAGCCTCATGACAGTAGGCCTTGCAGGATGGCCAGTCTGAAACCTGTTCTCCTCCTAGAAGCAATGTCTAGGCTGTAATGCTTGATGAAGGTGTGGACCATTCTCCAGGTCGCGGCAGCATAAATATCTGCAGAGGACACATTTTTTAAGGAGGCAAATGAGGTAGCCATAGCCCTGGTGGAGTGACCCTTGATGGGCCCCGGCAGGGGTTTACCATGGTGTTGGTAACAAAGAGAGATGCACAGCACCAGCCAACGGGCTAGTGACTGCTTGGAAACAGGAGCCACTCTCATCCGTTTCGCAAAGGAGACAAACAACTGGTCCGTCTTTCTAGAGACTCTAGTCCTGTACAGATAATACCCCAGGATTCTGTGAACATCCAGGGTATGCAACAAAGCCTCTCTTTGATTTTTGAACTCAGGATAGTAAACTGGAAGGTTGATGTCCCAGTTCAGAGTCAGTACTGACAGCACCTTCGGTAAGAACTTAGGGTTCATACGCAGGGTCACCCTGTTCCTGTGGAAAACAATATAAGGCTCCTTACACATCAGGGCCTGAAGCTCAGAAACCCTTCAAGCAGAAGTAATAGCAACTAGAAGAAGTGCTTCCCAAGAGAGAAAGCTTAGGTCGCATGTCGCGGCTGGTTCAAAGATACCAAGGAGGAACAAGATCTCTCCTGAGAGGTCTGATGTGTAGGACACCTCGGAGGAAAGTCTTGCAGACGTTAAGCTGTGCTAGAGTTCTCTCCCCAGATGGTGCGTGGTATGCAGAAACCGCACACATGTACACCTTAATGGATGAGTAGCTTAGCCCCAGGTCCAGAGGTGGAGAAGATAGTCTAGCACATGCTGAACCAGACAATCCAGGGGATCTAGGGCATGAGCCATCGCCCAAACGCAGAAACGCTTCCACTTCACAGCGTAAGAAGCTCTTGTGGCAGGCTTCTTCACTGCCACCAGAACATCAGCCACCCTGCCTGACACTCCTAATCTCTCCTCTGTTAAGACTGCAAGACTCAGGCGTGCAGGTGAAGAGAGTGCACAACAGGATGGACGAGCGTCCCCTGCTCCTGTGAGAGCAAGTGGCTGGAGAGAGGCAACTTAACAGGAGGTTCCACTGACAGTTGTTGGAGCAGTGGACACCAAATCTGACGAGGCCACAGAGGGGCTACCAGGATCATCCTGGCTCCCTCTAACTGCAGTTTGAACAGTACTCTCTGAATGAGAGGGAAGGAAAGCATACAGGAACCTCCCTGTCCAGGAGAGGGACAATGCGTCTCGCCAAAAAACACTAGGCCCTGGATTGAGTGAGCAAAACTTTTACAGTTTGGCGTTGCATGGGGACACAAAGAGGTCCAGCTCTGGACGGTCCCAGTGACCAAAGAGGTCGTCTGCGACTTCCTGGAGCAATTCCCACTCGTGATTCAGAGAGTGAGAGCGACCTAGACTGTCAGTGAGAACGTTCTGGATACCTGGCAGGTGTACTGCTGTCAGGTCTAGAAGGTGTTCTACTGCTCGGTCCCACACTCTCATGACCTCCCTGCAAAGGGGATAAGAGTGGGTGCCCCCTTGCTTGTTGATGTAGAAGACAACTGGAGTGTTGTCTGTCTGCACCAGGAGAGAACCTGAAGACAGTTGGTCTTGAAATGCCTCAAGGGCATTCAGGACTGCTCTCATTTCCAGAATATTGATGTGCAGAGAGCGTTCTATAGGAGACCAAGAACCTCGAGTCCTGTGTTCCCCTAGATGAGGCCCCCAACCTGACAATGAGGCATCCATTGTCAGAATTTGAGATGGGGGTGGTCTCTGAAAGGACCGCCAAAGAAACCCGGACCGTCTGATCCAGATCGTCCACCACTTGGTCCCACTGGACCCCGAGGTGCCACTGAAGGACCCTTATATGCAATCTGGCGAGGGGGACTGTAGCTATGATGGCTGCCATATGGCCCAGAAGCTGAAGAATTACCCGTACAAGGACTGAGGAGGCTACCTGAACTCTGCTTGCCAGAGTCCTCAAGTGATCTGCCTTGTCCGGGGGCAGGAAAGCCTTTCCCTGAACGGTACCCAGGATCGCAGTTATGTATTGCAACCTCTGGGAGGGCCAGGGTTGCGCTTTTGGCCAGTTTATCGTTACCCCCAAGGAGCGGAAAAGCTCTTCTGTTTCCTTTTGGGTGACTCACAGATGCTCCTCCAACGAAGCGGAGATAAGCCAGTAATCCACGTAGGGATAAACAAACTGGCCCCTTCTTCGGAGGGCCACTGCCGCTACCGCTACTGCCAGACATTTGGTGAAAACTCTATGGGCAGATGAGAGGCCGAAGGGCAGAACCTGAAACTGGTAATGCTGGTCCTGGAATCTGAACCGGAGAAACCTCCTGTGAGAGCGCAGGACTTTGATATGCATGTAAGCGCCCTGCATATCTAGGGAGCATTACCAGTCTCCCTGACGAAGCAAGGGAAACAGACTTGCCAGAGTTACCATCTGAAATCTCTGGTATTTGACGGAGAGATTGAGCTGACTTAAGTCCAGAATAGGACGAAGGTCTCCTGTTTTCTTTGGGACCAGAAAAAAATGGGAGTAAATTCCCTTGCCCCTCTGGACTGGAGGCACCAGATGGATGGCATTCTTCTCCAGAAGCAGTTGGATTTCTTCCGCCAGAAGCTGGGCAGGGATCGGTGGACAATGTACAGGAGGGGAGGGATTGTCCGGTGGGACAGACAACAATTCTATCGCATAACCCTAGCTAATGGTGTCCAACACCCACTGGTCTGTTATGTTGGACTATTCGGCAGGGTAAAGGGAAAATCTTCCTCCAACTTTCTTGTTCTGCAACGCCTGAGAGAGAGGAGAGAGAGGCAGTGAGTCGGGCGATGGGAGTGGAGGGGCCCTGTGCCCCAGGAGCTTTGGGGGCCCTGTGGGGCAGGGCGACCCCCCCCCCACTTGAATCCCTGGCCCTGGGGATTTTTTACCTCCCTGTCCCTGTCCTTTGCGAAAGAAACGGCGATGGGGTCCTTGAGGTTCTGATTTATACATGTGATGGACATCCACCATGGCTTTCCCTGACTCCTGGAGTTGCTTGACCAGGGATTCTACCTCCTGGCCAAAAAGCAATGGTCCTTGGAAGAGAGAGTCCTGGAGATCAAGACGAAAACCAGTCAGCCTCAGCCAAGAATGCCTCCTCAGACACACTCCCGAGGCGGCCACCCGGGAGGCCATGTCCACCGTATCACAAGAACAGCGGAGGACATGTTTGTCAATGTCCAGACCTGGCTGGGCGTAGGCTAAAATTTCCTCTTTGGTGTCTGAGGCCAGCAGTGTCTTGACCATTTCAATGGTCTTTTCATATAGGGACAGCTGGTAAGTCACCATATGGGCAAGAAAATTCAGAGACCTAATGGAACCTGTTGCTGAGAAATATACCGTCCGCCCCAGCTATCCAACTTCTTGGATTCAGGATCCGGAGGCTGAGAGCTCAGATGCTTGGGCTAGCTGCTGCGGCCATGGGCGGCAGTGAGCACCAGCAAGTTTGCCCTGGGCTGTTCCCCCAAAAAGGGCTCTGCCTTGGGGGGCTTTGTAAAGCCTGTCTGCCTTCTTTGAGATGGCCGAGGTAGACGAGGGCTTGCGCCAAGTTATTCTTGTCATGGCCTGAAAGGGTTCAACCAGAGGCAGAATAACCAAGGGCTCTGGCTCCTTGGACCCTAAGAATCTGGCCAGGCGTCTGCACTCTGGATCCTGTTCTTCAGTATCCCACTCATAGATAGACTGGATATGCTGCATGATTTCTAAAAATGAGGGGTCATCCGGAGGGGACCTTGGAGAGTCCTTGGGGACTGGAGAAGGTGGGATAAACTCATCCTCGTCAGAGAAATCTGGAGAGGATGGGCTGGCATCCCCGTCATCCGGGGAAGACAGCGTCCGCTTGAATAAGGAATGGGAGAGGAACGCCTTCTTCTTCGTTTGCCCTTAGGGTCCAGGTGGGAACCCTCATCTCCAACTGCAATCTGGTGACATCCAGAAAAACCACATCTGGGTTTGAATCCCACAACTTCCACTTACATACTGTGTGACCCTGAGCAAGTCACTTAACTTCCTTGTGCTCCCAGGATGCTCCTGTAAAAAAGCTTTCAGCTTAGTGTGCTACTCCTGGTTAAACAACTAAAAAAACAAAACAAAAAAAAACTGGGGTAGGTGGGGCTGAGGAGGACCCATGGGTGGTGGAGTCAGGGTGGGTACTAGGGGTCTTTAGAAGAAATCCCCCTTCACAGTGTTCAACCAGGACGTAAATAAAGACCCGACGTCTGCCACAGGGACGACTGCTGGGCCGGGCGTTAGGTTTGCTTGACCGGGCATCTGGGGGTCCTCAGGATTGGGCGCCGGATCTGGGGAGCCCTTCTCCTTGTCCGGGTGCACAGTATCGCCATCGTCGGGGGAGCCAGCATCCGGAGTCGGAGGAGGTCCATCTGGCAGCCGACCCTCTAAAGGAGGGGCAGGCCTCCAATCCTCCACCGGTGACTGCCTTGTATCAGGCTTCTGAGTGCGGGACACCGGTGAAGGCAACCGGCTTGGCAGGCGCTTGTCAGCAGAGGGGCACACCTTGGCCGGAGGAGGCAGAGGGGGCATTCAATGGCACACGATCTCCTGCCATCCTTCAGGTTCATCTCTTTTGCGTTTTTCCAATCAACCAGACTTCTCTCTCAGTTTCCCCGAAGAATGGCGTTCCTGGGTCAACCCTGAAGTAGTCTTGTGGGATCGGTGGGCCAGGGAAGGCGAATGCCCAGAAGAGGCTTGCTCCCGGTGTCTGCCCTGGGAAAAGGCAGGAGCAGACTTACTTTTGTGGGAGAACTCGGTGGCCTGGGCTGGGACCAAGCCCGACCTCCGGCCGGAGGTTGAAGTGGATGAGGAAGGCTTCAAGGGCGACTCTGGGTGTGACTCGGACATGGCCCTATCTTTCTCCCGGTGGTGGTGCTTCCCTTCCGATGATTTGTCCCTGGAGGGAGAAGAGGAGATGTGCTTGGAGGTACGCTGCATCGCCGCCAGCTTCTGCTCCAGGAGATATGCTTTAAGAGCGTTGGCTCTCCTGGTTCTTGTCTTTTGGTTGAACTTGCGGCAGTGCGGGCAATCATTGGGCCAATGGTCGAGGCCTAGGCAGATTAGGTAGGCTGCGTGGCAGTCTCTGGCCAGAATCCACTTCCCGCATGCGCACTTGGACTTTTGTCGCGGTGGAGAGGGCGACGACATACACAGAGCGGTGTTAAATGTCGAAGATGATCGGAAAAACTTACTTTAGAAGTACTTTTTCTAGAAAAGTGGTCGACTGCGAAGGAAGGCGTCCGTGGAGCTGAACTAAGCGGGTCGACGGCGGGAAAAGAACTGAGATGGTGCTGGGGACCGCCCCTTTATACCACGTCTGACATTGGGCGGAGCTGATGTCAGGGGCAGTTCCCCGCTACAGACTGCTAGCTACAAGATTTCCGCTGGGTCTTAATGCCTGGCGGCATTAGTCCTAATGGTATTACCTGCTGCAAGAGCTCCCCCTTGAAGTCAGATCAAGTTCTTCAGTGAAACAGAAGAAAAAAAAAATGGGGCTGGAGGTCCACTTAGTAATGTGCTTTGAAAATGTAGACAGAAGCCCAAGTAGCTGCTTTACACAGCTTGGCAAAGGAAAGGGACCTACAGGCTGCTACAGATGTGGCTCCAATTCTGGCTGAATGGGCACATAGTCCATCAGGGATAGGAATGCATACAAAATGGTTGATATAGGAAACCATCTAAGTGACGTGGGGTCCTTTTAGCCACAGAAAGGCCTGAAGACGTGCCTCCACAGGTGACAAACAGCTGTATACTGAGCCTCTGGTGGGCTCTATTCTGGTAATAGAAGTACAATGAGTATTTAACATCCAGCTGAATGGCAGTTTCAGCTCTACTAGAATGTGGCCTATGGAAGAAAACAGAAGTGCAATGAATTGGTTAATACAGAAAGTGCAGTTACGCAAGAACTTACCTTAACAGTAGATCTTTGAGAGAGGCTCTTGCAGTAGGTAATCACTTGTAGTACTGGTGCCCCCTGGCATCAGAACCGCACAGAAACTTTTGCTAGCATAGTCTGACAGAGGACCGCCCACCAGACATCACGTGACAGACGTCAGCATGACCCTATATAGTGAGCGGTCCCCACGTCCACCCTCCAGTTCTCCCGCCAGAGTCCCAGTAAGGCCATGACAGGAGAAGAAAAGAGGGTCCTGAACCCCTGAAAAATGTCTTCTTGAAGACAAGCATGAAGGGAAACCCAAGACAGGAAAAAGGGGGAAAGATGGTGGGAAAAACATTACCTACTGCTACGGTAAGTTCTTATGTAACTGTACTATCTGACTTCGAGAGGGCTCTTGCAGTAGGTAATCACATGTAGGACTGAGTCCCAAGCAATCCAAGGGACAAGGAAACCAACTAGGGAGGCTGTAACTTAGCCCAGAGAAGCTCAGAAACTCACTACGACAAAAGTCCCTGGAGGACTGCTAGCCCAAAACCAGCCCTGCGCCTAGAGGCAATGTCCAGGCTGTAATGCTTCGTGAAAGTGTGCACTGAATTCCAAGTCGCTGCTGCATAGGTATCTGCAACAGAGACGTTTCCTGAAGCAGGCTGTGGAAGTAGCCATTCCCCTGGTAGAACGTCCTTTGACCTGACCCGAAAGGACCCTACCATACTTCTGTTAACAAAAATTATGCAGTTCGCCAACCATTTAGAAAGGCAATGCTTGGAAACTGCTGCATCCTCCCTCTTTGGTGCGAAAGAAACAAACAGCTGCTCTGTCTTGCAGACATCTTTTGTCCTGTTTGTATGATAACACAAAATCCTGTGGACATCCAACGTATGCAGGATGACTTCCCCACGGCAGAATGTTCGGGTAATACACTGGCAATTCTAAGGACTGATTAAGGGACGTTTCAGACACGACCTTGGGAAGAAACTTGGGATTTGTACACAGAGCCACCCTGTCTCTGTGGAAAATCAAATTAAGGCACCCTACACATCAGGGCCTGAAGCCTGGAAATTCTACAAGCTGAAGTAATGGCAACCAAGAATGATGCTTTCAAGGACAGAGAGCGTAGCTCACATGAGCTTGCCAGCTTGAAGGGAGGTAAGGTCAGTTTTTCCAACATAAAATTAAGGTCTCACGGTGGCGCAAGATTCCATACCGGGGGCCTCAGATGCAGGATATCTTTTAAGAAGGTTTTAAAGACCTCTAACTGAGCCATAGTCTTGCTTTCTACTGGATCATGGTAGGCTGAGATGGCTGCTAGATGTACCTTCAATGAAGAGTAACTCAGGCCCAGGTCAGAGAGATGAAGAAGATACGCCATGACCTGAGAAGCGGGGCACAAAAAAGGGTCCAGATCTTTTGCAGTGCCCACGTAGAGAAACGCTTCCACTTCATGGCATAGGTATCCCTGGTGGATGGTTTTCAAGCCTCCACCAGAATCTGAGCTACCCTGGAGGAAACCCCATAACGAGAAGCGGCTATGTCTTGAGGAGCCACGCATGGAGATGAAGGGACTTTAGCTCCGGATGGACCATTGTGCCCTTCTCCTGAGTCAGAAGGTCATAAGATAGAGGAAGGGGGATAGGAGGTTTCACTGCCAGACATTGAAGCAGAGGGAACCAGACCTGTCAAAGCCAAAATGGAGCTATCAGGATCATGTGTGTTCCGTCTGACTGTAGCTTGGTCAACACTCTCTACAAGAGAGGGAAGGCATACAGAAATCTCCCTGTCCAAGACAGTGACAGCACGTCTAGCCAAAAAAAAAAACATGCCCAGGATTGAGTGAGCAAAACTTGGGAAGTTTTGCATTTGATGGGGCTGCAAACAGATCCACCACTGGACGACCCCACCGGTGGAAGATGAGATCTATTTCTTCTTGTTTTATCTCCCACCCATGGGCCCTTGCCCTGGTGCGGCTTAGACTGTCTGTGAGAACGTTCTGCACCCCTAGGACGTGAACCGCTCTCAGACGGATTTTGTGCAGAACTGCCCAATTCCAGACCCACATCGCTTCCCTGCAAAGGGGGTACAAGCAGGTGCCCCCCTGCTTGTTTAAGTACCACACTACGCGTATGTTGTCTGTTGGAATTAAAAGGACTGCTTGTTGAAGCATGTGCTAAAAGGCCTGGAAAGCATAAAGCACTGCCCTCATTTCCAGCACACTGATGTGCAAGTGTGCTTCCAAAGGGGACCACAGACCCTGGGTTCTGTGGTGTCCCAGATGGGCACCCCAACCCTGTCTTGATGCATCTGTAGTCAGAATCTGGGAGTGGAAAGGAGTCTGGAAAGGAGCCCCCTGCAAAAGATTGCTAGGGTCCTGCCACAACAGGTCGTGTTGCATTGGGGTGCAGATGAAAATCGGGCAATCCAAACTGTCTGTCCTCTGAGCCCACTGGGAGCTCAGAGTCCACTGTGAAATATGCATGTGGAGCCTGGCCAATGGGACCGTGGGGATAGCTGCTGCCCTGAGGCCAGGAAGACTGAGAATCGTTCTGGCCGAAATATGATGGCTGGAAGCAACCTCCTTGGCCTGGCCCACTAGGGTATCTGTCCTGTCCAGGGGGAGAAAGGCCATGCCCTGCACCGTGTCCAAAACCTCCCCAATGAATTGAAGGTGTTGGGATGGGACTAACTGAGACTTGGGGTAACTGACAGTGATACCCAGACTCTTGAATAGGTGCAGGGTAGCGGAAAGGGATGCCTCCAACCCCTCCCTCGACTAGGCTGACAGGAGCCAATCGTTGAGGTAAGAGAAGACATTGTGTCCCTGGCACCTCGAGGTCCCTGCCACTACTGCTATGCATTTGATAAAGACCCGTGGGGCGGATGACAGACCAAAAGGAAGTGCCCAGAATTGGTAGTGCTTCCCTTGGAAACAGAACTTGAGGAACCTGTTGTGAGGACCAAAAATGGGGATGAGAGATATGCATCCTTCATGTCCAGGGCACACAGCCACTAGCCCTGGGACAGAAGCAGCAGCAGACTTTTTAACGACAGCATCCCAAACCTCTTGAACTCCATGAAGAGGTTCAGAGCGCTGAGGTCTAGGATCAGACGGAAACCCCCAGTTTTTTTGGGAACCAGAAAGAAGTGGGAGTAGAAGCCCTTTCCCTATCTGGTTTGCCGGCACAGGCTCTTATCACTTCTTTGAGAAGAGCAGCCCCGATTTCCTCCCTCAAGAGCAGGATATGCACCCTTGGATAGTGAGAAGACCTCGTCAGAGTATCCGGAGACTTTTCTTGAAACTCCAGAATGTGACCAAGTCTTATAAGTTGGAGCACCCAAGCATCTGACATGATGGGACTCCCAGCCTTCCAGATACCTTGTGAACCTTACGCCCACCTGCTCCTCCAAAAGAAAGTGAGAAGGAGGAGGAGGAGGAGGAAGAGGAGTTGCAGTCACCAAGTCAGGAGTGGGAGGGCGGATTGGGAAGGGCTGCACCTGCTGCTCTCTGGAACTTGGCTTGTGGACCAGCGTCAGTTGTGGAAGCCCTACGCTTGAATTAGCGCTTAGGGGCTTGTTGAGTTTTCAACTGGCATTTGCTTCGCCAACAAAAAGGATATCTTTGTTGTTTATTCTTTGGACGGTACACAGTGTAAACCAACCGAAGTGATGTGCCCTTATCCTGCAGGCTCATGACGATGTCCTGGGCATCCCTGCCAAACAGGACACAGCCTCTGAAAGGGGCATCCTGGATAGCCATCTGAACATCAGGGGCTAATCCCAATACTCTCAACCAAGAGTATGTATGAAGGCTAACAGCTGTGGCCGCACCTCGAGTGGAGGAATTCACCACATCATAGGTGGCCTATAGTGAATGGCATCCAGCCACCTTGGCCATTTTTAGAACAGAGGCCAAGGATGACTTTGTGTCAGAGTCCAGTAAAGCCTCGATGAATGGTTGCAGCTGATGGAACAGTGTCTTCTGGAATTCCAGCATATGGGAGACATAATTCAGCGCATGAATTGCTCAGAGTAGAAGACTGAGTAAAATTTTCTCCCGAACTGGTCCATCTATTTGGACTCCTTATCAATCAATCACTTTATTTAACCAGGCATAAACACCACTGAGCAAGCTCATTTTCAAGGTGGTCCTGGGCATTAATACAATACAGTACACTTCATAAGATTACAATTACGGTGGACAATGGTGCAAAAAAGGAAAAAACATTGTGACGGTGCCGGTCAATATGAGCCTATACATACCGGTCAACATAATTAACATGCAAAGATACATAATGATAAGCTTTACTGAAATGAGAAGAGACAACAATCCCATTTAGTCTCCGCTATGTAAGAGCTCAGACCTACAGTAAATGATAAAAAAATAAGGAGGTATTAAGGAATAGGGTAGAAATTGGGGTGAAAGAGTAGGCAGCCAAAAGGGAGGCCAGAATAGGTAAAAGGTAGAGAATAGGCAGGGCCATCTTGGATTAAGGGAACTAGGCTTATAAATCCTAGGTTTCTGTTGTTAGGAATGTGCGGTGGATGAGATACTTAGGCGTAGGATTTGAGAGTGGCACCCGGGGAGGTGAGGTGCTAAGGTGTTGAGGCTTAGCAGATCTATCGTGAGCTGCTGTTATGACCACTGATTCTGCTTTAGGGTGAACACTCAGGTGGTCTTTCCCCTCCAGTGTCCTGTAGATCCGGTCAGCTTTCTTGGCCATGGCCAGGATAGAGGAAGGTCTCTACCAAATAGTCGAGGCAAGGTCCTCGTGGGGTTCCAGCCAGGGTGGGGTGAGAACCAGACTCATGTCAGGGAAGTCCAGATGCTCTGCCAACCTGCATCTTTTTGTATCCAGGGCCTTTGACTTCCATCCTTGGGCCTCCGCCATCTGCTTGAGGAGGTCCACAAAGGAGGGGTCTTCGGGCGGGGACTTGAGGGACCAGATCCTCATGGGGAGGGGTCACTAATCCTGAGCTGCTGTCAGAGGTATTCGAGTCAGGCTCAGAATCCCTGGAATCCTCTGGTACTTGAGATATAGGAGGACCTGGCTCCCTGGTAACAACGCCGGGTGTCAGGTGGATCGTTGGCTCTGATGAATGATCTGACGAAGGGGGATGAGTATCCACTGGCAACAGTGCCCTAGGCGAAGGAGCTGGACGTCTTGACAGTTGGCAGTGCAGGACACCTGCTGTCCAGTTCAGAGACCAACTGACTTTTGGTCGTGGACCACCACAAGTTAAGGATTTCCCTGAAGTCCACCTGTGGTTGCTGAGGAGGTGGGTAATGAGAAAAAGCAGGACCTCGTTTCAAAAATGGTGGGGATAATGAGGATAACCTGGTGAAGGATAGGAGCCAGGGGAGCCATGGTAGTAAGACTGAGAATAGTGATTCTGCATTGGGGCAGATGGAGGATACCCTGACGAAGGAAAGGCTGACAGCGGAAAAGCTGATGTCAGGCCGTACTGAGAGAATGACACATGGCTTGATGACGGATAACTCAACTGGGGAAAGCCTGAAAAGTCTGCTGTGGGACAGCCTGGAGCATGCCTTGCTGGGGGAAGGCCCGTCGGCAGACCCTGCGGAGGAAACTCTGGCGTCAGCCCTGATGAAGGAGGGGCTGACAGTGGCCCCGATGGGGGAAATCCAGACAATGGACCTGATGGTGGGAGACCTGATGGGCCTGCCGACATCCCGGAAATGTAAGGACAACCCCGAGAGGTGTCCCGTCTGCAGAGCATAAAGAGGAGCACCTGATGGCGGTAAACCTGCAGGTGGGCCCGGGGGAGGCAAGGGAACCTGCGGGCACTGAGGAGCAGGGTTGTGTGCCGCCACGGGTGGCGTTGGGGCCACCGGAAGACCAAGAGGTCTTCTGTCGTCAGGAGGCCCTGACAACAGGAGGGCTTGTGTTGGAGCTTGCAGACCAGGCGGAAGCTCCGACAGGCCAGGCAACGGAGGCTCAGGAAGACAGCCCCTTGGAGGCCCTAGATCTCCTGCCTGGACGAGTCCCACGTCCGGCAGCATCACGTCAGAGCATGATGGACGCAAGTCAGTCAGCTGCGCGGGGAGTCGGAGGAGCCGGCTCCCCACTTATAAACCTCAGCCAGGCATTCATCAGAGGGGCCGGCGAACGACTTATCGGCCACACCTTGCGCCTTAGAGCCCGAGGTGGTAAAAGGCCTAAGGGCGTCGGTAGCCTCGGACAAATCCGAGGGGCCCGCCATCACTGAGACCAGTGGCGGTGAGGGGTCCAAGGCCTGCTCAGGTGGCGCAAGCACAGGTGTGATCACAGCGCTTACCTTCTGGACAGAAGGGGGCCGGTGCTCTGAAGGGCCTGCAGTCACCTTCGCTGGAGGGAGGAACTGCTCCGATTCCCGGTGTTTCTCCTTGTCCCTTTTATTTTTGTGAGGGCCTACTGGGAAGGACGATGCGCTCTTCAACTCCTGCTCATCTACGCCATTTTTTCTTTGAGAATGTGGGCCTCGAGAGCTTGCTAGCATCGCTTCCACGTGGCCCGATTAAAAGTGGGTGCAAGCCTGGCACTTCTCGACCTTGTGGCTAGGCCCAAGACAGAAGAGGCACAAGGAATGCTGATCTTTGTGCGGCAGTTGAACTCCACACAAACCACACCTGTTCTTACGCAGATGTGGAGGATGACATACAAATTATTTCTAATAAAGCAAATAAAACAAATACTCATCAGAGGCGTTCTATGCCACGGCAACAAGCTTCAGTCGGTCCGACGTTGCACAGGTTGACGGTGGGAAAGAACTGGAGGGCGGACGTGGGGACTGCCCACTATATAGGGCCACGCTGACATCCATCACATGACGTCGGGTGGGCAGTCCCCCATCAGACTCTGCTAGCAAAAGTTTCTGTGTGGTCCTGAAGCCAGGGGCACCAGTCCTGCAAGTGATTACCTACCGCAAGAGCCCTCCCGAAGTAAGATCTCCAAGATTAGTGTGTTCTAAGGACTACTTTATCCATGTGAAAAAAAATACTCAGGGTCTATACAATGATCCTGACACTCACTCACACTCCTGGCTATGGTAATAATAACCAAAAAGGCTGTTTTCCTTTAACTCACAAGAGTCCAAGGTTTCAAAATTGGACTCTCGCCAGTTTAGACAAAACTATGTTTTGGCCCCAAGCAGGGACAAAGTCCTTAAAAAGTGGGATATAAATGTTATAACCCTTTCAGGATTTGGTTAAAACGGGCATAAAGGCCAGCAAAAGTGCACCTGCTCTGGACCCATGCTATGAAACAGCTGACAAGTGAACCTTCAGTGAGGCAAGTTTTGCATCTGAAGACATTAGTGACAGCAAGTAGCCTAGTTCCTTTGCAAGTGACAGGGAAAATTATTCTGTTTACAGGCATAGACTTTCCTGGTGGATTGCATTTTTAAAACCACTAAGATGTCCAGAACCTAATCTGACAGGTTCAGTCTCGGAATTCTAACCTTTCATGAGTCATGCCATCAGGCGCAGTGACTGGATGTCCATGTATAGCTATATCCATCTGGACCTGGTGAGAAGGTCCTCCATAAGGTGAAGATAAATGGGATACAGACACTGCGGTTGAAGTCCAAGTACCATACCAGCTGACCCCAATCTGGAGCTATTAGAATCATCCATAGCCGGCCTGGTGACGTGGAGGGTAGAGGCGCTGTACGCCACACCTCGCGCTACGCCAGCGACTCGGGTTCGAGAACGGACCCAGGTCGGCTGGGGGAGGGAGGATGGAGCATCCCAACGGATGCTCTCCTCCCTCGGGGTGGGATGACAGGGGCGCTTTGGAGCGCCTGACATCCTGAGAGGATCGGTGGATGCACCGACTCTCGAAGGACTCTCGGCTCCGACTACCAGAGCGAGGAGGGGACGTTGGTTAGGCACTTTGAGAGAGCGTATGCTAGCACGCAGACTCCCTGCGCCTGGCGTCTCAGGGGGTTAAGGGGAAACTATCTAGAGGAAAAGCCCTCCAGTTGCCTGGATGAAGTCCTCCGGAGCCGGCCTTACCACCCACCGACCAGGGCAGACCCCAACTGTGCAGCTGCCGAGGGGAAAGGGGGGATTAAAGGGGATCCTCTCCTCGCCCCACCCGGGGGGGTAATCCGGGCCATTAAAGGGCCCCCAATGGCAGTGTGGCACTCTAGGGGCAGACCAAGCTGGTCGGCAGAGGTTGGGAGGTCGTCACTCCTTGCAGGATGGAAGGAGTGGTAACTGGAAGGGACAGCAGGACTGGATAAAAAATAAGTAGAAAAAAAAAATCATCCAGGGATACTATAGACAAACTCAGAGGATGATCCTCTGAATTATCATCAAGTCTGGGGTATTGTCAGACTCCATCAGTGACCACTGCCCAATGTACTGTAAGAGATCAGCCAAAAACATTAGTCGTTTTCCTTTATACATTAATTCAAGGAACTTGACACATCTTAATTCAGAGGCCCTTGTCACAGCTTTCAGGGAGGTAGACTGGTCTCTCCTTGAAACTATCAAGGATACTGACAGTTTATTATAAAGGTTTTGCCAATTATTTACTGAAGTCATTGACAAAATTGCCCCCAATGTGGGTAACCCCCAAACTATGGGATATGTTGTGGAAAAGGCACCCAATGACTTTACAGGATTGTAAGAGGCCATGCAACAAATGTAAATAAACATACTAAAATGCCAGCAGAGTAGGACTCTTGGTCTATCAAGTGTGCTCGGGAGTCAGCACCCTGATTTGGCTCCTTCCATGCTCACCCCATCCTCTGATCAGAACACCCCCCGCAAGCAATCCTCTGCTTCACCCCCCGCCTACATATGTCCCAGCCTCTCTTGAACTCCTCCACCATAGCCACCTCTACTAACTCCCTGGGCAGCGCATTCCATGGTTCCACCACTCTCTCAGTGAAATACCGCCTCCTCCTTCCCCCTAAGCCTTCCACCTGTGGTCCCTGGTAACTCCACCCTCCACCAGGCGAAGGATCCCATTTAGGCTTACCCTGTTTACTCCCTTGACGTACCTGAAGACCTTAATCATATCCCCCCATCCCTCCTCTCCTCCAGTGAGAATAGACTGAGCTCCTCAAGTCTCTCCTCATATGTCTTATCCCCCAGTCCCCAGATCATTCTAGTTGCCCTCCTCTGGACCCCCTCCAGGAGCTGGATGTTCCTCCTTAGGTTTGGCTGCCAGAACTGCACACAGTACTCGAGGTGTGGTCTAACCGGGCTGTTGTACAGCAGTAAATTCACCTCCCTGCTCCTTGAGGTAATCCCCCTGGCGATGCAGCCCAGCATTCTATTAGCCCTGACCGCGGCCCTCCTGCACTGCTCAGAATTACTAATTTTGACATCCACCAGGACACCCAGGTCTTTTTCCCCCTGCCAAAGCCTGCAACTCAATCCCTCCTAGGGTGTACACATGTTCTGGGTTCCTGCACCCTAGGTGTAGCACCTTACATTTGGAGGAGTTGCATTTCAATCTCCGGGTGCGTGACCACCGATCCAGAGTATCTAGGTCCCTCTGCAAGGCCACCCTCCAACCATCCCCCTCCACCACCACCCCCAACTTACAATCATCCACAAGGAGACTCACTTCACAGCGGATACCTTCCCTGGTATCGGAGAGGTAGGCGTTAAATAGGAGCGGCCCCAGAACTGATCCCTGTGGGACCCCACTTATGACATCCCTGGGAGATGAGACCTCCCCCCAACCACTACCCACTGGGTGCATTCAGAGGGCCAATTCCCAATCCACCTGACCATCAGTGACCCTACTCCCATCATCCCCAGCTTCTCTAACAGACCCATGTGAGGGACCAAGTCAAACACCTTGCTGAAGTCCAGGAATATTACATCCACTGGTCTGCCCTGGTCGAGTGCCATTGTCACCCACTCGTAGAACTCCACAAGGTTAGTGTGACACGATCTTCCTGGAACAAAGCCATGCTGCTGGTCATCCAAGTATCCTTGCTCCTCCAAGAATACCCCCAGCCTCTCCTTAAGTATGTCCTCCATCAACTTTCCCACCACCGATGTCAGGCTGACGGATCTGTAGTTCCCCAGCTCTTCCCTCAAGCCCCCTTCATGGATGGGCACAACATGCGCCTGCCTCCAATCCCTGGGCACCCTCCCCATGTGCAACGACGTGTTAAAAAGATCCGCCAAAGATGCAGCCAGAACATCCACCAAGTTCCACAGTATTCTGGGATGAATACCGTCAGAACCCAGACATCTGTCCTTTTTAAGGGACTTGAGGGCTTCCCACACCCAACCAATAGGGATTTCAGCATCCGTGCTCCACCCCCTTCAGCAGATCCAGCATGCCACATCCCCCACAGTGGCCTGTTTGCCAGCAGGTACCCTATCAATCAGGTCTGCTGCCCCTTCTGCTCCCTGCACCCCTTTGCCCTGAAGTTCCCAGGCATCCTCCCTAGTGAATACTGACACAAAGTACTCACTGAGTACCTCCGCCTGTACATCAGACCCTTCTGCCGACCCCCCCCCCCCCGTCCTCAACCTGCTGAACTGGCCCTTGACTCTCCTTCTCTCACCAATATACCTAAAGAACCCTTTTTCCCCACTCTTATCCCCTGCACCAGCCTCTGCTCTTTCCTAGCCTTGGTGCCCCACACTACTCTGGTGACCTGCCTGGCTGTAAGAAGATACTCTTCCCTATCCAGCACTCCTTGCAATCATTTGTACCTACTGTAGGCAGCTTTCTTTCCCATTACCACCTCCTGAACCTCCTTGGTCCACCAACATGGCTTCCAAGACCTACCACCCTTGCGCCTCGCTCTCACATAGGACCTGGTAGCCTCCTGTAACCGCCGTTTGATGCTCCCCCACCTACTTTCCACGTCCATGCCCAGTTTTATTTCCCAAATGCCCCTTGAGAATTTCCCCATGCTCCTAAAGTCTTCCCCCCTAAAATCAACTGTCACCATCCTTGTACGAGCCCTCTTCCCCCCTCAGGTCCAGAAGAAACCAGACCGTGTCATGATCACTTCCAGCCAGGGGATCCCCACAACAAGGTTCCTTACAAGGTCACCATCTGCCAGGACCACATCCAGGATGCAATCCTCCCTCGTCGAGTTCATCACCTGCTAATTAAGGAATGCATCTAAGAAACCATCCAGCAGCCCTAGTCAAAGAGGACGTCATAGCTCCCCAGTCAGTAACCGGCATATTAAGGATCACCATTATCACCACCCCCTGCCCACACTGATCCTTAATATTAGCCAGCAGGCAATCCTTCAGATCATCAGCCAACCCTGGGGGTCTATATACCACCCCCATTTTGATGTTCCTTCCCCCAGGGGTTCGCATGGTGACCCATAAGGCCTCCACGTCATCCTCTGCTTTCTCTACTCTGATAATCCCGATGTTATCCCTAATGAACACTGCTTCTCCCCCCCCCCACGGACTATCCTTCCTAAATGCAATATACCCACTCAGATTCAGATCCCAGTCATGGCCAGGGATGGCCAAAGTTTTAGTGACCGTTGCCACATCCACCTCCCCTTCCACCAGCATGGCCTGGAACTCAGTCATCTTATTCCCCAGGCTCCTGGCATTTACCAGCACCACACTCCATTCCTTTCCTCCCTTTTCCTTTTCCACCCCAGATCTTACATGCTGCCTCCTTCCAGCCTCCCCCAAGGTATCGTCTGCCCCCCTTTACGGAGTCAAAGACTGGTCCTAACCTCGATAAATATGATAGGATCGGCCCTGCAGCCCCATCCCCCCCCTTCGCAGGTTTAAACCCCATCTAGCCTGAATAAAATCCGTCATTCTCTGCTTGAGAACCTCCTTCCCCACCAGATTAAGGTGAAGCCTATCTCCTGGCATACAGCCCCTGTCCTCCTGCACCCCCCACCCCTCCAACACCCCAAACCTCAAGGCTTCACCCCACCCCTGAGCCACTCATTAACCTCCTCCGATTTTCTGTTTGTTTTCCACAGTGGCCCTTGGTACTGGCAGGATTTCCGAGGAGGAGACTGTGCAGCGATTGTCATGGCAGACCCTGGCCAGTTCCTGGAACCAGGCCTGAATTTCCAGCACACTATTCCTTTCAATATAATTGGTACCCAGATGAACTAAGAAGTCAGGTGATCCCCCACAGCCCTGCGCCACCTCATACACCAGGAACTTTGTCCTATGCACAGTCAGACCGGAAATACCCACTACCCTAACTGGACTTACCCTCGCCCTATATTTTTTTCAAACTTTACCTTTAATTCCATCTAGATTTTACTTTTTTTCCTGGGAGAGAATATTTTCCAGGTTTGTCTGGGCCGGGAAACATCCAAGGATAAAGTGGTCATCCATACAATTGCCTATCACTAAAGGAGATTTAAACCTTCCTAATTTAAAAGAATACCACAGAGCCACGACATCTAAGGTCATTCTTATTTGGCTTAATAGACATGCTATGCCTCTGTGGAAATTAACTGAATTTACCCTGAATGACCTTTTTGATATATTCCCTGTTTTGTTTTCTCCACTAGACTCCATTTCATCTTTAAGGGACTTCACGTGGGGAACCCGTAATATTAAAAATATAGTACGAGCGTAGGTCAGCCCGGGAACTTGCAGAGCTCTTTTTTTATTTTTGACTGGTGACCAAGGAAAAACAGTTCATAGTAGCCAGACAAGACAATGCTTATAAGGAGTGGCACAGATTAGACCTTTCAATGTTTTACCAATTTCTAGATATACATGGGGTAATGCCCTTTGCCTCCCTGCAGTCTAAATTCGGACTCCCCTTCACACATCACTTTAGATTTTTGCAGGTACGCTCATATTTGATAAATCTGGGATCCACTTGATTGCTTCTTCCCTCCCCAAAGCCCAATTTGATGAATCTGATAATTGAGGCAATTGAGGGAAAACTTCCAACACAATTAATTGGTCAGCTATATAGAGCCTTGAGGGAAAATTGGAAGCAGACCACAGAGAATGTTCTGACTAAGTGGAATAAAGAATTAAACACTCAGATTACATATGATAAATGGTTAGAGCCAACTATTCCATCTATGAAGACTTCTTCAGCCCCCTATTGGCTTGAATATATTTGGAAGTGTCATATGCATTTCTTTGTGTCTCCAGATAAACTGGCCAAATTCTTACCTGGAAACCCAGGAATGTGTTGGAGAGAATGTGGGCAGGTGAGGGCTAATACCTCCCATATTTTTTGTTCGTGCCCAAAAACTTCCCTTTATTTGGAAGAAATTGCCAGGAGTCTCCAATTATTAAGTGATACAAACTTGGTGTTAACAAATCAAATGATTCTGTTATACATACGGGAAGAGGGTTTAGTACCTCCCAAAAAAAAAAGTAAACTTTATTTATACTTCGCTGCAGCTGAGAAGGTGATAACCCGGTTATGGCGGACATCCACAATCCCAACTTTGACTCACTGGCACTCTACAGTGTCAGAGATCTATTATCTGGAATGACATTTTGTTAAAAGAGCTGACCGCATTCCCCAATTTGAAATTTATTGGCGGTCTTGGGTCTTCTATATTTCCCCAATAGATGACCCATTTATCCCCCTGACGAGATAAACCTTTTGGTGCCTGCATCTTTCTTCCCCCATGTACCTTATTATCAATTATATATTGCTAATGGATACTATATGTCCAAAGTGATTTTTACAAATTGTACAAACTGGTTAGGAACTAGATGGGGACAGGATCAGATGTGTTTCAGTACAGTAGCTGCTTCTTGTTGTTTTTACATGGTTTCTTGTGGATTTTACTTGGTAGAAAGTTATTTCTTTTCTTTTCCTACTACTTCTAAGGGGCTAGCAGGGTATTGTTTTTGGGGGCTGTTAGAAGTTTGAAAACTGGTTTGGTGGCTGTAAGTGGGCTCATTTGTTGGATGTTTCATTGTGTAACAGGCTGCGCTGGTGGAGGCCTATTTCTTCTGATTAAAACCTATTTGGTGACATTTGCTTGGGGCTGTTTCTTTGGTTGCAGGGCCTGGAGGGGCAGACACAGGGCTGATGCACTCTCTCTCGAGTCGGGTGTAGGCCCTAATCCCACCCTCCCCAGAGCTCTGCTTATTTATAGGGGAACACCTGCTCTGCAATTGGAGGAAAAGGCTGCAGGTGCAGTTCATGTAATTCTAGCCACTGGGGGTTGGATTTAAAGGCTGGGAGAGAGGAGCTTAGGGAGTAGTTCACTTCCCTTAGAAGTTTACTGTGTTGTACTGCACCTAGTAACAGGGTTACCAGTTTACTGTGGGACTATATCTAGGATTAGTGGGTGACCTGATTAGTCAGTAGGGGTGTATCTTGGACTAGTGGGGAACGGTAGCTCACCCAAGGAAACCTACTTGAAGGGGGATGGGACCACATGTCATTAGGGCCGGCATCTTTGGGAGGGTGGTGGGGTGCACAGTGTGTGGGACAGCCATGATACTGGATTGGGCTTGGTAGTTTGGTGGTTGCCAGTGTGCTACCAGCTGGCACAGCTTAGGGAGGAGGTTGCTGGGATTAGGAGACAGTTGGGGAAGGGGGGAGGTATGGCTGGGGAAGAGGGCAGGGGATCTCCCACGGGGTTGCACCAAGCACTAGGGCCGGGGGCATAGGGAAAGGAGTGCAGAAGAATACTCTGGGGTCACATAGGTACCCTGGCAGAGGGGGCCCAACAGGAGGACACTACCAAGGAAGGAAGCAGGCAGGTAACTGGGAACCCTCACAAAGGGGGGCCAGAGGGACAACATTCTCAGGGAAGTAGGCAGATGGTTGGGGCTAGACAGAAGGAAGCAAGGTGGGGAGGTGGATCGGACCTTACGCTCAGTAACCGCTTCAATTCTCTTCTTCTGCTTGAGGATGAGGGGGTGATGTAGCCATGACAGGGGTGATTAGAGATGGAAAGGGAGTGGAGGGCAGGAGCCGGATAGCAGGGGGGAACCTGGAATGCAGGAAAATGGGGGGGGCAGTGGATCAGAGCAGGAGGGGCAGGGGGAAGAGGGAGGAAAGCGCAACGAGAAGGACCAGTTGGGAGGAAAGGGTAAGGAGAAGGACCAGAAGTACAAGGAGGATACAATAAAGGGAGCTGAGGGTTTAGGCCAAGGGAGCACGACAAGCATGGAGGGACTGAACGGAGACAGGAAGGAAGGGAGGACGAGCCAGGCTAGTTTAGTGGATGGGGGAGAAGGACCAGTCGCAAGCAGTGAGGGGGGAGTTAGCGATGCACAGAAGGATACTTGGAAGGAGGAGAAGCATAGGATCGAAGAGGAGGGGGTGGCCAGGGTAAAGGAGGGGGCGGCATGTGGCACCCAAATAGGGGGAAGAACAAGGAGCCGGCTGGGTGGAGGGGCCAGTAGAAAGGATGAGGGTCATGGAAGGGGAAGAAAGGGAGGAAAAGGAGCAGTCAGAGTGCTCCTGTTGGGGGATTCTATGATCAGGGGTATCAAACGGGATAGGAAGGGGTAAGCCTGGACAGTTAAAACAAAATGCTTCCCTGGACTAACGGTGCACAAGGCCAAGCATGAGGTATGTCAGCTGGCAAATGATTGCTCGGGTTCTCTGGACATACTGGTCCACCTGGGTACAAATGACATTGAGGGAAATAGTGAGCTAGAGATACAGGCAAGGTTCAGGGAGCTTGCCAGGGTCTGTCATGACATAGGGTGCACGATTTCCTTCTCGGAAATCCTGCCGGTGCCAAGGGCTAGTGGGGAAAACAAAAGATAGATTAGGGAGATAAACCAGTGGCTCAGAGTGGTGTGAGGCCAGAGGCTATGGGTTGATGGGGGATTGGGGGGAGACCTGGGAGGATAAGGAGCTGTATGCTAGAGATAAGCTCCATCTCAATTTGAAGGGGAGGGGAATCCTTAAGTTGAAAATAGAAGGGTTCACTGGTGAAAAAGGGGGTTTAAACTTGTGAAGGGGGAGGGATGGGAGAAGAGGCTGTTGAGGGGGGGTCCGATAAAGGAGGGACTCTGTCTCCACCCACCAGGGGAGCTGGAGAAACGTGGGAAAAGGCCAACTGGTAAAGTGCAGACCAGAGGAAAACGGAATCCCCATGGGAATGCGAGCAGGGGAAATGGAAGTATAGGGAAAGGGTGGAAGGTAGTCCTGCTAAATGCCAGGAGCTTGGGCAATAAAATGCCTGAGCTCCAGGCGATGCTAACTGAGGGAGCGGTGGATGTGGCAGCGATCACTGAGACCTGGGCCACCTCAGGACACAACTGGGACCTGAATCTGGAGGGTTACACTATGTTCAGGAAGGATGGGGGAGGAAGGGAGGGGTAGCAATAGTCAAAAACTGCATTGGCATGGGAAGTAGAGGAGGAGGGAACCATGGAGGCGATTTGGGTCACCTTGATAACACTGGGGGCAAGAGAGTAAAAATAGGAGTGGCGTATAGACCCCCTGTGCTGGCGGAGGAGCTGGAGGAGAGTCTGGTGGCAGATGTTGGGAGACACTGCAGATTGGGCAGGGGAAGGGTGGTGGTGCTGGGGGACTTAAATATGCCAGGAACAGACTGGGAGACTATGACATCCTCAGTGGCCAGGGAACAGAGGTTGTTGGATGTCTATCAAGACACGTTCCTAATTCAGCAGGTGGGGGAACCGACCAGGGAGGCGCGGGTACTGGATGTGGTCCTGGCGGACAGTGATCAGATTGGGGGCCTGGAGGTAAGGGACCCATTGGCGGGGAGTGACTATGCCACAGTCTGGTTCTGCCTGGACCAAGGAGGGGTAGAAGGCTGCACAAAGATGCAGGTAACTGAATTCAGGGGGGCGGATTTTAAGGAAATGGGAAGGATCCTTAAGGAGCATTTGGATGTGATTGGGTCAGACATGGATGCTGACAGTAGATGGGAAATAATCAGGAGAGGGGTGCAGGATGCTACCAGCACCTGTGCCAGAGTAAGACGAAAATGCGATAGGGCCCGAAAACCCTGCTGGTGGATGAGGGAGGTCCAGGAGGTGGTGCGGGGAAAGAAAGCAGCCTGTAGGCAATTCAAGTGCTCAAAGAGTGAAAGGGATCAAGCGCAGTATGAACTGATGGCTAGAAGGGCCACTAGGGTGGTGAGGGCAGCTAAGGCAAGGAAGGAGCAGAACCTGGCCAGGGAAATTAGGAGAGGGAACAAGGAATTCTTTAGATACACTGGGAAAAAACGAAGGGTGAAGGGGCAGATTAGCAGGATTAAAACAGGGGAGAGATGGGCTCAAGACTTGGGGGAGCAGGCTAAGGTACTAAATGAGTACTTCACCTCAGTTTTCACCAAGGAAAATGGGGGTGCTGCATCATACATGGGAGGAGACAGTGATACGGAGGGGGGGGGACCCTTAGCGATCGGCGGGTCTGGGGAGAGAGGGAGGCATCTCTGGCAGGAGGGGGTAAGGCTAAGCAGGGAGAAGAGGTAGTGGAGGTGGAAATCCAGCACAGAGGGTGAGGGAAGCCCTCAGGTCCCTCAAGACTGAGGGAGCACCGGGGCCAGATAAATTACATCCCAGAGTGCTGAAGGAACTTGCAGATGTCCTGGCGAAACCCCTGGCAGAGCTTTTCACCATCTCTCTGAGGACAGGGTGGGTGCCCCAGGACTGGAAGGTGGCGCATATAGTGCCTATCCACAAGGGGGGGATCAAGGGAAGTGGCAGAGAACTACAGGCCTGTCAGCCTGACATCGGTGGTGGGCAAGGTGATGGAGGGCATTGTCAAGGAGAGGCTGGAGGGACCTGGAAAGTCAGGGTGCCTGGACGATAGACAACATGGATTCATCCAGGGAATCGTGTCAGACAAACTTTGTGGAGTTCTATGACTGGGTGACGAAGTGCCTGGACCTGGGTAGCCAGTGGACGCCCTCTTTCTAGACTTCGCAAGGCATTTGACTCTGTTCCTCACGGGCCTGTTGGATAAGCTGGGAGAAATGGGGATGGGAAACAGATGATCAGATGGATAGACAACTGGCTCCAGGACTGGACCCAGAGGGTCGAAGTTAGCGGATAGTCTCATCCTCAAGGAGGGTCATTAGTGGGTCCCACAGGATCAGTCCTTGGCCCTCTGTTCAACGCCACGTCTCTGACATAAGGACAGGTATCAGGAGTGAGATGAGTCTCTTTATGGATGACTCAAAACTGGGGAGTGGTGGATGGGAGGAGGGGAGGTGGCCTACAGGGGACCTGGAGGCTCTGGAAAGATGGTCTAGAAAGTGGAAGCTGAGGTTCAATGCAGGAAATGCAAGGTACTGCACCTGGGGGCCAGAAACCCGGCCAAGTGTACACGGGGATGCTACAAGTCTTGATGGCTGAGAGGACCTGGGGTGGTGGTGGATGTCAAGATGAACAACTTGGAGACTTGTAGGAGAGCAGCAGCCAAGGCCAACAGGATGCTGGGATACATCGCTAGGGGATCACCTCCAGGAGGAAGTAATACTCCTCTGTATAATCTGCTTGGTGAGGCCACACCCTGAGTACTGCAGTTTTGGAGGCCACACTTAAAGAGGGACATTAAACTTTGGAGAGGGTCCAGAGGAGGGCAACCAAAATGATTTGGGGCTTGGGGGACAGGACCTATAGGGAGAGGCTCAAAGAGCTAAATATGTACACATTGGAAGAGAGAAGGGACCAGGGGAAATGATAGAGGTCTTCAGGTACATGAAGGGGTAAACAGGGAGGAGCAGTCAGGGTGCTTCAAGGAAGGAGGAGGAACTAGAGGGCATGGGTGGAAGCTGGAGGGGAAGATTCAGGGAGAAAGGAGGAAGTGCTACTTCACTGAGAGGTGGTGGAGCCATGGAATGTGCCAGGGCTGGTGGAGGGGTTCAAGAGGGGTGGACGGGTACAGGGAAGGGTTCTGGAAGCAAAATCCAGTGCAGCGAGAATATCTGGAACTGGGAAGGGAGAAGCCAGAGAAGGTGAGGGGGGCAGCAAGGTCCGCTCCCAGGGTGGGGGCTGACCAAACGAGCAGACACGAAAGACTGTTAGGCCTATTCTGCTGGCATTTTAGTATGTTAGCATGTTAGAATGCCCTGTAACATATGAATTTCCACTATGTGTGCGTCTTCAGAACAATGAAATTGCTGTACAAATGTATACCTGCTGTAATACTGACCTGAAAAATAAAGAATATATATAAAAAAAAAAAAAAATTACCTCACAAACCTCCTCAACATCCACTGGCCTGAATCTGCTCCAGGCAAATGGTGTGCTTTTAGAGAAGACCATCCGACTACTGAGGGGTTGTGACCACTCTGTTGGATAGAACTCAGACCTGATAGTGGACACCATGTCACAGAAGAACAGAGTGAACTCTTCACACTTAACAGATGAAACTGCTCCTTTTGGTTGCAGACAGTCCTATAGAGCTGAGCTGGTCAGTTCCTTAATGAAGCAATCTCCATGGACAGGAATGCTGACTTCTTATGGGAGATTGCTCTTTGATACTCTCTTTAGTGAGTTCTCAAAGCCCGTCTACTGTCCTGCAGTCCAGACTTCCTCCCAACAACGCTCCAATCTCTGACCCCTTGTCTTCATCTCGACAGACCTGTCAAACCATGAGGCTCTCAAGCAACAATTCCTTGGTCATATATGGATCAGTGCAACAGTCTCGAGTGCTGAGGTAATGTCCCTATTATAGGCTGCCATCGCCTCACCTGCACCTGCCTCACAAGCAACAGTGCTCACTTCCAAAAGGTCCATTAGCGCCAACAGTCTCTCTCTGGGGACGACCCCTTTAATTTATTAGTTATTATTTATTTCAATTTTGTTAACCGGGTAAGCCCATGGAGACCAAACGATCCCTTTTTCAGGGGCGACCCGGAGTTAGTTACAGGTACAATCATTTGACAGTGTCGACAATAATGAAAATCATACATACATTCATGGGTAGACAGCTTGAGACATAGGTAAATGGTGGAGATGGTCCGTTAATTGCCTTTAAAGGGCGATTAACGGACCATCTCCACAGGGGAAGGACTACCGAGGGTGGCCTCGAACAAGAACCCTACTCTTACATTGTGGTTATATTATGTTCTGACTTGTATCATTTTATTTTCAACCTGACTCACAAATACTTTGACAGATGGGTAGCTCTCTGGCCATTGGTCACATTACAGGACTCAGACTCCTTATTCTGGCACCACAGTGCATCCAACCCCCAGAGGTTTCCAATCTATTCCGTCATTGGGGTGAGGGTGGGGACTCATGCTGCAAGTAGGAAGAAGCTTTTTGCTTAATGTGGTGGTGGCTGGTGGGAGGACCTAGAGCAGTAAGAGAGATTCAGTATAAATGTGCCTCCACAGTGCTCCAGAGATAGGGGTCGGGTTTGCACCACAATCTGTGTCCCCTGCATGGTACAGCAAGCTGTTCCACCACTGCCAACTGCAGGCTCACACAGGTACTTGTTAATCAACTTTTACCTGGCATTAGCAAACAAATCTTAAACCAATATAAACAAACACTAAAAAAAGTATCAAATATTTAACACAAGGTCCTCACCATGCCAGTCCCATTGCAGTAGTGGCAGTGCTGAACTTTTGTTCCAGGTTCATTTCCTTTGCCATCACAACGCTGACAGGTGTCATTTATGTTCACTGCGATTTCTTTATTCACACCCTTTGCAGCCTGGGTGAAGGACAGCTCCATGATATACTGTAGAAGAGACACAATCAGCATTCACAACTGGTCACTAGGAATACATATCACATCTCCCCAGCAAGTAAGCAAATTCATCTCCCCACCACTCAGCAGAGGTCAGCAATCATCCTCCTCCCCACTGCCCAGCTGAAATCAGCAATCACACCTCTCCTCCCTCCATGCATGGTCAGCAATCATACCTCCCCACTTACCTGCAAGGGACAACAATCACACACACCTACAGCCCAGCCAGTGAAGAAAAAAAGGTTACTCCCCTGTAACTGCGTTTTATACTGAGGTGTGTAGAAACTGAGAAAGCTAAAGGAAAGTCCACTGTTGGCTCCTGTGAACCAACAGTACCTTACTTCCTTATTAACAGGATGTTTGTCCAATCTGTTCTTGAACTCGGTCTTTTTTACTTATTATTTCTAGTGGTAGAGAAATGAGGGTTACTCACCTGTAAAGTAGTCACATAAGAACTTACCGTAACAGCACATCTTCGAGAGAGACTCTTGCAATAGGTAATTACATATAGGACTGACGTCAGCAGGACCCCATGGAAAAATGTATAGCTAGCAGTCCCTGGCGAGGGACCGCCCCCACGTCAGGTGACCAGCATCAGGAGACGGCATAAAGAGGCGTCCCTCACGCCCGCCTTCCAGTTCTTTCCCGCCACAGGCCACAAGAGGCCAGACGAGAGAAGCGCAGATATTTCCCTCACTGGAAAAGGAGCTGAAAAAGCTTAGGGGGATGGAGGGCGGGAAGGTATTACCTACTGCAAGAGCCTCTCTCGAAGATCTACTGTTATGGTAAGTTCTTACGTAACTGTACTATCTTACTTCGAGAGGGCTCTTGCAGTAGATAATTACGTATAGGACGGAGTCCCAAGCAGTCTGGAATAAGAAGAAGCACACGGGAGGAGGAAAGCTACTCAAGTAGATCTTCTAGCTGTGAAGGCCTTAAGAAAGGAGGCCTTGCAGAACAGCGAGCCCAAAGCCTGCTCTGCGGCAAGAGGCAATATCCAAACTGTAATGTTTTGTAAATATATGGACAAAAGTCCAAGTGGCGGCAGCACAAATGTCTGCTGCTGACACATTCTTGAAACATGCCGCTGAGGCAGCAACTCCTCTGGTGGAGTGACCTCTTATTTGACCCGGAAGGGTCTTGTTGCACTTGTCATAACAGAAGGTGATGCAATGAGCCAACCATTTAGACAGGCATTGCTTGGAAACAGCACTGCCTTCTCTTTTGGAGGCAAAAGAAACAAAAAGTTGATCAGTCTTTCTGAGATCCTTTGTTCTGTTAGTGTAGTATCTCAGAATTCGGTGAACATCCATAGTGTGAAGTAGATACTCCCCGATTGGAGTACTGCGAAAAGAAGGCGGGTAATTCTATGGACTGGTTCAATGTAGATTCCGCTACCACCTTGGGGAGAAACTTAGGATTGGGATTGGTGCACAGAGCCACACGCTCCTTGTGAAAAATCAAGTACAGGATCTGACACATCAAGGCCTGGAGCTCGGAAATCCTCCGAGCAGAGGTAATGGCCACTAGGAAGAGAGTCTTCCATGAAACGAACTTCATGTCTGCTGAGGCCGCCGGTTCAAAAGGAGGCAAAGTAAGTTTCTCAAGAACGAAGTTCAAATCCCAAGGAGGGCCGGGAACTCGGATAGGGGTCTCAAGTGAAGAACCCCTCTGAAGAAAGTCTTAGAGACTTCCAGTTGAGAAAAAGTCCTATCTGTGAAGGGAACATGGTAGGCCGAAATGGCCGCCATGTGTACCTTCAGAGACGAGCGACTAAGACCCAGGTCGAAGAGATGGCGCAGGTACTCCAGCAGTCGCCCAACTGAGCAGGAGAAAGGCTCGAAGCCTTTTGAAGCGGCCCAGATTGAGAACCATTTCCACTTCATGGCATAAGTAGACCTAGTGGAGGGTTTCTTAGCCTCCACCAAGATCTCAGCCACTTGTGGAGAAACCCCAAAGCGGGCTTGAGCTATGTCTGCAGGAGCCATGCATGCAGTTGAAGGGACTTGAGACCTGGATGGACCAGGGTCTCCTGATCCTGGGTCAATAAAATTTGTGACAGCGGAAGAGGAAGAGGAGGTTCCTCCGAGTATTGTTGCAGAAGAGAGAACCAAACTTGCCTGGGCCAGAAAAGAGTGATCAGAATCATTCGTGCCCCTTCTGAGCCAAGTTTCTGCAAGACACACGGGATCAGAGGAATCAGGGACAGGGGGATTCATAGACTAATCTGTCCCTCCCATCTAGAGACAGAGCGTCTCTCCAGAAAATGCCTCGCTCTTGAACGAGCGAGCAGAAGTCGGGAAGCTTTGCGTTTAGAGGTGAAGCGAACAGGTCCACCTGAGGTGTTCCCCAACGTAGGAAAATACAGTCTAGGACCCCCTGATCCAGTTCCCACTCGTGAGCTTGAGCAGACGAGCGACTTAATTTGTCTGCTAAGGAGTTCTCGACCCCCAGAACAAGAATTGCCGTGAGATGAAGGTCGTGTTGTGCTGCCCAACCCCAGACTCTCATCGCTTCCCTGCAAAGAGGGTAGGACGGAGTCCAGCCCTGTTTACTGATGTACCATACCACACACATATTGCCTGTCTGGACGGCTAGGTGGCCTGAAAGAAGATGCAGGTGGAGAGCCTGGAGAGCATAGAGCACCGCCCGAAGCTCGAGCACACTGATGCGCAACGATTGTTCGAGCTTGGACCAAGAGCCCTGGGTCCGATGTGGACCAAGATGGGCTCCTCAACCTTCACCCGAGGCGTCTGTGGTCAGAGTCTGGGAGGGAGGGAGGAGGAAGGAAGAATGGAACTCCCTGAAGAAGGTTCTCTTGAACCATCCACCACTGCAAGTCTCGAATCATGGGAGAGGAGACTAGCACCAATTGGTCCAAGTCGTCTACCAACTGATCCCATTGAGAGCCCCTCATGTGGAGCCGAGCGCGAGGGACTGTCGGGATAGCAACTGCCATAAACCCGAGGAGGCGAAGAACTGACCTTGCACTGACCCGCTTGCAGCCGGACAATAGGCTTATCCGAGTCTGGAGTGTGGCCGCCCCGTCCGGTGGCAGGAAGGCCCTGCCTAGGGTCGTGTCCAGTATCGCCCCAATAAACTGGAGCCTCTGGGATGGGATCAAGTGAGACTTGGAATGGCTGATGGTAATACCCAGACAGGCAAAGACCTGCTGGTTGAGGGAGAGGCAGTGCAGGAGTTCCTCCCTGGACGAGGCCACCAGGAGCCAATCGTCCAGGCACAGGAAAACCTGTACCCCTTGGGTACGCAGGTAGGCCGCCACCACCGCAAGGCATTTGGTAAATACTCGAGGAGCGGCCAAATGGAAGTGACTTGTACTGGTAGTGGTCCCCCTGGAAAGCAAAACGGAGATATCTGCAGTGAGACGGGCGGATAGATATGTGCAGGTAAGCGTCCTGCATATCCAAAGCGCACAGCCACTGGCCCAAGCGGAGGAGGGGCAGAAGGCTCTACAGTGAGAGCATCCTGAACCTCTTGTACTCCACGAAAATGTTCAGGGAACTGAGATCTAGAATAGGTCTTACATCTCCTGTCTTCTTCAGGACCAGGAAGAAGTGGGAATAGTAACCCGTTCCTTGCAGGGAAAGAGGGACAGATTCTATCGCCTCTTTCAGCAAAAGTGCTGAAATTTCTTCCTGGACCAGAAGATGTTCCTGAGAGTACGACGACCTTGGGGGCGGGTGATGAGGTGGTTTCTGCAGAAACTCTATTGAGTGTCCTTCTGCGATTAGCTGAAGCACCCATGAATCTGATGTTATCCTCTCCCAGTCCGGAAGGTGAAGGAGAAAACTTCCCTCCTACCAGTTCCTCCGGGAAGCCCGGAGGTTGTGGGAAAGGGAAGGAGTCAGGTGGTGTGGGGCAGCGCCACAGCTGAAGCACCCGCTGCCTTTTTGGGCGGGGAGGACTTGGGAGCTGGGGGCCCCCCCCCCCCCGACGTTTAGTGGCCCTCTTTCCTGTGGTCTCGCTCATCGATTACGCCTGCAAAAGGGATGGCGCTACATTGATGGGGATGATACATAGAGTCCACAGACTTTAGTGCCATCCCTTTCCTGCAGGTCAGTGATGACTGTCTTGACATTATCCCCGAACAGCACCGAACCCCGTAAGGGCGCTTCGGACGGGCGGACTGCACTTCTGGGACTGGGGCCTGGACACTTGAGCTGCTGCGACGAGAGACCCACGGCAAGCTGAGTTCAACCAGCAGTGTCCACTGCATCGTAGGTCGCACGAAGAATGTGCCGACTGGCTGAACGTGCATAGCGGACAAGGTCAACCATTTCCTGCTTGACCTGAGAGTCCAGAAGGGAGTCCGATTTAGATTCCACCTCACTGAGAATCGCCTTCTGATAATCCCCCATGTGGCCGACGTAGTTCAGGGCCCTAATACCCAGAGTGGAAGAAGCAAAAATCTTCTTGCCATACTGGTCCAGAAGGCAGGATTCCTTGTCAGGTGGAGACGAGCTAAGGTGTTTGGGTTGAGCTGACCAGCCATGAGCGGCGCTAATCACAACCGAGTCAGCTCGAGGGTGGGAGTCTAAAAAGTCAACACCCTCGGGAGCCTGGTATAGCCTGTTCGACTTCCTGGGAAGTGGGGCTAAGGCCGATGGCTGTTTCCATATGGTGGTAATAAGGTCGGCATGAGGCTCAATCCAGGGTGGCACCAAAGTGGGAGCTGTGTACGGGATGACATACACCGAATACCTGACGAAGGATAAGACAAAATTGAAAATACTCTGTTAAAATACCGAAGGAGCCTGACAAGCAGGGAACTTTTCCGCAAGGCGCTGGCATAAGCTAACGGCGGAAAACTGAAGGTGGAGCGGAGGGACTGCCCTTTATACCGACGCCTCCTGATGCCAGTCACCTGACGTGGGGGCAGTCACTCGCCAGAGACTGCAAGCTAGAAATTTTTCCGTGGGGTTCTGCCACCTGCCGACATCAGTCCTATATGTAATTACCTACTACAAGAGCCCTCTCGAAGTAAGATCTGTAGTTCTAGGAGTGGTAAATGGTGCACATCCAGACTTCTGGCAGTCTTCCTTTCCCTTTAAAACCAGCCAGAACATCTTCAAGCTAAGTTCCTCCCACCCACTCCCGTGGTATACTCCTTGGTTCTGCCCCATGACATCAGATCTTGCACCCCGGAAGTAGGGATCCATGTGCCGCCTGTCTTGGGAGGTCGGGTGGGTTATGTGGCTGTGCACCATATACCACTCCTAGCACTACAGTTACAGGTGAGCAACACTCATTTCTAAGGGTGTGAACATGGTGCAGTATTCACACGTCTGGCAGACTCCTAGCAGTTCTCTGGCAGAAGAGGGCAAAGCGCACAACCCTACTTGGCAAACAGGTGTGCGTGGACTTCCAGGTAGCAACCCTGCAGATTTCCTGGATAGGGACATTCCTCGAAGCAGCCACTGATCCAGCGGTATGTCTGGTGGAATAAGCCCCAAGCCCTACAGGAGGCTCCCTACTAGCCAATCTATAGCAGAAGTTGATGCAGGAGACAATCCACCTACCAATCATCTGCTTTGCTGCTGGTCTGCCATGTGCAGCTTCAGTGTATGTTACAAATAGCTGGCGAACCTCTCCCCAAACTCCAGCTGTGCACTCCTTGTACTAAGCGAGCACTCACCTCAGGTCCAATGTGTGGAGCCTGTGTTCAGCCGACTGGTGAAGTACACTGGGAGGTTGATCACCTGACTAAGGTGAAACTATGACACAACCCTTGGGGGGGGAGGGTGGAGGACAACCGTGTCCTTGTGGAATGCCAAGCATGGAGACTCCGCCGACAGTGCCTGGAGCTCACCGATTCTTCTGGTGGAAGTGACAGCCACCAAGAAGTCACACCAAGAACATAACATCTGTGCACTGGTTCGAATGGCTTGCCCATGAGCACTGCCAGTACCAGCAACAACTCCCAAGGTGGCAATGGCTCACGCAGTGGCAGGGACAGGTGGTCCAGGCCCTTAAAGAAGCTCTCAACCACCTTCTCCTACATCACCATCAGCACAACAGCCCACACCCAGTATGCAGAGATGGCTGCCAGGTACATCTTGAGGGTTGTTGACATCACGCCCACCTGATAAGAGGGACCAAAGGTTGTCCAGAATACTAGCCAAAGAGCAGGCTGGGGGGACTAGCTTCCTCCTCTGGTACCAAATAGAAAACCTCTTCTATAGGAAGGCACAGCACTGGAAGGTCAACTCTTTCAGAGAGGCTTCCACAACCTGAAAAATCTCTTCAGACAGACCCAAAGCCTGGAACTCTAGCCACTCAGGAACCAGGCTGACAGGTACAGAGGTTGAAGGTCCGGATGCAGGACCTTCCTCTTGTGACAGGAAAGCAGGTCTGGGAGAAGGGGAAGGCTGCTGAGGAGATCTGGGTTCCAAAAACTGGTATGGCCAGTCTGGGGCTACCAGGATCATCTGCACCTTCCCTCCGCAATTTGACCAGCACTCTGTGGATCAGGGGAAAAGGAGAGAAAGCATAAAGGAGGCCGGGGTACAGGGCCTCATGAAGGCATCCCCCACCAGTGTCCTGCACTGTGCAGGGCAGGCACAGAACAGCCTCAGCTTGGTGTCCTCCCAGGAGGCGAACAGGTCGACAAGGGGAGTGCCCCACTGGGAGAACAGGTGGTTCACCACCTAATGATGCTGGGACCACTCATGAGATGCCACGCCCACCTGGCTGAGGGTGTCCGCTAGCTGATTGGAGACTCCCCCCACATGAATCACCAGGAGGTCAGCATTCAAGCTGCACATGAGAGTCCAGGTGCGGAGAGCCTCCTGGCACAGTCGGAAGGAGTGTGTTCTGCCCTGCTTGTTCAGGTAGTAGATGGCATGGTATTGTCCATCCGGTCCTGCACAACCTGACCCTGGACAAACAGAGCGAACTGTGTCAGAGCAAAGTGCACTGCATCGAGCTCCAGCAGGCTGATGTGGTACCAGGACTCCCTGGGGTCCAGAACCTGCGGGCCCCCCAGGTGCGCGCCCCATCCCAACAGAGACGCATCAGTTGTCAGGGTGACTGCTGGCTCTGAGCGGACGAATAGGGCTACTTCCTTGACATGTTCCAGGATAAGCCACCACAGGATGGCACCTCACACTGGCTAAGTCACTGCGACCAGCTGGTCCGGGTGACCTAGGTACTGGGACAACTGGCCAGTCAGCTGCCACCTGAAGGAGGTGCACCCGTCAGCGGGCCCATCTGACCACGCTGGTGCAGGACGTCATGTACCCCAGCAGCCGAAGGAAGTCTCAGGCACTGCGTGAGTGCCCAACCTGAAATGACTGGGCAAAGGAGGTAAGATCCGATGCCCAATCTGCAGGAAGGGAGTTAAGCTCTGTCCCAATGAAGTGGATCACCAGCGAGGGATTGAGTTCGGACTTAGCCAAATTAACCAGAAGGCCCACGTCTTTGCAAGTCTGGAGGGCCAGGTCTCTAGGTAGCTCCACTGCCTCTCTGGACAGCCCGGCTATCAGTCAGTTATCCAGGTATGAATAGACTCAGACTCTTTGGCACTGCAGGAATGCTGCCATCACAGCTATGCACTTTGTGAAGACTCTAGGAGCCGAGAAGAGGCCAAAAGGCATGCCCTGGCACTCGTAAAGAACCCCCTCCATGCTGAACCGAAGGCACCACAAGTGGGACAGACAGACTGGAATGTGGAAGAAGACATCCTGGAGGTCCATAGAGCAGAACCACATGCCCTGCTCCAGGGATGGAATGATCTGGTTCACAGTGACCATCTGGAACTTGCACTTCTTCAGGAAATGACAGACTGTGCAGATCTGGTATAGGACGCCAACACCGCCCCCATTTGGGGACAGAAAAATACCTGAACATGAAGCCCTGCCCAGCCATGGTGTCCAGGACACAGGCTACGGTTCCTTTCTCAGGAGCCGAGTGATGTCCTCCCTCAGGACTGACAACGTGTCCTGCGACATCATGGACTCCCATGAGACATGGGTTCGGCAGGGCTTGGAAAGCCTCGACGTCAAGAGGCAACCTGCTGCCTCCTACTTCTAGCACCCATCTGTCAAAGGTGATGGTGGACCAGGTATGCCAAACGTAGCAGAGCCCCCCCCGGGAGGTGACGCAGGGACTGGGTGGGAAGAAAGCAGACAGCCCCCAACCCTTCACTGAGCAAACTTGGAGGCGGCACTGGAACCAGCTGCCAGAGGGGCCCCACTATCCATCCCCCAGGCTTCTTGGAGCCCTGGCTGGCGAGCTTGGTTTTAGGGTGCCTGGCCTGTGACTGTCCTGGCTGGTGCTGCTGCTGTTTGGGCTGCTAAGATGGGAAAGGCCAAACCTGGAAGGGTTTTTTCTTCGTCCGCTTACCTACCTGGTCCTTCTGGGAGAATGTCACGGAGTCAAGGGTGGCACTGGACTTCCCAGTCCTTATAAGGTGCCCATCCACCCCAGGGCCGAAAAGGTCAGTGCCAAAAAAGGGGACATTGGCTAATTTATGCTGGGTATCCACTGTGAAGGTGGAAATCCTCAGACAGGCAGCGCAATGCAACACGACCACTATGGCCACAGACCGAACGCAGGAGTCACCAAAGTCCAAGGCTGTTTGAAGCTGGTGTTTTGCTAGCGCTCGATGTTAGTATCTGACCAATTTAACCCCATCTGCTGATCAGCGGAAAGGCAGGGAAGGACATGATCAAGGACTCCCATCAGGGAGTGACCAAAGCTGGCCAACATTAAAGCATAACTCACCTGAGACTCAGGGAGACAACAGCATAAAAATTCTTGGCAGCGTGATCCAGCTTCTTTAACTCCTTATTGGGGTGGGCCTGTCCACATCCCTGACATTGCCTGTCTTACGGAAGATGGAGTCTACCACAAACCCTCAGCTGAGGGATGGTCAGAGAAACTGGACAGCGAACCAGTTGAGACTGCATACTTGTGACCATCCGGGTTGAGGGTGCCACGCAGAAAGACGGGTGCTGCCAGAGGTCAAGCACCCCCAGTGAATCATCCAGATCCAGGATCTCTGTGAGGGGGTATTTAGCCCCCTTCTGGACCGGCTCCAAGGGGGCTCTCCATTGATTCGGAGTTCAACTGGAGCAATTCCCCAAAAGAGATCGGACTGTGTTCAGTGGTCAGGTCTTTGGCCGAATCAAGGCCAAAGCCTGGGGTCCTGAAGGACTGCAGAGGACCTGTCAGAGTCCAAACACCTCCTCAAAGACTGCTCTCGGCTGCTTCTCCCCATGGAACACCCTAGCCTCATCCGAGTGGGTGATCTAGACCAACAGCCGACCGGGGAGGCCAGTAGTCAGGTGGAAGGCCTTGGTCGGAGCCCCCTGTAAAGGCTGATTGGGCAGCAGCTCCACCGTAATCGGTGGAGAGGCCGGAGCCAGAGACACTGGGCTCGGCAAGACCAGCACAGGCTGGACTGGGGGAGACCAGGGAAGCATGGGGCCCACAGGAATGGGCCTAACTTGCCCAGGGACCCACTGCTGCCACATGAGCTCCTCACAGTAATGACACAACTTGCAACAGGGCCTCTCATCCATAGATAAAGAGGAGGAGGAGGAGTGCTGACAGCATTTCCTGGCTGAGGGACGAGCATAGGAATGCAAGGAGTCCCTCGACCACTATCTCAACGGAGACCTAGATCTCAACCGACAACAAAAGCGTGACATCAAGGATCAGTGGGAGGAGGTGCAGTGTACAAGACACGCACTGGCTCCTGCTGTGGGACACCAGGAGGAGGTAACTCCTGGGAGGAGATAGTCTGGTCGACTTACTGCTCCCGACTCTCCTGGCAGAGGGTCCTAAAGGACCAGAGTCTGAGACCAAGTCATCCTTGATCCCCCTCAGACAACAGGTTGACCAGGTCGAGAAAAATCTCAATTGGCTGGTCAGCCTGCGTCAGAGCCAAAAGGCCTCATGGGGTATCATGGAGCTAGTGCCTGACCTTCAAACAGAACAGGCTTAGTCGAAGCCAAGCGCTCTATAGCCAGCGAGTGGTTGAGGGAATCACAGGAACGGGAAAAGCAAGCTCATTCCCAGTTCCATGACCGACGGTGGGCCTTCTTGCCCTTCTTTTTCACACCCGGGGTAGGGCCCTCCCCAAGCGTTTGAAGGGATTGGCACATTTCATGAAGCATGCCCATGAAAGACACTCCAATGGTGGCCCCCATCCAGGAGCAGCACAGACACTGACAAAGAACATGCCGCCTCTTCGATGGCTGCAAGCCAGCCACGGACTCTGCTTCACATGCGTCTTTGGAGCAATCTGGGGGGCATCCCATTTGTCCAGTTGCCCGAGGAGGCATTGGGCATAATGGTCCTTAAGCAAGAAGGGTAGCAGCGACTTACACAAGCTGCAGACCTGGGTGTCGTGCTCTATCCTGAGACAAGTAAATGCACAACAGGCCAGTCCGTCGGCGCAGTGGTGGAGCCACCGCATGTGGCACCAGCAACCCAAGTTCGGGAACAAGCCCGAGAGGCTGGAGAGTCGGGGAGATGGACTTGAGTGACAATTGCATGCGTTCCATCTCCAGGGGAGGGGGACCATGCCTCCCAGTGTCACACCCCTGGGTGACCATGGGGGAGGCTTACCGGGGGCAGAGGCTGCGAGGCGTGCGAATGCTAGGCAGGTCTCCGCCATTGTATCACTGCACGCCACACCTCCTGATCCCAGAAAAAGTAGAAAATTAAGCATAGCTCTGACCGGTCTCCTTGCCACCACCTAAGGCTCGCCTGATGCCTGGATGTGTTGGGGCGATCCGACCGCCTTTGCCCCTGCCCAGAGAGAGTAAACCGCGTTCCATGGGGCGAATGGCAGCGGTGGGCTGGAAAGCCGGTTGGAGACCCAGTGGGCTTGCGCACAAAATATAAATAAAAAAAAGTAAATGCACAAGTGCGGGTCCATCTGAGACAGTTTCTGGTTACAGGCGACACAGCGCTTAAAAATCGGGACCGGACCAGGCTTCTTAGCGATACATGATGTTGAAGAACTTAAAAACTGATGAAAAACAGTGCATAACGAAGACAAAACAGAATAAGAATTGCAAGGTCTACACCGTGCACGGAGCTGCGAAGGAGGAGACCAGAGTCTTCCAGCAGAAAGGAAGATCTGCTGTAATGAAGCGGACCTGAAGAGTATATGACCGGGGTGGGTGGGAGGAGCTTAGCTTGAAGACGTTCCAGGTGGTTTTAAAGGGAAAGGAAGACTGCCAGAAGTGTGGCTAGTGCACTATATTCACGCCCAGAGAAATCCAGATACTGTATTTATTATTCTATTTGTGATCTTTTTAGAAGTATGAAAACATTCACCTGCTAATTGGAGCGGTTGGCATCGTGCTTCAGTTAAACCCAATTTAAAGTCGAGTTCACTCAATACAATGGGGTTAAGTCGTCATTTTAAACTATCACCAAGTCCTCCCTAAGCATTCTTAGTAACAGGGGCACAAGTTTTAACGAGTTTAATTTCTGTTCATATGAACAGTCTCGTATTCCACTGATTAACTTTGTAGCTGTGTTGAACTCTTCGTTATTTTATTTGACCTGCCTTATGTGTACATTAAATGGGGGTGGCGAAATCCAGGTGTGGTATAACACATGCTCTGTAAAGTGGAAAAATTACATCATTATGTTGTGAGCTTGTATTTCTTTTCATCAATCATAATGCCCTCTTGGCTCTCACTGTGATCTCATTACATTGTTTTTGGAAGTCCAGATCAAATGTGAAGAGCACTTCTAGATCCCTTTCACATGTAGATTCTGTTCATCTTACTGTTCCTAATTTGTACGAGAACTCACTTTACATTTTCCACTGTTGAACTGCATACCACAGGTAGTGCTCCATTTATACATGTCATCCAGGCCTGCTTGGATGCGACTGCTGGTGCTGCTGTTGCACAGGGACCTCCTGTTTTGGGATCATCTGCAAACTTGCAGGCCTGCTATGTAGAAAATATACCGAAAATTGGTGGTCCCAATACAGAGCCCTGTGGCACTTTCTGCTAGTAACCAGACAGGTATTTGATTTATAACCCTTTATTTTTACTGACTGTTCTCTATCATGTAACACATTTAATATCCATCTTACTAAGCAGGGTTCAGTGTTTGTCTCTACCATTTTTTGAATTATTGCCCAGTGAGGCACCATGTAAAATGCTTTGCTAAAGTTCAAGAATATAATGTCAAAAGGAATTCTGGCATCTGGGGAGGCACTTACCTTTTCATATGAACATAGTAAATTGGTACTGCATGATCTTCCTTTTTTAAATCCGTGCTGCGCAGGGTCCAAATCCTGTATTTTGACATCTAAAAGTTCTCTTATAATGCGTTCAAGAATTCTACCAGACACCGTTGTTAGGCTTATTGGTCTACAGTTCCCAATTACTCCCTACTGCCTTTCTTATGAACTGGTGTTATTTCTTCAATTCTCCAGTCTGATGGAATTATGTCTGTGTCTAAGGATTCCTGGAAGGTGCAACGTATAGTGGTCTGCTAATATGCTGGCACAGGATTTTAGCATTTTCCCAGATATGTTGTCTGGACCAGGTGAAGACTGTGTTTTAGTCGAGGGTTTTATTAGTAACGGTTCCAGTGCTAATTGGGGGAGTAAAGTTACGTTACTGGTAATGAGGGCTCCACAGTTTTGGGTACATAAACGGATTTGAAATAATTGTTACACAATTAGCCATATCAACAGGATCTGAAATGGAAGTTCCATTTTCCAAAGCTTGCCCTACGTTGTTCCTTTTTTTCTTCTTATTGTTCTTACACAGCCATAGAATAATTTCCCATTATGCTTAGTAGCACTTTTTGCAACACTGTAGTCCATCTGGCTTTCTGCCTTCCTTAAAGACTTTTTTGCATTTTCGTTCATGTATTTTTACCAATTGCTTTCTGTCCTGTTCTTAGTATAACTGTGTACAACCTCTTTAATAACGTTTTGATGTGCACTGATGGGCATCCGTACGATATCCTGACTCATAATCCCAGACAATCATATGCCCGACACATTCATAATCCCGACTACTGAATGCCCGCTTATCAAAATACTGACTCCAGAAATCCCGACAATGCAAACACTGTGGAGTCTGCAGCTGTTATTTTTATTTCTTTTCCAACCACTTACTGACACGGAGCTTGCAACAGTTCATTCAGCTTCCCTGAATATACCCACAAACTCTGCACTGCACAAATGAAATAAATGTTGCTAAAGTTAATGCTTACCAGTATTTTACCCATTATGTATCAATCGTACTTGCATTTGCCTGCCTGACGTCACACAGAACGTTAATTCAGACCCCAAACAAATGGCAAGTGTGATGTGCTAAGCTGCAAGAAAACAGTACTTTTAAATAAAATCCTAACGTTGTGGTAGCTCTTTCAATTATAGTTTAGTGTCTAGTGTCTCGTTGCCTCTTATCCTGCTAAAAGTCTCAAGTAGCAACATTTTGTAGTATCCCGCAGCCCTGACATGTCCTCTTTTTCTATATATACAATGTATCTCCCTTTCCCAGAAATCTCCACATACCAGAACATGGACACTTGCTTGCCTCATTTCTCGGCACTGCCACTAACTATCCCACAGCACCCCATCCACCACAGCATATGGATGATGCCGGTGTTTTGAGAAATGGTGGGACTGCAGCAGGTGTTACCCATAACACACCACACACACACTCATGCACCGATATACTGTGTGAATGGGAGCTCCATCGATAAGCTGTTGCTGGTAAGCTCAAATTAACACTGATTTGATTTGTGCAGCAGTGTTTGTAGGAGCATTTGATGCTTTTCTTTATTTAAGTACAAAAACTGAAGCGGCACTTACAATAATCTGTTTTTGCTTTGCAGTACAGAGAGCAGGATTCCAAGAATTGGTATTTTGAGATGCGGGCATTCAGTAGTCGGGAATTCAAACATGTCTAGAATGCAGTCTTGGGCAATTGTTTGTCAGGATTTTGGGAGTCGGGAATTAGTACCAGACCCCACTGAAAATCATTTTGGTCTCATGCCCTTGTCTGTGTATTTCCTAATTTTAGGTATGAATACTGTTTGCAGAGAGCGTAGATTCTTCAAAGAAGTTCAATTTCTTTTCAGTTTTATTCTTGAATCGAGTGTCCCAATCTATTCCTCCTAGGTACTTGTCAGTTTCTTGTGTGTTTGTTTTTCTGTATTGATAAATTTCTATGAGGCCCTGTTTAAACAAGTGACCAGTTAGTAATTTAAACAGCAGTACATTATGGTCACCGTTTCCTAAGGGTGCCTCTGTATGTAGAGTTTCGATACCCTCAGTACCTAGTATGAGATTAAGAGCATCATTTCCCCTAGTTAAGAGCAGTAATGTGCTGAATTAGTACTAGTCGTTCTAACCAATGGATAAGGTTTTTGCTTGTGGATGCAGTAGCCTGCCTGGTTCTCCAGTTTATACCCCCAGGTTAACATCACCCACTATTGTAGTTTCCACTAATTCGTATGCATTTTCCCCCTAAACATTTTACTATCACTTCTCAAGCTGCACAGATGCAGACACTGCAGTCTTGAGACTTCTGCGGCCATCTGTTTCTTTACGGTTCTAGTAACGGACTTATTACACTTCAAGGCACTGAATTTAACCTTATGTCAGTTGCATATTTCAACTGAGCTATTGTAGGCAAACTGTAACATGCCTATGGTTAACACGGAAGGAGGAGGACGAGGGCAGGGTAGTGTACCTGGATAAACACAGAGAGGCAGGGAAAGCAGTCAGGGGCACAGAGGAAAAAATAGCACAGGAGGTTAAAAAAGGGGGAGGGGGGCAAGACGTTTTATAGGCACACTACTGCAAAAAGAAAAACCAGGGGTGGGACTCTTAAGGCTTAAAGGGGAAGAAGGGAAGTGTGTTGAAGGGGACCTGGTAAAAGCATCAATACTGAACAAATATTTTGTTCTGTATTCACAGAAGGAGAAGGTGAGGGACCACAGTTAGGCAACAAGAGCAAATATGGAAGGGAAGTGAACACCAGTCCATTTACAAAAGAGAGAGTCCCAAAACAACTCACAAAACGGAACGTGGACAAGGCAACAGGACTGGAAGGGATAAATCCTAGAATATTAAGAGAACTATGGAAGGTGCTGGCGGCACCACTGGCAGCCCTGTTCAACAAGTCATTCGATACATGAGCAGTTCCAGAGGACTGGAGGAGGACAAATGTAGTCCCTCTCCACAAAAGTGGAACTAGGGAGAAGGTTGGAAACTACAAATCAGTTAGCCTCACCTCGATAGTGGGGAAAATTATGGAATCACTACTTGAAGAAAGGATTGTAGAACACCTTGAATCCAGAGGAGCACAGGATCTAAGACAGCATGGATTCACAGCGGGAAGGTCATGCCAAACAAATCTAATTAACTTCTTTGACTGGGTGACTAGGGAAGTGGATCGGGGGGGAAGTGGTGGATGTGGCCTACCTGGATTTCAGTAAGGCCTTCGATAATGTTCCACACAGAAGACTTATGAACAAGCTGGGCAGTCGGGGAGTGGGTGACACGGTGGTAAACTGGGTTAGGAACTGGTTAAATGATGGAAGACAGAGGGTGGTTGTAAATGGAGCTCAATCTGAGGAAAGGAGAGTGACCAGTGGAGTGCCAGAGGGAACAGTTCTAGGGCCAGTCCTGTTTAATGTCTTCATAAGGGACACTGCGGAGGGGCTAGAAGGGAAGGTGTGCCCTTTTTGCAGATGACACTAAGACACTCCGGGAGGGGCGGAAAAAATGAGGAGGGACCTAGGTAAACTGGAGGAATTGTCTAGAGTGTGGCAGCTGAGATTCAATGCAAATCATGCATTTGGGGAGCAAGGACCCAGGGGAGGATTACATAATGTGGGAGGAGGTAATGACTGTCACCAAGTAGGAAAGGGATTTGGAGGTAATCATATCCGATCACCTAAAGGTGACCAAACAATGTGCCAAGGCTGTGGGGAGAGCCAGTGGGATGCTGGGGTGCATAGGGTGAGGTATCACCAGCAGAAGAAAAGAGATGGTGATGCCGCTGTACAGATCATTGGTGAGGCTTGATTTGGAGTACTGTGTCCCATTCTGGAGGTCACATCTCTGTAAGGACATACACAAGGTAGAGGCAGTTCAAAGAAGGGCAACAAAAGATGGTGCAGGGCCTGCACCAAAAGCCATATGAGGGGAGGCTGGGAGACCTCAATATATATGCCCTGGAGGAGAGGAGAAGAGAGACAAGGGAGATATGCTAGAAACCTACAACTATCTAAAGGGCATAAATAGGGTAACGGAGGGTAGCATCTTTCAGAAATGGAGTTGTTCAGGAACAAGGGGGCATGATATGAGGTTGGAAGGGGGTTGACTAAGAGGGTAACATGTGGAAGTATTTTTTCATGGAAAGAGTAGTGGATGCATGGAATAGACTCCCAGCCGAGGTGGTGGGGACAAACACAGTGGGGGAATTCAAACATGCATGGCACAGGGGAACACTTGCGATAGGAATGAGAAGGTAAAGCCGGAGATCAAGTAGGGTCTGCGGCTTTTGCAGTAGGCAGGGAAAATGGGCAGACTGGATGGGCCTAGCAGTCCTTATCTGCAGTCAGTTTCTATGTTTCTGTGTTAAACATCTCTGAAACGGGGAGATGGTGCTTGTGGGAGACTCTTTCGGGCCCATGCCTGCATACCCACCTTCATATAACTATACTCCTTTCACTGATGCTGCCTCCCCCTACTAGTAGAAACAATCTCAGGCTGTGTCCGATATTGTTAGGAGGTTCTTCAGTTATACCTCTGCAAAGAGTGACCTAGAGACGCTCTGGTCAGCCTTTTGTTACAAATCTAGATATATGCCGCCGTGGATGTTTTCTCTTCATGATTTAAACCTGCACCTTGAATAAAGGGAAGTTTTGTTTCGCACCAGATCATACCCCGAAGTGACAGTGGGGAGCAAGAACCTACTGGTTTCCATGGACGAGTTCGGAGGGAAGGGGTAATGCTGGAAGTTGAGCTTGTTGCTCCTGGGAGGGGTTTGGGGCCAGCTGCTCAGAGGAGGAGTGGGGGAGACTGACAGGGTTGACTAGGACCTTGTCCCAGTTGTTACGGAGAGTTTGAATGCAGGGATCTGTTCTGTTCTTTCTTTTCCTGTCTCTTGTCTGTCTGGTTGCGCAACTAAATTTTTCCGCGAGACCTAGGATTTGAGCACACCAACAGTCTCGCAATTATTTGCCTCTCGCTATCTCTCTACCTTTCCTTGCTATTTCTGTCTTTTTCTTCCTTGCTGTTTCTGTCTTTTCCTCCCTTGCATATCTGCTGGTATAAAAATATCATTATGTGGAAATGTAACTGATACTGGGATCCTTTTATTTAGAAAGTATATAGTGTTACTGCTGAAATGTACATAATTATAGTTTGAAATGAGTGCAAAAAGCTATTGGGAACTCAAGGGGTTAACCTGAGAGCAGCTTGTAAGCCCTTTTTCAAAAGAGCTGTGGAGAAGGGGCCTCAGTTCTGGGACACTGTGTTCTTGCTGCACCTGCCTGACACTTACAAGAACATTTTGGAAAAAAACAGAATGCTTGTTAAGGAGGGGGGTTGCAAAGACTTATGAGAGAGAGAGAGAGATGCAATGTTTGGAGAGACACCGAGATTGAAGGAAAACTCAGATGGATCTTCAGGGTTTTAAATAATTGATTAGCAGTTTTTTCTTGGGACAATACTAACTGTACAGAAAGCATTTATATAAGTTTTCTAGAAGTGTTATATTTGTTAAACACAGAGGGGCACGTGATATGCATTTTCACAATGTTTTAGAACTTTTATAAGCAAAACGCTAATCAATTTTTAGAGTTAAATAAAACCCTGGATCTTCTCAGTTTATTTTGCCTTTGTAAATAGTTATACTGAACAAGTTTATTTTTTTTTATGTTACTACTAGAACTAATAAACACTTTTTGCAAATTCTACAACTGCTGCTAGTTTTTCCCTAGGTTTCCTGACCTGTGTCTCGACGACAGATGGTGTCAGCCTAAGTGGGATTACACGATGCATACCCTAAGCCAGGAGTTTTGTGCGTGGGTACTGGACCTAGTACCAGGGAAGCATAGAGAAAGGTATGGATTCTGCAGCAGCAAGTCCAGGAGTGGTTACCAGGAGAATAGCAATAAACTAGCAGAGACAGCTAAGCTGAGATTGTACAGCCAGCACAAGTTATGGAAAAAGAACAAGCAGTTACAGAACCTGAAACCCTAACAGCCTTTTTCAAATGGTAGGCTATACAACAAAAAGAGATGGAGAAACAGAGGAGAGAAGAGAAGCGGCAGATGAGAGAAGAGATGCAGCGACAGGAGCAGCGATGGCTGGATGCCTTGCAAGCTATCAAAGGCAGAGGATCTGGCACAGATCCAGACGAGCAACAAAACACAAGCAACTTAAAAGCCATTAAACTTACAAAATCGTGTCCCTCGCATGATATCGAGGCATACCTGACAACTTTTGAAAGAGCTGCCACAGCCTGCCACTGGCCAAAGCAGCAATGGACAATCAGACTGGTACCCTACCTGACAGGGAAAGCACAACTTGCCTACAGCAATATGGACACTGCACAGTCACAAAACTATGACCTGGTGAAAAGTGAAACCCTGAAAAGGTATGACACCTCAGGAGAGACCTACAGGCAGAGATTTCGATGTCTAAAGTACAACTCAATCGACAATCCTCGAGAAGCCTTCACCCAGCTCAGAGAACTCCTGAAAAAATGGCTCCAACCAGAGAGCAAAACAGTCCCACGGACATGGATACATTTGCAATGGAGCAATTCATCAACATCCTGCCTACAGATGGGTAGCTTGGAGTAAAGGAACACTGACCAGAAAGTGGGGAAAAGGCTGTTTTTTTGGCCGAAGACCACCAAATGGCCAGACAGACGCCACAGCAGTGGGGGTAACAGCCAAGCACCAGTAAGGCACTCTTTTTCCCATTTAAACTCCAAGTCTGATAAGAACTCTGGTGGGGATAACAAATCTGTGCCCAAAGACGTTATTTGCTATAACTGTAATAAGCCAGGTCATATTGCAAGAAATTGCCGGAAGAAGCGTGACACTGGAGCAGATTTGTCCTTGGCAAAATGGGGCACGTATTTAACAGATGTGAAGGTGGGGCATAAGACTGTAAAGGGACTCACTTATTCAGGAAGCAGACAGACGCAAGTGCATGTTGAGGTGCTGGGAAAACACTGTGCAAAAGAACCAGGTACTGGTGTCATCTGCATCCACGGGGACACTCGATACTATCCCACCACTCAAGTGACTCTGACCATTAAGGGTGTGTCGCACCAAATTAAAGTGGGGGAAGAACCTAAGTTACCTGTACCCATGATTATTGGAAATGACTGTCCAGGATTTGCAGAATTAATCTCAGAGGAACTGAACCCTGCAGTTTCAGCAGCAGTGGTAACAAGAGTTCAGGCAAAGAAAATCTCTAACATTGGGGACACTTTTCCTTTTGCTGATTTTGATTCAGACTTGTTTGAGCACAGCTCCAAGATCTGGAAGTCCAGGAAAGAAAGACAATGTCTGAAGAAACTGTGGCAACAAATGATTGATGGGTATAAGGGGTTAAACATGTGAAAATGCTGAAACTGTGCTGATAACCAATTGTGATTTTCTTTCAGAGCAAGCGAACGATGTTTCTCTCCAGCGTTATTTTAAGCACCTGGGGGTGAAACCAAAACAAGGTGAACCAATGTTTAAAAAAAGGTAATGGGTTACTGTACAGAGTCTGGGTTAAACCTCAGACACAGAAACAGACAGAACAATTGGTTATACCACAAAAGTGTAGAACGGAGTCATTACAGATAGCACATGACAGTTCTATGGCTGATCACTCAGGGAGGGATCGCACCCTTGCCAGATTGCTGTATAGATTTTACTGGCCTGGAATTCATGAAGATGTTGCTAACTATTGTAATTCATGTGCTGAGTGTCAGAAAGTAGCCCCAGTCACTAGAAAAGACAAGGTGGCCCTGGTGCCCCTACCCTTGATAGATGTGCCTTTTGAGAGAATTGCAATGGATGTGGTTGGCCCTTTAGACAAAAGTAAAAAGGGTAACAGAGTTATCCTGGTAGTATGCAACTATGCTACTTGATACCCAGAAGCAGTTCCAATGCGTACCGTCACAGCTTCAAAAGTGGCAGCACAGCTTGCAAATATTTTTAGCAGAGTGGGCATACCTAAAGAAATGATTACTGATCAGGGTAGTAATTTTGGTGCTGCATTATTTAAGGAGCTGTACAGACTACTAGGTAGCACTGCCATAAGAACCTCCCCCATCACCCTCAGACAGACGGTCTTGTTGAGCGTTTTAACCAAACCCTAAAACACATGTTAAAAGGGTTTGTAAAAGGGGAAAGGAAAGACTTCGACCAATACTTGCCTTACCTACTTTTTGCTCACAGAGAAGTGCCACAGGCATCAACAGGGTTTTCACCATTTGAAATGCTGTATGGTAGGCAGCCAAGAGGGCCACTGGATGTGATAAAAGAAACGTGGGAAGACAACCCCACTCAGAAACAATCTATAATGTCTTCTATATGTGCCCTAAGAAAGAAGCTGGCAAAATATGTTGAAACTGCCCATAGTAATCAGGAAGAGGCCCCAAACCAGCAGAAGGTATATTATGACCATGGGGTAAAAGAAAAATGTTTTGAGCCAGGTGAAAACATTTTACTACTGTTACCCACAACAGAAAATAAACTGTTAATGAAGTGGCAAGGGCCTTATAGAGTGCGTAGACATACTGGCACCGTTAACTACGAGATTGAGATCCCTGACAGGAAAACTCCTACTAAGATATATCATGCTAACCTCCTCAAGAAATGGGTTGAAAAAATGCCAAACGTTGCTTTGCTAGTTTTACCAGAAACTGATAAAGAAGATATTGATGTAGCTTATGATAGACTGGAACAAACTAATTGCTGAAGCTGTAAAGGTGAATGTTTCCTTAACCTCAGAATAAACCGTAGACATTTGTAACTTGCTAAAGACATTTAACAGTATTTTTACTACAGTACCAGGCCAAGAAAAAGGGTCTGAGCATGTAATAGTGATAAGGAATGCACGCCCTATTAGGCAAAAGGCATACAAGTTACCAGAGCGGTTAACAGTCAACGTGGTTAAGGAAATACAAAAAAATGAAAGAATTGAGTCATCACAGAAGAGTCTAGGAGTGCTTAGTCATCTCCAATGGTAACTGTAAACAAAAAAGAAGGGGGTGTTAGAATCTGCCTTGATTTTAGGAAACTTAATCAAGTGTCAGAATTTGACAGTTATCCTATGCCCAGAATAGATGATTTGGTGGACAGACTGAGGAGTGCAAAGTATATCAGGACCCTCAATCTCACCAAGGGTTACTGGTAAATCCCTTTAGCTAAAGAATCCAGAGACAAAACTGCAGTTGCCACTCCTGTTGGATTCTATCAGTTCACCACCATGCCACTTGACTTACATGGTGCGCCAGCTACGTTCCAGCGGTACATGGATGTAATTTTATCACCTCACACTGGTTATTGTGCTGCATACCTGGATGATGTCGTGGAGTACAGTCCAGACTGGAAAAACCACCTGGAACACCTACGAGCAGTTGTCCAAGCTATCAAAAATGCAGTTCTGACTATTAATCCTACCAAATGTGCACTGGGCATGCAGGAAACCAGATATTTGGACTATGTGTTGGGAAATGGAGAAGTTAAGCCAGAAATTTCTAAAATAGAAGCTGTAGCTAACAGCCCTGTCCCTAAAACAAAGAAACACGTCAGGTTATTTTTAGGACTGGCTGGTTATTATCTGAGATTTGTTCCCAACTTTGCTGAGTAAGCTACTCCCCATACTGAACTCAAGAAAAAAACAGTACCCAAATAATGTGAAATGGACCCCAGAGTGTGATGAAGCTTTTAAAGCCATTAAGGCTGCATTATGTTCAGCCCGTTTTAAGAAGCCCAGACTTTGAGAAACCATTTTTGTTACAGACAGATGCATCAGAGGTAGGTAGGCCTAGGTGCAGTCCTGAGTCAAAAGACAGATGGGACAGAACATCCTATGCTGCACATAAGTAGGAGTTTGCATGACAGAGAGAAAAGGTATGCTACCATTCAAAAGGAATGTTTAGCAACAAAGAGGGCCATGGAGTCCCTTAAGTTTTATTTGCTAGGAACTGACTTTGTACTTATAACAGGTCACAATCCTCTCTGTTGGCTTAACCAAATGAAAGATAAAAATTCCAGAACCCTGGCACTACAGACATTTCAATTCAAGGTGATACACAAATCTGGTAAAGAGAATAGCAATGCTGATTTTCTGTCAAGCTATGGATCAGGAATTGAGGGTTCTGAAGGTTGAAAAACAAATGTACGAGTTTAAACTTTACTGTTTGCTGTACTCTTATAGAAAAAAGGATACTGCACGTGCTTAATGTCTGAAAGTTAGATGCTAATGTTAGAGAATTAGTAGAAAGTTTTGGAAACCTGTTTGAAAAAACAGGTTCCCTCTTAAGAAGGTGGGTGTATGTGACAGGGTTAAATAGGACCCTGTCCCAGTTGTTATGGAGAGTCTGAATGCAGGGATCTGTTCTGTTTTTTTCCTGTCTCTTGTCTGTCTGGCTGTGCAACCATATTTTCCTGTGAGACCTAGGATTTGATCACACCAACGGTCTCACAATTCTTTGCCTCTTGCTATCCTCTCTACCTTCCCTTGCTGTTTTTGTCTTTTCCTCCCTTGCATATCTGCTGGTATAAAAATATATACAAATCATTATGTAGAAATGTAACTGATATTGGGATCCCTTTGTTTAGAAAGTATACAGTGTTACGGTTGAAATGTATATAATTATAGTCTGAGTGCGAAAAGCTATTGGGAACTCAAGGGGTTAACCTGAGAGCAGTTTTTAAGCCCTTTTTCAGAAGAGCTGTGGAGAAGGGGCCTTAGTTCTGGGACACTGTGTTCTTGTTGCACCTGCCTGACACTTACAAGAACATTTTAGAAAAAAACAGGATTCTAGTTAAGGAGGGGGGTTGCAAAGACTTGAGAGAGAGAGAGAGAGATGCAATGTTTGAAGAGACACCGAGATTGAAGGAAAACTCAGATGGATCGCCTGTTTATTTTGCCTTTGTAAATAGTTATACTGAACAAGTTTTTTTTTAATGTTACTGCCAGTACTAATAAACACTTTTTGGGAATTCTACAACTGCTCCTGGTTTTTCCTATGTTTCCTGACCTGTGCCTCGACGACAGACACAAACTGTTCAGGGGTCATAAACGGTTTTTATTTTGTCCACAGTTTAAACACAAAATTATGGCAAGTGAATGCACAGAAAGCACAGGATGGCTGGGGGGTTGTTTCTATACAGTAGAGACTGGTTACTCAATGTGTACTGGGTGGGCAACATGGCTGGGAACTTGAGGGTTTCATCATGGAACGTTAAACTTAAAACTGTCATTAAAAGGAAAACTTCTATAACTACATCAAGAAGTTAAAGGGGGGCATAGTCACCTTGCAAGAGACTTACATGCTCAGAGAGGAAGCTCTCAAAACAACAGAAATCCTAGGGAGGTGCCTTTTATTGTCTGGTTTCTCCTTCAAAGCTCAGAAAGTAGCCATATGGCCTCCACCCAGGACTACTGGTTACCTTATTCAGACATGTGGCAGATCCCCAGGGAAGTTTTTCGGTTTTGTTATATACATATGGGTGGTGGAGCTGGGGGTATTGACACTGGTGGAGGTATATGCGCCATATTATGACTACATGGCGTTTTTCCCACCACTTAGCTTTAACACAGGCTGACTTTCCCACCTCTCTGATCATGGGGGGGAGGGGGCAGGGGCTGAACACTCTGTAGAACCAGGTCCCGGAATGCTGCCCCACCTACACTGCAGCCCACAGAAGCGCCCTTGCCCTTAGGGCGGATAGCTAAAGACAGATACCTGCTGGATGCATGGAAGTTTCTACACGTCTCTGACAATTTTCCTTTTTTCTCCCATGCACACCGACTATCCACCCACATACAGCTGGTGCTCCCATCTTCCAACTTGCTCCAGCACGTACAGGCAGCTACGTATGATCCCATTCTGCACTCCGACCATGCATCCATTTTAGTGGTGCTTAAGGGGGTGATCATCTGCCACCTATCACACAGTGGAGGCTAGATCCACAATTGTTGCTGGACAAAGTGTCATCCACCTTCACAGATTTTTTTTTCCACTCACAACAGCCAAGGGGACACTACAAGGTGGGAAACCATAAACACAGGTTACTCACCTGTAATAGTAGTTCTAAGAGTGGTATATCTTGTTCATCCACACCATCTGTCAGTGTCTTTTCCCTTTAAGATGTGCTGGAAAGTCTTCAAGCTGGCTCCTCCCACCCATCTGGGTGGTAACTCCCTCGGCTCCACCCCATGACACCAGATCTTGCCCGATGGAAGCAGTGTTGTGCGCCAAAGCCAGGGGAGGTCGAGCGGGTCGTGTGGATGAACATATACCACTCCTAGAACTACTGTTACAGGTGAGTAACCAGTGTTTCTAGGGACGTGGATATGTTGTTCTAGCTACAGTATCTGGCAGCCTCCTAGCAGTTCTCCAGAAGGAGGAAGGCAAGGCGCACACCCCTTATTTAGGGATCAGAGATTGGAGAACTGAGGCCCCAAAACCAGCATCCCGGTGTGACTCGAGGTCAATGTGGTAATGGGAAATCAAAGTGTGTGCGGACTTCCAGGTAGCAGCCCTACAGATTTCCTGGATAGGGACGTCCCTGGAAGCAGCCACAGATGCAGCAGTATGACAGGTTGAGCAAGTCCTTAGCCCTTCGGGAGGCTCACTAATACCCGTCAACCTATAGCAGAGATCAATGCAGAAAGTGATCCACCTGCCAATCATCCACTTGGCTGCAGGTCTGCCAAGTGCAGCTTCAGTGTAGATGACAAAACAGCTGGATAGCCTCTCCCCGAACTCCAGCCGTGTGCTCTTTGTAATAATCAAGCGCTTGCCTCAGTCCAGAGAACAGAACCTGTGTTCAGCCTCCGAGATGTGATTCGGGAAGAACACCAGAAGAATCATCACCTGATTAAGGTGAAACTCCAACACAGCCTTCGGGAGGAACTTCAGGTTGGGGCGCAGGACAACCATGTCCCTGTGGAAGACCAGGTAAGGAGACTCCACTGAAAGCACCTGGAGCACATTGATCCTTCTGGCTGATGAGACAGCCACCAGGAAGGTGGTCTTCCATGACAGGTGAAACATGTCACATCTGTGCATCAGTTCGAATGGTTTACCCATGAGCTTTGCCAAAACGAGCAACAAGTCTCATGGTGGTGGTGGCTAACGCATCGGAGGGGAAATGTGATCTAAGCCTTTGAAAAAGCGCTTGACCACCTTCTCCTGCACCACTAACTGCTGACCAGCCCACACCTGGTAAGCAGAGGTGGCTGCCAGGTGCACCTTAAGAGTCGTCGATCAAAGTCCCCCTCTGGAGAGGGACCACAGGTAGTCCAAACTGCTGGCCACCAGGTCCAGCCCCTTGCCCTGACACCAAATGAAGACCCTCTTCCATTTGAAGGCATAGCATTTTCTGGTCGATTCCTTTCTAGAAGCCTCCACCACGGTGAGGACATCTTCAGAGAGACCCAAAGTCTGGAACTCTAGCCACTCAAGAACCAGGCTCTTCTGGTGCAGAGATTGAAGGTCCAGGAGGAGAACCTTCCCGATTGATGCAGAGCGAGTACGGGCGGAGTGGAAGACTCCTCGGAAGCCTGTTGCTGAGGCGGAGATTGGGGTACCAAAACTGGTGTGGAAAGTCCAGAGACACCAGGATCATCTGTGCCTAGTCCCTCCTGACCTTGAGCAGCACCTTGTGGATCAAGGGAAATGGAGGAAAGGCATAGACGAGGCCTGGCGTCCAAGGCCTTAAGAAGTCATCTCTCTGCAGTGAGCCCTGCCGGGTGGGGGCGGGTGCAGAACAGCCTCAGCTTTTAGTTCTCCTGGGCTAACAGGTCCACCCGAGGTGCCCCACTGGGAGAACAGACTGTGGACTACCTTCGGATGGAGAGACCACTCGTGAGACGCCTCACCTACCTGGTTGAGGGCGTCCGCCAGCTGACCGGAAGCTCCTGCCACATGGATGGCTAGGAGATCCACCCCCAGGCTGTGCACAAAGGTCCACACGAGGAGAGCTTCCTTGCACAAAGGCAGTGAGTGCATCCTTCCCTGCTTGTTGAGGTACTACATGGTCATGGTGTTGTCTGTCAGGACTTGGACCACTTGACCCCGAACATAAGGAGCGAATGTAGTCAGCACCAGCCGAACTGCCTGGAGCTCCAGCAGGTTGATATGCCATAAGGACTCCTCGGGGGGTCCAGAGCCCATGGACTCTGTTCCCCCAGATGAGCATCCCAGCCCAGGAAAGAGGCGTTGGTCGTCAGGATGACCGTCTGATTGGGGTGGACAAACAGGATCACTTCCTGCAGATGCTCTAGGATTAGTCACCACTGGAGGGCATCCCACATCTTCTGGGTCACAGTGACGAGCTGGTCGAATTGACCTTTGCACAGAGACCACTGGCTGGCCAGCTCTCACTGCAGGGAGCGCATATTCGAATGGGCCCATCGGACCATGCTGGTGCAGGCTGCCATGTAACCCAGAAGGCTCAGACGTCCCAGGCAGGTCACAACTGTCCAACCTGAAATGATCGGGCAAAGGAGGAGAGAACCTCCACCTTGTCGACCGGGAGCCGGGCTCTGGCTACGCAAGAGTCGACTCTGTCCCCATAAAGCTGATCACCTGCAAGGGCACGAGTTCAGACTTGGCCTCATTGATCAAGAGGCCAAGGGAGGTGCAGGTCTGGAAGGCCAGGTCCCTGGACCGCTCCACTTCCTGCCTGGAGGGACCTACGATCAGCCAGTTGTCCAGGTAGGGGTACACCTGAACCATCTGGCACCTCAGGTAAGCTGCCACCACTGCTATGCATTTGGTAAGACCCTGGGGGCTAAGGAGAGGCCATATGGCATGGCCCGGAACTCTTAGAGGGTTCCCTCGGCTCAAAAGCGCAGGAACATTCGGTGGGATGGACGGATCGGGACATGAAAGAACACGTCCTGAAGATCCAGGGAGCAAAACCTCATGTTTTTATTATGTGTGCAATTAGCTAGGTGAAGAAGGAAACTGTGAATTACGGGGAGTGGCTTAGGCAGGAGGAAGCTAGGTGTCAGGATTTAAAAACTGTCCTAGATAGCTTTTGGCAGAGAACAGCAAGAGGAAGGAGCTGCTGTTAGAACTTTACTACTCTACTAGGATTATACTGCCCCTCCCCTCCACCCCTAGCCAGTTCTACTTTTATAGGTACAGGATTAGACTGACAACAGGAACTTCCTGTTTGGGAACAGGAAGTGAGTGATCACAGAGGCGCAAAAGACTCACAATCCTAGAAGGAAAAGAGTAGCTCTCCATCCCCCCACCCCCCCCTAGCTGCTGGAGGTCTGACTCTGAGCAAGTAAGGAGGAGACTACTGAGGAATATAGGAACTTCCTGTCCCAGAACAGGAAGATCAGGAGCTTTAAGGGCACGGAGGCATTAGGAAAGTAGGGAGGAAAAAATAAATAATAATTACAGTATATAAAATAAAATAAACAGAGGAAAGAGTAAGTATGCAAAACAACAGTTAAGGGGCCACAAATAAGACATGATGGGAGTGGTGCAGTGCAGTGGCAGTGGAGCAGCAGTCTTCTCTGAGACGTTCTGGAGGATGCGGAGTTATCCCATCCACAGGCATCTCTCTGGGCTGAGGGAGGAGGCTGCTCATCTCCAGGCTGAATTGACCAGGATTTGGGGTACCTCCTCTCCCACCCAGGGATCACCAGGGCCACCGCCGCTGCCTCAGAGGTTGCCAAAGAAAGAGGAGCGGCTGGACCACAGTGGACTCAGGGAGGGAGAGGGTGGTGGAACAGAGGCACACCCCTCCAGTTGTACCTCTCTACAATTCGTATGCCGTTCTGGCAGAGTGCAGTTTCTCTATGGAGGCACCCGCAGTGGAGACCAAGGAGGATGCTGGGTACCTCCACAAAAGACACCCATCAGAAGGTGGTATGGGACCCCACAGGGAAAGGAAACAACTCCTGGTGGGGGACTCCATTCTTAGGAGGGTAGAACTGGGTGAGGGAGAGGAAAGGGAGGTAAGGTGCCTGCTTAATGCCATGGCTTGGAGGGACAGGGAGCGAATTCTCAGGATCGCGGGAGCAGCTGCATGGGGAAGGGAGCTGAATGCCACTGTCCACTTAGGAACAACTGACCTGGCTGGGAAAGTGATCAGAGCAGCGCAGGAAGAGTTTGTGCAGTTGGGGAGGGGCCTTAGACAAGTAGCACGCATGGTAATCTTCTCGGAGGTGCTGCCTGTCTATGGCATGGGTGAGGCTAGAATGCTCAGCACCATGGGATTCAATCAGTGGTTGAAAACTGGTGCAGAGCTCAGGGTTTTGGCTTCACTGGGGGGTCCACCTGGAGGGATGCAGGCCTATACTGGCACAATTGTCTGCATCTGTCCAGAAGAGAAACCAGGATCCTAAGTGATAGGTTTAAATGCTTCACTGGCACACATTTAAACTAGCCAAGGCGGAAGGCACTGAAAAGGAGCAGGGAAATCCTGCCCCCCAAAAAAAAAAAAAAAAAAAAAAATCAGGGTACTTAGTGAGGTAAACACCAAGATAGAGAATTCAATAGGGAGAAGGGTAGGGGTCAATGGAGAAAAAGGCAGTGAGGACAGGGATGCGGCAAAAAAGGGTAAGGCCATCAAAAAAATGGAGGGTACTGAGTACCAATGCCCGTAGTCTAGGTAACAAGTTCCCTGAATTGGTGGCCTTGATGGAAGAGGGATGCCTGGATATCGTGGCAGTCACAGAAACATGGTACACAGAGAACCATGACTGTAATGTCAACATACCAGGGTACACAATCTACAGGACGGACAGGGAGGGTAGAGGAGGAGGAGCTCTCTAAGGGAAGGGATTGAAGCAACGGAACAAAAGGGTAAACAGGGAGGAGAGCAGGCACTGTGGGTCACCCTGGAGACTGGAAATGGCACCACAATCCGCAAAGGGGTTGATAACAGACCCCTATCTCAGGGGCAAGAAATGGACAAGGAAATGATGCAAGGCATCCTTAGGATGGCAGAGAAAGGAGAGATACTGGTGATGGAGGACCTGAATATGCCAGATGTTAACTGAAGCACCATTGCTGCAGCCTCATCCAAGTGCAGGGCCATTCTTGATGCTCTACAGAGGGCATGCCTCAGACAACTAGTGTTGGAACCCACTCAAGAGGGAGCAATCCTAGACCTGGTACTCTCAAACGGGGACAGAGAGAGGATCTCAGATCTAGAAGTGGTCAGCCACCTGGGAACAACTGACCACCAAATAGTGTGGTTCACAATAAACTCAGCTGCAGAGTCAAGCCACACAAAAGTGAGGGTACTGAACTTCAGGAGGGCTGACTGTCAAAATGGGAGAGTGCCTCAGAAAAGCACTAGCAAACAGGCAAGGAGGAGGAGTGGAGCAACAATGGGAAAACATCAAAACTGCCATCACAGAGGCAACAAGCCTTTGTGTGAAGCACATAAACAAATCAAAACGAAGGAAAAAAACACTATGGTTCTCAAAAGAGATGGCAGGGAAGGTTAGACAGAAAAAGAAAGCATTCAAAAAGTATAAAGAAACACAGAAGGAGCTGGATAAAGAACTGTGCCAGTTAAAGCAGAAGGAAGTGGGGAAGACAGTCAGAATAGCTAAGGCCCAAACCGAGGAAAAGATAGCCAACTTGGTTAAGAAGGGGGATAAAACCTTTTATAGCTACATTAGGGAGTGAACAAAGACAAAGGGAGGGATAGTGAGGCTTAATAAAGTGGGAGTGGGTGGGCAGAGAGGGACAGTGAAAAAGCAGGGATACTGAATGAAAACGTCTGCTTAGTATTCACAAAAGAAGAGAAGGGGGAGGTACCAAATCCAATCAACAGAAGCACTCTGGATAGAGGGTTCGATACTAGTCCTTTCACATAAGGAAGTGTTCTGAAGGAACTCCTAAAACTGAAGGTGGACAAAGCAATGGAGCCAGACGGGATTCACCCCAGAATTCTAAAAGAACTAAGAGGAGAATTAGTGACACCACTGACTACCCCTTTAACAAACCATGGGAGGAGGGTGTGGTACCTAAGGACTGGAGGAGGGTGGATGTGATTCCCCTTCACAAAAGTGGGAGCAAGACAGAGGCAGGAAACTACAGACCTGTCAGTTTGACCTCTGTGGTAGGGAAAATGATGGAATCACTTCTGAAGGAAAGAACTGTTGAGTACCTAGAGGTCAGTGAGGCACAGGACCCAAGGCAGCATGGATTCACAGCGGGAAGGTCATGTCAGACTAATCTAATCAATTTCTTTGACTGGGTGACCAAAGTAGTAGACCAGGGAGGGGTTGTGGACATGGCCTACCTAGACTTTAGCAAGGCATTTGACACAGTCCCACATAAAAGATTAATAAAAAAATTAGCCAACCTGGGAGTGGTCCCAGGGTGGTAGCCTGGGTAAAACATTGGCTGGACAACAGGACACAGAGGGTGACAGTAAACGGAATCCACTCCAAAGAAAGGGGAGTTACTAGTGGGGTACCACAGAGTTCAGTACTGGGTCCGGTCCTTTTTAATGTCTTTATAAGTGACACTGCAGAGGGACTGTAAAGAAAAACAGGTTAACTCACCTGTAACACTAGTTCTAGGAGTGGTATATGTTGTTCATCCACACTTATTGGCAGAGTCCCTGTCCCTTTAAATCAGCCAGAAAGTCCTCAAGCTGGCTTCTCCGACCCACCCAGGTGGTATAACCCTCGGCTCCGCCCCATGACGCCACATCTTAGCCCACTGGAAGCCAGGTTTGTGCATCTACAGCCGGTGAGGTCGGGTGAGTCCATGTGGATGAACACATACCACTCCTAGAACTACTGTTACAAGTGAGTAAATACAGGTTACTCACCTGTAACAGGAGTTCTAGGAGTGGTACATGTTGTTCATCCACACTTATTGGCAGGTTCCTTGCTGCTTTAAATGTTGCCGGAAGGTCTTCAAGCTGGCTCCTCACACCCACCCAGGTGGTAATACCCTCGGCCCGGTCCCATGACGCCAAATCTAGCCCGCTGGAACCCAGGTAGCGCGTCGAAGCCGGGGAGGTCGGGTGGGTCGTGTGGATGAAAGTACAGTTATGTAAGAACTTACCAGAACAGTAGATCTTCCGAGAGAGACTCTTGCAGCAGGTAATTACATATAGGACTGTCGCCGGCAGGCGGCAGGACCCCAAGGAAAAATTTCTAGCTAGCAGTCCCTGGTGAGGGACCGCCACCACGTCAGGTGCCGGCGTCAAGAGACGTCGATTTAAAGGGGCGGTCCCGGACACCCGCCTTCCAGTTCTTTCCCACCACAGGCCGAAAGAGGCCGGACGAGAGAGGAGCGGATATTTCTCTATATGGAAAAGGAGCTGAAAAAGCCTAGGGGGATGGAGGGCGGGAAGGTATTACCTACTGCAAGAGCCTCTCTCGAAGATCTACTGTTACGGTAAGTTCTTACGTAACTGTACTATCTTACTTCGAGAGGGCTCTTGCAGTAGGTAATTACGTATAGGACTGAATCCCAAGCAGTCTGTAACAAAGAAAGGCACCGGGGAGGAGGAAAACTACTCCAAGAAGTAGCTCTAGCTGTGCAAGCCTCAAGACAGGAGGCCTTGCAAAACAGCTAGCCCGAAGCCTACTCTACGGCGACAGGCAATATCCAAACTGTAGTGTTTCGTAAAGGTATGGACAGAAGCCCAGGTGGCGGCAGCGCATATGTCTGCCGCAGACACATTCTTGAAACAAGCTGCAGAGGCAGCTACTCCTCTTGTGGAGTGGCCTCTGACTTGACCCGGGAGGGTCTTGTGGTATTTGTCATAACAGAAAGTGATGCAATGAGCCAGCCACTTAGACAGGCATTGCTTGGAAACTGCATCACCTTCCCTTTTGTGAGCAAAAGAGACGAACAACTGATCAGTCTTTCTGAGATCCTTCGTCCTGTTGGTGTAGTATCTCAGAATCCGGTGAACATCCATAGTATGGAGTAAATATTCCCCATGATTAGAGTACTGTGTAAAAAAGGCAGGTAGCTCTATGGACTGATTTAAGGTAGACTCTGCTACTACTTTAGGTAGAAACTCAGGATTCGTGTGAAGAGCAACTCGTTCCTTGTGAAAAAGCAAGTAGGGGATTTTACACATCAGGGCCTGGAGCTCGGAGATTCTTTGAGCCGAAGTAATGGCCACCAAGACGAGAGTCTTCCACGAAAGAAACTTCAAATCTGCAGAAGCTGCAGGTTCGAAGGGAGGAAGGGTAAGTTTCTCGAGAACAAAATTCAAGTCCCAAGGGGGGGCAGGAGTACGGATGGGGGGCCTCAGATGGAGAACCCCTCTGAGAAAGGTCTTGGAGACCTCCAATTGAGCAAAGGCCTTGTTTGCGAAGGGAACATGATAGACCGAGATGGCCGTCATGTGTACCTTCAAAGAGGAATGGCCGAGACCCGGGTCGAATAGATGACGTAAATGCTCCAGCAGAAGCCTCGCTGAACAGGAGAAAGTTTCCATGTTCTTGGAGGCGGCCCAAATGGTGAATCTTTTCCACTTCATGGCATAAGTGGATCTGGTGGAGGGTTTTCTGGCTTCCACTAAAATCTCCGCCACTTTGGGAGACACACCAAAACGGGATTGGGCTAGGTCTGCAGGAGCCATGCATGCAGTTGAAGGGATCTGAGGCCTGGATGGACCAGGGACCCCTGATCCTGGGTCAACAAACCTCGAGATAGAGGAAGAGGAGGATCCTCTGAATATTGCTGTAGAAGAGAGAACCAGATTTGCCTGGGCCAGAAAGGAGCGATCAGAATCATTCTCGCTCCTTCTGAAGCTAGTTTCTGCAAGACTCGTGGGATAAGAGGAATTGGGGGAAAGGCATAGACGAATCTGTCCTTCCAGTCTAGAGACAGAGCGCCGCTCCAGAAAGCGCCTCGCTCTGGAACGAGCGAGCAGAAGGTGGGAAGTTTTGCGTTTTGGGGGGAGGCGAACAGGTCGACCTGTGGTGTTCCCCAAAGTTGTAAGATATTGTCTAGGACCTCTTGGTCCAGTTCCCACTCGTGAGTCAGAGCAGAAGAGCAACTTAGCTTGTCTGCCAGGGTGTTGTCGACTCCTGGAACGTGAATCGCCGTGAGGTGAAGGTCGTGTTGTGTTGCCCAACCCCAAACCCTCACTGCCTCCCTGCATAGAGGGTAGGACCGAGTTCCTCCCTGCTTGTTGATGTACCACACTACGTACATGTTGTCCGTCTGGACGGCTAGGTGGCCGGAAGAATGTATTGGTGAAGGGCTTGAGAACATACAAGCACTGCCCAAGCCCAGAGCACACTGATGTAGAGAGCTGTTCCAACCTGGACCAGGAGCCCTGGGTCCAATGAGGGCCTAGATGGGCTACCCGACCTTCGCCTGAGGAGTCTGTGGTTAGAGTCTGGGAGGGGGAGGATGAAAGAAAGGAACCCCCTGAAACAGGTTCTCTCGAACCATCCACCATTGCAAGTCTCGCATCATCGGCGATGAGATCAGAACAGAGTGATCTAGGTCGTCCGCTAGTTGATCCCACTGAGAGCGTAGAGTCCACTGAGAGATCTTCATGTGGAGTCGAGCATGAGGGACCACCGGGATAGCAGCCGCCATGAGCCCGAGAAGGCGAAGGACCGACCTCGCCGAGACCATCCTGCAGCCGGATAACAGACTTATTTGGGTCTGAAGGGAGGCCGCCCTGTCTGGAGGCAGGAAGGCCTTGCCCATAGTCGTATCGAGGATCGCCCCAGTGAACTGCAGCCTCTGGGAAGGGTCCAGATGAGACTTGGAATGGTTGATGGTAATACCCAGGCAGGCAAAAACCTGCTGGGTGAGGGAGAGGAAACGCAGGAGTTCCTCCCTGTACGAGGCCGCCAGGAGCCAGCCGTCCAGGTAAGGGAACACCTGTACTCCCTTGGTACGCAGGTGGGCCGCCACCACTGCCAGGCATTTGGTAAATACTCGGGGGGCCGAGGATAGACCAAATGGGAGTGCCTTGAACTGGTAGTGGTCCCCCTGGAACGCAAAACGAAGGTATTTGCGATGAGATGGGCGAATGGGAATGTGCAGATAAGCATCCTGCATATCCAGGGCACAAGGCCATTGACCCGGCCAAAGGAGGGGCAGAAGGCTCTGCAGAGAGAGCATCCTGAACCTTTTGTACTCTACATAAAGATTCAGGGAACTGAGATCTAAAATTGGTCTGAGATCTCCCATCTTCTTTGGGACCAGGAAGAAATGAGAATAGTAACCCGTCCCCTGAAGATGAAGGGGGACAGGCTCTATCGCTTGCTTCAGCAGAAGAGCCGAGATTTCCTCCTGGACCAAAGGAAGGTGTTCCATAATCTGACGACTTCAGAAGGGGTGGCGGGTGGTTTCTGAAGAAACTCTATGGAGTGTCCTTCTGCTATGAGCTGGAGCACCCAAGAATCTGTGGTTATCCTCTCCCATCCCGGAAGGTGGAGGGGAAAACCTCCCTCCTACCGGTTCCTCCGGAGGCAGTGGGAGACGAAAGGAGTCGGTGGTGGGGCAGCACTGCAGCTGAAGCACCCGCTACTTTTTGCGGGGGGGCTTGGCAGCCGGGGACCCAACATTTGTGGCCCGCCTTCCTTGGGATTTCGCCTGGCCAATTCCATTTGGTAAAGGGACGCGCTGCTGCTGATGGGGATGGTACATGGAATCAACTGATTTCAGAGCCGTCCCCTTCTCCTGCAAATCGGTAATGATGTCCTTGACATCACCCCGAAACACCGACCCGGAAAGGCGCTTCCTGGGTAGCAGATTGCACCTCCGGGAACAGACCTGACACGCGAGCCAAGCATGATGCCGTAGGCCTACAGCGAAAGCTGAGCTCCGCCCAGCAGTGTCCGCTCTATCGTATGTCGCACGTAGCATGTGGCGACTGGCCGAACGAACAGAGCGGACAAGATCAGCCAACTCCTGTTTGACTTGGGCATCAGGCAAGGAGTCCAGCTTGGCTTCCACCCGAGTAAGGATGGCCTTCTGGTAGTCCCCCATGTGGCCGACATAGTTCAGGGCCCTAATCCCCAGTGTGGAGGAAGCGTAAATCTTTCTCCGGTACTGGTCCAGAAGGCTAGATTCCTTATCAGGAGGTGACGAACTAAGATGCTTTGGTTCTGCAACATCGCGTGGCTGGCGCTAATCACGACCTAGTCGGGATGAGGGTAAGAATCCAGGAAATCAACACCCTCTGGAGCCTGATATAGCCTGTTCGACTTCCTAGGAAGTGGGGCTAAGGCCAACAGCTGTTTCCATATCGTGGTCACAAGGTCGGCATGAGGCTCTATCCAGGGTGGCACTAATGTAGGAGCTGTCATGGGCAGATCCAGATATTCAGCGAGTTTCAGACACTGAGGATCTGGTTCCAAAGAGCGCCACTGATGAACCTCCTGGATTTTTCTAAGCAACTCCGTAAAAGAAGGATCCTCCGGATGAGACTTCGGAGGAGTCCTTGGCCGGGGCTTCAATGGAGAGCGAGGCTCATCGTCTCTCTCGAGCAGCCGTCGGAAGAGTCCGAGGAGTCAAGAGTGAAGAGGAGGAAGAAGAAGAGTAAGACTCCTTTCCCGACCCCGAGAGGAGCAGGTCCCTTAGGTAGTCCCGGCTGTCCTGCCTCTCTGGATCAGATGGAAGAACCCTGGAGTCGGAGGTGCTGAGGGAGTGTGCCGCCTGGGACGGACGGGAACCTGGGGCGGCACTGTCGCGGAAGGCGGCTCTCGACCTCTTTGGTGAGCTGAGCCTTGGCCTCAGCCCACCAGGAGGCCAGAGTCTCCAGCAGGTCCACGGGCGTGCCGCGAGGCCGGTGCAGGAGGAGGAGGCGGGGGATAAGAATATGGGCTATACCCACATGGAGCGTATCCGAAACCCGGCGTCAGGTATTGAGATGTCGAGTACTGCGGCGTCGGGAAGCCTGGCGTTGGGTACTGCGGCACCAGATATGGTGTTCCAGGTACACCGCATCGAATAAGACTGCTGGTACCTGGAAGCCGGGGTTTGGGGGGCTCCTGAGCAGATGGCCCGGCTGGGAACCTCACGGCGGTCCGTAACAGAAGGCCCGAGGGAGGGCCCTGGGAGCAGGAACTCTCCTGAGTCGGTAAGGCTGACGTCAGGGCTGGCGGCGGAGGCCCTGACGCCAGAGGTACCGACGCCGGAGGGTCCGCGTCCAGGGAACTCGACATCAGGTCCATCGCCCAGATGGAGGAAGGACTGACTGAGGCAAAAATCCCCAGCTCACCCGGGATAGAGGGAAAAGTCCCAGGGTTCAGGATGAGGGGACTGGCTCCCAGACGGCAGCAGGCGTCGGCGTAACCGGGAACGACGGACTTGGGGGGCCGCCGGCTCCTCGCTGCCGGACGCCGGACTTTGACGCCAACGTGAGACATAGAGGTGAGCTCTGCCAGGCGCGGAAGAGCCGACGTCCGACTTACGAGAGCCATCACCGGAGACAGGTCGAGAGGAAGAGTCGGCCTCGTCTGGTGCGGAAGAAGCCATGCGTCGCCCCGGAGGGTCAGACGACTTACCAGCCCTCTCCGGGCAGACGTCAGAGGAACCGACGCCCGGCTTACCGGAGTCGCCTACGATGGTAGGCCGCAAGCCTGCGGCCGAACCAGGGGCGGAGGCCTCCAACTGCCCGGAGGTGGCCACAAGGCCCGAGCGCGAGCCAGACAGGCGGGCGGGCCAACGCCGCCTCAGAAACCTCTGAGGCAGCCATCGAGGAGCGATCCCCCGGAGGAGAGGTTACCTGTGTGCCCGCGACTCCAGAGGGAGACGCGGTGGAAGAGCCTTTGTCCCGGTGACTCTCCTTGTCCTTCTTCTTTCAATGGCCTTTGGGGAAAGTGGACGCCTGCCTTAGCTTTTTAAGCTCCTTCTCCATAGAGCTCATTTTCTTCTTAAGAATATGAGCCTCCAGGGATTGCTGCTGTCTTTTTCGGGTAGCCGCGTTAAAGCTAAGGCAATGCTGGCACTTCTCGACCTGATGATCAGGGCCTAGGCAGAACAGGCACAGGGAGTGGCCGCCCTTGTTCCTGGACATCCACTGAAGTTTTCGAAAAAATAAAGATTTTCGTAAAAAACTGAATGAAGGTAGGGCTGACGGCACAAACTTTTCTTTGCGCTGCACGAGCTAATGGCGGAAAGAACTGAAGGCAGTCTGCCCAGACCGCTTATACCGACGCCTCCAACGCCGTCACCTGACATGGGGGCGGTCTCGCCAGGGACTGCTAGCTAGAAATTTTTCCAGGTCCTGACGCCTGCCAGCGCCAGTCCTATATGTAATTACCTACTGCAAGAGCCTCTCGAGTAAGATCAACATATACCACTCCTAGAACTCCTGTTACAGGCGAGTAACCTGTATTTCTAGGGACGTGGATATGTTGTTCAATCCACACTTATTGGCAGACTCCTAGCAGTTCTCCGGGACGAGGGAGGCAAGGCGCACATCCCCTACTTAAGGAATAAGGACTGGAGAACCGAGGTCCCAAAACCAGCATCCCGGCATGACTCTAAGTCAATATGGTAATCGGAAATAAAGGTGTGTGCTAACTTCCAGGTAGCAGCCCTGCAGATTTCCTGGATAGGGACATCCCTAGAAGCAGCAGTATGGCAGGTAGAATGACCTCTTATCCCTTTGGAAGGCTCCATGTCCACCAACCTATAGCAGAGATCTATGCAGGAAGAGACCCACCTGCCTATCGTCCGCTCGGCTGCAGGTCTGCCAGGTGCAGTTTCAGCGTAGGTGACAAATAGCTGGCGAACCTCTCACCGAACTTCAGCCGTCCACTCCTTATAATAAGAGAGCGCTCTTCTAGAGTCCAAAGTATGGAGCCTATATTTGGCCTCCGAGGTGTGACTGGGGTAGAACGCCGGCACAGTCAACACCTAGTTAAGGTGAAACTCCGATACCACCTTCGGAAGGAATTTCGGGTGGGGGCGCAGGACAACAGTGTCCCTATGGAAGACCAGATAAGGAGACTCGATGGAAAGCGCCTAGAGCTCTCCCATCCTTCTGGCTGATGTAATAGCCACCAAGAAGGCGGTCTTCCACGACAGGTGAGAGATGTCACACCTGTCCATCAGTTCGAATGGCTTGCCCATGAGCTTAGCCAATACCAGCAGTAGATCCCATGGAGGGGGAGGTTCTCGCACCGGAGGGGATATGTGACCAAGGCCTTTGAAAAAGCGCCCGACCACCTTCTCCTGCGCCACCGACTGCTTGCTGGCCCGCACCCGGTAAGCAAAGATGGCTGCTAGGTGCACCTTAAGGGTCGTCGACTGAAGACCTACCTGAGAAAGGGACCACAGGTAGTCCAGAATGCTAGCCAAGGAACAGGAAGAAGGGTCCAACCTCTTGTCCTGACACCAAATAGAGAATCTCTTCCATTTGAAGGCATAGCATTTGCTGGTCGACTCCTTACGGGACGCTTCAACAACATTGAGGAACTCGTCAGAAAGACCCAAGGCCTGGAACTCTAGTTGCTCAGAAACCAGGCCGTCAGGTGCAGGGATTGAAGGTCCGGATGGAGTACCTTCCCCTTGCTGACTGAGATCAGGTCCAGGCAGGCTGGAAGCCGCCTCGGGAGCCTGGAGCTGAGGCTAAGGAGATCTGGATACCAGAACTGGTGGGGCCAGTCTGGGGCTACCAGAATCACCTGTGCCTTGTCCCTCTTCACCTTGAGAAGCACCTTGTGGATCAAGAGAAATGGAGGGAAGGTATAGAAGAGGCCCAGGGTCCACAGCCTCGAGAAGGCATCCCCCTGCAGCGAGTCCTGCTGAGGGGGGTGGGCGTGAAACAGCCTTAGCTTCGCATTCTCCCTGGAGGCAAACAGGTCAACCTGAGGGGTGCCCAAGTGGGAGAACAGATCTTGTACTACCTCCGGCAGGAAAGACCACTCGTGAGATGCAGCGCCTATCCGGCTGAGGGCATCGGCCAGACTGTTGGAGGCTCCTACCACATGAATGGCCAGGAGATCCGCCTCCAGGCTGATCACGAGAGACCAAGTGCGGAGAGCTTCCTTGCACAGGGGCAAGGAGTGCATCCCGCCCTGTTGGTTGAGGTAGTACATGGTCGTGGTGCTGTCCGTCTGGACCTGGACCACTTGACCCCGTACAAATGAAGCGAAGGCGGTGAGGGCTAGTCGGACCACTCGAAGCTCCAGCAGGTTGATGTGGCATCGAGACTCCTAGAGGGGACCAGAGGCCGTGGGCTCTGAGCTCCCCCAGATGGGCACCCCAACCCATCAGAGAGGCGTCGGTCGTCAGAGTGACCGTCGGCTCGGGGCGGACAAACGGGATACCCTCCTGCAGATGAGCTGGAACGAGCCACCACTGTAGGCCGTCCCACATCTCCTGGGTCACCGCCACTGGCTGGTCCAGAGAACCGAGTGTTGTGACCACTGGCGGCCAGCCCCATTGTAGGGGACGCATATGCCAGCGGGCCCAACGGACCATGCTGGTGCAGGCCGCCATGAGGCCCAGGAGGCGCAGAAAGTCCTAGGCAGGGCGCAATTGCCCAACCAGAAATGACTGGGCAAAGGAGGAAAGGACCTCGGCCCTGTCCACCGGGAGCCGGGCTCTGGCTTGAAGAGAGTCGAGCTCTGCCCCAATTAACTGAATCACCTGCGATGTCACGAGTTTCGACTTGGCCTCATTGATGAGGAGGCCAATCTGAGAGCAGAGCTGGAGGGCCAGATCCCTGGACCGCTCCACCTCCAACCTAGAAGGGGCTGCAATCAGCCAGTTGTCCAGGTAAGGGTACACCCATACCCCTCGGCGCCACAGGAATGCTGTCACCAATGCCATGCATTTGGTGAAGACCCTGGGAGCTGGTGAGAGGCCAAAGGGCGTGGCCCGGAACTCATAAAGAGATCCCTCTGCTCGAAAGCGTAGGAATCGCTGATGAGACAGACGGATTGGAATGTGAAAGAATGCATCCTGAAGGTCCAGAGAACAAAACCACACGCCTAGTTCCAAGGATGGAATGATCTGAGCCAGAGTGACCATCCTGAAGGTGCGTTGCCTTAGGAACTTGTTCCAAGTCGTGTAGGTCGAGAATGGGGCGCCAGCCCCTCGTCCGTTTTGGGACCAGGAAGTACCTGGACACAAACCCTGGGTCTGGAGGAGGATCCGCCACCTCGCTGATCACCTCCTTCTGGAGGAGCAAGGCAATGTCGGCTCAACGAGCCGACAGAGAGGCTGCTGACCCCATTGCCCCCCTGTGGGGCGACGACTCGATAGGGAAGGAACTGCTCGAATTCCAGAGGCAGACCCCTGCCTACCACTTCTAGCACCCAGCGGTCCGTGGTGATAGCGGACCAGGCGGAAAGGAAGTGGCGGAGCCGTCCCCCCATGGGGAGGGGGGACCCAGAGAGGAGTGACAAGGTTGGGGCCGACACCCCTCAACCAGTCACTGGGCAGGCTTGGAGGAAGGGCCCGCTGAGGGACCCCCGGACCCTTGCCTCCAGGCTTCCTACGGGAGGAAGCGGCAGACTTGGCCTTAGGGCGCCAAGTGTGTGTCTGCTGGCCCTGGTGCTGCTGGGCGTGCTGCAGGGGCGGAAGGGCGAAAGGGCTTACACTGCTGCTGGCAGCCTTTGTCCTTCTGGGAAGACGTGACTGAGTCCAAGGTGGCATTGGACTTCTCGATCCTCTGGAGATGGCCTTCCACCCCCGACCTGAACAAGTCGGTGCCCCGGAAGGGAACGTCTGCCAGCTTGTGCTGGGTGTCCGCCGTGAAGGTGGAGATCCGCAGCCAAGCTCTGCGGCGCATGGCCACTGCGGCCGCTACTGATCAGGCACAAGAATCACCAAAGTCCAACGAAGTTTGGAGCTGTTGTTTTGCCACCGCCCTTCCCTGATCCCGCACCTGCTTGACTGTCATCTGAAGGTCAGCCGGGAGATGAAGAATCACCTCATCCAGGGAGCCTATGAGGCCGTGTGAGAAATGTGCCATCAGAAGTGCCGAGGTAGCTTCACAAAGGCCTAGGGAGGAAGCAGCATAAACCTTCCACCCTGCGTAATCCAGCTTCTTGGATTCCTTATCGGACAGTTTGTCCACGTCCCGAGCGTTCCTGGAGCGCCAGAAAACACTGTCGATCACTAACCCCTCCGCAGAGGGGTGCTCCGAGAAACCGGAGAGTGAGCCGGTAGGGACTGCATACTTTTGGGCCATCCTGGCCGAAGGCGTGGGACAAGATGCTGGCCACTGCCACAACTGCAGGGCCGGGCCAACAATGGCTTCGGCCACAGAAAAGGCCTCCGTAGGGGAATCCCTCAGTCCAGTATCTCCGTGTGGGGATACTTGGCCCATTTTGAAACGGGTTCGAGCTGCATCCCAGTTGACTCCGAGATGAGCTGAAGCAAACCTAAAAACAAGGATAGGCTCTCGTCCACCGACTGACCCCCGCAGACTCCAGGTCAAGCGGCCTGGAGACCAGGGAGGAGTCGTCATCAGACTCCGAGGAGTCTGCAAACAGCTGCCTGGCGCCTGAGCCACCCTCCACCTGCCGAGGTCGATCGGGAGTGAGGGTGACCAACAACCTGTGGGGCAAGCCCTGACTTGACCGAGAATGCTTGGTCGGGGCCCCAGTTTTCGGTTGTGGAGGCCGGGGTTCCACCACAATCGGTGGAGCAGCCGGCTTCAGCCGAACAACCGGTGCCGGAGTCGGCTTCTCGACCACTACGAGGGGTTGTTTCGGCCGCACCGGTGACAGCCACTTAATGGCAGGAGAAGGCGATGGAGTCGGCTTACTCCCGGACAATAAGAGCTGCTGCCACATTAAATCCTCATAGCTGCCGACGCAACTTGCGCCGGAGCCTATCCTCCAAAGAGGACGACGAGGATGAGCGGCGACGCCGCTTTCCACGCTGTCGAGACAGAGACCACCGACATCGGCAGGACCAGCCGGACCTGGAAGAGGACCGAGACCTTCGGGGTTTCCGAGGGTGGGTCAGAGAGGGAACGGGGGAAACCCGCCCTTCCTTTGGTTCAGGGACCTTAACCAGAGGCTCCGGCACAGGAGGCACAGGCAAGTCCTCGGTAATCACTGGGGGAACTGGTGAAGTAGGGTTGTCGGCAAACCGTCCAATGGGTTGAGAAAAATCTTGACCGCATCGATGGTTGTCTCGGCCTGCTGACCTAACGGGGCCACCATGAAGCCAGCAGCCTTAGCCGCAACCTCGACGGTCCAGTGAAGGGGATCTCTCCCGGTCCCACGAACGTCGACGGTTGGACTTACCTTTTGAGTCCTTCTTCTTGGACCGACTGGAATGTCTCGATGGCCCTTCTCCCTTGGTGGAGAGGGACTGGCAAAGCTCCTTAAATGAAGCCGTGCAGGAGGAGCCCAAAGAGAGCGGGATAAATGCCGCAGCCGAGGAGGAAGAAGCAGCAGCAGCCTGGGCTGCCTCCTCGAGGGCGATCATCTGCTCCACCTGTTCCACGTACACCGCACAACGGGCCTTCTTTGACTTGACCGGCAGATACCGTTTTGCAGGGCGCCCAAGAAGAAGTTGAGCAGCACGGTCCTCCAAGACCAAAGCCGAGAAGGAGCTTCACAATTCGCAAGCCTGCGAATCGTGACCAAGCCCCAGGCAGTAGACGCACGTGGACTGTGGATCGGTCTGGGACATCTTCTGCCCAAAAGGGCACAGACGAAAGCCGGGAGTCGATTTGTCCATTGCAGCCGCGAGGGAAGACGAAGACCAAAGTCGTGTAAACTAAAATTAGTTTCGGGTTAACCGAAGAGTTTGGATCCAGGCCTAAAACGCAGCGCGCAAAGTAGGGAACCTGAGGTTCCAAACGGTAAGGAAGATCTGGCCTCGTGGGGCGGATCCGAGGGTTTTATCACCTGGGTGGGTGGGAGGAGCCAGCTTGAAGACCTTCCGGCAACATTTAAAGCGGCAAGGAACCTGCCAATAAGTGTGGACTGAACAACATATCCACGTCCCTAGAACCTGTTTTTCTAGGATTGTGGATATGTTGTTCATCCACACTTACTGGCAGACTCCTAGCAGTTCTCTGGGAGGAGGGAGGCAAGGCGCACACCCCCTACTTGGGAAACAGAGATTGGAGAACTGAAGCCCCAAAACCAGCACCCTGGCGTGACTCAAGGTTGATGTGGTAGTGGGTAATGAAGGCATTTGCTGCCTTCCAGGTAGCAGTCAGACAGATTTCCTGGATAGGGATGTCCCTGGAAGCAGCCACCAATGCAGCGGTATAGCGGGTAGAATGGGCTCTTATCCCTTTGGGAGGCTCCTTGCCCGCCAACTAGTAGCACAGACTAATGCAAGATGTAATCCATCGTGCAATCATCCGCTTTTAGTTTAGTTTATTGTTCTAGGAATTATTACCTTTGAGCCAATGGCTCTTTTACAAAGGTTCCACGTCATCAGTGTACAAACAAACAAGACATGTTACATAGAACGGTCAGCAAATTATAAAGGTTTCAATAAGCCAGTATAATACAGTACATCACAGGAAAAAAACAAAACATTGGCGGAATGGTCAAGGTGGTAAGGGTAGGAGGAGATATGGGGAGGGGAGCAGACTTAGAGTAGTTAGAGGTACTCAGATGCCTTTGTCAAGAAAGGAGCAGAGCAGGAGGAGGAGGAGGATGAAAAACAGTAAAAACAGCCATGACGGAAGAATCATTAGTCAAGGCAGTCACAGTCACAGGAGCTAGAGGATGAGCAGTGAGAGTAAAGCAGCTTTGCTGCAGGTCTGCCAGAAGCGGCTTCAGCGTAGGTGACAAACAACTGGCGAACCTCTCCCCGAATCTCCGCCGTCCTCTCCTTATAATAAGAAAGAGCTCGTCTCCGGTCCAAAGTATGAAGCCTGTATTCAGCCTCCGAGGTGTAACTGGGGTAGTACACCAGAAGAGTCAACACCTGATTAAGGTGAAACTCTGACACCACCTTCGGAAGGAATTTCGGTTGGGGGTGCAGGACAACCTTGTCCCTGTGGAAGACCAGATAAGGGGAGTCCACCGAGAGCGCCTGGAGCTCCCCTGTCCTTCTGGCAGACGTGAAAGCCACCAGGAAGGCCGTCTTCCACGACAAGTGTGACAATTCACACTTGTGCATGGGTTCAAATGGTTTGCCCATGAGCTTTGCCAGTACCAGCAGTAGATCCCAAGGAGGTGGAAGTTCATGCACCAGAGGGGATATGTGATCCAAGCCTTTGAAAAAGCACCTGACCACTGTCTCCTGCACCAACATCAGCTGACCGGTCCGCGCCTGGTAAGCAGAGATGACTGCCAGGTGCACCCTAAGGGCGATGACCGAAGGCCCTCTTTGGACAGAGACCAAAGGTAGCTTAAAATGCTCACCACAGGACATGACAGAGGTTCCAGGCCCTTGCCCAGACACCAAATGGAAAACCTTTTCCATTTGAAGGCGCAACACTTCCTGGTCAACTCCTTCCTGGATACTTCCACTACTGTGAGGACATCCTGGGAGAGACCCAAAGCCTGGAACTCTAGCCACTCAGGTACCAGGCTGTCAGGTGCAGGGATTGAAGGTCCGGATGGAAGACCTTTCCCTGACTGAGTGAGATCAGGTCCGGGTGTGCTGGAAGCCGCTCTGGGGGCCTGTTGCTGAGGCGATCTGGGTACCAGAACTTGCATGGCCAGTCTGGGGTTACCAGAATCACCTGCGCCTTGTCCCTCTTCAGCTTGAGGAGCACCCTGTGGATCAAGGGAAATGGAAGGAAGGTGTAGAAGAAGGCCTGGGGTCCACGGCCTCGAGAAGGCATCCCCCCTGCAGCGAGCCCTGCTGAGGGGGGTGGGCATGAAACAGCCTCAGCTTGGTGTTTTCCCTGGAGGCAAACAGGTCCACCATCGGTTTGCCCCAGTGGGAGAAGAGATTGTATGCTACCTCTGGATGGAGAGACCACTCGTGGGATGTCTCACTTAAGCAGATGATAGCATCCACCAGTTAATTTGAGGCTCCTGCCCCGCGGATGGCTAGGAGATCCACCTCCAGACGGATCACGGGTATCCAGATGCGGAGCGCTTCCCTGCATAGCAGACAGGAATGAGTGCTGCCCTGTTTGTTGAGGTAGTACATGGTCGTGGTATTGTCCGTCTGGACTTGAACCATTTGACCCCGAAGCTGAGGAGCGAAAGCTGACAGTGCCAGTCTGACTGCTCTGAGCTCCAATAGGTTGATGTGATAACGGGACTCCTTGGGGGTCCAGAATCCATGGGCCCTGCTGTCCCCCATGTGGGCTCCCCAGCCCATGAGAGAGGCATCGGTCAAAAGGTCAGCCGCCGGCTCAGGCGGACAAATGGGATCTCTTCCTGCAACCAGCCTGGGGCAGTCCACCACTGGAGAGCGTCCCACATCTTCTGGGTCACAGTGATCAGCTTGCCAAAATAACCGTGGCACTGAGCCCACTGGGTGGCCAGCTCCCACTAGAGGGAGTGCATGTGCCACCGGGCCCAAAGGCCACGGAGGTGCACGCCGCCATGTAACCCAGAAGGCACAGAAAGTCCCAGGTAGGGTGCAACTGCCCAACCAGAAATGACTGGGCAAAGGAGGACAGAACCTCCTCCACCCTGTCCACCAGGAGCCGAGCTCTGGCTTGACGAGAGTCGAGCTCAGCCCCGATGAAGCCCATCACCTGAGAAGGTACGAGTTCTGATTTGGCCTCGTTGATCAGGAGGCCGAGTTGGGAGCAGGTCTGGAGGGCCAGGTCCCTGGACCTCTCCACCTCCTGCTGGGTGGAACCTCCTAAGAGCCAATCGTTAAGGTAGGGGTAAATTCTGACCCCTCCCCGATGCCTGAGGTGGGCTGCCACCACTGCAATGCATTTGGTGAAGACCCATGGGGCCAACGACAAGCCGAATGGCATGGCTCGGAACTCGTACAGGGTTCCCTCGGCTCTGAAGCGGAGGAACAGCTGGTGGGACGGACAGATTGGGACGTGAAAGAACGCGTCCTGGAGATACAGTGAGCAAAACCACATGTTTCGCTCCAGCGATGGCAAGATCTGAGACAGACTGATCATCCGGAAGATGCGTGACCCGAGATACTGATTCAGGTCATGCAGTTCTAGAATGGGGCGCCAGCCCCCCCGTCTGCTTGGGAAACAGGAAGTACCTGGAAACGAAGCCTGGGTCTGCTTGAGGGTCCGCCACTGGAGCTACTTCCTCCTTGATGATGAGCTGAGCAATGTCATCTCGGAGAGCTGACTGAGTGTGGGCAGATACCCTCTCCTCCCGTGGGTCTCTGCTTGGAGAGTACTGCTCGAATTTCAGAGGTAGTCCCTGGCCGAACACTTCTAAGACCCACCTGTCCATGGTAACAGCGGACCAGGCGGAAAGAAAGTGGCAGAGCCAGCCCCTCACGGGAGGACCCAGAGTTGGTATGACGGGAGTAGGAGTAGCAGCCCCCACCCTGTCACTAGGCAGGCTTGGAGGCAGAGGGTCCAGGGCCTGAACCCCGGCCTCCCTTACAGCCCTGGGAGGGTCCGGGCCAGGAACGCCAAGCTTGAGCCTTCTGCTGCTGAACCCCTTGAAAGGAGCACTGCTGGGCCACAGAGGAAGAGTGCCGAAAAAGGCTTCTTCTTCTTCTGCTGCTGCTTCTTGGGACCAGAAAAACCCTTAGCAGAAGTGGTGTCCAAGGTGGCACTGGACTGCTCAATGTGCTGAAGGTGACCAACCACACCTGGGGCAAAGAGATCGGTGCCCAGGAAAGGCACATCAGCTAGTTTGTGCTGAGTATCCACTGGAAAAGGAGGAGAGCCTCAGCAACTGCGGCTGCCAACGAACGGGCATACGAGTCCCCGATGTCCAGAGCCGTCTGGAGCTGTTGTTTGGCAACAGCACGATCTTGGTCCTGGACCTGCTTGACCGTGGTCTGCAAGTCTGCGGGGAGATATGGGAGGACTTCGTCCAAGGACCCAAAAAAGGCATGGGAGAAGTGTGCCATTACAACGGCCAAGCTTGCCTGACAGAGGCCTAAAGATGAGGCCACACAGACCTTCCAGGCAGAGTGACCCAAATATTAGGATTCCTTCTCAGGAGGTCTGTCGGTATCTGTAGAACTACCAGTAAGCCTGAACACAGAGACTGTCACAAGGCTCTCGGCCGAAGGGTGCTCTGCGAACCCCGCAAGGGACCCTATGGGCACTGCATACTTGCCTCCTGTGGGGCGCAACCTTGGCTTGGAGGGTACTGCTCGAATTCCAGAGGCAGACCCTGACCGACCACTTCTAGAACCCACCTGTCTGTGGTGACAGCAGACCAGGCGGAAAGGAAGTGGCGAAGCTGGCCCCCCTAGGAGGACCCAGGGGAGGCATGACAGGTATGAGGGTGGCACTCCCTATCCCATCACTGAGCAGGCTTGGAGGAGGAGGAGGACCAGCTGAGGAGCCACCAGGTCCCATCCCTCTGGGCTTACGGACCACCGAGGCCACTGACTTGGGCCTTGGTCGCCAGGACTGAGCCTGCTGGCCAGCCTGATGCTGGGCTGGTTTTGCAGCAGAAGTGCAGGACCGAAAGGGGTTTCGCTTCTACTGCCTGGAGCCCTAGGGATCCTTCTGTGAGGATATTACAGAGTTCAAGGTGGAACTGAACTTCTCGATGCGCTGGAGGTGCCCCTCCACACTAGGCCCAAACAGGTCGGTGCCCAAGAAAGGAACATCCGCCAGCTTGTGCTGAATGTCTGCCATGAAGGTCGAGATCTACAGCCAAGCCCTATGGCGCATGGCTACTAATGATGCAGAGAATTTTAAATTAGTAGGCGAAGTGGCTGATTTCGCCATGTGGAGTAATCCGCAAATTTCTCTAGTTTTAGCCTGATTTCGCCAAGGCGAAAGTTCGCCTGTGGAAGGTGAAATTTTGCCTGTAAAAGCCGAATTTTGCCTTGGAAAGCGAAATTTCACCCTACAAGGTGAAATTTTGCCATTCCGCAGGCAAAATTTTGCATTTCACTACACAAAACAAGCAGAATTTATGGGTCACTTCACCCACCTCTAATGGCTACTGCGGTCGCCATTGAGCGGGCAGAGGAATCTCCCAGGTACAGAGCCATTTGCAGTTGCTACTTGGCCACAGCCCAGCCCTGATCTCAAACCTGCTTGACCGTGGTCTGAAGGTCCACAAGCCAGTGAGGTATCACCTCATCCAGAGAGTCCAAGAGGGCGTGGGAGAAGTGTGCCATCAAGATGGTCGAGCTTATCTGACGGAGGCAGAGCGACAAGGCAGCATAGAATTTTTTAGCCACGTAGTCCAATTTCTTGAACTACTTGTAAGGCGGCTTGCTGACATCCCCAATATTGCCCGAGCGCCAAAACATGGAGTCTGCTACCAACCCCGCAGCCGAGGGGTGCTCTGTGAAACCCAAGAGAGTACCAATGGGCACCACATACTTGCGGGCCATCCGGGCAAAGGCGCAGGGCAGGACGCGGGGCGCTGCCAAAGCTCCAGGACTGGGCCGACAATGGCTCCGGCCACTGGGAAAGCCTGTGTCGGAAAGTCCCCTTTCTCCAGAATCTCTGTAAGGGGACAGTGAGCCCACTTCTGGATGGGCTCCATTTTCATCCCGTGGACTCTGAGACGAGGCAGAGGATGCCCAGGAAGGAAGTGGGCCCTTCCTCCAACGAGAGATCCCCACGGACTCCTCGTCCACTGGACGGGAGTGCAATGAGGAATCCTCAGATTCTGAGGAGTCTGCATAAAGCGGCTGACTGACCAAGTCACCTTCAACCCTCCATGCGTGGTCAGGTTTGATGGTGACCAACAGCTGATGGGGAAGCCCCTTGGCCGGCCGAGACTCCTTAATCGTAGCGTCGGTCAATGGCTGCTTGTGCGGCAGCTCCACCACGATTGGCGGAGAGGCCGGCTTCAGCCAAACCAAGACAGTCCTGACCAGCTCCGCTGGGGGAGGGATGGTCTCGACCGACCTCACATGGGGATTCAATGTCGGCCCCTCGGGCGACAACCAAGTGATGGCCAGTGTGGAAACTGGGGTCGGCTTCGTACCAACCAGCACCAACTGTTGCCACATAAGGGTCTTCACAGCGTAGGCACAACTTGCACCGGAGCCTCTCCTTACATGAGGAGGACAGAAACGAGGAACAGCGGCAGCGCCGCTTCCCGTGGCACCAAGAGCAGGAAAGCCGATGATAGCAGGAGCTGCTCAGCCCACTAGAGGAAGGCAGAGACCTCAACCCTGGCCGCTGGGGAAGTCAACGGGGGATCTCAGAGGGAGCTGGGAAATGCCGCGGCTCCTCCTGGTCTGGGTCGGTGACCGGAGGGTTCTGATCAGCAGACTGAACAGCCCCGTCTAAGGTCACAGGCAGGACCGGGGTCCTGAAGACATAGTTGTCGGCCTCTTCAAATGACAACCAGTCGACTGGGCCGAAAAAAATCTCGGCTGCATCATCGGCCAGCGTTTCAACCAACTGGCTTGACAACGTCTCCATGAAGCTATCGGCCAAGGCCGCGATTTCAACCGTGGTCAAAACCTGAGAGTCTTGAGACTGAAAACACTCCCGATCCCAAGAGCGTCGATGATGAGTCTTCTCTTTCTTCGACTCATTCTCCTTTTGCGAGCAACAGCTGTAAGATCCAGAAGGACCTTGACCCATAGTTGGAAGGGACTGGCACAGCTCCTTGAAGGAGCCCAAAAAAGTGGAACCCAATTGGAGTGGCATGAAGACAGAAGCCAAAGAGGATGAGTGGCGGTCCGAGCCACCTCCTCCTTGAAGGCCGCAAGCTATTCCAGCTGCTCGTCGGACCCGGCAGCCACGGAAACCACCCAAAGGGCATCTTTAGATTTTACCAGCGGATGTTGTTTTTCCGGTGACCCAACTTAAGGCAGGCAAGGCAGTCCTCGAGGACAGCCGCATGAAAAGACCGGCAAATATCGCAGACTTGGGTATTGTGTTCGTGGCCCAGGCAGTTAACGCACGTGACATGGAGGTCGGTACACAACATCTTCTACCAGCGAAATCCGGAAGCGGACTTGTCATCCATTGCGGTCGGGAAGCTCGAAGATCAATATCGAAATGGTAGCAAAGTTTTAGAAAGCAATCCAAATGGATTCAAAGCACTAGGGCCTACAAAGCGAGAGTGCGAAGGAGGGAACCTGCTTCTTCCAGTGGAAAGGAAGATCTGGCATCATGGGGCGGAGCCGAGGGAGGCGCCAACTTGAAGACTTTCTGGCACATCTTAAAGGAAAAGGACACTGCCAGATAACTGTGGATAGAACAACATATCCATGTCCCTAGAAAAGCATTTACGGAGGGGGGGGTAGCCATCTCCAGGGTTTCCCATATAAACAAACGTGAAGCCCAACAAGAGAAGGAATTGAAAAACTGGATAACTACCCTGGAAAAAGACCTTTTACAGCAACCCTCACCCCACCTGTATGGCGAGCTTCAACTACTGAAGGGCAAATGGAGCCAACTGGTATCTGCCCGCCAAGAGTGCAATATCCTTCTCATCCAGGATGATGCTTATTTTGTGAGAGAGAAGGAAGGAAGGGAACTGGCTGGTTTGACAACTCAAAAAGAAGAAGGCTGAAACACCCATCTCCACTATTAAAACGCCCCAGTGGGGCCACATCATCTAAACAACAGGAATTAGCCAGCCCGGTGGCATTGAGGGCTGAGGCACTAGTTGCCTTACCTCACGCTACACCGGCGACCCATGATTGGGAACGAGCACGGGCTTTCCTGGGGGTTGGCAAGGGAGGAGAAGGACTTGTGTTCGACGGACTGCTCTCCTTCTCCGGGGGGGGGGGGTCCTCAGTTGTCGGCGCTTGTCTGCTCCCTAGCGGAGGCTGGGAAGCAGGGCACCATGCTGTAGAAGGGGTAGGAGTTAGGGTAGATGCCAGCAGAGAGCACATGCAGACGCATGCGCACTCCCCTCTGCGGGGCGTCACTGCATGCCGCAACTCCTGGGGCGTAAACAAGGAGGAAAAACGTTGCCGCTGCACTATGGTGGAGGGCGCCTCGCAGGCTCCGTTCCCGGCCAGCCACAGCGCTCGCCCACTGGATCCATTCCTCAGTAGGGGTTGGGGAACCCCACCAACCCTGCTGGAGGGGATAAAGCCCTGGGAGCTTGGGTCAGTGTCAGGTGGTGGACGCCGGGGGACAGGGCTGGGGGCTCTGTCCTGATGACAAGCTGGCAAGAGGAGATAAAAAGAAAAAAAAAAAAAAACCACAACAGGAATTGGGCAGGCCTTCAAACCTTTTACTTCAACCTATATACTACAGAAATCATAACTGCCACCCCTTCTTCCATAATCTGTTTAGACACCCTAGTTCCTACCGTGTTTGGAGCAACTAGGGATGCACTGAAGCAGATCTCCTCTCTCGGCTGGAAGTCTGTAGCACAGTCTGGTCCCTCACCTCAGGTAAGGCTTCGGTGCCAGACAGCCTCCTGTCAGAATTTTTATAAAGAATTTTGGGATTCTGTAGAATAATAATCACTCCTCCCCACTACTGAACATATTTAGATGGTAGGGTGAAAGTGTGCATATAAAGGTGCTATCAGATGGGAAGTGGAGGGAGGAGAAGAAGCAACAGAGGGAGGACAGAGACTAGATCATCTCCAAGTAAGAAATGTCAGGAAAGACTGGATGGGTCTTTTTCTGTCCATCACTTTTTGGTGCGTCTGTGTTAAACAGGACAGATTTAGATGTGAAAGCAGAGTAGAAGGATCCATTTAGGATCACATTTAGATGGTAAAGCAGAGTAACAAAATCAATTCATAACAGATTTAGATGGAAGGTCAGCATTAACTGTTAAGTTGTAACTAGATGTATACAGCAGAACATAAAATGGCTGCAAAATACAGAGTTACTTTGTAGTACAGCACAAAAGAACCATGGTCTCCCTCTTACCTCCTGTTGCTGGTCAAAGACAGAGTTAAAATCTCCAAAAGCTGAGCTAGAAAATTCCCCAAAGATTTTCCTGAACAGTTCCTCGGGGTCAATTGTGGGTCCTCCACGCCAATACTGTTGTTGTCCACTGCCAGTTGCTCCTGCATCAAAGCTTGCTGTCCCATATGTATCATACTGCTTCCGCTTCACTTCATCACTCAACACCTGCCAAAGAAACACATAACGTTACTGCTCCAGCATGATCATCTGATGTATGAAATGTCATGCCAGGGTGACAGTGATCTGATACACAAAATGTTACCACAGCATTACAGTGACTGGATGTACAAAATCTGACCACATTATTTATTTAGATTTTGTTGACCGGGTAAGTGCACTAGACACATCCTGCCTATTTTCAGGCACAACCAGGGGAAGGGGGATACAGATGAATGGCAACTGACCTTGAACCAGAATAAGCTGTTGGTGGTATTTTTTTTAGATAGAGGGAAATTTGGCAGGACAGGGAAATTCCCTACTCTTCGATAAGTGCCATGGGATCTTTAACATCCACCTGAACTACCACCAATCCAGGCAGATGGGACCTCGGTTTAACGTCTCGTCTGAAAGACGGCACCTCAGAAGTGCAGCACCCCTCTCATGCTGCACTGCAGTGTCAGTACTGGGATATTAACCCAAGTGCCAGATGTGGGAACTGAACCCACAGCCCTCTCATCTCCCGGCCTCAGAGGCGAGTGTGCTACCTACTGAGCCACTGACACTGCAGAAAATTTAAAACAGTGATCAGATGCAAAACAAAAACTTGTAGCAGCACAGTGATATGATGCCTAAAATATTACTGCAGCAGCAAACCGATATGCCGTGCAAATTGTTACCACAGCACCACGATGATCTAAGACATAAAATGTTAATGCATTGCTAAAGTGATCCACTGCACAAGATGTTACACACAGTGTCACAACGATGAGAGGCTGCAGTCCCTAGCAGCACCACTGGATGACCTTTTTCATTCTGAAATTAAACTGTTATTTGAGTTTTTGCATGACATATACATAACGTTTCCACCTTATTCTTACAGACCATTTAAGAGCATCCCAACACCTTGCTCTATCTTTGACGTATCTTGCATTTGGTGATATTTATATATGTTCACTTATATGAACTTGCAGGGGCTATTGCTGCATGTAATAACAGTGGTTGTACACTCCACAACCACAGGGATAGTCATGAGTGTCAGGTGGGCCCTAACTACGTTATCGCAGCATTCTCACCATCTCAGTTTATGCCAATGGGATAGAATACTCTAAATGTGAACTTTAGGATATGGTAAATGCTGTTACACTACAGATATTCATGTAAGCTATAACTCACGACAGGGTGTGCATTATAGGATTATAATTACTGGGTCGCGTTTTTTCCCCTACGGGAAACATGGTTATAATTTGTTGTTATAACCAGCTGGTTATAACAGCAAACACACGGTGGGTTTCACACATTCCACGCTTTTGCCAACCTCCAGACTTCCCTTCCACAGCCAGCTGCCATAACTTACCACCGACATTTCACCTCAACTCGCACACGGCATTAAGTTAAATAAATAATAAAATAAAGTAACTGGCTCTTTCATGGACTACCTCCACTACATGATCTGCATTTAAAAAAAAAAAAAAAGGAAACTTTCCAGCCGCTTCTGACCTCAAACTGCACTTAATCCCTGTCGGACCGTAGCTGACAGCAGATTTTTCTTTATAATTGCTATGGCAGAAAATAAAGGCTGGCTAGGTGTGTAAAACTCAAATTTTACACACACCCTCAAGTGTGGGATGCCTTTCTAAACCCTTCGAGCTTCGCTCTCTAGGGTTTATGTGGCATCCCATATCTCAGGTGTGCGTAAAATTCTCGTTGCAATCACCTACCCAGCCATTATGCTATATTTGGGAGATTGCTAGAGCCTTTAAGAGGCCCTGAAGCAGCCCTCTCCCCTCACAACACTGCCCAGCAGCAGAGCCTGAACTTGGGGGATTGCTAGAGCCTTTAAGAGGTAAAGCCTCCTGCACTACAGCCTGCCTGTTGTGTAGCTATTCCCACCCACCTGTCCCAACCACCCCTGGGTGGCGCTTCATTTATTGCTGCTGGCAGGTCACGTGTCACATCACATGACCTACCCATCATTTGTCCACTTTCCCATTTGCAGCTTATACACTCCGACCACTAGGAGTTGCTGCACTTTCCACTCTGGCACCACTAACCACTCTCCACTCCTTCCTAGCAACTATTGCAATCCCTGTCCACTAGAGGTCTCTGCAGTTCCCTCCTAAACCTTTCTGCTGTCTTCTTTCCTCACTCCTTCCCTTCAGCCCACCACTAGGCCACTTGCAAGCCTCAAACCTTGTACCCCTTACTCCAAAGTCTGCAGCCCAACCACCAAGCCAACGAACCAGGCTAATATCTACCTCTAATTTCAAGGTTTTAACCCTTCCTTCTTAGAAACAAAAATAGCTATCCTCTGTCCTGCTGCTGTTCTCAAACCCAGTACCCTTGCTATCAGAGTCGGCAGCTCTATCTCTTAACCATTGTATCTGGCTATCTTATCCTTACTTTCTAAGACTTTCATAGTCTCTGACCCCCCCAGTCTGCCAAAATATTTCACCACTTCTCTCTTGCTGCCACTGCAGGCATTGAACCCTGCACCTTTCCTATTTCACTCAGCAGCTCCACCACTCAGCTATCACATCAGACTATTGTTTGTGATAGGTTTTAAGACTCTAAAAGCCTCTAACCCTCATAATCTGCTAAAATATTCTCCGAGTACTACTGCAGGCTTTGAACCCCACACCCTGCTGCTGCAGCTACTGTCCTGGGACCTTTTCTGTCACCCTAGGCAAGCCTTGAACCTGGTGCCCTGTGCACCTGAGGCAGGGGCTCTACCACTGTACCAAGATGTCAACTACACTCATGGGCAGGCCTTTCACCTTCTTCTACCCATCTCATTACTGCTATCTGCAGACCCATCCTAACATGACTGCCCACCTTCTCTTGTCATGCCTCTCCCTCCTCCTTCTTCTCACATGGCCTCTATCTAACCCAGGTGTCCCCATGGCTCCACAGGTCCCCTATTCTGGGGCCCCAGAGTCGCCTCCTCCTTCTCTACTATCTCTTGCTCCCCAACCCTATCCACCTCCCCCAGTCCCCACCTACCTTCCCCTTTAGCCTATGGGCAGCTTATTGTGCTAGCCTGCCCATCCTGTACCTCTTTGCCCATCTCTTGTGTCTCTAAGCATCCCACTCCCTACTATAGCTCAGAAGCAAAATGCTTTCCACACCCTCTGAGGCAGGGCTGTACTTCTCCTCCTACTCTTGTCAGGAACATTCATCCCAACCCTGGCCCAACCCACAATAACTCCTTGACTAGATCCCCTGGGCTTCTTATTGCTTCTATGAATATCTGCAGTCTCCTGAAGAAATTTGACTCACTCCAATGTTGGGTCACTGTCCACAAACCTGACATCATCTCCCTAGTCGAAACCTGGCTATCTGACTCTACCCGACTCCCTTGTCTCTCTCCCTAGATCCCCTGGGCTTCTTATTGCTTCTATGAATATCTGCAGTCTCCTGAAGAAATTTGACTCACTCCAATGTTGGGTCACTGTCCACAAACCTGACATCATCTCCCTAGTCGAAACCTGGCTATCTGACTCTACCCGACTCCCTTGTCTCTCTCCCTGGCTACTCCCTCTTTCAAGAAGACCGTGTAGGGAGACAAGGTGGAGGCTGTGCTATTTATATCAAAGACTCCCTTCCTGGTGTAGCCCTCCCAGCCCCTGTCCTTAACCTTAGGGCCCAGGCCCTTACTCTAAAGCTTACCCCCGACCCCTCTAAAGGCCCCCTCTTTCTAACCTCCACCTATATTCCCCCAAAAAAATCAAACTCAGGCCCTGGTCCCTCTAATAGAGTATCTTTCCTCTCTACCACATTCCCCTGAGCATATTCTCCTGGGTGATCTAAACATCAACTGGCTTAGCCCCACATCCTCCTCCACCTGCGACTCCTTTACTGCTATTGACCTAACGCAACTTGTTACCCAACCAACAAGAGTGAACCCCACAATGGGGTCGAGCATTCTTCTGGATGTAGTCCTCACCAACCGACCTAACCAAGTTTGCAATCTACAAGTCCTTCCGGATGGAATCAGTGACCACTCCCCTATTCTATTCCATTGGATTACGTCCCTAACCAAACCCACTTTGCAGGCCACCCTACAGCGGCGGTTGTGACCAGGTGGGCTGAGAGGCCTGAAGCAACTTCTAGCCCAAGTTGACTGGTCTCCCATTGAGACCGCCCCTTACCTTGATTCAGCCCTGGCCTTCTTCACCTTAATGTTTAACAAAGCTTGTGATATCTTTGCACCCCTAACCAAACTCCGTTCCAAGCTATGCCATACTCCCTGGGTCACTCCTTCCCTACTCCAACTCCTTAGGCACAGGGATAACCTGTGGCACCTAGCCACGGAAACTGGCCGCCCTGCCGACAGACAGGCATATGCTGCTGCCCGAAATAAATGCACCTGGGCCATACGCAAAGCAAAGGCCGATCATTATCGGGCCTCACTCACCTCATCCTGGGGGAATGCTAGAATCTTCTGGGATAACATCAAACAACTAAATGGTGGTACACGCTCTCCTCCGCCTTCCCAAATCAATATTAAGGGTATTATCTCTACTGATCCTACCCTCATTGCTAACCATCTCAATAAATCTTTTACTGACCTTAGCTGTGTACTCCCTAGCAACTTTTTTGACCCCCCTCCTCACTCTCCTGACCCTGCTCTCTCACACGCATCTTTCCACTTCCATCGGGTTACTCTCAATGAAGTCAGACCGTATCTGACCAAGGCCCTAAGAAGCAACACCACTGGCAGCAACTCCTTGGACCCCAGACTCCCCAGCCTGGTACTGGACCAGGTCATTGCCCCACTCACTTGCCTCTTCAACAAATCACTCTGTCTAGGGCAATTTCCATCAGCCTGGAAAATTGCCACTGTCACTCCCATACATAACGGTGGAGATAGGGCCCTTTCCGGTAATTATCGTCCCATCTCAATCCTCTCACCACTCTCAAAAGCCTTAGAGAAAGTAGTATCCTCCCAAATATCTGAGTTTCTTACCAAATACAGTATCCTCTGCCCTGAACAACACGGCTTCCGTGCTGGGCACAGCACCAACACCGCCCTCATCGAGTTTTCTAACTTCCTCCATTCCTCCCTGGATTCGGGCTCTCTTGCTGGTGCAGTGTTCATCGATCTGTCAAAAGCCTTTAACACCGCATCCCATCCTCTCCTGCTGGATGCACTCAGCCATGCTGGCTTTGCTGCAGGACCTGTCTCATGGTGCTCCAGCTATCTGTCTGCCCGGTCCCAGCATGTAAAAATCAATGGCACCCTCTCTGACCTCTGCCCTATCCAATCTGGGGTTCCCCAGGGCTCTATTCTTGGGCCCCTGCTCTTTTCCCTTTATCTCAACACCCTGCCAGGTGCCTGTACTGGTAAACTCCTTCTTTATGCAGATGACGCTGTTATCTTCGCTTCTGACCGTAACCCCACCACCCTCCAAGATTCCCTGCAATTATCCTATAAAGACGTGGAAGCCTGGTTTAAAGAACATAGACTGGTTATCAATCTTAAAAAGACCAAATCTATGATCTTCTCCCACCCCCAAAACAAAGCTAGTAATTTCCAACTTCAAGTCTTCGCTAGCTCTATGTTCCCACTCGAACAAGTTTACACATACAAATACCTTGGGATAACCTTTGACCCTGCCCTCACGTTCCATTCCCATATCTCCGCCTTAGCCTCCACCACCAATATTAGGTTGGAAATCCTTTACCGCCACAAACACTGTCTCCCCCCCGATGCCCTCCAACTCGCAGTTATGTCCTCCATGCTGTCACTTGTTGACTATGGCTTACCAGTCTACGGGGCTGCTGACCAGACCTCGCTAAACAAAATCCGCCTCACCTTAAATAAGGCCTGTTGACTAATCTTAGGTGCTCCTAGACTTACACATACCTGCCATCTTTACTCCCAGGCTAATCTGCTCAATCTTGACGAATGTCTTGGGTATCAAACCTGCATCCTTACAAAAAAAAAAACTCTCCTTGGGCTCTCTCCTGCTGGTTTGACTGCCGTTATCCACCGTGTTAACTCCTAGCTTCAACTGCGGTCCTCCTGTAAAACCAAGTTGAAGGTACCTAGGGCAAGGACCTCTCATGGACAACGGGCTTTCCACTACCGTGCCCCTTCTTGGTACAATTCCCTCCCTGCCAGTATCTCAGACATCCCCACAATCTCTTGCTTTAAAACTACCCTCCGTAACCACCTTTTCACCACTCGCAGCTGTTGCTGTTTCTAAGCTATCTTGCTCACTCTCTGACAAAGTCCCCTGTTGGCTGCTCAAATCCTTTACCTTCTCTACCCTTGGTTCCTGTTACCTCCCTGTTGACTCCGCTAAAACACACTGTATTGATAGCCTATGTTTTTCTGATGTTTGTTATTTCCCTGAACAATGTTAACCTCACCAGCCCTGTATGTGGTAAACTGTTGATCTCACTTGTCCTCCTGTATCCTCAAAAAAAAAAAAAAAAAAAAACTGTACACTTTCTCTGTACTAAGTTGTTATCACTGTATTGTCTTCTCTGTGACGAGGTACCTTTGTAAACAAGCCTCTGGCTCAAAGGTTGTAAACTGATGCTTAATAAATAAATAAATATTTCATGCATGCTCCAGGGGTGTAGTAAGGCATAAGGCCGATAGCCAAGTGTCTTTACGCCCCTGGGAAGTGCATTAAAATCCTATAATGCACACGGTACTGGTTAATATGTGGAAACTATAATGTCGCAGGCAAAACCGCGCATTAGCCGCGCGCGAAACAGCTGCAAGGTACAGAATGCTGCAGGACAGAAATGGTGTGAAGCAGTAGCAGAAACCCTGTAGCTGTTCCCCAGTAGGCACTGTTGCAGAGAATGCGAACTCTGCTGGACAGGAAGTCGCTGAGCAGCTGCCATGGCGTAGCGGGTACAGCCACCAGCAGGGGAGGCAGGGCTTCAGATAAGATTTTTTGGGATGAATACTGTACTCCTCATATTGAAAGTGAGGTGAGTAAAAGCAAATTCAGACGTGTACAAATGTTTGGACGGAGTGGAATGAGGAGTACATTTTTTAGAACAATGTTTTTTTCTAGATAAGAATTGATCAAGTGCCAAAAATATTCCAGATAAGGTTGGCAGGTAGGAGTAATTTATTCACCAGTTTTAAAATATAGTGAGTAAAACAAAACTGGGATGGGTACAAGTGCTGTAAATCTGGAAAACAATTCTCCTTTTAAATCACCAATTATGTTATGAAGCACTATTCTTTGACGTGTGGACTATTTACAAATTCTGGGTGAGTACTGGTACTCATTAAAAAATTTTCTGAAGAGTATTTCCTAAAATTAGGTGAGTAAAATAGGTCGGTACTCCTCTTATCCGGAGCCCTGAGTGGAGGGGAATAAAGCCTCCGTGGATTGGGGTTCTATTCCCAGTCCCAGGTTAGTTCAACCTTTTTTTTTTTTGCAATACTGTACACTGCAGGCTGCAATGGCCCCACGCACGAATTTCACCCCATCCCAGAGTTGTTTCCCCCTCGGAGTAGGTTACTTTAGTGGGGGATTTCAGGTGCAGCCCCTGCAACGGGGGAAGAGACAGAGCCCCTGCAAAACAGCAGTAAATGAATATTATGCTCGCATTTATTACCACTTGGTGTTTTTGCAGAGTGGTGTAAATGTAGTCACTGTTTCGACAGCGTGGTATGCGCCGTTTTTGTTTGCGATAAGCCAACCCCATGCCAATGCACACCCTGGCGGGGCTTATTACACTCATAAAATGGCTAAATAGTTTTCTGGGTTTTTTTTTGTAGGTGGGTGATCAGGCCCCCGACTATGCGTTTACTTTGGTTTAATGCATGGTAAGGTGACCACTCTCAGCCAATGAAATTTCTAGTTTTCTTGCACATTTTCAGACAGACACACACACACACACACAAAACCTATATATGTAATAGATAACCCACTCTTAGGCGTGCGGTCGTGCTCTGATATACGCACACCATGAGCATGCGTTATCACGCTATGAGCCACAGGCAGTGTGTCCAACCACCCAAGGTATAGCGTATATCAGAGCACGACAGCACACCGTAGAGTGGGTTATCTAGCTTATAAAATGACAAAATTATTTTGGAGGGGGTGTAAAAGTGCAGGTGTGCTGTCGCGCTCTGATACACGCACGGTCACCTGATGGTGTTTGTCCAATGCCATTGCTGCCACTGATTCCTATTTTCTTACCCATATATATATGAATAAAAAGCAGGCCCAGTGATGCTAAGGGTTGAGGTGCTGAACGCAACACCTCGCGCCACGCCTGCGACCCGGGTTTAGGAACGAGCCCGGGCCATTACGGGTCGGCAGGGGAGGGAGAGGATTGAGTGTCCAGACAGCTCTCCTCTCCTGGGAAGGAGAAGGGTCCATGCTCGGTGCATGACTAGCCTCTGGCAAAAGCCGGAGACACGGCAAGCGCAAGCATCCAGCAATGGGCTGGGGAGTGGTGACGGCGGTGACGCCATGATGCCAGGATGCGTTCCACTCCCCCAGTACAGGGAAAATGCTCTTCAGGCTCTGGGAAGAGGGAGCACTGGAGCAGACCTCTCATGGCCTCACACCTGCCTAGCCTTACAGCCCCAGACACAACCTGGATTGTCGCGGTGTAGCTGCCCCACCTCGTCCCCACCCGGGGAGGAAACCTTGGCTCCATGGGGCGAGCAAGAAGGTCTCAGGTATTTGGCAGAGGCGGGGGCAGTCTCCACAGGTGCTCCCGATGAAGCAGAGCTTGAGGAGGCCGGGGCTTAAAAAGTGATTAAAAAATATATATATATATATATCCATATATACGTGTGTGTGTATACAATATATATATATATATATATATATATATTCTATGAAAAAAATTGCATTATAAAATGGGCAGAGAGAATCCTGTGTTTTGATTGGTTGTTACCTGTGCATTAAATCTGTTTGATGCACAGGTAATTAGTCCTCAAAAGCAGGACCGCATTGTTAAAAAAAAAAAAAAAAAAAAAAAATCAGTGTGCTGTTAGAATGTTCGTTTTAAATTTCTGCCTTTTTTTTCCCTCTGTCTTAGTAAGGGAAAATGTAACAGCACAAAAAACCCTCACTAGGCATATTTGTTAAAGATCTTGTTACAAAAAAGAGAAAGTAAATTAAATGCAAGTCCTACAAATAAATTATTTACTTTAATTTCGCGCAAGTAAGATAAAATGTTTCTCACTGGATCCGTGTCTGTCGGTCATGCCCTGTCAGCAACTGTTACGCTCCCTGATACCATTTCCCACATGCCAGTCCCACGGCTTAACTTTAAAAAAAAAAAGTTGGGGTGTGTGTATACTCGCTCCCTGCTGCTTCGCTCCTAATGCCCTGCCGAGCTGCCATCGGTCACATTAAAAAAAAAGTTGAACATTCTCTCTCGATGGCAGTCAGAGCCCAGCCTCAGTCATTTTACTTTCTAAATACGACATTTCTGAGTCTCCACATTTTTCATGTGTCTCTGTGTTTTATCTCCTGTCAGTGATCTGTCTACTCAAGGCATAAAATAAGCAGGTTCAAATCGCAATTTGCGACCCAAGATCTGCAAAAAGCGAGACAAATCTGACAATAATTAACAGTCATTGCTAATCATTGCCAACTGGTCCTGGGTCCGGTGAAAGTGCCTTATTGGGCACTGCCACTTTAATTTTTTTTTTTTTTTGGTCCTGGTATCTATTTTTTGCCCTCCTCCAAAGCCCCATGAACACCGAGCTGTTCCCTGATTGGTCCAGTAATGCTCCTGCCCCAGTCTCCGCTCAGAAGAAACGTGACTGAGCCCTTTTGCAGCACACCCAGAAGAGGAAGCAGGCGTCTTTCGGAGGTCGAGCAGGAGTCCAAAGGTGAGTTTTCTTTCTTTTATTTCACATTTCCTTTTATCGTCGTTGCACTATCATCTGGTTAACTAAATTGTGTCTTTTTGTTTTGCAGGTGGTCGGAGACGAGCCAGAGCCAGGAGGAGTGGTGGCCACACCAAGGAGGAGCCAGAGGGAGAAGGCCTGGCCGAGACCACGAGGGCGACCTGGATGGAGCGGAGAGTAGGCGGCTGCATCGCGGGGCAAGGCATGGCGGGTGGACAGATTCAGAGGAGAGCAGGAGTGCAGAAGGAGCTCAGCAGCAAAACAAGTAAAACATTTTCATTTGGTCGGGGAGCCTGGAGGAGGGAAGAGGGGCACACGGACTTCAGGGCACAGATGGGGGGGGCCGGCGTAACAACAATGAATGGGCAAGGTCTAGAGCTGGACTGTGGGTGGTGGGAGAACAAGGGCATGAAAGGGTGCCCTGCCTTGAACTTTAAGTGTGTGTCCTGCTTGCAGTGAATTTGGGAATAAACAGTGAACGTAACTGCAGTGAACATCTGGGAACAGAATAAAGACTGTGTGTCCTGCTTTGCAGAGATTATGGGGGAACCAAAACTTAATGTGCTCTTCTACTATGTGGTGTGCCCTGCATCTTTGCAGTGAACATTTGGGAACAGAAAAGACTAAGTTAATGTGTCCTACTTTGCAGAGATCTGTACTCTGCCCATTTATTTATTGTGCCCTGCTTATGTTGTGTGCCCTGCATCTGCAGTGAACATTTGGGAAAAAGACTTGCTTTGCAGAGATGAGGAGAACCAAGCACTTAAGAAAATACGTGTCGGGGGACGTGGCTAGCCTGGCAAGCATGGCGGTCGCTTGGTAGAACAGCTCCCTGGGGCAACGTCCTTCAGTATGCCTTTTCAGCTGTTTTAACAATTTGTGGATATATCTCTAGCATTAATCCTTCTCCCAAGCATGGATGGTGTCTGGCAAACTAAAAAATAAACAGGTAAAACTGCATTTTGAGACTAAAAATCGATCAAAGAACAGCGAGTGTGAGCCACGCAGTTCTGGGCCTCACCTCCAGGCGCGAGCGTGGAAGGTGCCCTGGCTGACCCCGAACTAATGGAGCTCACTAAATACCTCACTGGGGTCCCAAACACACTACTGCAAATGCAGCGAGACATGAAGTCGGGCTTCAGCAATCTAAATACTCAATTTGCTCACTTCAATCTGTTGTTACCAGCCTCACGGAGACCACCACTACACACACTTTGACAATCTGCAAATTGGAAAAGCAATTCAGCGATATGGAGGATTCGTATGCTGGAGTCAATGTGGAGAGGAATGGCCTGCTGTCTACCATTGCAGAGCTTCAGGAGCGTCTTGATGATCAGGAGAATCGCTCACGACGCTTCAACCTTCGAGTCATCGGACTGCCAGAGAGGACTGAGGGGAAGAAACCCCAATGTGGGAATCCACCAGTGGTTGGTGAAGCACCTGGGTCTCCCGGAGGAGGCACTGAATTTTGAATTTGAACATGAACATCATGTAAGCCCGCCGCCTAACCCACGGGATCGACCCAGACACTGCCTAGTCAAGTATTTAAGGTACTGCGACAAAGAAACCATGCTGGGGAAAGCCAAAGTACAAGGTCCCATTAGCTTCGAGAACACTAAAGTCTATTTATTTCAAGACTTTAGCTGAGAATTGCAAACCAAATGTCAGAAATTCAATCAAACTAAGAATAGGCTTTACCGTCTCGGCTGGAAATTTTCCTTCTTTTATCCAGCGTGGCTCCGGGTGGACAGGCTGGGACAGAGCCCTCACTACTTCATTTGCCATAAAGCTGCCGAAAAATGGATCAAGGAAGAGGCCAAAAGGGAAAGAGTGCAACCTGCTGCAGAATAAGGTACTCGAGTATTTATATCGTCGTTTAGCTGTTTAAACTGCAGATCCTGTGTATATGGTACTGTTCTTTCTAGCCTGCTAATCCCTTCCTGGTGCTCTAATTTCCTCCCCGGCTGCTGTGAGGCCCGTTGAGGTGGTGGCTATTTATGGGAGCCTAAGAGGATGTATGTCTGTTAAGTGTTTTGATGCACCCACACCCCCGACCAAGTCTGGGGACCCGGGTAACAGTGAGGAGTGCATGTTGTGGCTGTGGTTTCTCAACCTAGCCCAGACAGAGGAGGAGAAGGATCTGGGTGTGCTCATTACAGCGTCAATGAACAACTCGGCACAATGTAGGAAGGCAGCTGCAAAGGCCAACACAATGCTGGGTTGTATTGCCAGGGGTATATCCTCGAGGAGGAGGAGGTGATTCTGCCACTGTATAGGTCATTAGTTAGACCACACCTGGAGTACTGCGTGCAGTACTGGCGTCCGTATCTGAAGAGGGACATTAAGTTACTGGAGGGGTGCAGCGAGGCGACAAAGATGATCAAGGGCTGGGGACTTATCATACAGAGGAGGTTGAAGAGTTGAACATGTACTCACTGGAGGAGAGGAGAGAGAGGGTGACATGATTGAAACCTTTAAATACATGAAAGGAATAAACAAGACGGGTACAGAAGGGCTGTTCAAAGTAAGGGAGGGAGGGCACCAGGGGCCATGATATGAGACTGGAGCGAGGAAGGTTCAGGAGGGAGATGAGGAGACACTTTTTACAGAGGGGTGGTGGCTGGGTGGAATCGTTACCTGCTGAAGTGGTATCCAGTAGAACAGTGGACTGCTTCAAACGAGGATGGGACAGGACAAGGGGGAGGTTTAATGAAGGGGAAGAGTGGAAGGGAGGGGCAGCTGCAGAATAAGGGGTGCTAGCTGCACATTCGAGCAGACTTGATAGACCTCTAGGCCTTTATCTGCTGGCAAATTTCGTATGTTCATATGTAACCTCCTGGAGGAGGGGTGAACTGGTGCATTACATCTGGGGGCCAGGTGTAGAATGTGTCTGTTGGTCGGTAGGGCAAGGAATACGAGGAGAGGTTGAGGGCACTGAACATGTACTCCCTGGAAGACAGGAGACAGAGACAGGGGACATGATTGGGACATTCAAGTACCTGAACGGAATAAATAAGGTTGATAAGGAGAGTCTCTTTAAGCTGAGTGGCAACCATATCACAAGGGGGCACAGTCTTAAGCTGGAGGGTGGAAGGTTTAGGAGGGATGTCAGGAAGCACTTCTTCACAGAGAAGGTGGTGGACATTTGGAATGCGCTGCTGGAAGAGGTCATCTCGTTGAAGACAGTGGGCAGCTTTAAGAGATGCTGGAATAGGCATAGGGGGGAAGGTAAGAATCGTGGGTAGGGAGGATGGGAGGAGTGGGGAAGGAGGGCAGAGACATTAGCACAAGCTGTGGACCCTGCAATACGAGCAGACTTGATAGACCAAATTACCTTCTTCTGCTGGCTTCTTCGTATGTTCAACCTACATACAGTTGTGGGGTGGACAGGAGCGCTTGTGATTCAAACCTCTGGTTAGTGCGCTCTGTTCTCTCCATGGCTCGTTTGGACTCTGATGGGGACATGTTGGAGCTTGGGTCTGCCTGAACTAGTCATTGTGCTACATGTATAAGTATGACCGTACCTGGGGGTGCGGGCAGCAGCAGCAGGCTGGATGCTGATTCACCACGTGCATATCCAAAGCCATTGATCTCTGGCGACAAGAGGGGGAAATTCTAAAATATAAAGTGGGTTATGCAGATTTACTAGAACCTTCAGACACTAGTTTATGCCTTGTTGAACTTTTATTCTCTCAGCACTTGTGTTCTACCTTCAATGCCGCAATTGCTTGTTGCTTGCTTATATAACCACACTAAGCGCTCAGTTAAAGTGTTACTTCACGCTTTACAGCTGTTCACTTTATTATCCACTGTGATGTTATATTTGTTAGGGCTGTTGCCCCACTAAGTATGATACCTGTTACAGGCAAGATGTTCTACCCTTGTCTTGTGTTTCTAGTGGGAATTCTAGCAGGTTTTAGCTTGTGTTTCTAGTGGGAATTCTGGCAGGTTTTAGCTTGCAAAGGGGGGGGGTTGGTCCTACTTTAAGTTAGTTTGGGGAATTCTGATCAGCTAGGGAGGGAGGGAGTCCTATTGTGCGGGGGGGGGAGGTGTTACCTCGGGAACTTCGCACAGTGCTGTCCCACTGGTCAAGGGGGAAGGAAGGGGTATCACCAATGCTGTACCTAATTTTGCTGTTCTTGGTGCAGGCTTGGCAGGGTTCCCCATTGGGGCTTAACCAGCCTTTACAACTGGATTGGGGTAATACCTGGGGTTTGGTCTGGGAAATTTTTCTTTCAAGGTTGGTGGGGCTGGGTGGGGTGAGGGGGTTAACATGGGAAAATTTGTGGATATATGCTCCCTGTATGGCAGATGCAGACCTGTCTGGAAATATTTTTGGCACGATGGGGATGATCCTAAATGTATTTCCTGGAATGTTAATGGTCTTAAATCTATTGTAAAGCATAAGAAGACAGCTGCAGAGATCCGCAGACATAAGGGGTCTACTGTAATGTTGCAAGAAATGCACTTCTCCCTCACTGAGTCGCAAAAAAATGCGGATTTTATGGGGGGCACTTGGGTTTCTTCCACCTTTTCCTCTAAAGCTCGTGGAGCCTCTATTTGGATTCCTAAGGGATCTCCAGTCCAGATTTTGGACAAATTGGTAGACAATCTTGGCCGCTATGCGCTGTCACGGGTTCATGTCCCAGGTAGAGGTGTCCTGCTGGTTGGTTCCATCTATGCTCCAAATGTGGAGAATCCCTGTTTCTTCCAGAAACTGGCCTGGGATATGGCCAGCTGGGAGGGGCCCTAGATCCTGGGTGGGGACTATGACTGTGTCTTAGACACGGTATTGGACAGGTTGAGGAGAACCCCTCTGCCTCAATCCCTCAATGCAAAAGCCTTTGCAGCATTGTAATCGGACCTGGATCTTGCTGATGCGTGGCGGCACCTCTACCCCCTCGGGGAGGGATTATAGTTTTTACTCCTATGCCCACAACTCTTATGCACACACAGACAGACTGCACATTTCCAGCACTTTGCTGGTAGAGCCGAGAGGGGCGGGGTACCTGGCTATTTTGGTATCAGACCATGCGATACACTATGTTACTATTCAGAGCAAGGGGACTCCTACTGACCCTAGAGCTTGGAAACGGGACCCTTCGCTTTGGAAAAAACAGGATTACCTCTCCATCATGGGCAACAGACTGCAGGAATTCTTGGACTTCAACCACCACTGGGATACCTCCCATTCCACCCGGTGGGAAGCCCTGAAGGCTTATGTTAGAGGGCAGACTATCTCCTTTGCCTCTCACACTAGGGGAAACGAAAACAGAGAACTAGAATCTCTCAGAAGGAAAATTGCTGCATATGAAAGAGCGCACATGTTGAATCCTACAGCAGCCCTGTATAATGTAGTGCAGAAGTTGAAATGGAGATTTAACACTCTCTCTAGTGCACAGTTGGAGAGAACCATCCTCTTATCCAACTCGGGAGCCTATTTTGATGGGGACAGAGCAGGGAAGTATCTTGCCTGGCAGCTAAAATGAAGAGAAGAGATACTCAAGGCACATTTCTCCTCTAGCTGCTCCTGTTAAAGCTAATATAATCAATCTTTCATTCTGATATGTGTTGTACAATTCGTTCTTGATTTTTATATTGTCCTACACAGCTATCTCCTGTCTGTAAACTCCCAGACCTAAGGCTCCAGGTGTACACTTTACTGTAACCTAATTACTATTGTAATGCACTGTTTTCTATGTAATGCACCGGGCCTCGGCCCCCAAGTCGCAACTAGAATCGAGCATGTTGCTCAGTATGCCTTCCTGGTAAATCGCGTAAATAAATAAATAAAACAATAATACAGGTTCAAGATGCACAGGGCAACATGGTGCAGAGCTCCCAACCAACAGGTAACACCTTTGGCATGTTTTACAAGTCCCTCTATACCTCCGAGTGTGACCCCTCTTGTGAGGCTTAGGATTATTTTTTTGAAGGAATACCCCTAAAAAAAGTTAGTGGGGAAGAGACTACAAAGCTAGATGAGCCCCTGACTAAACAGGAGATCTGAGTAGAAATGAGAGCTTTAAAAAGTGGGAAAGACCCGGGCCCAGATGGTCTGCCTATTAACTTTTATAAAGCGTTTGAGAGCTACCTCTTGGACCCACTGTTCCAAGCGGTGAGGGAAGGTTTACCCCCATCCACACAGTCCGCAACAATCATGGTACTGCCAAAGCTGGGTAAAGATGCAAATCAATGTGCCTCCTATAGGCCAATTTCATTTCTAACTGCAGATTATAAAATTGTGGCTAAAGCCCTCGCGTCTCACTTAGAGGCAGTACTCCTGGATGTAATCCACCCGGACAAGTCCGGCTTTGTTAAAGGCAGCATGGGTAAACATAATATTCGGCATACGCTTAATAGTGTCTTTCACTGGGCCCGCACTAAAAGAACTCATGGTGCGGCAGTGGTAGCCCTAGATGCTGAGAAGGCTTGCGACCGTAAGGAGGGCGGTAATTTATTTGATACATTCTGGTAGGCTGGGGATTGGCCTGTCATCCTGCTCTTGGGTCCGAGCGCTCTACTAAGGCCCCACGGCACAAGTCCTGGTTAATGAAGAATTATCTAACCCCTTCAATTTAAGCAGGGGCACCCAGCAGGGATGCCCTCTGTCCCCATTACGGTATGTTTTGGCATTGGAACCCGTAGGGGCGGCTCTGAGAGTACACAGAAGGATCAGAGGATTCCTTGGGGGGGGGCAGGGAACACAAAATTGCTATGTGTGGATGATCAATTACTTTATTTACAACATCCTGCAGAGGATCTGCCAGAGGTCCATAAGTTAATATGGTCTTTTGGGGCCATCTTGGGACACAAGGTCAATTGGTCCAAAAGTGAGCTGATGCCAGTGGGCTCGCTAAGACACGCCCAGCTCATAGCCCAACTGGGCACTCCAATTAATACATTGATTAAAATACTTGAGAGTGGTAATCTCTGCATCTGTGGGAGCCTTGTACAATCTGAACATGAAGCCCCTGCTAACTGGAATAGCTTATAACTGTGAGAGATTGGCAGCCTTACCCATCTCCCTTCTGGGGAGAGTTGGGGTCATTAAAATGACTATTACCGAAACTACTGTACCTCTATCAGGTAATCATGTAATTGTTTTTATTATAAAAGAAACCAAATATAATTACAAAAAAAAAAAAGTAGATGCCATGCAGTCTACTGGCCGCCACCCCCCAAATGTCCCCAGAGTTCGACTAGGCATATGTCCGGTTTCATTAGGTCTGTATAGTCTAGTAAGGAGTCGAGTTTGGATTTAATTTCTTGCCAAAAGGTTTGGGTTAGTGTGCAATGCCACAGCAAGTGTATAATGGTGCCATCTGGGTGGTCACATCTCTAGTATTTAACTGTTGGTATCTTCATTTTCAGAAGCTTCCTAGGGGTGTAATACATGTTATGGAGAATCCTAAATACATATGGCTTTGGGGTTGAGGTACAGCAGATGAACCATACAGGAAAACAAATTAGTCACTATAGAAACATGGAATTTGACGGCAGATAAGGACCGCTTGGCCCACTTAGTCTGCTCATTTTCCTACCCAATGGATAAGCTGCAGATCCTAGCTAATCAACACCTTACTTCTTCCTACCCTCCACTAGGACTGCCTTATGTCTGTCCCATGCATTCTTGAATCCCCCCACTGTTCTTGACTCCACAACCTCCTCAGGGAGGCTGTTCCATGCATCCACAACCCTCTCTGTGAAAAAATACTTCCTCACACTACCTCTGAGCCGTTCCCCCTCTATCTTCAAATTGTGCCCCCTTGTTCTTGCACATCTCTTTTTCTGAAAGATGCTACCCTCTTGGACTTTGTTGATTCCCTTGAGGTACTTGAAAGTTTCTATCATGTCCCCTCTCTCCCTTCTTTCCTCAAGGGTATACATATTAAGCTCCTTTAGTCACTCTTAGTATGTCTTCTGGTGCAGACCCTGCACCATTTTGGTTGCCCTCCTGGACAGCCTCCACTCTATGTCTTTATGGAGATGGGGTCTCCAGAACTGCACACAGTGCTCAGATGGGGTCTCACCAACTGTCTGTACAGAGGGATAACAACTTCCTGCTTTCTACTATTGATGCCTCTTCCTATGCATCCCAGTATCCTCCCAGCCTTCCTTACTGCCTTCTCACATTGCTTGCCACCTTTAGGTCATCTGATATAATTACCCCCAGGTCCCTTTCTATTTTTACTGTTGTCAGTATCTCACCCCCCATTGTGAACTCTTCCCCTGGGTTTTTGTTTCCCCAGGTGCATTACATTGCACTTCTTTGCATTGAATCTGAGCTGCCACACATTCAACCATTCCTCCTACCTTGCCAAGTCCCTTCTCATCCTTTCCACTCCATCTTGTGCATCAACCCTGTTGCAGATCTTTGTGACGTCTGCAAAGAGACATACTTTTCCTTCCAGTTCCTCTACAATGTCACTTGTAAAGACATTAAAAAGGACCTGTCCCAGTACTGAACCCTGCGGTACCCCACTAGTAACCCTCCTTTCTTCACTGTGGACTCAGTTTACTACTACCCTTGCATCCCTTGTCTAGCCAATTTTTATGCAGGCTACCACCTTGGGACCCACTCCAAGGCTAGCTAACTTGTGTATTAATCTTCTGTGTGGGACTGTATCAAATGCCTTGCTAAAATCTAGGTAGGCCATGTCCACAGCCCCTCCCTGGTCTACTACTTTGGTCACCCAGTCAAAGAAATCTATTAGATTAGTCTGACACGACCTTCCCATCGTGAATCCATGCTGCCTTGGGTCCTGTGCCCCACTGGCCTCTAGGTACCCTCAACAATTCTTTCCTTCAGAAGTGATTCCATCATTTTCCCTACTGAGGTCAAACTAACTGGTCTGTAGTTTCCTGCCTCTGTCCTGCTCCCACTTTTGTGTAGAGGAATCACATCCGCCCTCCTCCAGTCCTCAGGTACCACCCCATCCTCCCATGATTTGTTAAAGAGAGTAGTCAGGGGTGTCACTAGTTCTACCCTTAGTTCTTTTAGAATTCTTGGGTGAATCCCATCAGGCCCCATGGCTTTGTCCACCTTCAATTTTATTAGTTCTTTCAGAACCCTTTCTTCTGTAAATAGACTGGTATTGACCCCCATCTTCAGAGTGTTTCTCGTTTGGTTGAGGTACCTCCCCCTCCTCTTCCTTTGTGAATACTGAGCAGAAATATTTGTCCAGTATCCCTGCTTTTTCACTGTCACCCTCTGCCCACATTTCCTACCCTTTATTAAGCCTCAGTATCTCTCCTTTGGTCGTTCTTCGCTCCCTAATGTACCTATAAAAGGTCTTATCCCCTTTCTTAACAGAGTTGGCTATCCTTTCCTTGGTTTGAGCCTTTGCTATTCTGACTGCCTTGCCTTCCTCTTTCTGCTTTAACTGATAAAGTTATCTGTCCTGCTCCTTCTGTGTTTCCCTATATTTCCTGAATGCTGTCCTTTTCTCCTTAACCTTCCCTGCCACCTCTTGAGAACCATAGCGTTTTTTTCCTTCGTTGTGTTTTGTTGATTTGCTTTACACAAAGGCTTGTTGCCTCTGTGATGGCTATTTTGATTATTTCCCATTGTTCCTCCACCCCTCCTCCTTACCTGTTTGCCAGTGCTTTTCTGAGGCACTCTCTAATTTTCCCAAAGTCAGCCTTCCTAAAGTCCAATACTCTTGCTTTTGTATGGCTGTGTTTATCATGAACCACACTGTTTGGCAGTCGCTTGTTCCCAGATGGCTACCCAATTCTAAATCTGAGATACTTTCTCCGTCCCCATTTGAGAGTACCAGGTCTAAGATTGCTCCCTCCCGAGTGGGTTCCAATACCAGCTGTCTGAGGCATGCCCCTTGTAGGGCATCAAGAATGACCCTGCTCTTGGATGTGCCTGTAGCAGAGGTACTCCAGTTAACATCTGGCATATTCAGGTCTCCCATCAACAATATCTCCCCTTTTTCTGCCATTCTAAGGATGCCTTCTATCATTTCCTTGTCCACTCCCTCACCCTGAGATGGGGGTCTGTATACAACCCCCATGCGGATTGTGGTGTCATTTCCTGTCTCCAGGGTGACCCAGAGTGCCTCATCTGCTCCCTGTTTACTCTTTAGTTCTGTTGCTTTGATCCCTTCCTTTAAATAGAGAGCTATTCCTCCTCCTCCTCTTTTACCCTCCCTGTCCCTCCTGTAGATTGTGTATCCTGGTATGTTGACATCCCAGTCATGGTTCTCTGTGTACCATGTTTCTGTGACTGCCACAATATCCAGGCAACCCTCTTCCATCAAGGCCACTAGTCCAGGGAGCTTTTTACACAGACTACAGGCATTGATACTCATCACCCTCCACTTTTTGATGGCCTTACCCCTTTTAGCTCCATCCCTGTCCTTACTGCCTGTGCTTTTTTTTTTTTTGTTTTACATTTACCTCCGTCCTGCTCCCTAATGACTTCTCTACCTTGGTGTTTACCTCACTAATTACCGTGTTTTGTGGGGGGGAGACTGGTATTTCCCTGATCCTTTTCAGTTGCCCCCAGCTAGTTTAAATGCTTGCCAATGAAGCATTTAAACCTCTCACCTAGGATCCTGGTCCCCTGGACAGATGCAGACCATCGCGCAGTATAGGTCTGCATTCCTCCAGGTGGCTCCCAGTCCCAATGAAGCCAAAACCTGACCTCCACACCAGTTTTTCAACCATTCATTGAATTCCCTGGTGAGGAGTACCCTAGTATCACCCTTACCATAGACAGGAAGGACCTCCAAGAAGGTTACCGTATGCTCTACTTGTCTAAGGCCCCTCCCCAACTCTACGAACTCCTCTTGCACTGCTCTGATCCCATTCCTAGCCAGGTCATTTGTCCCTAGGTGTATTAACTATAACGTTACTTTTTCTGAGGAGATCCCTCACTATGCTTAAAGAACAATTCTCTATTATAAAAAAGCTTTAAAATGCTAGATTTATACCAATTATGTTTTATCTTAATTTTCTTTTTTTTTTTTAAACTTTCCCCTGTCGGTCTACTAGATAATGCAGTACTTAATTTCACTGAATGTCACAAACTCAGAGGTGGTAAGGACAGTAAGGGTAGGGGAGCCACTAGCTAATAGTGACCACAACTCCGTCTGATTTCAGTTGCCCTCAGAGATGAAAGAACACACTCACGAATGGAGGTCCTGAACTTTAAAGGGGCAGACTTTGATAAGATGAGACTGATGATGAGGGACAAGTTGGCCAATGTTAGGGATACAATAGGTGTGGAAGACATATGGGGGTTTATAAAGAGGACCATCCTAGAGACTACAAAACTCTGTATTAAATCAGTTGTTAAAAGAAATAAATACAAGAGACCCAAATGGTCCTCAGTTAAGATCAGAAAAGCAGTCAGGGCCAAGAGGGGAGCATGTCACAGGTTTCAAAGGAGCCGGGGGGGGGGGAGGAGTGGGAGGAATACATTCAAAAAAAAAAAATAGGTAAGCTAAAAGAATAGTAAGGGAGGCAAAGGCAGCCAAAGAGCTACAGATTGCAGAGGGGATTAAAACCAGGGGGAAAAAAAACACTTCTTCCATTATACCAGGGAAAAAAGAAAGAAGGAAGAGGGATCGTTAGGTTAGTAGACAAAGATAAGGTGCTAGAGGACAAAGGACAGGAGGCTGCTGTCAGTCCCATATTCACCAGGGAGGGTGAGGGACCCTTACCCAAAAGTAGCATCAATGAAGCCACTAGGGGAATCCAAGGAATAGAAACCCCGGTATTCAAAGACAGTCTGGAAAGGCCTGGCGGCCCTCAGACTGGATAAAGCTCCAGGCCCAGACAGAATGCATCCAACAGTACTAGGGGAGCTGGCAGAAGAGTTGGCTCACCCCATGGCACATCTGTTCAATAGCTCACTACAGACCGGGGTAATCCCCAGCAGCTGGAGAGTGGCCGACATGGTGCCACCCACAAGAGAGGGAACAGGGAGGAGGCGGGAAATTACAGGATGGTTAGTCTCACATCTATTATGGGAAAACTGATGGAGACCCTAATCAAGCAGGACATCGTGGAATACCTGGAAACAAATGGTCTTCAAGACAATAAGCAGCACAGGTTTGTGGCAGGGAGGTCATGCCAGACCAACCTTATTGTTCTCTTCAATTGGGTGACTAGGGAGCTGGACAAGGGCCACATGTCGGACCTTTACTACTCTGATTTCAGTAAAGCGTTCGACTCAGTGCCACATAGGCACCTGTTAATGAAGCTGGAGGACCCTGGAGCCGCCAAGGACACAGTCAGGTGGCTGGGAAAGTGGCTCAGGGCCAGGAAACCGAGGGTTTTTGTAAACGGGGTGAGGTCAACAGAGGAGGATGCACAAGTGGTGTACCTCAGGGATCAGACCTGGGCCCGGTCCTTTTCAACATGTTCATTGGTGACACTGGGGAGAGATTACAGGGCAAACTTGATCTTTTTGCTGATGACACTGAACTCAGCAGAAGGATGGACAGCGTAGAGGAAGTTGAGGAACCAAAAAAAGACCTCCAAAAGCTAAAAAGATGGTCAAATGTGTGGCAGCTTACGTTTAATGCAATGAAGTACAAAGTAAAGCACCTAAGGAAAGGTAACCCCAGGACGGAGTACTGGCTAAATGGGGTTAAACTTGGTATCACTCCAGAAGAGCGGGACCTGGAAGCCATCATTTTTGACATCCTAATACCATCAAGTCAGTGTAACCAAGCATACAGCAAAGCAAGTAGGATGTTGGGGTGTATAGGGAGGAGAACAGATAGTAGGAGCAGGGAGGTGATCCTCTTTAATCAATCCCTGGTGAGACCAGACATGAAGTACTGTGTCCAGTTCTGGAGCCCTCACCTTAGAAAGAACAAGGACAGGACAGACGCCGTGAAGAGAAGGGCAACAAACATGATACAAGGCCTCCAGGGAGTCTCCTACGAGAAGCAGTTGAAAGAGCTGAACATGTACTTACTGAAGGCCAGGAGCGAGAAAGGGGATATGGCAAACTCCTGAAAGGCATAAATAGGGTGTCCCACACAGAGATATTCAATAACAGCACCAGTACGATGACACGCAGGCATAAGTGGAAGCTGCGGGGAGGGTGCTTCAGAAGGGGTTTGAGGAAAACACTTTTTCGGAAAGGGTGGTGGAGCCGTGTAACAGCCTGCTGACCAGAGTGGTGGGCGCTAGGACCTTGGTGGATTTTAAGCAGGGGTGCAACACAGTAAAGGGAATCCAGGAATGTTACCCTACCCTGAGACAATCAGTAGCCTGTATCTCAGGGGCAGGTTGACAGGATGCCTTTTGTAGACGGACAGCAGCAGAGAGTACGAAGTCTGTCTAGCCTAGTCTGGAGCTGCAGGAATCGTTGTTGCAGACTCCCTTCTCAGTCCAAGAAGGAATTTCAACATAAGCACAAAAGGTGGGAAGGCATACCGAAACATCACGGACTAGTTGAGGACTACAGCATCTTCAGGGATCGCATCCACCAATTCAGGTCTGCAAAAAAACAGGGGGAGCTGGCTGTTCTCCCAGGATGCAAACAGGTCTATATTTGTGTACCCCACCATCTAAACACAGCTGTCAGCACCTGCTAATTTAGGCCCCATTTGTGGTTTTCATGACTGACTCGCTCAGGGAATCTGCCAACACATTTGTCCTTCCCTGGCAGGTGTACTGCTGGCAGGTGACCTTCCAGGGAGTATGCTAGGTTCCAGAACTTTATTGCTTCTGTGCACAGCTTTCAAGAGCTTGTTCCTCACTACTTGTTCATGTAATACACTGTTGAGGTGTGGTCTGTTCTAATCTGGACAGACTGATCTCTCATCTGGGAGGAAAAGGCATGCACTGTCACATGTACTGCACTGAGCTCCAGGAGATTTATGTGCTCCTGATTCTCCTGTGTACTCCAAGTACCAGTTATAGTAAGTTTCTCCAGATGGGTGCCCAGCCTAGGAGGAAGGCATCTGTTGGAAGTACGCCCATATGTGGCTGCTGAAGGAAGGGAACTCCTCCTCTGAGGCTGCATTCTTCTTTCCGCCATTCCAGGGCCCTCAGCAAGAAAAAAATTACATACCATAGTAATATAGTTTCTTCTAGGGGATCCCTCATTATGCTTTACATATGCAGTGAGCCTTGCTGGTGAAGCTACCCTGGAACACTTGGAATGAAATTTAGAATACAATTCAAAGCTCTGCCCTCTGGGTAGTGCTGCATTCTACAGCCTGACATTAGATCCTTCGGAGCCTAGCCCAAAGGCAACCCCCCCCCCAGTCTATTAACCTATCTAAGCTATATTAAAACAAAAAGCCCTGCTGCCGGCCCGGTGGCGCTGAGGGTTGAGGCGCTGGATGCCACACCTCATACCACACCAGCGACCTGGGTTGGGGTCATCAGGGGTTGGCCAGGGAGGAGGAGGATTGAGCGTCCTAGGAACTGCTCTCCTCCTCCTCCGGGGTGGGTAGGAAGGGTTACCTGCACATGTGCTGTGCACCTAGCGGTGGCTGAGAGTTAGGGCAAGTCGTGGAGCAAGCAAGGGATGGCACAGCAGATATCAAATGTGCAGTGCGCAGGAGTATGCACTGCTCTGTCACTGGCGTCACTGCAAGACGTGCTGTGAGGGGGGATCTGAGGCTACAAAAATACCAAGCTGAATCCTCTGGCGCCTGAAGGCAGAGCAGCGGCATTACACCTGTCGCTCCCAAGAGCACCCTCTGGCCCTGACCCCTTGGCCTTCCACAACTGGGGATGCGATGTGGCCTTAAAGAGGGTGAAGGAGAGGAGGTGGTAGCTCGGGGCACGGCAACAGTTGTAGGAGCCGCTTGCAGAGACCAGATGTGGATCACCAAAGGAACACCCCAGCTGAGGACGTAAGGCCACCAAAAAGAAATTAAAAAAAAAAAAAAGGCTTTAAAATGATGGCCCAGAGGGCAAGCATGGCAGACCAACAGGTCAGCAGAAAAAAATGTGTGTGATCTGCGAGTAAACAACAAGCAATGCTCAAGTAATAAACCGAAGAGCGAGAACTGATTCTGTAGAACCTTTACCCTGGCTCTGGAAGGGGAGGCAGGGTGGGATATTTAAGCATAATGAGGGATCCCCTGGAAGAAACAATATTATTACAGTAAGCAATTTTTTTCTTCAAACCCCAGGAATCCCTCTTCATGCTGAACACATGTAGACTACAAAGCATACTTTGGGAAAAGGTACTGTGGTGCCAAACCTGGCATCTCTTCTGGATTGCACATCTAAGCAATACTACTTTGTAAAGATGTAAACTGTTTTCCATGTAGCTGCTTTACAGATTTCCAACAGGGGAACATCCATGGCTGTTGCCACAGGGACAGCAGTGACTCAAGTGGAATGTGCCCTGAGACCTTGAGGTGGTTATTTGCTAGCTTTAGAGTAGCAGAACTGGATGCAGGCAACGATGCAGCGGGTGATGGTCCTCCTTGAAGCTGGGTTGTCTTTTTCCCACCTCACCACACGAGGAACAACTGAATCTGGGAGGACCTGTGGTGCTTGGTACGCTCTGTGTAATAGCTAAGGGACTTCTCAGCATCCAGGCTGTACAGTCTCTGTTCACCAGAAAGTACAGTCATGTAAGAACTTACCATAACAGTAGATCTTCGAGAGAAGCTCTTGCAGCAGGTAACACATATATTGTGGACTGTAGTCAGCTGACAACAGGACCCCACAGCAAACTTCTTCCAGCAGTACCAAGCAGGTACCGCCCCCCGACGTCGGCCCACCCCCGACGTCCCATGTGGTATAAGAGGTGGCAGTTCTTTTCCCGCCGTCGACGCGCGCTCATCGGCTCCACGGCCCGACTTACACCAGTTCAACTGCTTTTTTCGCTTCTTTCGAAATTTCCAATTGCCTTTTTCACTTTTTTCTTCGATTGTTCCTGCATGTTTTCTCCTTCGCTGAGGCACACGAGCAAGTGCGCCTGTGGAAAACAGATCCCTGCCAAGGACGGCCACGCGGCCTGCTTGTTGTGCTTAATCCCAGACCACGACACCCAGTCCTGCTCCCACTGCCAGGCCTTCAATAGTCGGACTCGGATCCGTTGCCAGAAGTCCCTTCAGGCCTTTTTTGCACAGCAGCAGTTGGCAGCCATGCAGAGATGCTCCTCCTCTGAAAGGGAATCTTCCCACCGTCCTCACAACAGCTCCAAGAAACATCACTCCTCAAAGTCCAAGGAGAAGCGCAGGGAGAAGGAAAAAGAAAGGGAGAGGTCCCACTCCAGGTCATGATCCTCCAGATCTCTTACTGCCTCTAGGTCCGAGTCGTCAGGCCATGACTCCCGGATGACAGTAGTCAAAGCCCAGGCCACCTCTGGCGGTTTGAGCATGAAGGACAAGATGCCAGGGTTCTCTGGTGTGACACTCCAGCCAATTAAGATTCAGCCTCCTACTCTGACGTCCGGCCAGTCATCAACCCAGGTAAGGTCCATTCCCCCGGTTGACCCTCTGTATGCGGTGCTGACTCCCAGCGTAATAGCCAAGGGATTTCTCGACATCCAGGCTGTGCAGTCCCTATTCAAAAGAACTGGACTTTTCTGTGAAGAGCACAGGAAGGGTGGTGGAACTGGTTCAGGTAAAACTTGGACACCACCCTGGGGTGGAATTTTCCGTTAGTCCTACGAAGGTACAGTTATGTAAGAACTTACCGTAACAGTAGATCTTCGAGAGAGGTTCCTGCAGTAGGTCATCATATATAGGACTGCGCCTCCTGGCGTCAGGACCACACGGAAAACTTTTCCAGCAATGCCTGGCGGTGGATCGCTCACCCGATGTCACGTAATGGACGTCAGCGTGACACTATATAGTGGGTGGTTCCCACGCCTCTTCCAGTTTTCCCGCCAGAGATTCAAGGAGGATGAGACAGAAGAAATAAAATAAAAACAAAACAAAAATCGGGTCACACCTGGAAACAAGCCCTGGCTCAGTGTGCCTTTTACCTGGTCATCAAATGTTTAAATAAAATAAAAAAGGATGAAATCCTGGCACCCAGATCAGAACAGGCTGAAAGAAATGCAGAAACTGGGGGAAGGAGGGAGGGAAAAGGTGACCTCCTGTAGGAACCTCTCGAAGATCTACTGTTACGTTCTTTACAGTACGGTAAGTTTACTCTACGGTAAGTTCTTACGTAACTGTACTATCTTACTTCGAGAGGGTTCCTGCAGTAGGTCATCACACACAGGACTGAATCTCAAGCAGTCACTCTCAGAGAGACCGAGAGAGTCATGGGAGGAGGAGCAACTGAAAGAACAGAACAAGACCAGCCTAAGACAGTAGGCCCTGCAGAACGGCGAGGCCAAACCCGGCCCTACGCCTAGAGGCAATGTCCAGACTATAATGCTTCGTGAAGGTATGGACCAAACTCCGGGTTGCTGCCGCACAGATCTCTGCTGCAGAAACATTCCTTAAGAACGCCGCAGAGGTAGCCATGTATCTGTTAGTGTGATCTCTGACCTCCGCCAGAAGAGGTTTGTTGTACTTCTGATAACAGAAGCGGATGCAGTTAGCGAGCCACTTGGATAGACACTGCTTAGATACAGCCAACCCCAAGGATTTGAGGGCAAAGGAGACAAAAAGCTGATCAGATTTTCTGGATTCTTTGGTTCGGTGGACATAACACCTCAGAATCCTATGCACATGTCCAATGTGTGAAGGAGAGCCTCCCCTCTATTCGAGTGAACAGGATAATAAACTGGGAGTCCGGCCGTCTGGTTTAAGGTGAACTCAGAAACCACCTTGGGAAGAAACTTAGGATTTGTGTGAAGGACTGCCTGGTCCTTGTGAAAAATCAAATAAGGCTCCTTATCCAGGACCATCAGGGCCACTGCCGTTGCCTCAGAGGTTGCCAAGAAAGAGGAGTGGTTGGACCACAGTGGGCTCAGGGAGGGTTAGAGTGGTGGAACAGAGGCGCATCCCTCCAGTTGTACCTCTCAACAATTCATATGCTGTTCTGGCAAAGTGTGGTTCCTCTATGGAGGCACCCGCAGAGGAGACCAAGGAGGATGCTGGGACCCTCCATAAAGGAGACCCACAGGAGGGTGGCATGGGACCCCACAGGGGAAGGAAACAACTCCTGGTGGGAGACTCCATTGTTAGGAAGGTAGAACTGGGGGAGGAATGGGAGAGGGAGGCAAGATGCCTGCCTGCGCCCATGGCTTGAGGGACAGGGAGCGAATCCTCAGGATCGCTGAGCAGCTGCACAGGGAGGAGTTGGATGTCATTGTCCACCTAGGGACAAATGACCTGGCTAAGAAAGTGATCAGAGCAGTGCAGGAAGAGTTTGTGGAGTTGGGGAGGGGCCTTAGACAAGTAGCACGCATGGTAACCTTCTCGGAGGTGCTGTCTGTCTATGGCGTAGGTGAGGCTAGGGTGCTCCACACCATGGGATTCAATCAGTAATTGAAAAACTGGTGTAGAGCTCAGGGACTTGGCTTCATTGGCGACTGGGGGTCCACCTGGAGTGATGCAGGCCTATACTGGCATGATGGTCTGCATCTGTCCAGGAGGGGAACCAGGATCCTAGATGATGGGTTTAAATGCTTTATTGGCAAGCATTTAAACTAGCCAAGGGGGGAGGCACTAGAAAAGAGCAGGGAAATCCTAGCCCCACAAAAAAAAAAAAAAATCAGGGTAGAAAGTGAGGTAAACACCAAGCTAGAGATGTCGATAGGGAAAAGGGCAGAAGTAAATGGAGAACGTGACAAAGGCAATAAGGACAGAGATGAGGCAAAAAGGGGTAAGGCGGAGGGTAATGAGTATCAATGCCCATAGTCTGGGCAACAAGCTCCCGGAACTGGTGGCCTTGATGGAAGAGGGATGCCTGGATATTGTAGCAGTCACTGAAACATGGTACACAGAGAACCATGACTGGGATGTTAACATACCAGGGTACACAACCTACAGGAGAAACAGGAGGGAGAAGAGGGTAGCTTTCATGTAAGGGAAGGATAAAAGCAACTGAACAAAAGAGTAAACAGGAGAGGAGGAGGCACTGTGGGTCACCTTAGAGACTGGAAATGGCACCACAATCCGCATAGGGTTGTATACAAACCCCATGTCAGGGGAAGGAATGGACAAGGATATGATAGAAGGCATCCTTAGGATGGCAGACAAAGGGGAAATACTATTGATGGGAGACCTGAATATGCCAGATGTTAACTGAAGCACCTTTGCTGCAGCCACATCCAAGAGCAAAGCCATTCTCGATGCCCTACAGGTGGCATGCCTCAGGCAGCTAGTTTTGGAACCCACTCGTGAGGGAGCAATCTTAGACCTCGTACTCTCAAAGGGGGACAGTGAGAGGATCTCGGATCTAGAAGTGGGTAGCCATCTGGGAACAAGTGACCACCAAACAGTGTGGTTCATAATAAACTCAGCTACAGAATCAAACCACACAAAAGTGAGGTACTGGACTTCAGGAGGGCTGACTTTAGCAAGATGGGAGAGTGCCTTAGAAAAGCACTAGCAAACAGGCTAGCAGGAGGGGTGGAGCAACAATGGGGAAACATCAAAACTGCCATCACAGTGGCAACAAGCCTTTGTGTGAAGCAAATAAACAAATCAAAATGAAAGAAAAAGCCACTATGGTTCTCAAAAGAAGTGGTGGGGAAGGTCAGGGAGAAAAAGGCAGCATTCAGAAAGTATAAGGAAACACAGAAGGAGCAGGACAGAGAGCTGTACCAGTTAATGCAGAAGGAAGCAGGGAGGAAAGTCAGAATAGCAAAGGTCCAAACTGAGGAAAAGACAGCCAACGCGGTTATGAAGGGGAATAATACCTTTTACAGGTACATCAGGGAGCGTAGATAGACAAAGGGAGGGATAGTGATGCTGAATAGAATGGATGGTGGGTGGGCAGAGAGGGACAGTGAAAAAGCAGGGATACTGAATGAATACGTCTGCTCAGTATTCATAAAAGAGGAGGAGGGGGAGGTGCCTAATGCAGCTAACAGAAGCACTCTGGATAAGGGGGTCGATCCCAGTCCTTTCACAGAAGAAAGGGTCCTGAAAGAACTCCTAAAACTGAAGGTGGACAAAGCAATGGGGCCTGATGGAATTCAACCCAGAATTCTAAAAGAATTAAGGGGAGAACTAGTGAAACCACTGACTACCCTTTTTAATAAATCGTGGGAGGATGATGTGGTACCTGAGAACTGGAAAGGGATAGTGATCCCTTCACAAAAGTGGGACCAAGACAGAAGCAGGAAACTACAGACCTGTCAGTCTGACCTCTGTGGTAGGGAAAGTGATGGAATCACGTCTGAAGGAAAGAACTGTTGAGTACCTAGATGCCAGTGGGGCACAGAACCCAAGGCAGCATGGGTTCACAGCGGGAAGGTCATGTCAGACTAATCTAATTGATTTCTTTGACTGGACGACCAAAGTAGTAGACCAGGGAGGGGCTGTGGACATGGCCTACCTAGACTTTAGCAAGGCATTTGACACAGTCCCACACAAAAGATTAATAGTCAAACTAACCAGCCTGGGAGTGAGTCCCAGGGTGGTAGCCTGGGTAAAACATTGGCTGGACAACAGGACACAGAAGGTAATTGTAAATGGAGTCCACTCTTAAGGAAAAGGGGTTATTAGTGGGGCACCACAGGGTTCAGTACTGGGTCCAGTCCTTTTTAATGTCTTTATAGGTGACACTGCAGAGGGACTGGAAGGAGAAGTATGCCTCTTTGCAGATGACACAAAGATCTGCAACAGGGTTGATACACAAGGAAGCATGGAAAGGATGACTAGGAATTTGGCAAGGTTGAAGGAATGGTCAGAAGTATGGCAGCTTGGATTCAATGCAAAGACGTGCAAAATAATGCACTTGAGAAACAAAAACACAGGGGAAGATTACACAATGGGGGGAGGTAGTAACAACAACAAAAATGGAAAGGGACTGGGGGTAATCATATCAGATGACCTTAAGGTTAGGAAGCAATGTGACAAAGCAGTAGGGAGGGCTCGGGGGATACTGGGATGTAAAGGGAGAGGCATCACCAGCAGAAAACAGGAAGTTGTTATCCCTCTGTACAGACAGCTGGCGAGACCCCATCTGGAGTACTGCGTCCAGTTCTGGAGACCCCATCTCCCCAAGGACACAGACAGGATAGAGGCAGTCCAGAGGAGGCAACTAAAATGTGTGCAGGGTCTCCAAGAGAAGGCATACGAGGAGAGACTAAAGGAGCTTAATATGTACACCCTTGAGGAAGGGGGGACATGATAGAAACTTTTAAGTACCTCAATGGAATCAACAAAGACCAAGAGGGTAGCATCTTTCAGAAAAAAAGAGATGTGAAAGAACAAGGGGACACAATTTGAAGATAGGTGGGGGGCGGTTCAGAAGCAACATGAGGAAGTATATTTTCACAGAGAGGATGGTTGATGTATGGGACAGTCTTCCTGAGGAGGTTGTGGGGTCTAAAACTGTAAGAGAATTCAAGAATGCAAGGGACAGACATAAGCCCATTTTTGTGGGGGGTAGGAAGAAATAGGCTGTTAGTTAACTAGGATCTGCAGCTTATCCTGTAGGTAGGGGAAATGGGCAGACTAGGTGGGCCAAGCGGTCCTTATCTGCCATCAAAGTCTATGTTTCTATGTTTATGCATCAGGGCTTGAAGCTTGGAAATCCTACAAGCAGAAGTAATGGCAACCAAAAATAGCACCTTCCAGGAAAGGTAGCGCATGTCACAGTACATCGCTGGTTCAAAGGGAGGAAGCGCAAGCTTCTCCAACACAAAATTCAAATCCCAAGGTGGGGTGGGGTTACGGATGGGGGGGTTTAAGATAGAGGATCTCTTTCAAAAAGGTCTTAGAGATCTCCAACTGAGCCACGGGTTTTCCCACCAACACATGGTAGGCTGAAATGGCCGATAGGTGGCCCTTAAGGGATGAATAAGACAGACCAGAATCAGACAGGTGCAACAGATACTCAATAATCTGGGCAGCTGAGCGAGTACAAGGATCCCATCCTTTAGACACTGCCCAAATGGAAAAACGCTTCCATTTCATGGCATAGGTGGATCTGGTGGAGGGTTTCCTCGCCTCCACCAAGACCTGAGTGACCTTGTGGGAGCCCCCGAAACGAGACCCGATTATGTCTGAAGGAGCCACGCATGAAGATGCAGGGTCCTAAGTCACGGATGTACCAGCCTGCCTTGATCCTGAGTCAACAGATCGTGCCAGACAGGTAGAGGAACTGGGGGTTCCACTATGAGCTGATGCATTAGCGGAAACCAGATTTGCCTTGGCCAGAGCAGAGCTATCAGGATTATCCATGCTCCCTCTGCCTGGAGTTTGAGAAGTACTCTGCACAATGGGAAAGGGAGGGAAGGTGAACAAGAACTTCCCTGTCCAACACAGCAGCAATGCATCATGCCAAAAAGCACCTGAAATGAGCGAGTAGAAGCTGGGAGGCTTTGCGCTGAATGGGGAGGCGAACAGATCTATGTCTGGGTGACCCCACCTCAGAAAGAGAGAGTCTGCTACTTCCCGACTTAGTTCCCATTTGTGAGCGAGGGATGATGTCTGACTGAGGCTGTCTGCCAGGCCGTTGCAAATGCCTGGAACGTGCACGACAGTGAAAAACAGGTCATGCTAGACTGCCCAGTTCCACACCAGCATCGCCTCCCTGCTTGTTGATGTACCAGACCACTGACATATTGTCCATCTGGACCAACAATGTTCCCTTGATAGGATGTACTGAAAAGCCTGAAGGGCATAAAGGACTGCCCTCACCTCCAGGATGCTGATGTGGAGAGACATCTCTAACTGGGACCATGAACCCAAAGTCCAGTGGTCCCCCAGGTGAGCCCCCTAGCCCAGACAGGAGGTGTCTGTAGTGAGGATCCAGAGAGGAGGGGGATTTCTGAAAGGAAAACACCAAGACAGATTCAGGGGATCTAACCACCAGAGGAGATCCCTCTTGAGCACACTGAAGACTAAAACCATGTGGTCCAAGTCGTCCAAGCGTTGATCCCACTGAACACGCAGCATCCACTGGGTAATCCTCATATGCAACCTGGCGAAGGGGACCATGAAGATGGAGGCCGCCATCAGGCCTAAGAGACACAACAATGCTCTGGCCGGAAGAAATCTGAAAGAGGCCACTAGGTTGACCTGCTCTCGAAGACCCTCCACCCTGTCTGGGGGGGGGCGGGAGACAGAGTGATACCCAGTCACGAAAAGAGGTCCAGAGTGCATGACAGTGAATCCAGAAGACTGTCCCTGGACGGGGCTGTCAAGTGCCAATCATCCAGGTAAGGGAACACTGCTATACCCAGATTACGCAAGGCTGCTGCCACCACTGCTAGGCACTTGGTAAAGACCTGGGGTGCCGAAGGAAGATCAAAGGGGAGGGCTGTAAACTAGAAGTGCTCCCCCTGGAAGCAGAAACGCAGGTAACGGCGGTGGCCTAGGAACACAACGGAATATGCAGGTAAGCATCCTTCATATCCAGTGTGCAAAGCCAATAGTCCTCCTGCAGAAGAGGCAGGAGACCCTGCAATGTCAGCATGCGGAACCTTTTGTACTCGACAAACAGGTTCAGTCTGCTGAGGTCCAATATGGGTCTGAGGTAGCCTTTCTTTTTTGGGACCAGGGAAAAATGGGAGTAAAACCCTTTTCCCCACTGAGGTAGAGGGAATGACTCTATGGTCGTCATCTGTCTTAGAGCCCAAATTTCCTCCTCGACTAGAGGAACCTGGTGTGGGGAGTAGCTCGAGCAACCTGGTGGCAATTCTGGAGGAAACTCCAGAAACTCCAAGGTGTGCCCTTTTAAAATGAGCTGCAGGACCCATGCATCTGAGGTTACGTCCCTCCACTCCTGCACGTGGAAGGCGAACCTTCCTCCCACCGGCTCCTCACACAGTGGCAAAAGAGGGGAAGGGAGTTGCCAGTCAGGAAGCAGAGGGGTGAGGGGGAGGAGGTCCCCCGGCCGCTCTCTGAGTTTTGGAGGCAGGTGGGAGGTGAAGGTGGAACCCGTGGCCTTTCTTTTGCCCTGCCATCTGGTAAAGGGCTGCTTACCCTGCCTTTTGGTCTGTCGCCCTAAGGCCTGCTTCTTCTGAAAGCCCGATCAGTACATAAACCTCTCGGACCTCAGGGCCTGACCGCTGTCCTGGAGGACCGTGATAATACATTTTTGGTGTCCCCTCCAAAAAGGACCAAACCCCGAAGGGGCATCTTGAATAGCAGCCTGACGTCATTAGAGAGGCCACAGAAATGCGAGCGCATGCTGGCCAGAGAGATGGCTGTGGCGGAAGAGCGGGCTACCACGTCTACAGAGTCATGTGTAGCCCAGAGCGCATGTCTGCAAGAGATCTTCGACAGGTGCAGGTCTTTAACAAGCTCCTCCACGAGGTCAGAGGATTCCATGGCCTGGATATGGGCCTCAAGCTTGGCCATGGTCGCTTTTTGGAAGGAGACCATGTGATAAACCGGCTGAGAGCTTCCAAAAAGCCCTGGAAATTATTAGGCAATTCTCTGAGGTCTCCAACTACAAATTAAATTTAAGCAAAACGCAGGTTCTTTCTCTTACCCCTTATACTTATAGAGCAAATTTTGAACATTTGCAAATAAACTGGGCCCCAATTAAGATTAAATATTTGGGTATCTGGATTATGGCTAAAACAGAAAATGGGGTGGAAGAAAATGTTGATAATATTTTGACTATAATTAAAAATGATATTTTAAGGTGGAATAAACTCCCCCTGAACTTCACTGTCAGACTGGGACTGATTAAAATGAATCTCCTACCTAGATTGCTATACCCGATTCATTTGCTACCTTATAATATTCCTAAAGGAAGGTTTATTAACATCCAGAGGGTAATCTCAGCATTTCTGTGGAATTCAAAACCCCCAGGAGAAAACATGCTGCCCTACGCCTTCCCTATCTTATGAGAAGTATTAAACTTCCTGACCTATTTTTATATTATGTCGTGGGACAACTAGGTTTAACGGGACGGTGGTACAGAGCCCGGGAAGAAGGGGGATACACCCCAACATGGCTCCAAACTGAGCGACAAATTCTGGAGGACCTGAAACTTTCCCCAGCAGCGTTGCTCTTCTCAGATCCAGAGGGGCTTACCTAAAAGGGGAAGGCAGACACCAATTTTTAAATCAATGGTGGCGTGGTGGAATTTTTTAAATCCCACACAGAGGAGAGTCCAAAGGAGAGTTCGGGATCAGCCCATACTGGGAAATCCTAATCTTCGTCTGGGGGGACAAATAATCAATGAGCATTGGGCACTGCAATTATCTGACCTAAACTTAACAGATTTTATAGTAGAAGATAAGGTGATCCTCCCGCCGCAGACTAGGAAATGGGACTTTTTTTTTAGAAAGATTCAGATCACGAATGTGGTGCAGCAATTTTCAAGAGATAATAAGGATGTTGGTCAGAGTCCATTTACTTGGGATAATTTGAGTGAGATTGATTACTCACAACGCCCCCTCTCAAAAGTTTATACTGTGTTAGGTTTTTGAGCTCAGACTCCTTGGCTCAAGTTTTATATTGGGGAAAAAAATATAGCCCCGCTGAGGCCTGACTGGAAAGAGATTTGGAAAAGTGTTAAATTCCTGCCCGTACCGAAATACAAGACTATCCAATTTCTTATTTTTTCAAATATCTACTACACCCCACTAAGCTGTGTTCTAGAAGACTCAGACAGACAGATATGTGCTTTAGATGTGGCATGCAATCAGGGGATCTGTTACATGTCATGTGGAATTGTCCCAAAATACATTCATTATGGGTTCAAATTGGCCACAACATGGATCTGTTACTAAACTATTCAGATCATATTAAGCCAGAGATTTGCGTTTTTGGGAGATGTGAAATTGGTTGTGAGAGAGTCAGCTAAGCATCATGTGGCATTGGTATCCGCCCTGATTAAGGCATTTGTCCTTAGACACTGGAAAAGTGATCTTATCTACAGTTATGATCATTGGGTGAGAGATCTGTTACATATCTTAGATAGACTCAAAAAACAAATGATAATATAAGATAAAAAGAAAGTCTATGTTAAAAGATGGAGGGCATTAGAGGCACTGTACTCAGTACAACTGAAGAGTGCTCAAACCCAGATCTGTCTGTCTGATTGGGATTAGCAATTAATAAAAATAATAATTGGGATTAAGAAAAAGATAAAAGGGACTATGATTTTCTTGATGTGGGTAATTTTGTGCCTTAAAGTACTCCTCCCAGAGAGGTGTTTTACTCTCTTTAGATAATTCTTAGTGTGGTTATATTATGTCTGACGCATCAGAAGGGTTAGGATGGATTCTCTCTCTCTCTTAGGGACACAGTTTTAAAGCCTAGCCTAACTAATTTACAGCCACTTTGACATTAAGGTTAGTAATAAAGAGGGATAGTTAAACTGGAAGTTGATTAAGTTCATAGCCAACTTTGAATTGACAGAATTCAACGTTATACTGTATTAGTAAGTCAGAGTCAATTTAGCTGGTATAATACACGAAAACTGTGTATGTAAATAGTTATGGGGATGCATATAGTAGCCACAGCCAGTTTGGGAATGTGGGCCTGGGGTCAACCTGGGATATGTGCATGTATGTCTTCTTTGCTGGTATCATAAACTTTAATAAAGAAGTTTAAAAAAAAAAAAAAAAAAAAAAAGGAAGGAGACCATGTGCACTATGTAGTTGAGAGCGCGGAGGGCACACGTAGCAGAGGAATAAACATTTTCCCGAAATGGTCGAGCAGCAGAGATTCCTTGTCTTTGGGAGTACTCATGTTCTTCTGGATAGCAGAGTGACCATGAGCTGCTGCTATGACAATGGAATTCGCTTTAGGGTGAGCAACCAAACACAAAACACCCTCAGGAGCGTGATATATCTGGTCTGCCTTCTTAGGAACAGCCGGTATACAGTGGGGCAGCTGCTAGATGGTACTGGTGAGGTCTTCGTGAGGGGCTGTCCAGGGAAGGGGAGACAGTCTCTAAATCCAAGTGTTCCACCAGACATTTTCTCTTTGGGTCTTGTTCCTCTGTATTCCAGCCATTGGGTCTGCTGGATAATACATAATTCCATGAAAGAGGGGTCCTTGGGGGGAGATCTGGGCAATTCCTTGCCTTTAGCTACGGAGGAATACTCATCAGAAGAGTCATCCGACGAATCCTCCTCAGAGTCCGGAGTGTCATGATCCTCAGGGGTACAGAAGTCTGGAAAGGTAAGCTTCTGAGGCGTGGTCCCTGAAATATGCACTGTCGAGTGGACAGAGCTTACAGGGAACAGGGAACGAAGGGGAGGGATGACTACCGGGGCCAGTAGACACTTCTCCAAATCTGAGACCAGCTCCAACTTAGCCTCCTTCCACCAGGATTGAATTAGAGACTGGAAATACAGTTGTGGGGGCGGAGGAGGGGGTGTAGGCAGTGGAGGCGCATGGGCGGGCGGATCATGATAAAGAGGTGCCCCCGACCCATGGTAATGGTGATGATGAGGGTAGCCCTGGTAATAGGGGTAACCCGAAGGGTGATACAAAAAAACAGAATGGGGTATAAAATCCAACATCAGGCCAAACAGAGGGTAGACCGATGTTAGCCGCTGGGGAAGATACCCTTGAAGGGTAACGTGTGATCGAGACTGGCAAGGGACAATATCCTGTGTCAGGATATCAGACAGAAGGGCTGGCATCAGACCTACGGTCATCTGAGTATGTGGCGCCAGGCCCGGCGTCACTATAGCTTGCATCGGGGTTGAACGCAACGACCCTGACGGAAGGGGGAGGGTCTGACAAAATACCTGTCTGTGCCCCTGGCCTCAAAAGGGTAGGAGCTGACGGAAGAGGGCCTGGTGGTGGCACTGTTGGCGGGTCCGGCGAAGGAAGGATAGGGTCAGGGATCCTCTGAACACTGAGATTTGGCGCCACAGCCCCAGGCCTGGTGTCCCTTGGGGGGACCTGGGACATGGTAAATGGGGTGGGAAAAGACAGAACCACCTCCAGGGGTCCCACTTCCTCCTCCTCCGTATCCGACGTGACCACTAGGGTCAGAGGATCCACCGGGGGAGGGGGAGAGGAATGATCCTGCCCAGGAGGAGCCTGAGGGGAGGGTTGGCCAATAGCCATCGGTGTGCTCGACCGGACGTTGGGTGAGGCGGCATCAGCCGACGGGTGAGCGGCGTCCGGGCGGTCGTCTGAGGCACAGACAACTGGCTTAGCGGACGGAAGAGGGACCGGGCAGAGAAGGGGAGGACCCTCGACCGGCTTATTGGTCAGTGTCGTGCGGGGTCCCCATCTGATCCTAGGGACTCAACTTAACAGCCGGGCGGGCCCCAGAGGAGCCAGGGGCCGACTTATCGGCAGAAACTGGGTGTTCACCGTGGGAGCCGGTGGATGACTCACCAGTGGAGATTGGGAGAAAAGCGGCAGAGGGGCTGGAGAAGTCCCGGGTGCGGCCTGGACTACCACAAAGGCAGGCGCCGGGGGAACAGCCTTACTGGTCGAGGGCTTACTGGAACCCATTCGATCCCCATCCTCCAGACGCTCCCACTCTCTGTGCTTTCTTTCTGTTTCTTTTTCTTCTTTGACTCAGAGAAAGGGGAAGAAGCAGTGTCCCTCAAATTTTGCATCTCTTTCTCTAGAGAGGTCATTCTGGTCTTCAAAAGATGGGCATCCAAAGCCTGCTGTCTCAGTTTGCAGGTGGCCTGATTAAAGGGCTTGTAGTCAGGGCAGGCTCATGGTTCAGGCCCAGGTAGAAAAGACATCGACGGTGACCATCCTTATGAGGATCTAAATGAAACATAATACTAATAGAAACTGTGGAAATGAAGGCGAAAATGGCAATCAACTCAGCAACGTTTACCGTGAGGAACTATGCGCAGGTCGACGGCGGGAAAGAACTGGAAGGTGGGCGTGGGAACCGCCCACTACATAGGGTCACACTGCCATCCCTCACATGACGTTGGTTGGGCGGTCCCCCGCCAGGCATTGCTGGAAAAGTTTGCCGTGCGGTCCGGACACCAGGGGGCACAGCCCTATATGTGATGACCTACTGCAGGAACCCTCTCAAAGTAAGATTTGCCTTATCCCTGTGAAAGATGATGTAGTTAGGATCAGTGCAGAGGGCTTGCATCTCGCATACCCTTCTGGCTGAAGTGATGGCTACCAGGAAGACCATCTGACAAGTGACATATTTCAATTCTGCTGTGGCCATAGGCTCAAAGTGTGTGTGTGTGTGTGTGTGTGTGTGTGTGTGTGTTGGGGGGGGGCGAGCCATGAGCTTGGCTATATAGATATTCAGATCGCAGGGAGGGACAGGTTCCCTAACTGGAGGGTACAGATGTAGAAGGCCCTGAAAGAACCTCTTTAAAATGGGTGAGAAGCCACTGTTTTCTGCTTGCCTTTTGAAGTATAAGCAGAAACAGCCGCCAGGTGAACCTTCAAGGTAGAAGGCTTGAGGCCTAAGGCTTGCAGGTGTACCAGGCAGTCCAAGAGTGTGGGCAGATCTGCCTGGAAGGGATTGAGCTGCTTAGGTGCGCACCACAGGGAAAACCTCTTCCATTTGGAAGCACACATTTTCCTAGTGGCAGATTTCCTGGACACTTTAAGGACCTGGACAACTTGGTCTGAGAAGTGAAAGTTAAGAGTACTCTAGTTCCTCAAGAACTAGGCTCTGAGGCACAGAGAACTTGAGGTTCGGATAGTTCACCCCGCCCTGAGAAGTGGTCAGTAGGTAGTTTCTCAGGGGTAGATGAATGGGCTGTTTGGTGGACACAGCCAGAAGCAGGGAGTACCAGGGCTGCTTGGCCCAGTCTGGAGCCATCATGATCATGGTTGCAGGCTGACTCGTTAGTTTCAAAAGAACTCAAAAACAGTAGGAGAACTGATGGAAAGACATACAGAAATGCCCCTGTCCAATCCCAGAACATGGCCCCCATGGGAACTGTTCCGATTGCTGGAGGCCTGCAACAAAAGAGGGAAGCAGAAAGTTGTCTTGGGATGTGAACAGGTCTATCTCTGGTGTGCCCCATCTCCTGAAGATCGTGGCCAACACCTGTTTGTTCAAAGATCATTTGTGATGGGCCTGGCTGATCCTGTTGAGTCTGCCAGGACATTCTCCTTCTCTGGTAGGTGAACTGCTGACAAGTGTACATTCAGAAAGTAAGCCAGACTCCAGAGTTTCATGGCTTCTGTGCACAGTTTTGTGTACCTTGTGCCTCCCTGTTTGTTGATGTAACACATGGTGGTGGCATCTCTGTCCTGACCTGTACAGACTGACCCTTGACCTGAGGCGCAAAAGACTGAAGAACGAGAAGCACTGCTCTAGCAGGTTTATATGCTGGGATTGAGATCCTCGCCTGGAGCCCCTTCTGCGCCTGCCCCTGAAATACCCTTGCTAGGGATACTGCTGGTATTGGGGTGCAGCCATTGCCTGGAAAAGGGGCCTGTTATAAAAGGACCTGCCACTGCCTCCCATCCCATAAGGCTTGGTGGATTGGGGGGCGGGGCTTCTCTTTGGCTGAACTGCTCTTGAAGGTGGCTTTCTACTCATCCACCTTCTTCATGTAAGCCTCTGTTTTGTCACCTAAAAGGGAATTGCCCTCCAAAGGGAAATCCATGTCCTCTGTTTGTGTGTCCAGGGTAAGGTTTGTGGCTCTTAGCCAGGCAAACCTCCTCTGAGCCACAGTATTGTCCATCCACCTAGCTGCTGTATCATTAGTATCAGCAGCCATTTGAAACTGGTATTTGGCTGCCTCCAAACCAAATCTAGCAGTTTCTGCAAGATCAGCCGACAAGGGTGATGTGGCCTTGTCTGCCATAGCGACTTCTGGTACTGTGCTGCATAGGCCTGTAAATTACCTTGCCTGATGGCTAACGAGGCTGACAAGTAACCCTTCTTGACCATACTGTCAATTTTTCTGGACTCCTTGTCTGGTGGGTGAGAAATCAGGGGCACTTTGGCCTTGTCACAGGCTGCCACCTGCACCACCCCTGGTGGTCAGGGTGGGAAAACAGAAAGTCTGCATCCTCCCTGCCCAACTGATATTTCTTGTCCAGTCTTTTGTCAAGAGGGGGGAATAGTTTGGAGTCTATAAAATCTTCAAAGCATCCTTCTTGAAGGATTTATTAACTGGGAGGAGGAGCTTTTTGGTGGGGGTTAGCCCCATCATCTCAGGTATTCAGCCTCCTCATCCTCTATTTCCTCATTTGTGGTGATGTCAAGAGCATCAGCCATCATTCTCACAAAAGTGAAATGCGAGGAATAATCCTCAGTAGCTCTGGGAGGAGAGCCAAACTCCTGCTCAGGGGAAACCTCAGGCTCAATGGGTTCCCCCTCCTCCTCCTCTTCAATAAATGAGGATTGGGCTGAGGAGCCAGCCTTTCCAGCTGGGGTCTGCCCAGATGGCTGCTGGAAAGGAGGCAGCAGTCCCTGCAAGGCTTGCACCACTTTAAAAGCGTGTGCTATCTCCTGAGGAGAGGGGAGAGCCAGAGCACCCACAGAAGTCCCCTTCTTCTGTCTAGTAGGGGGTTCTGTGTGCTTCAATTGCTTTGATTTTTTTTGAGGCAACTGGGGAGTCAGCCGGTTCAGCAGGCCTCTTAGAAATTACTTTATCACCTGTATCAGGGGTTGGGTGTAAAACTGCAGTGGTTTCACCCACAGCAGTAGAGGATGTCGACTGGTCAGAGCCTGAGGGACCCTTAGGTGGAGGAAGTTTTTTTCTTTAGCCGTTCCCAGACAAAACTGTGGAGAAACGCTTGAAAAGTTTTACAAATTTCACAATCCTCATTTAAGTGGTCATAGCCAAGGCAGGCAACACACAAACTGTGCTCATCTGACTTGGCAAATACTTTCCCACAGTCAATACAGTTTTTAAAACCTGGCTTACCAGTTTTCTTTTTAGGTTTTTCAGACATTTTTATTGGGAAACCAATAAAAAAAATGGAACCGCTAAATAGTTTTTAAAACGTAAGTATTATTTAGCGGTTGCGGTCAGTTCCGGAACCAATAAAGGAACCAATCGGAACCAGGAACCAAAGAAAAATGAACCGAGGTTATCTGTTCAGTAACCAATAAAGCGGTTACTAAAATAAAGGTTTTTAAACAAAAATAAACTGAGTTTTTTTAGTTAGAAAACTCTGATATAAGGTAAAATAACTCTGTTCCCCACCGGTTATACCGAACCGGAACAAACTGAGAAAAACAACAATTTAACACTAAAACTACGGTTTAACTTAAAATTACAATAAGCAAGAGGCATCAAATAAAGAAAAAAAATACTTATTTTTTTTATACGTTTTTCACGTCACAAATAGAGGAGGAGGAGTGTCTAGACTTGACAGGCGGAGAGTGAAATCTGAGGGGTTTAGAATGAAGGCAGTTAGTTCAAGGCAGCATTTGAAAAGTTGGCATGTGCAACAGATTCCATCATTTGCATGTGTTCCATTCTCTCTGGGCAGTTCTGTCTTAAAGGGTCACTGCAAGAGTTATGATTATCCGAGTATTACTGGGGTTTAGAAGAGGGAGTTGTTTCCACATGGAAAATCCATGGCTTTAGCTTGGGTGTCTTGGGACAGGTTAGTTGGTCTCAGCCAGGCAAATCTCCTCAGGGAAACAGCATGGGCCATCACCCTGGAAGCAGTGTCACTGGCATCTACTGCCATGTGGAACTGATACTTAGTGGCATGCAAGGCAGTCCTAGCAGCATTTTCAAGATCCTGAACCTGGTCTCCATGCAGTCTGTCACACAGGGCCAGTACCACGTTCCAGAGGATCTTCTGGTATTGAGCAGTGTAGGCCATGTACACAAACTGCCTCAAAACAGACAGGCAGTAGTGTATAGCTTCTTCCTTATACTGTCCATTTTCCTAGAGTCCTTCTCCAGTGGCTGGGAATAGAGGGGAACTTTAGCTTTACCGCAGGCAGCAGCTTACACTATCCCCTCATGGTCAGGGTGTGTATAGAGGTACTCAGCACCATATCTGTCTAGCTGGTACTTTTCAATCTTCTTGTCAATCTCTGGCAGAGGAGAAGAGGAGGTTTGGAGCAGTTTTGCAAGTTGCCTTATTGAGTGACTTATGTACTGGCAAGAGTAACCTTTTGGTGGGGGTGAACCTCATCATGTCTAGGAATTCCTCTTCCGCCTCATCCTCTCCAGATTCCTGTGTGGACAAGGCAAGAGTACTAACCATCTGCTTTACATAAGCATAATGGGAGGGGAACCGTACTCTTGGTCAGGGGAATGGTCTGGTTCAATAGGTTCACCCTCCTCTTTCTTATCATAATAAAGTGTGCCACCCTGGTCTGCTGGAATCTGTTGGGGAACTGGGGATTGATGAGGAACTGGGAAGCCCATAAGGGTTCCCATGGCTTGAAAAGCCTGGAAAAACTACCAAGCCTCTTCAGAGGATCATTTAACTGTGTCTGCTATTGTCTCCTTTTGCTGTATTGCAGGGGGGACAGTGACACGTTTCCTTTTTGTTTTTTCTTGGCAGGAACCAATGCCGGAGTTGGCTCTGAGGGCCATTTTTGCTTATCAGAAACTTTTTCGGACTCTTCAGAGGGTCTAGCAGCCTTTAGTGTGGGGGCCCTCATCTGATTATTTTGGTGACCCAGAGGTGGACTGAGAAGTCATAAGAAAAATTACCACAGTAATCTTGTTTCTTCTAATGGAGTCTTGCTGTATTCTGACTATATGCAGTTAGCCCTTCCAGTTCAACTGCTCCTGAGATGAAAGAGTTAAGTCTATGCAAATGCACAGAACGTTGCGCTCGAGCTCGGTTTTCAAACATCTGTCCCTGGTACACTCTATGTAACCATCAGATTCTTATGAGCACTAAAACAGAGACTAATAACCCTACCTATATTGATTAATAAATAGCCCAACATGGCTAAAACCCAGACAAAGGGCAACTAGAAGACTCAAGTCAAGAAATGCCCAAGAAAAACATGGCACCCTAGAGGTAAATTTCTACTGATAAGCAGAACATACCCCTTTTAGGTTCTGTCAGGAGATGCAGGGAGGGAGATCAGAATACAGCAAGACTCCATTAGAAGAAACAAGATTACTGTGGTATTTTTTTCTTCAAACAACATGAAGTGTTGCTATATTCTGACTATATGCAGACTACCAAGCAGTGTCCCATGAAGGTGGGCACAGAACCTACTTAGGAAATAGGCTCTGCAATACTGCTGTGCCATCCCTGGCATCACTCCTAGCCTGGGTGTCCAGGCAGTAGTGCTTGGTGAATGTATGAACAGTTTTCCAGATAGCTGCTTTGCAAATTTCGAGCAGGGGAATGTCTCTGGCAGCTGCAATAGAGGCAGCTGTTCCCCTGGTAGAGTGGACCCTTAGGCCCGCAGGTGGCTCTTTCCCCAGTCTGCCATAGCAAAACTGGATGCAAGACACGATCCACCTAGCAGTGGTCCTTTGGTGGCTGGCTTACCTTTACCCACTTCTCCATAGGTGAGGAACAACTGGGTACAGTCATTCCTGTGGGCCCTTGTCTGATCTATGTAGTAGCTAACAGCCTTTTTTACATCCAGGCTACGTAGTCTTCGTGCCCCTGAGCAGGAGTATTCAGTAAAGAAGACAGGTAATGTCATGGACTGGTTCAAATGGAAATCCGAGACCACTTTTGGGAGAAAGTTCCTGTTTGTCCTAAGGATGACTCTGTCTCTATGGAATGCTATGTAGTCAGGTTCCACTGACAAGGCCTGTAGCTTACTGATCCTCCTAGCAGAGGTTATGGCTACCAAGAAGACAGTTTTTCATGCCAAATATTTAAGCTCAGCTGAGGACATGGGTTCAAAAGGGGGCTGCATTAGTTGAGCTATGCAGATATTCAGGTCCCAAGATGGTGCAGGCTCCCTGTGAGGGGGATGTAAGTGGGGCAAGCCTTTAAAAAACTTCTTGAAGACTGAATGGGATGCCAGGGAAGGTCCCTTACCTGCTGAGAGACAGGCAGACACAACTGCCAGATGCACTTTCAGGGTAGAGGTGTGAAGACCCAGGGAGTCCGGATGGACAAAATAGTCCAGCATGGGTGCCAGTCCTGCTGCTTATGGATCCATTTCCCTCTGTGCATGCCAGATGGAAAATCTCTTCCACTTTGAAGTATAAGTCTATCTGGTGGCAGGTTTTCTACAAACCTTCAGAATATCCAGGACTCCTTGAGAGAGAGATGCAGGCCTGCATACTCTAGGTCCTCAACAGCCAGGCCTTGAGCCTGAGGGACTTGAGGCTGGGGTACAGGATCCTCCCCTGAGAGGTGGTCAGGAGATTGCGTCTCTGGGGGAGGCAAATTGGACTGGTCACTGTCAGAGACAGCAGCATGGGGTACCATGGCTATCTGGCCTAATCCGGAGCAATCAGATTCATAGTCGATGGCTGGCTCCCGAGTTTGACCAGCACTCTGAAGATTAGAGGGAATAGGGGAAAGACAAACAGGAATTTGTCTGTCTGGTCCAATACCAGTGCATCCAGAGGCACAGGACCCAGAACTGGATGTCTGCAACAGAACTGGGGCAGTTGGCGATTGTCTGGGGCTGCAAACAGATCTTTCTCTGGTGTGCCCCATCTCCTGAACACTGCTTGCAGGATTCCCTTGTTCAGAGATCATTCATGGTGACTCTGATTTATTCTGCTGAGGGCATCTGCCAGTACATTGCCCTTGCCTGGCAAGTGCACAGCTGAGAGGAAGGTCTGAAGAGAGTATGCCAGAGTCCAGATCTTCATTGCCTCCATGCACAGGGCAGAGGACCTTGTCCCGACCTGCTTGTTGATGTAGTACATTGTGGTGGGGTTGACTGTTCGTACCTGAACCACCTTCCCCTGTACCATCTCTGAGAATGACTGGAGAGAGCTAGGAACACTGTCCTGAATGCTAACAGATTGATATGGAGTAAAGACTCCTGACGAGACCATGTCCCATGAGCAGTGTGGTCCCCTAGGTGAGCCCCCCCATCCTAGGAGTGAAGTATTTGTGGTGAGAAACACTGTAAGAGACTGTTGGAGGAAAGGAACACCCTCTCTGAGATTGTCCTTGTCCTTCCACCGCTGCAGTGCCTGTACCAAGGTGGTTGTCACTGGAATCAGCTTGGATAGGGGGTCTCTTTTCTGGGACCAAAAAGATTGGAGGTGAAACTGTATGTCCCACATCTGAAGCCTGGCTCCTGGGACCACTGCTGTGGAGGGTGCCATGTGTCCCAAAAGCTGCAGAAAGTGTCTTGCTGGCTGAGACACCTGCAAGCGAAAGGAACTTGTCAGATGGATGAGGTTGTCCACCTTTCCTACTGGCAGGAGAGCCTTTGCCTGAACCATGTCCAGCTCTGTTGCTATGAACACTAGGATCTGGACAGGTTCCAGCACTGATTTACTTAGGTTTACCAGAAATCCTAAGGACACAAGAGTATCCTGCACCAGAGCTAAGGTTTCCCTCACCTGCTGAGGGGACTGTCCCATGACCAGCCAGTCGTCCAGGTAGGGGAACACAGACACTCCCTACCTTCCCAGGTAGGCCACGACCACTGCCAGACACTTTGTGAATGTTCTGGGGGCAGAGGTCAGGCCAAAGGGCATTGCCCTGAACCGATAGTGGCCTGAGGGCAACTTGAACCTTAGATATTTGCTGTGGGAGTGTCTGATAGAAACGCGGAAATAAGCATCTCTGAGATCAAAGGAAGCTAACCATTCTCCTTGTCAGAGTGGGAAGGATTTTGGTTAAAGTCATCAGCTTGAATTTGGGTTTTGTCAAGCGCTTGTTGAGCTACCTCAAATCTAGGATGGTCTGCCACTCCCCAGTCTTCTTTAAGGTAAGAAAGTATCTTGAGTACAACCCTTTTCCTTTGTGAAGAATGGGAACAGGTCGCACTGCCTTGTACTCTAAGAGTGTGGAAACCTCTGCCTCCAACAGAGTTGCCTCTGAACTGCCAGCAGGTTTGAAAGAAGAGCAAGTCCCTGGCTCACTACTTTCAGGACCCACTTGTCTGTGGTAATGGACTTCCAGACCTTGAAGTAGTGAGCCAGCCTACCCCCTACTGGAAGAGGGGAGGCGGCCCTGACTACATCAGGGTGTCTGCTTGGCAGAAGTCTTAGGCTGGGAGGTGGATGCAGCTCTGCTCACACCTTCCTACCTCTGGCCCTGAAAAAACCTCTCTGCTGCTGGTAAGCAGTGAATGCCTATGGCTGGTAGAAAGGCTTCTGATGAGGCCTGCCTCTACCGAGCCTAGGCTGCTGCTTCTGAGGGGTTGCAACCTTTTCTTTAAGTGGTCCTGTACTCATCCATTTTCTTCATGAATGACTCTGTTTGCTCCCCAAACAGAGAATTTTGGACGACATGAAAATCCATGGCCTTTGACTGGGTATCCTGAAAGAGGTTGGTACACCTGAGCCAGGAAAATCTCCTCAAGGAAACCGCAGTAGCCATGACTCTAGAGGACACATCATTAGAGTTCAATGCAGCATGAAATTGGACTTTGGATGCCTCAATGCCATCCTTGACTATCTGCTCCAGGTCTTTGGCCAGCTGGGGAGCAGTCTTAGCCAGATCCAGGCCAGATTCCCATCTGGACTTCTGGTATCTGGTTACATATACCACATAGGAAGCTTGCCTAATCCCCAGAGAAGAAGCCAAATATTGCTTCTTGGCCACGGCGTCCATCTTCTGAGAGTCCTTCTCAGGAGGATGTGAAGCTAGGGGAATGCCAGCCTTGCCACAAGCAGCAGCCTGAACAACTCCCACATGACTACAGTGGTTATAGAGAAACTCTGTGCCACTACCTGACAGCATATACCTCCTATCCCTCCTTTAATCAAAAGGAGGAATAGAGGTGGGCATCTGTAAAATCTTATTAGTCTGCTTTTTTCAAGGACTTATGGAGTGGAATTAACAGTCTCTTGGAGTCAGGGACATCCATTATCTCGATGAAATCAGGCTCCTCCTCTTCACCAGCTGCCTCCAAAGTAGGCAGCTGTAAGGGTTCAGCAACCTTTTTATAAAAAGAATACTGGGAGGATAACTCCCCAGTTTGCCTAGGAGGGGAGACAGAGTCTGGCCTATCTGGGGAAATATCAGGCTCAATGGGTTCCCCCAAGCCTTCCTCTTCTTTCTCTTCTTCACGTTCTTCCCACTCAAGTTCATAGCAAGTCTCCAGGTCACATGAACCAGTGGGAAAAGAACCGGGAGACGACCGAACCGAGGGGCATGTGGTAGTACTCTGTCTCGGTTCACCTGGTTCTGATTGTAAAGACTGTACAATCAATCGCTTTAGCAATTTCTTCTGCGGTTGGAGCCAGAAACTTGGGCTCTGAACCAGCAGATTTTCGCTTCCTTTTTGCTGGTACTGAAGCCTCGGTATCTGCTTTCTTTTGGTTGAGGAGGTTTCGCCCTGGTCAGAAGGCACCTCCTCCAGTTCTTCTGCACCCTCAGGAGCTGAACCGGACTGGCTATCCGGGTCAGCAGATTTTTTAGCCATTCTTTCTTTCAGCCTGGCTAAACACTTATCCAGCGTGGCCTTAGGAAAGTTTTCACAAGTTTGTCATTAGGTGGTCAAACCCCAGACAATGCACACATGAGGAGGGGATATGCCTTGGCAAACACCTCCCCACACTCTGCAAAGTGCTGAAACCCAGTGGGTCCGGTCTTTTTCTTGGGTTTCTCAGACATAATGCACTGAAGCCAAAGTTACCCTCTGCAAGGCAGTCAGGCCAGAGTAACTAAATTAGTTTTCCATTTACAACCAGTTCAATGGTCGATGGAAAAGCCGATGAACTCTCTCTCTTTTTTTTTTTTAAACCGAAAACCACCGGATCCCAAACAGGCACTTAAACTTTAAGAATTTACCTCAAGAAATAATCAAATCAGTCCTCTCTCGGTTACACGGACCGAAAAGGACCAGAGACTTACCAAATGGAGATTTAATCTAATCTAGTCTAACCTGTACCATAGACAGAGGTTTGAAGAACCGAAAACAAGAAGTGGTTGAAATAACTGATGAAACACACCACTCTGAACCGAAGTGAACAAGGAGAAATCTCCGGAGCAACTTCACAGGCAGGCAGAGTAAAGAATCTGACAGTTACATAGAGTGTACCAGGGACAGGGGTTTGAAAACCAAGCTCAAGCTCAACGTTCCATGCATTTGCATAGACTTAACTCTCTTCTCTGGGGCAGTTGAACTGGAAGGGCTAACTGCATATAGTCAGAATACAGCTAGACTTAATGTTGTTTGAATCTCCCCTAGCTTCTTTGTCCTCTTTTTGATTGTTTTGGGGCAGAACTTGCTGCAAAATTCACACTTTGCAAAAATATGGCTAGGACCAAGGCACCTAATACATAGGACATGACAGTCTGCCTTTACAGAGACGTTAAAGCACCTTGTGCAGTTTTTACAGCCAGAGGGTCCTGTTTTCTTTTTAGGTCTGTCCAACATACCAATCGTCAGACAGAATTCAAACACACACCAAAGAATTCTCATAGGGAGGACAAATCGCGGTTCGGTTCCAACCGTGAGTAAACTAATATTTAAATAAAGAAAAAACATAATTTAAACCCCCAAAATACAAAAAAAAAAAAAAAAAAAATATATAGATTATTGCCTTGGTTCCTAAACTGTGGAACAGAGATGAAAAGTTACTAAAATTTTTTTTTTTTTTTATAAACGCACTGTTTCCCTTAAAAAAACAAACTAATAATCAGCAGTTTTAAAGAAAAAACGCTAACTAAATCTGAGAGTTCTCCGGTTCTCAGGAACTGCTGAGGAACCGGAGAAAAACCATAAACGTGAGTAAAACCTTAAAAGAAACTAAATAAAACTAAGAGAGGAGAGCTAAAATAACAAACCGAGTTTTTTATACTTACAATCAAATGACCATTTTCCTGAAGCAAGTTGCTTGAAGAGAACTCTTCGGGCCAACTTGCTAGGAAGGTGGAGAAAAGGATCTAAAGTAAGGCTGTAGAACGCAGCACCACCCAGAGGGCAAAGCTCTGAATTGTGTTCTAAATTCCATTCCAAACGCTCCGGGGAAGCTTCACCAGCAAGGCTCACTGTATATGTTAAGCATGATGAAGGATTCCTGGGGTTTGAAAGGGACTTTGTGACAAGCATTAATTTGAGACACTGGATCCCATCTCTGGGACCAACGGTCCCCTAGGTGATACTAACATCATTCATTCGGAACCTTACTCCTGGTACCACTGCAGTGGATGAGTCCATCTGCACCAGTAAACAGGAAATTCCATGCAGGTCTGGGCTGACCAGCCTTGAAGGATTCTGCCGCTGCAATGAGATTTGTTATACTTGTTTGAGGGAGGAATGCCCTCCCTTGCAGGGTATCCGGCTCTGCCTACAAAGTCCAAAACTTGTATTGGTTCTGTTGGTTACTTTAACATTTTTGAGGAAGCCCAAGTCCCCCTATGCACCTTATGTCAATAGCAGGGAAGACTCTACTTCCCAGTGTGTTTTCTCGGAGACTAACCAGTCTGCCAGATAGGAAAAAACACCACCATTTGTCTTCTCAAATGTGCTGCAACTATGGCTAGACACTTTGTGAACACTCCTGGTGCTGAGGAGAGGCCGAAGAGAAGGGCTGTGAACATGTAGTGGCAGTTCCCTATCCTGACCCTGAGGTGCCTTCTGTGGCTAGGCCTGCTGGTATGTGAAAAGCAGGCATCCTTCAGATCCAGTGACCCAGCCAGTCTCCTGTTTGCAGAGATGGGATCACAGTGCCCAGTACAATCTTGACTTTCTTTCTTGAAGTGTTTGTTCAGCTATCTTTCGTCTAAAATGGAATGCCATTTTTCTTGTGGGTCTGAAAGTATCTGGAATAATTCCCTTTCCACAGTGTGAGGGTCCAACCTCCAAGTCCATCAAAAATTGTTTCATTGTCAACCCCACAGTCTTGTGGCAAATGCAGACATGCTATGAAAGGGATAACGCAACCCTAGAACATACTTATGCAAACTTTTTGTGACTAATGTTCTCTTACTTGATGTAGCTAAAAGATCATCTGGATTTGTGTGTTGCATGATTATTTTATCTAAATTGTTATGTAACACGATAAACTGTAACATGTATTTTGTTTAAATGGAATGAAAAGCATCACTGTAAATGAGCTATGCTCAATGAACTTTACCCAAATAAACAAACTTGAAACCTGTACTTTTTAAAACAAAATAACAGCAATAGATTTAGAGATTCTCCAAGCTACTGACATGCACCACGTTGTGGTGCCTTACCTCACTGAAACACCGTCCGTGTATTGCCAATTAAATTTTCTTCACTATTTTTTTTTTTTTTTTGGAGTGGAAGAGATCATAATTTTGCTCTCCCGGATCCCTTCCACTTCCCAGTTTGATGTAGCTGCCCCTGCTCCGTCCCAGCTCTGGGCAGTGTGTATGCCCAGGGGAGCATGGGGACACACCCATTAAAATCAGTGGGCAGTGGTTTACATATTTTTTTATGGACAATATGGCAGATGGAGAGCAATCATGGACACTGGTCACCTAACAAGGCCTCGTTAGTCAACTGGTGTCCACGACTGCTCTCCATCTGGCCATATTTGTCCATAAAAACATACGTAACACTGTCCCCAATGATTTTAATGGGGCACGTCCCCACGCTCTCCCTGGGCATGTGTCATTAGGTGCCCGAGAGCTGGGGCGGAGCAGGGGTAGTGCCATCAAACCGGGAAGTTGAAGGGATCTGGGGAGAGCAAAATTACAATCCCTTCCATTCGTAAAATAGTGAAGAAAATTTAATTAGTAATACACGGACAGCATTTCGGTGAGGAAAGGCACCACAATATATGGTGCAATTCACAAAATGCACTTAAGTGAAGACCGGAAGACTGGAGAGGACTTCAGGGTGACTGCTCTCTAATTAGAGAAACAAATCGGAAATTAGAACAGCAGGGGAGCATGATCACAATGCAGAGTTTGAACCTGTATTCTACATTTAAAAATTTGCATAAAGTTTCATCTCCGAAGCAGCCCACTCCTGCAGACTGATGCCACTTAGAAGGCATCTCATTAATGGACTCCTGTTGTTTGAATGTCAGATTACCACATTTGCAGAGAATACGAAGACAGCCAGTTCAGTAAACACACAGTAGTATGCCAGGTTACACAGAGATTTGGAAAGGCTAGGGGACGGAGTACATAAATGGTACTGTACATGTAGTTTAACATGGCTAAGTTATGTATTTCTGCTCCGATATCAGGGCCAGAACACACTGTAAGGGGAGAGAAAACGACAGCAGCAGGAAAGATAGACCAACAGGATGCCTGGATACATCAAACAGGGTACAGAGGAGAAAAAAATCAAGGGAAGTGAAATTCCAACAGAAAAAGACTAGTGATGCATCACGTGGGAGTACTGTTCCTAGTCCCGGGCAATCTGGAAGTTTCAAAGGAAGGTGTTGAAGATGATTAGGAGTTTAAGTTCAGTTTAAGTTTACTGTAGGAAAACTCCTTTGAGCAGGCTCATTCAAAAGGAGGTCCTATACACATGCAGCAGCTTATCGAAATATGAAATCAAATATTGAAGGAGCACAGAAAGACCAGAGAATGAACAGAGACGTCAGTAGCTGGATCTCTTCTCACTAGAGAAGAGGCAGTTATGAAGAAATATGATTGGGTAGTTTAAATTAATCAAGGGTACTGAGAAAGTAGACTCAAGTAGCTACTTTTCTGTCAACTAGGAAAAGAGAACAAGGGTACAAGGGTTGAAGCTTAGAGGGGGAAGATAAGAACTCAAGGAAAGATTACTTCACACAGAGGGCAGAACTGTAGGGAAGATGGCCTCAGAAGGATATCAAATCAAATTCAGGTGCATTCCTGAAGTGCAAACTGGAATGAGGGCCTGAAGAAGTACAACATCCAAGAATATACCCGTTAGGACAACAGACTGTTGTAAAATTGTTAGTGTACGGCTCGGTGGCGCTGAGGTTGGGGCTGGAGCGCCACACCTCGTGCGCGGCGGCAGTTCGGGGGCTGACTCTCGGGCCTCTGGGGAATGGCAGGGGAGGTTAGGATTGAGCGCCATGGGGCTGCTCTCCTCCCGGGTCGGGGACTGCCCGGCGTGCCAGCGGTTCCTGGTGGAGATCAGGGGCACTGTAGCACGCTCGGCTGCACAACATCAGCGTGCCCTGATGCAGGCAGAGGTTGCTGTGTGTGCCTTGCGCCAGGGAAGTGCACTCGCAAGGGAGTGGGGGAGGAGATCACCAGAACAGGGAAAACGCTGGTCTGAGGGGTATGCAACAGCACCTGCCCCTATGCCCAAGACAGAGTCCATCCTGCCTGGCCTTCCAGGTTCCTTCACCCGGGTCCTCTCCCACGTCAGAGTCTGTCTAGTAAGTGTGCCCAGAAGGAGGGGCGGCCCCACCCTGAAGGGGTGCTGATCGTGGACAGAGGAGGAGGGAGAGAGGAGGCACAGGTGGGTGGACTTCAGGTAGGGCAGGAACAGGCAGGATGCCTAACAGTGGCCCCCCCACAGCGTGACCGGAGGGAAAAAGAATGTTTAAAAAAAATAAATAAATTGTTAGTGTAACAAATGTCAGCCAAGAGGTCCTTGTCTGTCAACACATTCTATGTTTAGGACAGCAGGGGAAATGCAATCCAAGGACAATTTTCATACTGCCTCCCACAGAATGCCTATGTACCTATGCTTGTCTTCAAGACATACAGTATTAAGTAGGGCCAATGATTTTCCATTTTCAATGTAAAATGCTGGTTTAAAAAAAAAAATGGGGGGGGCTGCTGAGCAGCAACGTGGAAGCAGCAAGATTTTTCAGCTCTGTGTAATTTTCCCAATTTTTTGCTGATTTAAAGTAATTTTGGAGTATTTACCTCACCCAACCTCTCTTGGTTATAATCTTCACCCTTTGCATGCTGAATATGGGGAAGACCAGGGGATTTACTGCTGCACTGCAAGATTTCTTTCACCCAAAGAGTAAAAGAGGGGATGGACCCTCTCAGAGCAACACGGTAGGGGCTGCAGGTACAGTCAATTTGGAGGAGGTATCTCTAGGGATGGTGCATTCTACCCTCCAACAGCTGGTCCGCATGATTCAGGACCTAGATCGGAAATTCGATCAACTGACCCCAAGAGTAGCAGTACTAGAATCCAAAATGGAACTCGCCCATTAAACAGTGACCAAGCTGGAACGGAACTTAAATAAAATGATGGATGCATCCTCTAAGCTGAGCGGGGAAACTGCAGGAATGCGGCGCCGCTTCGAGGCCTTGGAGAGCCGGGCACGGGAACGCAACATCAGAATTTTGGGGCTCCTGGAGTCAGCTGAGGGAGAGGACCCCCTTGACTTTGTACGGACTTTCCTACCTGGGTTGCTGAGTACTGGAGAGGAAGAGCAGCCGCTTGGTCTGGACAGAGCTTTTCGATTGACTCCGTGCAGAATGTTGCTGAGACAGGGCGGCCCTCAGACACTGTTGGTGGTATGTTCAGGAGTGGGAGACCGGGATAGAATTTTGGCTGCAGCAAGAAGGAGGAGATCTTTTAGATACGGGGACACGACTCTGTATATATACACATAGACCTCTCATATGAAACCCGACAACGTCGCAGAACATTCGCTGGCATATGGAGCCGTCTTCGCCAACTTAAAATTACGAACAAACTACTGTTTCCAGCTAGGCTCAGGCTGGAGTGTCAAGATAAGGTATACATGTTTCACGACCCCTCGGTGGTTGAAAAACTGATGGGTACTATGGAGCAAGAGACAACTATGGGATCTGGAGATGATGGCTCAGAGGAAGGGTAACTTTACAAGACATTAGCACCACAAGTGAATGAACTGATTTCCCCTCTAGATGGTTGGTTATACATGGACTAAGTGGCGGGCAAGGTACTGCTGAAGCAACACATCGAAGGAGTGATACAGGACTTAATTTGAAGGATTTAAAAATGGCAAAGTTTAACTACTTTTATTTATTTTTTGATTGCAGACTTCAGTGGGACTTCTCTCCTTTTATTTTATATAAAAAGGATTGTGAACAATTTAGACATGGGTTAAAGCATGGGAACCTAATCTATATATGTTTGCCATCGATTGTTTATAAATGTTACCCATTTTTTCTTCCTAGTAAAGGGCTTAGGGGCTCTGCTGAGGTTCTGCTTCAGAGTTTACTTTATCTTTAGCCAGAGAGATAACGACTTTAACAAACTGTTGGGTCAGTTGGGTAGTTATAATTGTGGGGGCAATAGGATATTTTTCTGATAAACACTGGGGCTGTTAATTATTAGAGTTTAAATGCATATTGGGGTATACGACTATAGCTCGCACGCTGGCGGGTCTATAAGGGGCCCACCGGTGGCAATTTCCCAGGTTGAAGCTTCCTTTATGTTATAGGCTTTGGGATTATATATGTTTCTCATTGTATATGACTAATTCCCCCCATTGTATTCTAATGCTGGGTGGGTATCATTCAAATGGTAATTTCTATCCTATGATATATATGTGTTATGTACCCTCAGTGTATAGCTTGATGTAAGTGCTAAAAGCCTTGAAAGCTTAATAAAAAACATTAGCTGGCCCGGTGGCACAGAGGGTTGAGGCGCTGGCACCTTACCTCACACCACACTGGCAACCCAGGTTCGGGAATGGACTCGGGCGCCGGAGAGTCGGCTGGGGAACGAGTAGGATTGAGCATCCGGGGCACTGCTCTCCTCTCCTGGGGTGGGTTGGGGAATGGCGTCGCTCTGCTGTGCCCCCCTGTTGAGACCAGGGGAAGCTCAGTTGCGGCGCATGTAGGGGAATTGGAGGAAAAACTAGAAAATGGCATCTCCTCTTACCGGATGACGGTCGCCCGGACCAGTGCCTCCTCAAGCTCCTCGACAGCCGACCCTGCCGCAGCAGCACCCAGGGCCAATGCCTAGGCTGTTAGGCCATTTCTCCTCAGAAGAGGAGGGTTCACCCGATGCAGGGTTACGTCGGGTTACCCTGAGGTGGCTGCAATGTGGGGTTGGGATCGTCGGCGAAGACTAGAGAGGTGAGGTCCTTGTGGCAATTGGCCCGAAGGAGAGGTAGGTGGGGGTCACAGGGGAGATAACTAGATAACGCACAAAAAAACAAACAAAAAAAAACAACATTTTTCAAAAAAAAAAAATTGCCATTTTCAAACTAGCACCTGGGAGTCAAATTTTCATGAAAACCACAGCTTTGCACCAGCGTTCTGGACAATCCCTCTTTATTCTGAGCAAAAGTCTTGTTAACAAAATGCTGATTTGACCTCAATTTTGGGGGAAAAAATTATTTTAATATTTTGGCATGGGAAACTGCCCATTTTTGAAAACAGAAAATCATTGGCTCTGACATGCATATGACAAGACACAACATTTTTAAGAACAAGCTGAAACTATGAGTGATCATTTTATAGTGAGGGTACGTGTCTAATATGCAGTGATGAGCGCACAGAACGCTGCCAGATTCATACGATCTATAATAAATAACACATTTTAGGACATCCAGTATTGCTGTACCAACAGTACTTACTTCATATGCTTCTGCCAGCTGGGAGAACTTCTCCTTTGCTTGTGGGTCATCTTTGTTTGTATCTGGATGGTACTTTTTGGCAAGCTAGGAAAAAAGTGCCACACATGAGCAAGTTTCAATGACTGTTATATAGTGGTATAATACTATGCCGCTGGAAAAGACTTGGGGTCCATCTTGTCTGCCCATACAGCAATTATATGTAACGTATGGACTCGTGTTCAAACTTAACTGCTAGAAACACATGCTGTGTAACCCTCAATGACACTCTCGCTGTGGAATCCATCTTGCCCTGCTCTGCAAACCTAAAGAGTGCTAGCGTTCACTACATCACAGAGTTGGGTATTTTATATGTTAACCACCCTGTGTGAAGTAATTCTTTCTAACACTTTTCCTTATTCTCCCCAGTTTGAGTACGTTCTTCATTTCTGCTTGAACCCCGTCAAATCAAATGTCTACATATATCCCATCATGCCTACCCCCTTATTATGAACACTGTGATCGTGTCCTCTAACTCTTCCCTACAATAGGCTGAATAATTTGAGCATATCCAGTCTCTTTGTAGCTCTTGCCCCTTAAGCAACTAAACAGCTTGGTGGCAGTGCTGGGCCCACTCAAGGTCTTCAATACTGCAGTGACATGAAGGGGATGCAGTACTTCAGGTGTAGGTCCCATGTATTGCATTCCCTTCCCTCTGTCATGTCCGCTCTTCTTACCTATTAAATTCAGTCTGATCAGCAAACATCAACAGCCTGCTGCAGACAGGTCATTAAAAGGGAAATAATTTCCTTTTTTTTTTTTTAAATTGTAATTTCTCTCTCTCCTCTCTACACCCGGAGCCCCGCTCTGTAAGGAGTCGCTAAGTGTATTACCCCACTGCTGCCTTACCTGGAACCCCGGAAGACCCCCATGGAGCCGTGGCTATGTCCCCCAGGCGGGTACGAGGTGGGGTCCGTACACCCCGATCAATCAACTTTCATCGGGTCCCCTCCGGCAGTCAGGCAGGCAGCAGTCATGAGGGCCTATACCCAGAGCTCCTTCCGCTCGGCGCTCCGGTGTGCGTTTTCCCCCTTGTTCTAAGGGAGTGGCTACACCCAGATGTCAAGGCGTCCCCTGGCCGACGCCCTCACTCCCAGCCCTCTGTGTAGCTTGTTGTGCCTCCGCTTCCACCAGAGGCCAGACAAGTGCAGAGTCGGCACTCACCCTCACTCCACCCGGGAGAGGAGAGCTGTCCTCTGGACACTCAATCTCTCTCCTCCCTGCCAACCCCGACGGCCCAGGCTCGCTCCTCGAACCCAGGTCGCTGCATGGCGTAAGTGTGGCGTCCAGCGCCACTGGGCCGGCCACTTTTTTTTTTAAAACTCATTTTATTTTCATATAGCACATATCAGTCAGATGTTACATTCCATGTTTACATTGTTGTTAGACATTATGACACAATATATTTGTTTAGCAAACACATTAGAGTAATATTTTTACTTTCAATTTATGTTCTTTTTTTTATTATTATTATTATTAATTTTTTTGTTTCATACGTCCCTTAGGTCAAAAGTTCCAGCTGGAGTGCTTCTTCCTTCAACACACAATGTATATGTGGCATTCTGCTGTTACCGAAAGAACAAGCAACCTTGTACATAATATTTTAACTTTAAAAAACAAAAATAAAGAACAATTGGCTGGTAATTAATTGTGGTTGTCCTTTCCTTTGTTTAGTGTTTTATGATATATTTTCCTTCTAGACAGGCTAGGACCAATGATTTATTGTCCCTACCTTATACTGAGGCCTGTTGAGATAACACTGAGATCCCTTCTCTCTCTTCTAGTGAAGTCATGAAAGGAAGCCATATACCATTAAATTTCTCTGTTTGGGGTGAAGTTTTGCTGTTAATTTTTCTTCTTTTTGTATATTTTTGAGGATATCAATCCAGTCTTGAATACCCGGCGGTTCTGTTGAGAGCCATCTTCTAGTAAGTGCTTTACCTGCTGCTGCTAAAAGTATGCCTTGGAATGATTTTTGACCATTGGTGGTTTTTTTTTTTTTTAAAGGGGAACACCTAAAATCATATGTTCCACAGAAAGTGGAATGTCTATTCCCAACTTTCTGAGGTACAGCTGCTTTACCTCATCCCAAAAGGGTCCAATCACTGGACAGGCCCAAAAAGTATGGTAGTATGAACCTACCTGTCTACAGCCCCTCCAGCAAAGATCTGACCCCCTGGAGCAAAATGTTTAGTTCTTGATGGGGTATTGAAAAAGGCACTTACTAGCTTCCACCTGAACTCCTTCCAATTGGAAGAGGCTGATGTCCTAAAAACTCCCTCCCATACATCGTTTCCCAACTCCCGACCCATCTCTATCCCCCATGTCTGTTGACAATTCGAGGCTTTCCCGCTTTTGTTATCTGTATAAATCTTAACTAACTAGGAAATCAGATGTTCCTCCTCTGGGTTTCTGGCCGCTCTTTCAAGTAGGTTTTCTAAAGGGTGGGGGCTTTGTTGAATTTTCTGTTTATTTTTCTCTTTACGTATGAAAGACACTACTTGGAGGTAGCAAAAGAAGTGTGATCTGGGTAATCCATATTCCTTTTGGATTTGCTCAAAGGTTTTAATCTGGTTCTGAGTCATAAATTGACTAAAAAAAAAAAAACTAAACCGTATCTACCCCAAGCCTTATACATCCGGTCTTGCCTCGGTGGGACAAACCCATAATACTCTGAGATTTCTGTTTGGTTGGAGAGTGATTGTGTTATTTCTAATTCCCTTTTTACTATTCCCATATTTTGTAGAGATGTTCCTGCCAGGGGTTCGATAGTTTTGCTCTTGCTAGTATGGATGGTGGGGCTCTGAAGTCCACTCTGGAGTCCACATTAGTAATACAGTGCCTTCAGAAAGTATTCACCCCCCTTGGATTTTGTCACATTTTGTGATGTTGCAAACTCAAATTAAAATACATTTATATGGGATTTTTTTGTCACGTATCTACACAAATTACTCTATAATGTCAAAGTGGAATGAAACTTCTGGAATTTTTTGCACATATAATTTAAATTAAAAACCTAAAATGTCTTGAGTTGACAAGTATTCACCCCTTTGCTATGACACCTAGCTGAGCTCAGGTGCATCCATTTCCTTGTGAGATCACTCTAAAACGTGACTGAGTCCACCTGTGGTCAGTTCAAATGGTTGACATGATTTCAGAGGAAATACACCTGTCTATACAAGGTCCCACTGTTGACAGTGCGTGTCAGAGCAGAAACTCTACCATGAAGACCAAGGAGCTGTCCTAGAGAACTCGTGATAGAATTGTGAGGAGGCACAGATCTGGGAGGGGATAAAACATTTCTAGGATGTTGAAAGTTCCCAAGAGCACAAGTCCATCATTAGGAAATGGAAAGATTACGGAACCACCCAGACTCTTCCTAGAGCAGGCCGTCCTCCCAAACTGAGCAACCGGCAAGAAGGACCTTGGTCAGGAAGTGACCAAGAACCCAATGACCCCCCTGACAGAACTACAGAGTTCCATGGCTGAGATGGGAGAACCTGTCCAGAGGACAACAATCTCTTCAGCACTTCACAGATGTAGCCTCTATGGGAGAGTGGCTAGATGGAAGCCACTCCTGAGAAAAGGCCACATAATAGCACGGCTGGAGTTTACAAGAAGGCACGTGGCAGACTCTGAGACCATGTGGCAAGAGAGTCTCTGGTCTGATGAAACAAAAACTGAACTCTTTGGCCTGAATGCAAAGCGCTATGCCTGGCGCAAACCGAACACAGCTCATCACCCGTGTAATACCATCCCTACCATGAAGCATGGTGGTGGCAGCATCATGTTATGGAGATGCTTTTCAGCGGCAGGGACTGAGGCACTTGTCAGGATAGAGGGAACAATGAATGGAGCCAAATACAGGCACATCCTTGAGGAGAACCTGCATCAGTCTGCAATAGACCTTGGACTGGGGCGAAGATTTACGTTCCAAAAGGACAACGACCCCAAGCATACAGCCAAAGCAACACTGGAGTGGCTTCAGAACAAGAAGGTGAATGTCCCTGAGTGGCCCAGCCTAAGCCCAGACTTGAATCCCATTGAGACTCTGTGGAAAGACTTAAAGATTGCGGTTCATCGATGCTCCCCATCCAACTTGACAGAGCTTGAGCAAATCTTCAAGGAATAATGGGCGAAAATCCCCAAATCCAGATGTGCAAAGCTGATACAGACATACCCAAGAAGACTCAAAGCTATAATTGCTGCCAAAGGCGCTTCTACAAAGTATTGACTCAAGGGGGTGAATACTTAAGTAAACAAGATATTTCAGTTTTAAATTTTTCATAAATTTTTGTTACACAATACAAATATGTTTGCCCCTTTAAATTGTTGAGTATGCTGTGTGAATCAATGGGGAAAAATCATTTCAATGCATTAAAAATTCTGGTAGTAACACAACAAAATGTGACAAAATGCAGGGGGGGGGTGAATACTTTCTGAAGGCACTGTAGCTGTGTTTTCTATATGAACCCAACCATTGTCCAGGTCCTTTTTAAGAGTGCTACCCTATGGTATTAACTGAGACATTTTATAATATACTTTCATATTAGATAGTCCCAATCCTCCTTGTGACTTAGGTTTCTGGAGTGTACTCCATTTTACTCCTGTTTTTTTATGATTCCATACAAATTTATGTAAGACTTTGTAATTTTTGCCAATCTGCTGTAGGTATATTACGGGGCAACGAGCTAAACAGGAATAAAAACCTATGTAGGATATTCAACCTGATCGACTGTATCCTGCCCATCAATGACAGGGTTAAAAGGTTCCATCTCCGTAAATCTTCACAAACTTCTTGTATCAACCTAATATAATTGACTTTATACAAGTTTGCTAAGTTTACCGGTATATGTATTCCTAAGTATCTAATACTGTTGGATGTCCATTTAAAGGGTAAGGTTTTTTCCAGTTCTGACGTATGGGGGCCACTGGCCTGTAACATTTCGGTTTTGTCATAATTGATTTTAAAACCAGATATTTTAACTATACCTTTCTAGTATGTTTGCCAATCTGGGACAAGTAACCACTGGATTCCAGAGATACAACACTGTATCATCTGCATATAGAGAAATGCGATGTTCTTCTCCTCCTATTATGATTCCCTCTAACCCTGGATTTGTCCTAATATGTTCTGCTAAAGGTTCCATGCTTAAGGCAAAGAGCAAGGGTGACAAGGGACGGCCCTGCCGTGTGCCTCTCTGGATCTCTATCTTGTCAGAGACTGTACCATTTGCTTTTATTTGGGCCATTGGGGTCTGGTATATTGCCTGTATCCAATCCAAAAATTTCTTCCAGAACCCAAATTTAGTTAAAGTTTTTTGAAGATAATCCCATCGAAGGCGGTTGAATGCCTTTTCAGCGTCAACTGTGAGGGCTACTTGTGGGATCTTTGCTTGTTAGCCATTCTCTAAAATATTTAAGCACCTTCTAATATTGTCCAAAAGGAGCCTGAGGGGTACAAAGTCTACCTGGTCAGGATGGACCAAGGCCAGTAATATTTTATTCAATCTAGAGGCCAGAACCTTAGGAAAGATTTTTGAATCTACATTTAATAATGAAATTGGCCCACAAGAAGCACAACTACCTAGAGGTTTTCCCTCTTTTGGGATTACCACCACTAAAGCCTGTCTCCATGTACTGGGGAAGTCGTGTGCGTCTTCACATGAATTAAATAATTTGGTCAATGGGGGAATCAACTGATCTGCAAATTTTTGATAGAATTCTATAATATAGCCATCAGGGCCTTTTTTCATCTCCTTTATCACTTCAGTGACTTCAGCTATTGTGACTGGGGCGTCCATTAATATTTTATTGGCTTCCGAAAATTTAGGCAAGACAATCTCCTCCAGGAATTTATCAGTGTTATTCTTTATTTGCTCACTCTTCTCCTGGTCAGAGTATAGGGCGGCATAATACTTCCGAAAAACCTCAGCTATCTCTTTTGGGTATAGACCTCTGATTGCCTTCCTCCTTCTGTTTTAAGTTTCTTAACGTATCTGTCTGCTTGGAGTTTCCAAAGTCTAAATGCCAATAATCGACCTGCTTTATTTCCCTGCTCATATTATTTTTGGCTTGCAGCACATCACAATTTCCCTTCCACCTGTCTGTCTAGTATATTCTGTAATTCTTTCCTGACTTTTTGTAGTTCTTCTTCCAAGTTATTTTGGTTTGTGGCATTATGTTTTTTCTCTAACTCTAATAGCCTTCTCTCTAAAACTTCTTGTTCCTTATAAATCTTTTTCAATCTAGAGGAATAGGAGATTATATGCCCCCTTAATGTGGCTTTCAAGCCGTCCCAATACCACTCCCATCCAGTATCTTCTGGCTGACTGTGGTACTGATACTCCTCAATGGCCGCTCGGATTTGGTCTGTGAACTCCTCCCTTTCTAGTAATGAAGTGTTGAAGCACCATGTGGTGACTCTTTCCCAATCTCCCAATTTGAGCTGTAAAAAAAAAAAAAAACGCTGCGTGGTCTGAGATCCATCGAGATTGTATTATACAATCTTATATTTTGGCTCTATCTGTTTGAAAAGAAATATATCTATTCTGGAATATGTCCAGTTGGGATTTGAATAGAAAGCAAAATCTTTGGTGTATGGGTTTAAATCCCGCCAGACATCAATTAGTGCTAGCTCTTTTATGCCCCCTCTCAATGCCTTACTCATTTTATTTGTTTTTAAATTCTGGGAAGATCAGTCCAATCTTGGATCAAGGACACAGTTAAAATCCCTTCCCCTAATTCTGCTATTTTTCCGAACAAGTTGGTATAAAAGGAGGGTTCATCCCTATTCGGGGCATATACATTGATCAGGTGTGTCTGATGTGAGAATAATGTCCCTGAAACAAACGCTCCTGTACCATTTTCCCAGGGAACTTCTGAAGTTATCTCTACGGCCCTGTCCACACTATGCCTCTGTAACATTACAGAGGTCACAAACCATTACCGCAGCGGTTTGCGTTTACATCTGTAATGTTACAGAAGGCGTTTTCATAACGTTAGTTGAAACCACTTATGAGGTGGTTTGAACAGCGATTATAACGATTGAGCCTAACAACGTTACCAACCATAATTGTGGTGGCGTGACGTGCATGGCTCAACATTCCCCAGTGCAGCACGAACTGCACTGTGTGGGATAGTGAGTAGTCAGCGTTACAGGGCACCCACAATGTGGATGGGCTGTAACGGTTCCAAGCAGTTATCGAGACTGTTTGCCGGCAGTGTGGACACACTGTAACAGTTCCGGTCTGTAACGGTTTGGAACCGTTACAGACTGTAAGTGATGTAGTGTGGACAGGGCCTAACAGAAGACCTTTTTTAATAAGTATTGCTGTACCTGCTTTTTTCCCCTTGGGGTGCAAGGAGCTAACCACGTGGCCCACCCAAGATCTTTTTAACTTCTGATGTTCTAATAGGGTTAATTTAGTTTCTTGTAAAAAAAAAAAAAAACAATATCTATACTGGTTTTTTGTAAGTAATGCAGGATCTTCGTCCTCTTTGTTGGTGAATTAATACCCTGAACATTCAGGGTTGCTATTTTAAGACATCCCATTTTTTATTTGCCCTGTATGGTCTTCTCGCACCCCAAGCCTGCCTCAATCTCCTGTGTTGTTGGTCACTAGCCGTCATTATTTCTCTCCGTGTATTTCTTTCTACAGTAGTCTCAAACCTTATAAGAGTATCCACTCTGGTCAAACTAGCCATTATTGAAACATTTCTCGCACAACCGGTGCGTAACATTAACATGAAACCCTCTGCTTTTAAACTTCCTAAGCCTAGGGTTATTTGTGCAACAACTGCTAACATAAACTTTTTAACATTCATGATACGCTTTCAAAGTGTAAAAGGAAAATGCAGCAATAGCTGCTGTGCTTGTTAAATCACATGCTATGCCCACAATTCCGTGGGTCAGTAATTTAGTACGTCACCCAGCAACCTTCACGGTTATAAACAAAGAGGTGATTTAACAGAAAAGAAAGTCACTTGTTGTGGTCCCTCTTTTAAATAGGCCAGATCTAAAAAGCCTGAGGATCTCAGGGAGCCACCGCACAAATGCCATCTGCCCTCCCTCCCACTTTCTACTTCCTTTGCCAAGTGGTTTCAAGAAGGTTCCCCCCCCCACAAAAAAGGTCAACCAGAATACACGTTGTACCTAGAATGTTTTACAGTTTCTGTAGATAAACATTAATGTAGTTCTTTCGTATTTCAAAGTCACAAAATCAAAAACCTGCCCCCTCAAGTATCGAAATTGTTCCTTCAATCAAGATCATCACCCATAGAAGTTCCAGGAGGCGTCCTCTGACACCATCAAGGAAACATGTGGTAATAGAGAGATGCAAACCAAAAGAAAGAAAAGAAAAGTTTTGTGCGTGCATTTTTTCTCTCCTCCTATGTTTTCTCCCTATCTCAGTGTTGGTAACCCTCTGGAGTTGATTATATTAATTGGGGGGGGCATCTCCCCCTCAAAAATAACGGAATATTGTGTTTTGTGCTGTTTTTCTATTTTACCCTCATGTCGTGGCACTTGCAATGTCTCCGTGGTACTGACAGCACAGTACACTGCTATGACATGGTGACCCCATACCTCCTTCCATAGGCAGTCAGATACACTGGGCTGTTCTTCCAGTTTGGACAGGTTGAGAGAAGTCTTAGGACACAACCTTTCCCCGAATTCCCCCAAACCAACCTTATGTCCGAGACAGTCCGATGTGCTAAAATGTTAGTATACATTGCACTAAGTAAGCAGTTTTATATGGAATGACTGTACTGAAACCAAACAAATATATAATATAGAGAGAATAATATATGGGGTGGGCTGTGTAACGAGATTTTACACACACCAGAGTTGTGGGATGCTACATAAACCCCGAGGGCGAAGCCGGAGGGGTTTGTGAAAAGCATCCCACAATGAGGGTGTGTGTAGAATCGAGCTTTACACAAGCCACCCCATATTTTATTTTTTATAATTGCTGGCATGCTCTATTTTGCCTCAGCAATTATAGAAAATAGAATAAAGAATGCAGAAAGCAGCCATGGAGCAGTCCGGTTTCTGCGCAGTCCGTAAGCTTCAGTACCCCATCTATTCCGGGGATAAAGAAATGGGCTTTTCATTTAAAACATCAATTAGATGTATTTTTTTATGTTAAAATCGAAACTGACTGCCCAGCGGCAGTTGTGGTGAGCTGGCGCATGTTTGCTGAGAGGGCTCTCCAGCGCGTGCCAAGTTTCCGGTTTTTTTTTTGTTTGTTTTATTTCAGGGTCAGAGGGAGAGGTTTTTTTTTCCCCCACAAATAGCAACTTACCAGCAAGATCGAGGGGCAAAGTCTGTGGTCAAGACGTAAGGTACACTGCAGAAGGAGGCTCCGCGACGTCGATGCATGCTCCGAGGAAAACCCAGCGTTGCGGTTTGCCGTTATAATGGCAAATTATAACTGGGTTTCCCTATGGGAAAAAGTGCGCATCAGTAATTATAAACCATTAACAAATCTGGCATCCTAGGCTTATTTCTTAGTGAAGGAGTTTCTTCTCCCATCACTGCAAACTTAATCTTGTTACCCCATATCAAATTTCAAACTGTGATTTAACTACAGCTGGCCCAGTAGCACAGCGGTAACATTACTGTTTGCTATGCCAGCGACCCGGGTTCAAAAAAAAACTCGGATCACTCAGGGGGCCGCAGTGGGGAGGGACAATCAAGCGTCCCATGGACAGCTCTCCCCCTTCGGTGGGGGGGGACCTTAACACTGCATGTTCACCACCTTGCATAGGCTGAGCGGTGAAGCAAACGACATCTCACACTGCAAGGCCCTGACACAGATGCCGATAGTGTGCCATGTCCAACCACATGCATCACTGTACACAAGCAGACCTCAGAGAGAAAAAACAGAGGAAAAACTCTCAACTTGCAGGATGACAAAGGCTTCACACTGCCAACCATGGCACACACCTACCACACAGCGGTCCTGGATAAGTGGTGGGTAACTCCCCAGGAAGGGGAGGTGACAGGGTTAGAGGGCATCAGAAGGGGCTATTTGGGGCAGCTCACAAGTAGAAAACAGAAGTCCCGGGGGGGGGGACAAAAACGTAATTACTATCTGTTTTGAATTTAAGTAATGATTCAAGGTAGCCCAATGACATACCGATTTTAAAACTGGACTCTGCCCGACAATCTAGACTTTGTTCCAGTTTTGTGTATTCTGAGCTCAACATACCTCATAATAGGCTTTCTTTATGTCCTTCTGCGTAGCATTTCGAGGAACCCCCAAAACCTGATAAAAATCCACCTTTGAACAGTTGGCAGAACTTGTGTGAAATGCAGCTACAGTACAGATGACGGGGCAAGGCTTCAGCCCTAAAGGTACAAAAGGAAAGAGACAATTTCAGTTTATTTTAGCAGGAAAAGAACTCTTGGGGTTACCAACCTCTTTTATTTTTCTTCTTTTTTGTTAACACAGTTTTTATTTCACTTTACTTGGTGTACATGGTACAATGAATAACAATAAAATACTGTTGTACAGTCTGTGTTGGATCATTTCGTTTGCACAATATTGCACTTCAGACACCTATACAAGCTCTGTAGCTAAGTTTCCACCTCCCTCTTAGGTACAACGTAAGGAAGGTATCTGGAGAGCGTATCATTGAAGCACAATCCCTGAATAACAGGTACAGTGACTGAAAACGGTCCTCTGGATCAGTGCACCTACCCGGTTATCAAAGACGTAAACAAAATAAATAAAATCTAGTGGTGCAGGCTTTCCAGGTCTGCCTGTTTTGGTGATGCTTGGTGGTGGTGTGGTGATGGCCAGAGGACTCGTGTATGAGTCTAACAGAACCATTCTAAGAGTTTCCTATTGATTAACTTTCTAGCCCTTAGTATTTGGGGTTGGAGACATGGGTATTTTCATCACAGAGAATATTATGGCACCAAAATGAGGTCTTTGCTCATGGAATGAAGGAGTCAACCATTCCAGCATGGGGAGCAGTCCTCCACGGGGTGATTAAGAGAATGAGTTATTTTCTCCATTTGATAGATTTGATTAACCCACTTTCTCCAGCAGTCGCAGCCTGGGTAGTGGAGATAAGCCAGAACTCTGTTATGGCCTCACTGGCTACTGTTCTCAAAATCCCCTATGAGGCAGTGTTAGCTGTGATCCCTTAGGTCTCGAAAGGTATTGAAGAAGAGGTAAAGGTGTGGGGAGACTGGAACTGGTTTACCAAATAATTCCTCCAGCTCTACTTGAAAACACTGAAATAAAAGGCTGTAGGAAGGAGCAGTTTCATATTACATAACACTGTGTAGCGTGAGGTTCACCGCACCCCCCACTAGAGGAAGAATGGGTGGGGAGACAGTAGGCCGTTATCAACAGTGTACAGAAGAATCCAATGAGAATCCGAAGGGATGTTTCCATACACACTCTCTCCACTGACTGGGGCTAGTAAATCGGCTGACACATGATAGGCCTGCTTCCATGTGTCTTTCGTTTATAGAATGCCAGTATTCTCTGCCCATCTCAAGGCCACATCCATTAAGTCTATTCCCCATGTAGACTGTTAGGCTCTGTAAATCTGTGAGATCATGTGGGGCTGGATTCTGATTAAGCTAATGCAATAACTTATTATTGGCTGGTACATGTCTGGAGTCCAAGCTCCCACAGGGAGATAATAAAATGCCCAAGCTGCAGATATTTATACAACTCCAATCGCCATAGGCTACACTGACTCAGGAGAGCAGAGAAGGACTGGACTGAGTTGCTAGTAAGAAGCTGATATTATATACTGGAGGGAGTATCTCTCCCAGGTTCTCTAGCCATGGTCAAGACAGAATGGGGCAGACCCTTCCAACTGTGCTTTCGGGCACAAAAGGGAGGGGAAGGATGTGAAGAGCAGCAGCTTGCTAATATTGTACAAGGATTTTCCCTGGAATTGCAGCCATGGATTTAGGGTTCTGGTCAGGTCCTGGGGTACCGCACTGTGGTACATAACTTGCACAAACTGGGGAATATGCCCTGTTCTACATCCAACCAAAACCCATGTGTGCTGCCTAAATGGCATCATAAGAGGCAGTATAGGTGTGCTGCCCCCTAGCACAGTTGCAGGTACGGGATTGCTAAGCCTCCAATGTCCTTTGGCAGGAAAAGTTACTGTCTTTTTTTTTTTTTTGCATTATTTATTTACCCCGTGTCCATCTGACTGGCCTCTCCTTCAGGCCTTCTGCCAAGGAACTCCCCAGTTCTCCACTCTGAACCCACCCCGGCGCCAGCTGCCCGATCCCATATTGCAGCAGTCCAGGGTAGCCAGACGTAACCCATTGTCGGGCGAGTTCCCTCCTTCCAGAGGGAAATTGCCTTCCTGCATTCCTTTTCTTGGTCCTGGGTGCTGCTGAGATTGGTCCTGGCTCTCCGGGGGCTCCGTGGAGGAGGGGATCCAGGCGCTCGGACACCACTTTCAGTGTTTTCCTGGCACCCCTGACGTTGCGCCACATCTTGCAGTGCTCTCAGTCTCCACCGGGGGCCGTTACAGAGCGAGGCATCACCCTAACCCACCCCAGGAGAGGACAGCAGTCCTCCAGACGCTCAATCCTCTCCTGCCCCTGCCGACCCCCAGCGACCCGAATCCGTTCCCAAACCCGGGTCACCGGTGTGGCGGTTTGAGGCAAGGTGCCAGCGCCTCAGCCCTCTGGCCCACCGGACCGGCAAGTTACTGTAATTTGATATGAGGTCTTTGGCCTGCCCAGATGAACCTGGAATCTCCCTGTTCCAGGCCCTCCAAGTGTTTCATTTATTTATTTTATTTATTTATTTTATTGAACTGTTTCACCAGGAAGGCACACTGAACAACAAGTTGCTCATCTCCCGGTGAGACCTGGGGGGTACAACCGGATGAAGAATTAGACACACAGTTTACCATTTAACACATCTGAGAAATGAAACATTCAATTACATTTGTAACAAGACATACAGTTAAAAATATCAATCATACAATTGCATTTGTGACATGACAGTTAAATGACGTGACTGGTCACCAATTGATATAGCCTCCTATGTAGACACAGCACTTGAATACTTTATCACCTGTTTCAACTCAGCCTGCGATGTTCATGCTCCGTTCAAGAAGCGTAAGTTCAAGGGTGTCAATAACCCATGGATGACACTAGGCTTCCTTACACAAATGAAATCTCAAGACCAGCTCTGGTATCGTGCTAAGGCTACTGGCACCCAGACTGATATCCAGGCCTACAAAACAGCAAGGACTGCATGTACCATGAGAAGGCTAACTATTACAGGAATGCCTTAGCCAGCACCTGGAATGACAAGAGTAAATTCTGGCGTAACGCTGCTGAAGTGACTGGAAAGGATCCCAAAACAACACCCACAATGTTGAACATAGATGGTACCATCACTCTTGACCATGTAATCATTGCCAACGCATATAACACCACTTTTGCTGACCTTAGTCATGTGCTACCCACTAACTTTTTTGACCCCCCCCACAGTCAACCCAGCTCCTGTTAGTTCAGGTTTGCCACCAGGGCACCCTCCTTTCCATTTCAAAGCAATCCTGGAAAGCCTAGCTAAAAAACACATTCTAAAAGTGCTTGGAAAGTCTAGGGTCAGTGGCGATTCACTGGATATGAAACTTCTCGCCCTCACCACTGACGAAGTCCTGCTCCCATTAACCAAAATCCTCAACCGTTCCCTCATGCTCTCCCAGTTTCCCCAAAAGTGGAAACTGGCAGTGGTGACTCCAGTCCATAAAAGTGGTGACAAGACTCTCACGAACAACTACAGGCCTATATCCATACTCCCTCCTCTATCCAAAGCCTTGGAACGGATAGTGGCTGATCAGCTCACAGAGTACCTTGTAAAATACAGCCTGCAATGTTCCCAGCAGCATGGCTTCCACAAAGGGCACAGCACTACCACGGCACTCCTCGAATTCACCACACATATCCATCATGCAGTTGGTCGGCGCCTCTTTTATTGACCTGACTAAGGCATTTGACACTGTCAATCACTCCATTCTCCTCAATTATCCCTCCTTGGTCTTTCAGGTGAAACTACCTTCTGGTTTCAAAGCTACCTCAGTAACCGGACCCAACAGGTCAGGATTCGTGAATTCCTCTCGTCATCTCTACCAATCCACTCTGGAGTACCCCAAGGTTCTATCCTGGGTCCCTTGTTATTCAGCATATTCCTGAACAATCTCCCTGCCTCCTGCCATGACAGAATGTTACTGTATGCAGATGATGCAGTAATCTTCACTTGCCACACCGACCCCACCTCCCTTCAGTCTCAACTACAGAAAAGCTTCACAGAAGTGGAAGACTGGTTTTGCTCATATAAACTCATCCTTAACCACAAAAAAACCTAAAGCAATGTTGTTCCATGAAACCCACAAGTACAAGGACCATGAGCTCATAATTAACAACCACAAAGGCGTCACTCTTGAGCAGGTGGATATGTTTAAATATCTGAGCCTGACCCTTGACTGCTCCCTCTTGTATACCAAACACATTGACAATATCGCTAAAACTGTGAACTCCGTACAGGGCTACTATACAAGCATAAACATTGCTTAATGGCTGAAGCCTTGAACCTCACTATCCAGAGCTCTGTTATCTCAACTATTGACTATGGGCTCGTTATCTATGGATCCGCTACTGATACCGCATTCCAGCGCACAGCTGTAGCCCTTAATAAGGCATATAGACTCCTCATTTCAGCTGCCCACCTTTCTCACACGTGTGACATTTACAGGCAGGCTAACTGGCTCCAGCTATCCAGCAGGCTAAAGTACCAGACCTGCATCCTAGCTAAGAAAATATCACTGGGCCTTATGCCCCCTGGAGTCCAATCAATACAGAACCTGCAGCGTGTCCGCCACCTAACTAGAAGATTGGACAGTCTAACCTTTACAATACCTCGCTGTCGGACCTCTCAAGCTCAGCGTTCTTACCTTGTCAGAGCCTCCACCTGGTTCAACTTGCTACCTACAGAAATCTCCAACATTGCCACGACTGGTGCTTTTAAATGTAAACTGCGTCAACACCTCATGGCTAGTGCCTGCTGTGATTGCTTCTTATAACCCCCTCCAGGCAGACTACCCTCAAGCATCCCTCTTCACTGCCTCAGCTCCTCCTCCTCCTCTCCTACCCCCCATTACTTTGTACAGGATGAATCTGTCTCCTTTTCATCCCCCCTTTCCTCCTCCCTTGCTGTTTCCCATCTACCACATGCCTAACACAATGCCCTCCCCATTCTCCCCTCCTCCCTCTCCCATACCACTCTTCTTTCTCTTCTCCCAATAACCCACTCCTAACAAAGCTTCACTAAGCTGCCTATGACTTGTACTGTATAATTAACTCGCAACACAACACACTTCCTTGACAATGCCTTTGGCTGCTACTACTGTAACCTTATTTGTCTTTTTTTTTGTAAGTTCCATTGTAATGATCATGTTATGTTTTGTACCTTATTGCCTTGACGTAGAACCTTTGTAAAAGAGCCCTCGGCTCAAAGGTGTCATCCGAAATACAAATAAATAAAAAAAATAAATACATCATACCTGTGGAATATGCAAGTGTGTGTCGGCAGACCGAAGGGAATGTTTTGGAAGAGGTAAAGGGCCCTAGGGAGGGTGACCATTCGAACAACCTCTACTCACCTGGTCAGAAGGCATGGCAGGGTTCCCCAGTGGGCAAAATCCGGGTCACTTGTTGGATAAAGAGGGGCCTAATTAACTAAACAAAGCCAGCTAGCTCCTCACTGGAGTGGCGCGTCTTACACTTGTGACCTGTACATTCAGGCAAACTGGCTCCAGTACAGAAACAGAATTATGTATCACACATGCCTGCCTGCTAAAAAAGTAAACTTAGGTTTTGTTCCCCTTGGGGTACAGGAGCTTCTTACCCCCTACTGCAACCCATGTCCGACCAGATGCTCAGACAACCAGCTCTTCAAACCCACCTCCCCCGCTGCCACACCTCTCTAGCTCAAAGATCCTTCACCTATAGGGCCCCGCTGTGGCTCAACTCTCTACAAAATGACATAACCTCTTTAGTCACGCTGGGCTCCTTTAAACGAAAGCTACGGTAGGACCTAAGAAAAAGTTACTCACCTTAGTAATGTTGTTTCTTCTAATGGAGTCTTGCTATATTATAGACATTAGCAGTTTGATCCAGCTCTAGAACTGCCCCGGAGTGAAATGGTTAAAACCATTCCAAAATAGAATTTTGGCACGAGAGCAGCTCTATCTGTGTCATTTCAAACTTGAACTGTCAGATCTTTACGAGCCAAACTCACTAAGGTCTGTGTGGAAGCTGTAACCTACACTAGCCAAATGGCTACCTAAATAATAACAACCATTGATGGTCCCAACACCCAAGACTCAAGTCAGGGGACCAGAAATACTAACACCATTCTAATAATATGAAATGGAACATAAGTATAATAAACACACACACGTACACATACACACCCCAAAGTCCCAAAGGGGACAAAATGCTAACAGGACATAAGTAGTGCCCACACTAAGTTGCCCGCACCCCACCAAGTAGAGGTTCTGAGAGGGGCAGGTTGGGGGGGAGGTCTATAATATAGCAAGACTCCATTAGAAGAAACAACATTACTAAGGTGAGTAATTTTTTCTTCAAACAACATGAAGTCTTGCTATATTATAGACATTAGCAGAATACACAGCAGTACCTCCATGGAGGAGGGGCAGAACCTACTTAGGGAATAGGCTGTGAAGAACAGCTGTGCCAAACCGAGCATCTCTCCTGGTCTGGACATCCAGGGAGTAATGCTTGGTAAAAGTGTGCGCTTTCCAAGTAGCAGCCTGGCAAATCTCTAATAAAGGGATATCTCTGGCAGCAGCTAGAGACGCAGCTGTACCCTGGTAGAAATGAGCCCTCAAACCCGGGGCTCTGCCCACTTCTGATAACAAAATTGGATACAAGAGACAATCCACCTGGCTATTGATCTCTTAGTGGCAGGTTTGCCTTTCCCAACTTCACCATAGGTAAGGAAAAGTTGGAGGGATTCAAACCTGTGACCTTTGGTACGCTCTATATAATAACTAAGAGCTCTCTTAACATCCAGGCTGTGCAACCTCCTCTCACCCGAAGAGGAGTGATCAGTGAAAAATACTGGACGGGAGATAAATTGATTAAGATGGAACTCTGAAACCACCTTAGGCAAAAACTTCCTATTAGTCCTAAGGACTACCTTATCCCTGTGGAAAGAAATAAAGTCAGTCTCCACTGACAAGGCTTGCAATTCACTTATGCGTCTGGCAGAAGTGATAGCCACTAGAAAAACAGTTTTCCAAGTTAGGTACTTAAGCTCTGCAGAAGACAGAGGTTCAAAAGGGGGTTGCATTAACTGGGCAATGCAAACATTAAGGTCCCAAGCAGGGGCCGGTTCCCGAAAGGGAGGATTAGTATGGAGTAATCCCTTAAAAAACTTGGAAAACACAGGATGAGACGAAAGAGGGGATGACTTTCCTGTTGACACAAAAGCAGACACAGCTGCCAGATGAACTCTCAGGGTAGCTGGTCTGAGACCCAAGGAATTAAGATGTACCATGTAATCTAACAAAATGGGCAATTCAGCAGATTCTGGGAAATATTTTCCCAGCACACCAAATGGAAAACCTTTTCCATTTAGAACTATAAGTAGCCCTAGTGGAAGGCTTTCTAGAAGCCTTTAGGATCTCAAGAACACCCTGAGAAAGGTGTAAATCAGCAAACTCTAACTCCTCAAGAGCCAGGCCTTGAGGTTGAGGGATTTGAGGTCCAGATACCAAACCCTTCCCTGGGCACAAGTCAACAGATTGTGATTCCTGGGAGGCACAGGGAAGATGGACTGTCAGAGACAGAAGGAGTGGGTACCAGGGCTGCCTGGCCCAATCCGGGCAATCAGAATCACCCTGCAAGGCTGAGATCTGATTTTGACTAGTACTTTGAATAGGAGAGAAAGGGGAATGCATAGAGGAACTTCCTCCCAATCCAGAAGAAGGGCATCCAGAGGAACTGAGCCCAGCACTGGAGGCCTGCAACAGAACAGAGGAAGTTTGTGATTGTCTGGGGCTGCAAAAGATCTATCTGAGGGATGCCCCACCTGGCAAAAACTATCCCCAGCACTTGAGGATCCAGGGACCATTCGTGATGGCCCTGGGAAATCCTGCTGAGGGCATCCGCTAGGACATTGTCCTTCCCTGGAAAATGAACTTGTATGAGGGAAATGTTCAGGGAAAAGGCCAGAGACCACAACTTCATTGCCTCGGTGCACAAGGCCGAAGACCGAGTGCCCCCCTGTTTGCTGATGTACCACATTGTTGTGGTGTTGTCTGTTCTGACTTGTATCACCTTGTCGTGGACAGATGCAGAAAAAGCTTGAAGAGCTAAAAAGACAGCTCTGAGTTCCAGCAAATTGATGTGGAGCAGAGATTCCTGGGGGGACCAAACTCCCTGAGTGGAAAGGTCGCCCATGTGGGCTCCCCAACCCAGAAGGGAAGCACCTGTAGTGAGAGTCAAGTCGTGAGAAGGGGAAATGAAGGGGACCCCCGCTCTTAAATTGCTCTGATCCTGCCACCACTGGAGAGCTGGGATCAAGGTTCGAGTCACTGGGACCAACTTGGAAAGGGGTCTCTTCTCTGAGACCAAAAGGTTCTCAAGTGAAACTGAATGTCTCTCATCTGAAATCTGGCTCCCTGCACAACAGCTGTGGATGCAGCCATGTGCCCCAGGAGCTGCAGAAAGTGTCTTGCTGGTCGAGAGACCTGCAGAGTGAAGGAAGAGGCCAGAGCCACTAAATTCCTTACCCTTTCTGGGGAAGAAAGCTCTGACAAGCTTTGTGTCCAATTCTGCCCCTATAAAGGTGAGTACCTGGACTGGTTCCAGAACCGACTTTGGTAGGTTTAGCAGAAAACCCAGGGAGGTGAGAAGCTGCTGGGTGACCTGCAGGTGAGATTTTACCTGTTCTGGGGACTGGCCTACAATGAGCCAGTCGTCTAGATAGGAAAACAGCAATCCTCTGCCTCCTTAAGTGGGCCACTGCCACTGCTAGACACTTTGTGAATACCCTTGGAGCAGAGGTAAGGCCGAAGGGCATTGCTCTGAACTGGTAATGACCTGAGGGCAGTTCGAATCTGAGGTACTTTCGATGGGATCTTCTGATTAGGACATGGAAATAGGCATCCTTGAGGTCCAGGGAGGCTAGCCAGTCCCCTGGCCTTAGGGAAGGTAAAATCATTGCCAGAGTTACCATTTTGAACTTTGGTTTCAAAAGATGCTTGTTCAGATATCTGAGATCTAAAATGGGCCGCCATTCTCCTGTCTTTTTTGGGGTAAGGAAGTATCTGGAATACAGACCCCTGCCCTGAAGCAGGGGAGGAACCCTTTCTACTGCTCTGAGAGCTAACAGGGATGAGACCTCTGTTTCCAGAGCGAGGGTCTCTGAAGCACTTGCAGGTAGAAAAAGTCTGCTTCTCAACTTGGGAAACTTTTTGAAGCTGAGAACCAGACCCTGGCTTACTACTTCCAGAACCCACTTGTCTTGAGGTTAAAGAAGCCCAATTCTGACTGAAGTAAGCCAGCCTGCCCCCACTGGTACAGGAGAATCGGCCCTGGGCACCCCATCAGGGTGCCTGTTTCATAGGAGCTTTAGGCTGGGGGTGGGAGCAGGTCTACCCACCCTCGTCTGCCCTGCCTCTGAAGAAGCCCTCTGAGCATAGGCAGAGGAGCCTGAGTCTGGTAGAAAGGCCTGTGAAAAGCCTCACCCTACCCCTGGGGGCATGCCTTTGAGGAGTGGCTTGCCGCTCCTTAGCCTGGGCACTCTTGTAAGTAGTCCTATATTCATCCATCTTCTTCATGTAATTCTCTGTCTGCTCTCCAAACAGAGAATTTCCCCCACAGGAAAATCAATAGCCTTAGTCTGGGTATCCTGTGACAAACTAGTACACCTGAGCCAGGCCAACCTACGAAAAGCTACAGATGTGGCCATGACCTAGAGGAAACATCATTAACATCCACAGCAGCATGAAACTGAACCTTAGAGGCTTCAATGCCATCAGCAGCCACCTGTTCTAGTTCACTAGCCAGCTGGCCATGGGCCTGCTTGGCCAATTGCATAACAGTATCCCATCTAGATTTCTGATACCTAGCTACATAAGCCATATAATTTGCTTGCCTGAGTCCCAGAGAGGCTGCCATATACTGTTTTTTGCCATGGCATCAATCTTCCTGGAATCCTTGTCAGGAGGATGTAAGCCAAGGAATATTAGCTTTATCACAGGCAGCAGCCTGAACTACCTAACATGACTGCATTGCTGAGAAAAGAATTCTGTATCAGGGCCTGACAATGTATGCCTTCTGTCCATCTTTTTATCTACAGGAGGCACAGAATTAGGAGCTTTAAAATTTTAATTGTTTGTTTCCTAAAAGACTTATGTAAAGGAATAGACAATCTCCTAGACTCTGGAATATCCATCATTTCTACAAAATCAGGCTCCTCTTGCTCATCCACAGCCTCTTCTAAAGGAAGCTGGAGGGTTTCAGCAACTTTTTATAAAACATAAAATGAGATGGGGACTCAGACAGCATAGGGAGATTCTAAAGGTCTGTCTGGGGAGATGTCGGTTCAATGGGCACACCAGACCTTCCCAGCCACATTCATACTGTTCATAATCCTCCTCCCCTCCTCTGGTTCATAAAATTCCTCAATATCATAATCCTGAACCACTGGGACCGGACGAACCGACCTTTACCAGATAGTGGTGGTTCGGACGGACCCTGAGACAGTGACTGGACAATTTGTATGGCTTTTTATTCTGCAGCAGTTGGAGAAGGAATTTTGGGCTCCAGACCTGCTGATTTTTCTTGTTTTCTTTACTGGAATTGGTTCCTCAGAACCAGCTTTTCTTTGCCGAGGAAGTCTGGCCTGGTCAAGGCGCTCCCTCTGGTTCGGTTGGCACGAACCGGCTGGCCATCTGGGTCAGCGGACTTTTGGCCTCTCGCTCCTGAGCCTGCCCAATCTTTTTCCAGGGTGGCTGCAGGAAATTCTTACATACCTGGCAGTCTGACTGAGGTGGTCAAACCCAGACAATAAACACATGTGTGGTGTGGGTCAGCCTTGGCAAAGACTTCCCCACAAACATCACAGTGCTGAAACCCAGTGGGCCGGTTTTCTTTTGGGTTTCTCAGACATAATGCCAGCCTAACCAAAACTTGCCCTTTAACGGCAGTGCCGGCAAGACACCCTTATCGGTTCCTAACCGTGTTACAGTATTGGAAAAAACGTAATAAACTCCGTTTTTTAGAACCGATCAGAACTGGAACCGCACTCTAAAATAGTAACTTTTAGTTTTAAATGAGTTTTAAACCCACTGATCGGTTCCAAACCGAACCGACAACACAAGTTCCACACAGACAAAACCTTCATTTACTACGGTTACCACAGATACAGCTTGAACTGAACGGTTTTATGTGTTAAAATAAACTATTCTCTGTTAAATCCAACCGAGAAAACACTTTTAAACCGAGAAATGAACCGAACAGAAGGAGAAATCTCCGGAGCGACTGTTCACTGAGGCGGAGTAAAGAATCTGACAGTTCAAGTTTGAAATGACACAGATAGAGCTGCTCTCGTGCCAAAATTCTATTTTGGAATGGTTTTAACCATTTCACTCAGGGGCAGTTCTAGAGCTGGAACAAACTGCTAATGTCTATAATATAGCAAGACTTCATGTTGTTTGAATAACTAATGCCGGCTGTGACTGCTTCCACTAGCAGTCCCCCTTGCAGTGTGGCTTTAATTGTACTCAAATCCTAGCCGACTCCAGCCTTTTCTTTGTGCAGTTGGCTCTAATGCATTTCTTCCAAGCCTCATCTCATTTACCTTCACCCCACCCCTCTGCTGCTCCTTCCAAACCCCTTCCTTATCTACCTACTCTCTCCTTCTCTTATTCCTCTCCAATCCTCCTTTATCCACCCACCCACCCCTTATCCCTCCTCCCTCCACGTTTGACTAGGCCTTATGGGCCAATTCTCACTTTTATTATATTTAATAATGCCTCTGACTGTCTGCCTACATATGTTTAAACTTATTGTGCTGGCGCACATTATATAATGCCACGTAACCCTGTCACCTAATCCTCAGTATGTATTGTTCGCTAGGATTTATCTTGTACGTTTCCTGACACTGTGTCTTCTGTGAGTGCATACTGCCTGTTGGCAGCTACCCTGTAACCCGTTTATGTAACCCTCTGACGTGGAATCTATGTAATGAGCTCTCAGCTCAAAGGTGTCAAATCCGAGACTACAATAAATAAATATTACTGTATGCTGAGCCAGATGTGTGACGTTAATTCCCAAATATTTCAACTTCTGTAGATCTCAACTGAAGGAAAAGTCACCTTGGAGGGCCAGGAAGGGGGTGAAATGAAAATTCAACTCCTCAGTTTTAGAGGTGTTCAGGTGATAACCTGAGACCTCACTTAACTTGTGTAGCAGATCAAATACTTTGGGAAAGGCTTCAGCTGGGTCAGAGAGATAAAGTAATAGGTCATCGGTGTACAGAGCTATATGGTGCTCTTCTCTTTCCACTGTAATCCCAGAATGCTGACCTCCCTAATGGCCTGCGCCAGCGGCTCAATGTATACAGCAAACAATAGGAGTGATATGGGGCACCCCATCGAGTCCCTCTGCTTAATGGGAAGTTTGGGGAGTAGCAGCCACTGACCTTAATACAGGCTTTGCAGGAGCTAATACTACCTCTGTTGTAGCTATTTTAAGGCGATCGAAAACCCAGCCGCCACAGCACAGAGTACAGGAATGGCCAGTAGATCCAGGTCAAAGGTCTTTTATGCATCTAGGCTGAGTAAAAGAGAGTGGAGGCAGATTGCTGCACCTGGTGGATGATATGAAGGGTACAGCGGATGTTATCCGTAGTGGTGCGGAAACAACCAAATCCCGTTTGATCTCCATAAATAAGGGATGGTTAAGAGTCCGTCTAATCTTTTGGCCAAGATGGACATAAAAAATTTGTAGTAGGTGTTGAGCACCAAAATGGGCAGATATTAGGAGCACAGTAATGGATTTCTGTCTGGTTTGGGTATCACAGATATTGCTACGTAAAATCAGAAGAGGGGAGATGTCCTATCCTGCAAAATCTCATTATAGTGCGCAAGAAGGGGTTGTATAGTGAATTCTTTAACAAGTTTATAAAACTCTGCACCATACCCAACCGGTCCTGCAGTCTTCAGGGTTTTAGAGAGTCTAACTATTCCTTTCAGCTCATCAGCCATACCAGGGTCCATTAAACAATTCCACTGACGTGGGGAGAGGTTAGGCAGATTCAGGTGCTGAAGATAAGAGTCCATTTGCTCCTGGGGAGGCACTGATTCTGGGTGTATAACATACTAACATACTATTTGCCAGCAGATTAGGCCTTACGGTCTATCGAGTCTGCTCGAACCTAGATCCTTAGTTGGGTGCCGAGACCCTCCCATCCCTTGTTCTCTAGAAACCCCTATCATCCATCCCAACCCCCCTGGGACAGGCCATCATCTGATACATCCACTTTCTGTGTCTGTCCCACCCTCTCTTGAAGCCCTCCACTGTGGATCTCTGAACCAGCTCACCAGGCAGTGCATTCCAAGGGTCCACCACCCTCGCAGTGAAAAACCTCCTCCTCTTTTCCCCCCTCACCCTTCCACCTTCCAACTTCAAACTATGCCCTCTGGTGATACCTCCCTGCTTTAGTCTAAAGATCCCCTCCATGTTTACCCTATTTATTCCCTTGAGGTACTTGAAGACCTCAATCATGTCCCCCCTGTCTCTCCTCTCCTCCAATGAAAACAGGCAGAGCTCCTCAAGTCTGTCCTCATAAGTCAAATCCTCTAGCCCTCGTATCATCTTTGTTGCCCTCCTCTGTACCCTCTCCAGGAGCTGTATGTCCCTCTTCAACAGGCCTCATAATACTACTGAAAGGCCTTTGCTTTCACCTTATATGGAGTGAGTAAGGTACACGAGATGGGGTACAGTATAGCCGGGATCATGGCAGCCCACCACTGCTTCCAAAGTATGTGTAGCGTGCCCAAGAGTATGTGTAGTGTACCTGAGAGTAATGGGTACAGCTGCATAATCTGGGATTCAACATGTGTCAAACATCTGCCCAGTCAATCTGTTATGTCATTTTTTTTTTGCTTTAATATTCATGTGAGGCAGGCTCGGTGTGTGGGTGTGTGTGTCAGATGTCGGGAATCCAAACCAGAGTTCAAGGCCATATTAAAATCAGCACCAAACAGAAAGATCTCCTTGGTGAATAAGATAATCTGATCCATTAGTACCTTGATAGTGGGGGAGTTGGCTCCCAGCAGCAAACAGAGGTTCGCCAGTGTAACATCCTGGTCAAGCAAACTGTCCTGAACCATAACAAGGCACCCTTCTTAATCATGTCATGTCTGCTGTTCTTCAAGGGGGAAGTTACTGGGATAAGAATAAAGTACAGTTATGCAAGAACTTGCCATAACAATAGATCTTCAAGAGGAGCTCTTGCAGCAGGTTACACCATAAGGACTGAAGCCGGCAGACGCCAGGACCCCATGGAAAACTTCTAGCTAGCAGTCTATAGCAAGGACCGTCCCCTGATGTTGGCCCGCCCCCAACGTCTGCCTACGGTATAAAAAGGGGCGGTCCCCCAGCACCACCTCAGTTCTCCCGCTGGAGACCCCGGCAAGCACAGTAAATGGATAACTGAGGTGATCCTCTGAAACTGAGGAAAACTGACAAAAGGTGGAGAAGCAGTCACCAGGTGGATGGAGGGAGGGAAATCAGCACCTGCTGCAAGAGCTCCTCTCTAAGATCTACTGTTATGGTAAGTTCTTATGTAACTGTACTGTCTCACTTCGAGGGGGCTCTTGCAGCCGCTTACACCATAAGAACTGAGTCCCAAGCAGAGAGAGGACTGACCCCGGTCAGCTGGGAGGAGGCCGAGGTCAGAGTAAAGCTCTCAAGAAAGCAGCAGGCCCTGCAGGATAGCCAGTGCAAAACCTGCCCTGCACCTAGAGGCATTGTCCAGACTGTAATGCCAGATTAAAGTGTGGACCAAACTTCAAGTGGCCACTGCAAAGATGTCAGCAATGGACACATTCCTGAAAGATGCAAACAAAGCAGCTACACCCCTGGCAGAATAGCCTTTAACCAAGCCCGGTAAAGGCTTGTCGAATTTACGGTAGCAATAAACAATGCAATTAACTAACCATTTGGATAAACATTGCTTTGAAACTGAAGCCCCTTCTTTCTCAGGGTGGAGGAAACAAACTGATCAGATTTTCTGATGGCTCAGGTGTGGTCCAAATAACTTGCTGCCTGCTCAAAGGGAGGCAATGTAAGTTTCTCTAAGATAAACAACAGATCCCAAGGGGGGAATTATGAGAGGTTTCAGATGCAGAATACCCCGCAAGAATGTGTGGGATAGGTCAAGTTGGGCAAGGGTCTTGCTCTCAATAGGTGTATGGTACGCAGAGATGGCTGAAAGGTGCACCTTAATGGACGAGTAGCTCAGGCCTGAGTTAGACAAGGAAAGGAGATACTCTAAAACGAGATTCTCCGGACAAGCATAAAGGATCAATTTGACGAGTGGTAGCCCATATGCAAAACCGCCTCCACTTCATTGCATAAGTAGGCCTAGTGGAGGGCTTTCTGGCAGCCACTGGGAACTCTGCTACCTGGGGGGAAACCCCAAAGTGGGCAACAGCTAGGTCTGCAGGAGCCATGCATGAAGGTGCAGTAACCTTGGATCTGGATGGACCAGGGTGCCCTGCTCCTGTGACAGCAGGTCAGAGCACAGAGGAAGGGGGAATCAACGGTTCCACTGCAAGCTGCTGGAGAAGTGGAAACCAAATCTGCCATGACCAGAAGGGGACTATCAGAATCATCTCTGCTCCTCCTGACTGCAATTTGAGCAGAAGTCTCTGCAGTAATGGAAAGGGAAGGAAGGCATACAGAAACCTCCCTGTCCAAGAGATGGACAATGTGTCTCGCCAAAAAACACCAAGCCCTGGATCTAGCTAGCAGAAACTGGGCAGTTTTGCACTAGATGGAGACACGAATAGGTCCAGCTCTGGGTGGCCCCACCTGTCGAAGAGATCTTCAACCACTGCAGTAAGAAGTCCCACTCATGAACCCTGGGCCAGGAATGGCTTAGACTGTCAGCCAAGGTGTTCTGAATGCCTGGAACATGTACAGCAGTTAGGGTCAGGTGATGCTATATGGCGCAATACCAAACACTCATGGCCTCTCTGCAGAGGGGGTTTGAATGCGTGCCCCCTTGCTTAGGTAAAAGACTATGGATATATTGTCCACGTGGATCAGGAGAGGACCCAGGAGTAGGTCCGTCTGAAAGGCCTGGAGAGCATACAGTATCGCCCGCATCTCCAAAATGTTAATGTAAAAATGTTGCTCCGATGGGGCCCAAGTCCCCTGCATCCGATGGTCTGCCAGATGGGCTTTCCAGCACTTGCCCGATGTGCCCATGGTCAGAATTTGCCGAGGCTACTCCGACCGGAAGTGAGCCCCTTTGGAGAGGTTGAAGGGGTCCAGCCACCACATTAAGGTCTGTCGCACTGATCTGGATACTGACACAGGAAGGTCCAAGTTATCCGAATGCTGGTCCCATTAGACTTGAAGGTTCAAATGGACCACCATCATGTGCAGGAGAGCCAAGGGTACTGTCGCAATGGCCACTGCCATATTACCCAGCAGTCTGAGAACTGTTCTGGCTGGAACTTGCCGAGATGACAAGACCAGCTGAGCCCGAGTCTGAAGGCATTCTGCTCTGTCTGAGGAAGAAAGGTCTTGCCTTGCATGGTGTCTAAAATTGCCCCTATGTATTGAGGTCTCTGACTTAGCTAACGGGAGGATCTGGGGAGGTTGAGGGTTATCCCCAGATCTGGAAACAAAGAAAAAGTGTCCTCCATGGTTCTGAGCAGTTGCTCCTTGGTAGGGTCACCAGAAGCCAGTCGTCTATATAAGGGAAGACATAATGTTTGCAGCCTCTCATCTAAACTCTCCAAACTTGAGGCTTGTGTGTCCCTATACAAGCACACCTCCTTGGCCTCACAGAGACTTGGCTGAAGCCATACCACATGGATGCCTCTCTCCAACTACACCCTCTTACAACTGGACAGACCTGGTAGAAAAAGGGGGAGAGTCACCACACTGTATATGCAGGACCCTATCACTGCCGCTACTATCACTTGTTCAACCTCCACCTCCTCGAACGAATGGCTAATCACTGAACTTCTCTTGGGTGCATCAAAAAAAATTCACCTAGGCTGTTGCTATAACTAACATACTAAAAGCCAGCAGAATAGGCCAAATGGTCTGTCTTGTCTGCTCGAAAGCCAGCAACCTAGTGGCTGCTTGCCTTACCACTCCCCCAGCCCTCGAGACGTTCTTCTTTGGTTTCAGTTTCTCCTTGTACCTGTCCCACCCCTTCCTGAAGCCCTCCACTGTGCCCTCCTCCACCACCAGCCTCCCGGGCAGCGCGTTCCATGGCTCCACCACCCTCTCAGTGAAAAAATACTTCCTACGATCCCCCCTGTAATTTCCCCCCTCCAGCTTCCACTCATGTCCCCTGTTTGTTCCCCCCTTAAGTCTAAACAGCAACATGGTTCCACTCCTGACTATTCCTTTTACATACTTTAAAACCTCAATTATATCTCCCCTGTCCCTCCTCTCCTCCAGTGTGTAAAGCCCAAGCTCTCCTAGTCTCTCCTCATAAAGCCTCCCTTCCATGCCCTGAATCATCCTGGTCGCTCTCCTCTGGACTCTCTCCAGCAGCGCTATGTCCTTCTTCAGATGAGGTCTCCAGAACTGAACACAGTACTCGAGCTGCGGCCTGACCAAAGCATTATATAGAGAGAGGATCACCTCCCTCCCTCCTTCTGGACGTAATTCCCCCTAGCTATGCAGCCTTGTATCCTGTTTGCTTTGGCTGCAGTTCTTCTACAATTTTCAGAGTTATTCATTTTGACTTCTACCACCACCCCTAAATCCCTTTCTCCCAATGTGGCTTGCAGTGTGACCACCCCAAGGGTGTATACATGGCCAGGGTTTTTGACCCCCAAATGAAGTACCTTACATTTCCTGGCATTAAATTTCAGATAAAAATTAATCTAAATTAATCAGATTAAAATTTTAAATAACTCCCCCACTAGAGGTAACCAGGGCCTCTGACTTCCTGGATGGCCTGGAGTGTTATCTCCCCCTCCCAATATACCATTCTACTTGGGGATTTTAACCTCAACTGGACTGAGTCACCAGTCCTGGACTATGCCCATCTCCTGAAGGCTCAACAGCTAGATCAAGTTATCTCCTCCCCCACTAGATACAACTCCCGCTCTCTCAACCACACTACCCTAGACTGGATTATTATTAATTATGTTGATCTGGTCCTACAGGCTGGCACAATGTCAGACTCAATTAGTGACCACATCCCCACCTACACTGTTCTTGCTACTAAAACTACTCGCCCTCCCCCAAACTACTGTCCTTCAGGAAATTTAACTGAGAGGATCATGACTCCATCCTGAAGGATGCCAGGGCTACTAACTGGTCCTCACTCTACCTGCTCAAGGATGTCTCGAAAGCTGTCAGACTCTTTACTGATGTCCTTCGTACCCTCAAGACGAGCATTTCCCTATCACCACTCGAAGGGTTTGAGGCAGCAACAACTGCTGACTAACCAAGGGACTCCTGGCCCTGATGAAGGCCAGAGACAAAGCATGGAAAACCTACAAGAAATCCCCCCCCCCAAACTATGGAATGCTTACAGACAACTGCGAAATTCCTGCAAGCAGGCTGTTAAATCACTCAAGTGGAAATATTACATCAACTAACTAAAAGATACTCTAGGTAACCCTCACAGTTTCTGGGTCTCAATTGGGTCCCTACTCCACCCAAAGTCCTCAAAGCCGATAGCTCAACTAAACTCCCCTATGGGTCCCATTCATTGACCCTCCTGATATTGCAGACAATTTCAACAGGATGTTTATTGACCTGGCCTCGTATCAGCAAACTCCCCCCTCAGCCTCCCAATGACCATAAGAGTAAACCTCTCTGCTCTCAGCCCTCCCCTAGTACTGCCTCCCCTCCCATATTTTACTTTAGAAACATTGGCCTAAATGTCACCCTTCAACTATTAAAGTCTCTTCCAGCCAGAGGCAGCCCAGGCAGTGATGGGCTGTATCCCACTTTCTAAAACTACTCTCCCCTATTGTTAAGCCCCTGACCTACATACTCAACTTCGCCCTCTCAACATCCACTGTACCAGACATTTGGAAACATGCTCATGTGGTACCTGTCCTTAAATTGGGAGACCCTCTCACCCCAAATAATTACAGACCCATCTCCCTCCTCCCACATCTAAGTAAACTGCTTGAAAAAAATGGTCCACTACCAATTGTCAGTGTCAGTGGCTCAGTAGGTAGCACACTTGCTTCTGAGGTCGGGAGATCAGAGGGCTGTGGATTCAGTTCCCACATCTGGCACTTGGGTTAATATCCCAGTACTGACACTGTAGTGCAGCATGAGAGGGGTGCTGCACTTCTGAGGCGCCGTCTTTCGGATGAGACGTCAAACCGAGGTCTCATCTGCCTGGATTGGTGGTAGTTCAGGTGGATGTTAAAGATCCCATGGCACTTATCGAAAAAAGAGTAGGGGAATTTCCCCAGTGTCCTGGCCAAATTTCCCTCATTCACTAAAAATACCACCAACAGATTCCTCTGGTTCAAGGTCAGTTGGCATTCATCTGTATCCCCCTCCCCCGGGTCGTGCCAGAAAATAGGCAAGATTTGTCTAGTGCACTTACCCGGCCAACAAAAACCAAATAAAATAACTTATTGAACACCTTGAAAAATACCACCTCCTATGTCCATTCCAGCACAGTTTCTGCAAACACCACAGTACCTCCTCTGCCTTGGCCCTTTTCACCAACCATGTCCTCAGAAACATGGGCAAAGCCACAGATGCAGTGTTTGTGGACTTATCAAAAGCCTTTGATCTCGTGGACCACCACCTACTCCTCTCTACCTTCCGGAACTTCGGTTGCTCCTTAGACACTGCTATATGGTTCCGTAGCTACCTCTCCAACAGGTCCCAGTCTGGTTTAATAGGGAAGGATTCCTCTACTGCTCTCGCTATTCACACTGGGGTACCCCAGGGCTCAATACATGGACCCCTCCTATTTTCTATGTTCATTAACGGTCTTCCTGAAGAAAGCACAACCTGCAATGCTCTGCTAAATGCAGATGACCTTCTCATCTATTACAGCACAAAATCTCTGGACTCCAGATCTTCCACCCTCACACTCAACTTTGGGGCTGCATAGAACTGGTTCCTCTCCAGGAAACTTCTCGTAAATGAGAAGAAGACTAAAGCCATACTCTTCAGCTTGAAGCCATTCCTTGCAAAGACTACCAAAACTAAAATCTCTCTCCTTATTGTGACCCCAGCTGCCCCCCTTCAAAACTGTCCCCTCCTTCAAATACCAAGGTGTGACTCTTGATTCCTCCTTCACTTTTAGTCAGCATGTTAGTACCACGGTGAAGAAAATTCACCAAAAGCTAGGTGCAGCCTATCACAAACCCACTCATCAGGTCAGCTCTCTACTCTCAAAGTGCCAACCTCTGAGCGCAGTCTTGTGAACAGTTAACAGAAACAGGGTAAACCCTCCTGTCTGTTTTGTGGGTTCGAATCAACCTTTGGTCTCAGTTCTAGAGGGATTCAAACTATGAACCTCTTGCTAGCGTACCCAATGCACAGGCTCAGATAATTCTATCTTCGGGGGGGGGGGCACATATCTTTGCCTATGGGCACCTAACCAGGTGTACAAAAATGAACCCTTAAAAACTCTAATAAAATACCTTAGATTTAACTCTACCTTTTTCCAGTTTGGTATCACCATTCAAGCTTATGCACAGTGTCTGCTTTAGCCATATATACTTCACTTGTTAAAGAAAAATGCAACGACAGACCAAGTAGGCTCTAGAAATAGAGTTTTACTAAAATAGATAAAAGTAAGCAAAACATAAAATATAGAGCTATATAGCACAAGAACCATACAATATTTTAAAAGAACAAGGTTTTAACAGTGCAATTCCTACTACAGTACTTGCTTAAAGTGCTCAAAGATGTTTCTTTGTCAGAGTGTACATAAGAGTCTCTGAAGGAAAACAGAATTCTGTTTAAAATCTGGCTTTGCCCACCTCTTTGCATAAGGTCACCTAGCTCCTCCTCTGTTTATGAAAAATCATACAAAAACAGGATATATTTTTCCTGAAGGTAAATTAATATTCTGTGACCTCAGCACAAATTTTCCTTTTCAAATAACATTTCTTTGATCTTATGATCAGCTTCCCATTTTCAGGACATCAAAGGAACTTATGTCTCTCTGCCAGATCTCACGGAAGTGTAACATGCTTTGTATCACCATGTAAACTGAACTGTGTTTCCTCTGAACGTCATAAACGTTTATGATTCTAGCCTAGTATCTGGCAAGCTACCATAAAGCTTGATAAACAGGAGATCCCCAATTAAGGCCTGGTCTAGTCTGTAATTAGCTTCTGGCCTTCCAGGCAACACCTTGTATCTAAAACCTGTGTGTGTGTGTTATCCCACATGCTGTCTCAGCATCTCTCATGAGAGACAGTCAATAACACATTTTTATATTTCAAAATCATGGAGTACTCAGAACTGGCTGTCCACGTCACACGGCCTACCGCCTCATTCAGTTCCTATCTCCGGAGGCCAGCCTAGCCATTACCCAAGGAAATATACTGCCCTTATTGACTACTGCTCCCCAGTATACTCTGCTGTGTCCGCTTAGCTACGCTCTCAACTAAACATCAAGTACAATTCTCTTGTTTTGCTCTTCAAGCCCCTTTCTCTACCCACCCCTGCTCTCTACAAATCATTAGGCTGGCTCACACTTCAGGGTCATTTCGGTTTTGCTATGGGCAACCTAGCGAATAGCTCACTAACGACCCATCAGTTGTCCCCCTACTCACCACTGCTCAATGACAAGGTGATTTCTCTGAGCCTTAGGGCTTCCTCTGTTCCTCCTCTAGTGGTTCCTCATACATCTACTGTGATGGGTTGCAAAGCCTTCTCTGTCTCAGCCCCTTCCCCGTGGGACAGGCTCCCATCTTCTATCAGTCCTTCAAATCAAACCTTAGAGGCTGGCTCATGGCAGAAGCCATTTGCAGCTGTTTCCTTGACAACTCCAGGGCACTGAATCTACCCTAGAATTTGATGGGTGCTGTTTTGCCTAATGACTCAGCTACCATATTTTACTTCTGTGCACTTAAGTCTAAGTCAGTGAGCTTTACTGTGATGTTTCTACTGCTAGCCGAAACTCTTATTTCTCTCCATGCACTGGTTTATACTGATGCAGGGTTTTAAATAATTGATTAGCAGTTTTTTTCTTGGGACAATGCCAACTGTACAGAAAATATTTATATAGGTTTTCTACAAGTGTTATGTTTGTTAAACACAGTGAAGCAAGTGCTATGTATTTTCACAATGTTTTAGTACTTTTATGAGAAAAATGCTAATCAATTTTTGGAGTTAAATAAATCCCTGTGATGTATCTGCTTACATGTGCTCCATCTACTGTAGCACTGTTTTACACTTCCCACTTTTTTATTATACTATACACCTGAACTTACCAAGGCCAGTACGAATTTGCTTTGCTGCTATGTCATATCTGTTCCTGTATTTAGTATATCCTTGTATAATACTTACTGTAACCCACGTACATTACTACTGTAAACCATTTTGTACATATTGTTGAATTTGCTCAAGCCTGCACTTGACCACACACAGAATGTTTGTATCTTACCCGCTACCTGACTGTATCTCCACTGATTGTATCACTGTATTGTAATTATATTTGTTTTCCTGCCACATTTGTGGCCTGGATCGTGACTGAAAACGGTCCTTTGGATCAGCTTGCTTACCTGGTCACCAAATACATACATACATACATAAATAAATGGCCTTCCCTCCTTAAAGCTGCTGCCTCTACTGCGAGGCACTTAGTAAAGAATTGTGGCGCCGAAGACCGTCCAAATGGAAGAGCCCGAAACTGGTAGTGGTTTCCTTGGAAGCAGAAGCGAAAGAACCTACTGTGAGGTGGAAACACCAAGATGTGAAGGTAGGCATCCTGCTTGTCCAGGGAGCAGAACCAATCCCCTTGATGAAGTAAGGGAAGAAGACCAGGAAGAGTTACCATCCTGAACCTTTTGTACTCTATGAACTTGTTCAGGTGGCTAAGGTCTAGAATGGGACGCAGATCTCCTGTTTTCTTTAGAACCAGAAAAAAATACGAGTAGAATCCCTTCCCGCACTGTTCAAGTGGGACGGGTTCAATGGCCTGTTTTCGCAGGAGCACTTGGATCTTGTCTTGAATCAAGGTGAGATGGGCCTGGGGGTAATGGGAGGAAATTGGAGGGTTGTCCGGGGGAATCTCTAACAATTCTAAGTTGTGCCCCTGTTCCACTAACTGCAGAGCCCACTGATCCGAAGTTATTCTGCTCCAACCCTCTCTGTAAAGAGAGATGCGACCCGCCCCACCGCCTCCACCAGGGATTCTGCTGGGGGGGAGGTCAAGTAAGGAGTCAAACAGAGCAGCCAGGGACAAAACAATGCAAACTGTGAGGCTCTGGGAGCTCTGGACGCTGAACCTCCTATGTCTTGGGAAGCAGCCTCTCTCTTAAAGGCGCCCTTAGGCTGCTGACTTCTGGGGTGTTGCTTGGAATTGCAATGAAAATGCCTTTACTAACTGCCCAAAGGCAGTTCTACTTTAATAGGCACAGGATTTAACTGAGAATAGGAACTTCCTGTTTGGGAGCACGAAGTGAGTGATCACAGAGCCACCAAAGACTCGCCATCCTAAAAGGGCAAGAGTAGCTCTCCGTCCCCCCCAGCTGCTGGAGGTTTGACTCTGAGCAAGTAAGGAGACTACTGAGAAATATAGGAACTTCTTGTCTCACAACAGGAAGATCAGGAGCTAAAAGGGTACAGAGGCAGTACATAAGTAGGAACAGAAAAAAAAAAAGAAAAAGTAAGTATTCCAAACAATTAGGGGACCAGAAATAAGACATGATGGGAGTGGTGCAGTGCAGTGGCTGTGGTGCAGCAGTCTTCCGGGAGACGTTCTGGAGGATGCAGTGTAGTCCCATCTGCAGGCACCTCTCTGGGCTGAGGGAGGAGGTTGCTCATCGCTAGGCTGAGTTAGCCAGGATTTGTGGGACCTCCTCTCCCACCCAGGGACCACCAGGGTCACTGCCGTTGCCTCAGAGGTTGCCAAGAAAGAGAAGCAGTTGGACCACACTGGGCTCCGGGAGGGTGAGGGTGGTGGAACAGAGGCACATCCCTCCAGTTGTACCTCTCCACAATTTCTATGCCGTTCTGGAAAAGTGTGGCTCCTCTAAGGAGGCCCCCACAGTGCAGACCAAGGAAGATGCTGGGAACCTCCACAAAGGAGACCCACAGGGGGGTGGCATGGGACCCCACAGAGGAAGGAAACAACTCCTGGTGGGGGACTCCACTGTGGGAAGGCAGAACTGGGGAGGAAGGAAGAGGGAGGTAGGAGGTGCCTGTCGCCATGGCTTGGAGGAACAGAGGCTGAATCCTCAGGATCACATGAGCAGCTGCACAGGGGAGGGAGCTGGATGTCACTGTCCATCTAGGGGCAAATGACCTGGCTAAGAAAGGGATCAGAGCAGTGCAAGAAGCGTTTGCAGAAATGGGGAGGGGCCTTAGACAAATAGCACGCATGGTAACCTTCTCAGAAGTGCTGCCTGTTTATGGCACAGGTGAGGCTAGGGTGCTCCACACCATGGGATTCAATCAGTGGTTGAAAAACTGGTGCAGAGCCCAGGAATTTGGCTTCATTGGGGATTGGGGGGTCCACCTGGAGGGATGCAGGCCTATACTGACGTGATGGTCTTCATCTGTCCAGGAGGGGAACCAGGATCCTAGGTGATAGGTTTAAATGCTTCATTGGCAAGCATTTAAACTAGCCAAGGAGGGAGGTACTGAAGAGGAGCAGGGAAATCCTAGCCCCCGCCAAAAATCAGGGTACTAAGTGAGGTAGACACCAACACAGAGATGTCGATAGGGAGAAGCGCAGAGGTAAATGGAGAAAGTGACAAACGCAATAAGGACAGGGATGGGGCAAAAAGGGGTAAGGCCATCAAGAAATGTAGGGCAATGAGTACCAATGCCCATAGTCTGGGCAACAAACTCCCTGAACTGGTGGCCTTGATGGAAGAGGGATGCCTGGATATCATAGCACTCACAGAAACATGGTACACAGAGAACCATGACTGGAATGTTAACATACCAAGGTATACAACCTACAGGAGAGACAGGGAGGGGAAAAGAGGGGGTGGAGTAGCTCTCTGTGTAAGGGAAGGGATAAAAGCAACTGAACAAAAGAGTAAACAGGGAGGAGAGGAGGCACTGTGGGTCACCTTAGACACTGGAAATGGCACCACAATCCGCACAGAGGTTGTATACAGACCCCCATGTCAGAGGGAGGGAATGGACAAGGATATGATAGAAGGCATACTTATGGACAAACCTTTTACAGGTATAAGTGAAAAAAGAAAAAACAAAGGGAGGATAGTGAGACTTCGAAGGGGAGGATGGGGGCAGCGTGGAGGATGACAACAGTAACGCTGACATACTGAACAGGTATTTCTGCTCAGTCTTTACTGGAAGAGGAGGGTAATGGGTCTGAAGGAGTACAAGGGGTGAGAATGGTGCAGAAATGGACACAAGTCCCTTTACGAGAAAGGGTCCTAGAAGGAACTGGAAGTAATAAGAGTTGATAAAAGCAATGGGGCCATGGGTGCACCCAGGGTCATAAAGAACTAAGAGAGGTGGTGGCTGAACCTCTGGCTATCCTGTTTAGCCGATCACTGGAAACAGGAGGTACCCAAAGACTGGAGGACAGCAGATAGTCCCCTTATGCAAAAGTGGGAACACAGAGAAAGCAGGGACTACAGACCAGTCAGCCTCACCTCGTTAGTGGGGAAGATCATGGAAGCACTACTGAAGGAGAGATTGGTGGAACATCTGGTTGTCAATGGACCACAGGACCCAAGGCAGCATGGTTTCACCAGGAGGTCATGTCAGACCAACCTCATTGAATTTTTTTGACTGGGTGACTAGGGAGGTGGATCAGGGGAGGGCAGTGGACATGACCCATCTGGACTTCAGCAAGGCCTTTGACACTGTGCCACATAGAAGACTATTACACAAACTGGGGAATATGGGTGGCAGGACAGTAGTGTGGTGGGTAGGTAACTGGCTGGGAGGACAAGAGGGTGGTGGTAAATGGCTGTCACTCCACAGAGGGAACAGTGACCAGTGGGGTACCACAGGGATCAGTGCTGGGACCGGTCCTATTCAACATCCCTTCATCAGTGACATGGCGCAGGACCTAGAAGAAAGAATTTCACTGTTCGCTGATGACACAAAGCTCTGTAACAGAGTAGACACACCAGAGGGTGTAGACAGAATGAGAAGCGACCTGCAGAAACTTGAAGAATGGTCAGGGGTTTGGCAGTTGAAATTCAATGCAGAGAAGTGCAAGATAATGCATATGGGGCACAAAAACCCTGGCACAATATATCAGTTGGGAGTGAGGATATAGCATGCACCAAGCAGGAAAGGGATCTTGGGGTTATCATCTCTGATGACCTCAAGGTAGGGAAACAGTGTGACAAGGCAGCAGGTAAAGCAAATGGGATGCTGGGATGTATAGGCAGGGGCATTACCAGCAGGAAAAGGGAGGTCATAATTCCGCTATACAAGACACTAGTGAGGCCCCACCTGGAGTACAGTGTACAGTTCTGGAGACCATACCTCACGTAAGGACATACAGGGGTAGAGAAGGTTCAGAGGAGGGCAACAAAGATGGTGCATGGATTGCATCACAAGTCATATGAAGACAGGTTGAAGGACTGAACATGTACTCCTGGAGGAGAGGAGGGAGAGAGGGATATGATAGAGACACAAGTACCTTACAGGGAGGAACAGGGTGCAGGAAAACACTATTTTTAAGTGAAAAAGATGTTCCAGGACTAGAGGCATGGGATGAAGTTGGAGGAGGACGATTCAGAGGAAACATGAGAAAGAATTTCTTCACAAGAATGGGTGGTGGACAAGTGGAACACCCTGCCAGAAGAGGAAGTGGTGGGGGCTGAAACAATCACGGGATTTAAGAATGCATGGGATAGACATAAAGGAATTCTGGAGGGCAGGGGTAAGGTGCAACAGACTTCTAGGAAAACAAACTGAACTTACAAGCTCAAATGGGCAGACTGGGTGGGCCATAGGCCCTTATCTGCCGACACTGTCTGTGTATCTATGTATGTATCTATGATGGCAGAGAAAGGGGAGATACTGTTGATGGGGGACCTTAATATGCCGGATGTCAACTGGAGCACCTTTGCTGCAGCCACATCCAAAAGCAGGGCCATTTTCGATGCCCTTCAGGTGGCATGCCTCAGACAGCTAGTTTTGGAACCTACTCATGAGGGAGCAATCTTAGACCTCATACTCTCAAATGGGGACAGTGAGAGGATCTCAGAACTAGAAGTGGGTAGCCATTTGGGAGCAAGTGACCACCAAACAGTGTAGTTCACGATAAACTCAGCTACAGAGTCAAGCCATACAAAAGTGAGGGTTCTGGACTTCAGGAGGGCTGACTTTGGCAAGATGGGGTGTGTCTTAGAAAGCACTAGTAAACAGGCTAGAAGGAGGAGTGGAGCAACAATGGGGAAGTATCAAACGCCATCACAGAGGCAACAAGCCCTGTGTGAAGCAACTAAAGCGAAAGAAAAAGCTACTATGGTTCTCAAAAGAGGTGGCGGTGAAGGTTAGGGAGAAAAAGATAGCATTCGGGAAGTATAAGGAAACACAGAAGGAGCAGGACAGAGAACTGTACCAGTTAAGGCAGAAGGAAGCAGGGAGGTAGTCAGAACAGCAAAGGTGCAAACTGAGGAAAAGACAGCCAACTCAGTTAAGAAGGGGGATAAAACCTTTTATAGGCATATCAGGGAGCGTAGAAAGACAAAGGGAAGAATGGTGAGGCCGAATACAATGGATGGTGGGTGGGCAGAGAGGAACAGTGAAAAAGCAGGGATACTGAATGAATACTTCTGTTCAGTATTCACAAAAGAGGAGGTGGGGGAGGTGCCTAATCCAATTAACAGAAGCACTCTGGAAAGGGGGGCGATCCCAGTCATTTCACAGAAGAAAGGGTTCTGAAAGAACTCCTTAAAACTGAAGGTGGACAAAGCAATGGGGCCAGATGGAATTCACCCTAGAATTATAAAATAATTAAGCAGAGAACTAATGACACCAACTACCCTTTTTAACAAATCATGGGAGGATGATGTGGTACCTGAGGACCGGAGGAAGGCAGATGTGATTCCCCTTCACAAAAGTGGGACCAAGACAGAGGCAGGAAACTACAGACCTGTCAGTCTGACCTCTGTGGTAGGGAAAGTGATGGAATCACTTCTGAAGGAAAGAATTGTTAAGTACCTAAAGGACAGTGGGGCACAGAACCCAAGGCAGTATGGGTTCTCAACGGGAAGGTCACGTCAGACGAATCTAATTGATTTCTTTGACTGGGTGACCAAAGTAGTAGACCAGGGAGGGGCTCTGGGCATGGCCTACCTAGACTTTAGCAAGGCATTTGACACAGTCCCACACAAAAGATTAGTAGTCAAATTAACCAGCCTGGGAGTGGGTCCCAGGGTGGTAGCCTGCGTAAAACATTGGCTAGACAACAGGACACAAAGTAATTGTAAATGGAGTCTACTATGAAGAAAGAGGGGTTACTAGTGGGGTACCGCAGGGTTCAGTACTGGGTCCAGTCCTTTTTAATGTCTTTGTAAGTGACATTGCAGAGGGACTGGAAGGAAAAGTATGCCTCTTTGCAGATGACACAGAAATCTGCAACAGGGTTGATACTCAAGGAGGTATGGAAAGGATGAGAAGGGACTTAGCAAGGTTGGAGGAATGGTCAGAAGTGTGGCAGCTTGGATTCAATCCAAAGTGGTGCAAAATAATGCACCTGGGAAACAAAAACCCAGGGGAAGATTATACAGTGGGGTGGGGGAGGTACTAACAACAACAAAAATGGAAAGGGACCTGGGGGTAATATCAGATGACCTTAAGGTTGGCAAGCAATGTGAGAAGGCAGTAGGGAGGGCTGGGGGGATACTGGGATGTATAGGGAGAGGCGTCACCAGCAGAAAACAGGAAGTTGTTATCTCCTGTACAGCCAGTTGCTGAGACCCCATCTGGAGTACTGTGTCCAGTTCTGGAGACCCCATCTCCGCAAGGACATAGGATGGAGGCAGTTCAGAGGAGGGCAACTAAAATGGTGAAGGGTCTGAAAGAGAAGCCATACGAGGAGAGACTAAAGGAGCTTAATATGTATACCCTTGAGGAAAGGAGGGAGGGGGGACATGATAGAAATGTTTAAGTACCTCAGTGGAATCAACAAAGTCCAAGAGGGTAGCATCTTTCAGAAAAAGGGATATGCAAGAACAAGGGGACACAATTTGAAGCTAGAGGGGGGACGGCTCAGGGGCAATGTGAGGAAGCATATTTTCACAGAGAGGGTGGTGGATGCATGGAACAGCCTTCCTCAGGCGGTTGTGGGGTCTAAAACTGTGGGAGAATTCAAGAATGCATGGGACAGACATAAGGCAATTTTTGTGGGAGGTAGGAAGAAATAGGCTGTTGGTTAAATAGGATCTGCAGCTTATCCTCTAGGTAGGGAAATGGGCAGACTAGGTGGGCCAAGCGGTCCTTATCTGCAGTCAAAGTCTGTTTCTATGAAAAGCCTGCCACTGGGATGACTTAGGCTGAGACCGATACAGAGTATAAACTGAAGAGATAGCCTTATTCGACTCTTGGAAGAGAGAGAGAGAGATTCTGAGAATACTTGCCAAACAACACAGGACCTCTAAATGTGGCATCCAAAATCTCAGACTGGACATCTGAGGTAAACCCGGAAACCCCAAGCCACGAGTGGTGGCATAGGCTTATTCCCGTAGCCGCAGCTGTACCTGCAGAGTCCGCAGAATCATAGAAGGCTCTGAGGACATGGGTCCCTACATCAGAGCCCAACTTGAGAAGGTGCAACAACTCAGCATTCCCAGGGAGGTCCAGCTGAGCTTGCGCCACCTCGAATACCTTCTCCCACAGGGCACTCTGATATTGAACCATTTGGGCAAGGAAGTTCAGGGAACGGATAGCACATTTATTTATTCTTTGTTAACTGGGTAAGGCCCACTAGGCACAAGTGCCTGTTTTCAGGGGCGACCCAGGAGCACTGGGCTGGTTAAGTTACTTGCTCAAAGCCACACACAGTATGCAAGTGGAGATCTGCTGGATGCACCAAGCTCATTCACAGCTCGTTACTCTAACCACTAGGCTATACTGCCAGAACATGTAGCTGAAGAGTAGACCCTTTTGCCCAAATAGTCCATCTGCCGCGAGTCCTTATCAGGAAGCCAAGTGCTGAGGTGCCAGGGTAGTTTTGAGCAATCACGGGCCACATTAATAACGACCGAATCAGCCTCTAGGTGCCACCCAATAAAAGGGCTAATTTCTTGGAGTGTTATAAAGGCAATCTGCCTTTTTGGACGTCGCCGGTGTTATGGATTGGTGCTTCCAAGCTGCCTTATTAACATCCTTGAAGAAAATCAATTTTGGGGGGGCAAGGACTCCTTGTGAAGGTAAGTGGCTAGCCGACATCGCTCAGGGTCCACGCCTTCAGTGTCCCAGCCCATGAGGGCCTGGATGTGCCTCATCACATCCATGAAATGTGGGTCATCTGGGGGAGACCGTGGGGGTATCCTTGGGCTCCTCCACCTCTGATAGGATATCGGAGTCTCCAGAGTTGTCGTATCAAGAGGAATCTCCCCGACTCACCCGAATCCAGTGAAGGTGAGGGAGAGGGTGAGTGCCGAGGTTTATGCTTATGGGTCTTAGAACGACCGGTGTCATGCTTTGCTGGTTGTGGTGCAGGCTCCCTAGGAACTGGTGTCTGAGCCTTCCTAGGAGGAACCTGATCTTTAGAAGGATTGGGTGAAGGGCCCATCGGAGTTGGGGTTGGGGGCTCCTTCATTATCTCATCCTTAAAGTATGCCCATCAGACTGCAAAAACAGCATTAAGCTCCACGGGTGGGTTTTGAGGCTAGGTTGGGGGAAATCAGTGTCTGTGGGGTGGGTTTGGAATGCCCCAGCATCAGTTCATCAGGTTGCAGTAACCCTGCCGTCGGCTCCACAGGCATCGGATCCCGAAGTAAGGAACCGTCTGTTGTCGGTCTGACTGAGGTCAAAAGACCGGGCATCAGTCCCCCTGCCATCGGCTGAGTGACGACCGGTCCAACCGGCAACTGTGGGGGATGTGGGGACGATGATTGAGGTGTCATCGGGCCCAGCGTTGACGGAACAGGCATAGGCTGGTGCTGATCTGGTGAAGGAGACGGCGCCAGCCTAGAGGGAGAAGCTCATGTAGGGGAGCAGACTCTTGAGCGGGGCAGAGGCGTCACTCTCGCAGGGAGGTATCTGCATGCCCAGGCATCGCAAGCTGCCATCCAGTCCCTGACTTTGCAGACGCTTTGACATGAAGGGCGGCAGGCAAAGACCCGCCGCACAAAGAGGACCCAGTCGAACCACCTGGCCAAGTACCTGTGTGTTGAATGGGCCTGAGCTTGAGGGGCTGAGGATAAAGGCCCAAGCCCCAAAGAACCACCACCCAAGACTGTTAAGAGAGCGGGTGGTTTAACCACAGGCAGCTCAGAGGCTGAAGGAGTGGAGGGGGCAGACCTCCCGCAGGAGGAAGACCCAAGATTGGTACCTGATTTGCGCGGGGACCTGAAGTGGGAATGGATAGGGGTTTCTCCCTGTGCTTCTAACAGTGTTTGTGCTTTCCTGAAGACTTCTTCGAATCCTTAGCTGAAGAAGAGGAGGCGGCGTCGGCCCAGGACACCGGGGAGGAGGTGGTACTCTAGTGAAGCTCCTTCTCCATCATTAACAGCTTTTGCAGCAGCAGGAAGGATTCCATTGTCTTCTGGCAGCAAAGTCAGGTGCGCTGGAAAAATTCTGGCAGTGCTAGCAGGCCTCAATGTCGTGATCCAGGCATAGGCAAAGCAGGCAAGCCAAATGTCTGTCCTTGTGGTGCAACTGCTTGCCACAAGCGCACTTTGTTCACAGTCACTTGACAGACCAGGATGGAGAAGACGACATGCACAAAATCTACAAAAGTTGAAGAAAATTGGCAAAATAATAAAGCGCAGGTAATGCAGTGAAAATGGCAGTCGACTTGAGCTGGTGTCTGTGGAGGTCCGACTTGCACGGGTTGACGGTGGGGAAAAGAACTGGGGTGGTGCTGGGGGGACCGCCCCTTTTATACCACTGGTGAACATCAGGGGCGAGCCAACTTCAGGGGTCGGTCCCTCGCTACAGACTGCTAGCTAGACGTTTTCCTTGGGGTCCTGGCGCCTGTCGACTTCAGTCCTTATAGTGTAACCTGCTGCAAGAGCCCCCTGGAAGTGAGATCTACCGCATGCCTGCGACCCCCCCCATAGGAGGAAGATAGTAACATGTAAAAAGAACCAAGCATCCTAACTGAAAATAGAAGTACAAGGGTATAATTATCTGGCCCTAATTACACTCCTGTACTTCTTCAGCCTGTGCACCAGTTAAACTGCAATATCAATGCGTGTCACACTGTAACCGAGTGTCAGCAATGTAAGTAGGAGACCATCACTGTCCCACTTCCGCCTAAACTATAAATCAAAGCATTGTAAAACCTCCAGACTTCAACATGCAATTCCCACTGTCATACAACAAAGCAAGGTCAGCCAGCGTCATGTGCGGTTTTTAAAACTGCAGCGTCATCCCTAACTCAATCTCTAACACTGCTGTGTCTCATGCTGCTCTGAAATCACAATCCAGCTCCCAAACTCCTGAGCCTACTAAAGAGACCACACAGTGTCAAAATAAAATTGTACCGAAACCTAAAAAACAAACATTCAAAGAAAACCCAAAAACAAAGGTCAGTTTTTCCTGCCTGAACAGCTACAGTCACACTATTCAGTCTTGTGTTGCTCTGAAACTGCCTGCTCGGAAACTGCCGTCCCGCAAGGAACCTTTTTTTTTTTTGTTCTCCATAAGAAAAAGTTTCTCCACAGGACAACAGTTTCAAACAGTATTTTCCAGCTTAGAGCCACCACCTTTTTTTCCCTTTTCACATTTTTAGGTAGGGGAAGCATGTTGTGAGTGCGATAAGATACGTCAGGGATTTGTAATTGTGGTGAATTGCACTTTGCTCTTGGGTGTTTAAAGGCACTCTACGTAAGGACCTCATGCCTAACACCACCCTTGAACCATGCAACTATTCCTTCATAGTTACACACCCTGGCGTGTCTTACTGTATACTTATTTCACTATGAAGCTCAATTTAGTGAATTTGGTGTATTCTGCAAAGGTAAGATGCAACTCCTAGAAAAGAATCAGATTTGGCTTAAGCCTTTTGATACGAATTATCTTCATCCTTTTAACCAAGTTGAAAAGGTATGTAGCTTGGGAATGAGTTTTAATATTGCTGCTCTATTACTGTAATGACACTGAGCTTTTACTGCAGCAGAAAGGATTCCATTGTCTTCTGGCGGCAAAGTCAGGTGCACTAGTTAAAATTCTGGCAGTGCTGGCAGGTCTCAATGACGTGATCCGGGCCATCAGTTCAGATGACGCAGCGCAGGGGAGACATGAATATGACCTCAAAAGGTCTGCAGCAACCAAGCAGCTGTGTTCTGCAACAGCTGCATGCACCGCAGCATACCTCCACTGACCCCAAGGTAGACAGCATTGCAGTAGTCAGTGTTTTCACATTCCACAAGCAAAGGTAAATTTTAGGGGCACACATCAGGTTGTATTATTAAAAACACGTGGATTAGTGCTCTGCACACCAGCCCCCCCCAAATAAGTACCCCACCCCTGATATGTAGTAGCTACTCCATGAAGACCATTACAAAATATACATATATATATATATATATATATAAAATTATATATACATATATACACACACATACATACATATATATATACATACACACACACACACACACACACACACATATATATAAAGAGAGAGAGAACACCTTAACCACTGACTGGGAACATGGGTAGGAAGAAACTGCACTTCCCCTCAGGCAAGCCAAACTTGGGGTCATATTGCCCTCAGCTATCCGAAGGCAGTGAAAAGAGTTAAACATAACAAAACATTGAGTACTGTAAGCAAATGCTCAAAAACTATGAAAACTGTGGGGGTGGACCCAGAAAGGTCACCCAAGGTGTGGTGTTTCAAGGCAGGGGTCCTAAAGTGCCCTGTAACAGGTCAATTCCTGTCAGGAGGTTGTACCTGGCATGGAGGGGCCTCCAGCGAGTGTCGGTGCAGGATAAGGGTAGAGGGCTGACATCATGTTCCACCTGCTTTGTACCACGTGCTGTGGGCACCATCTCCAGAAATTAAGGTGCTGGCCTAGTATAGCCTAGGCAACAGTTGGCACCCATTAAGGACTTAAACTAAGCACACAATCATAAAGTTCAAGTTACAGAGTCAGTTTAATCTAGAGTCAGTCTCAAAATACTGCTTGCGCCAAGTGCAACAGTATTCTTTATTCATATGTGGTGCCCTTACCTGGAGGCTCAAGAGAGCCATTACATCAATATAGAACAGCAATATTAAAACTCATTACTAAGCTACATACCCAACTAAAATTCACAACAAAATATTTCAATAAATTAATAAATATTAAAAAATATACTGTAAAGAATGATAGTATTACTGGATATTAGACCCCAAACACCTGCACAATTGACCTCAAACACCTGCACAATTAAGAAGGTTTTCAAACCCCTCTTAAAGACCTCCACTGAGAGAGCCTTCCTCAGAGTTCTGGGCAGGGGGGCGGCCAGCACGGTGGTTAGACTTCCGCCTGCAACACTGAAATCCAGGGTTCGGAAGCTAGCCAGGAAGTCAGAGGGCTGGCCAGGGGAGGAGAATCGGGCGTGCGATGGGCTGCTCTCCTCCTCCTCCAGGGCAGAGGGTGGGCTAGCATTTAGCACCTGACTGACCCCTGGCGGAAGCCAGGGGTGTCACACCCAAGGCTTCCTGGGTCTGGGAGGTGGAACAGATGTCAGCACATTATGCATCTTACATCACTGCACGCTACACTCTGTGGCATGGAGGACAACCACCTCCCCCACCGAGCCCCACACAGCTGTCAGAGGCTCTGTGCCATCAGATCTCAATGTGGCACCACGTCAGGAGTCATGCTGGTAGGGCTCCCCAACAGCTCCACCGTGGGGGTTAATCCAGTGAGCACTCCAGTGGCCACAGGTAAGTCACAAGGGATGGGGCAAGGTGGTCGGGATGGTGGCGAACCGAGAAATAGCTAGCCGAACAACAACAACAAAACTTCTGGGCAGAGAATTTCAGAGAGACAGGCCTGCTACCTCAAATGCCTGATGTCTCCCCCCCCCCAAAGGTCTTGAACCTTGCCCTAGGAACTACCAGGAGGCCTCCTCAGTGGAGAAGTGGGCACACAGCAATGTGAGGATGCAGGAGCTCCGCCAAGTAGCCCCAGCCCAGCCCGTGTGAGGTTTCATATTTGAGAAGTCCCACTTAAAGATATGCCACATTACCAGCAGCCAGTGCAGATCACACAGCACAGGGTGACATGACCTTGAAAGGTCTGCTGTAACGAAGCAGCTGCACTCTGCAACAGCTGCACACACCGCAGCATACCTCCACTGACCCCAAGGTAGACAGTGTTGCAGTAGTTAAGCCTCGAAGACACAAACGCACATGCTAGGAGTAAGATGATCCTGGAATGACTGCAGAGGGGATTCCTGACTCAGGGCATCACTGAACCAACACAAGCTGAGGCAATTCTTGATCTGGTGCTCACAAATGGGGAGCATGTACAGGAAGTAATTGTCAGAGAGCCACTGGGTGGAAGTGGCCATTGCACAATGTGGTTCCAGTTGGATGTGGGCAGGGAAAGCATCTCAACTAAGATCAAAATCTTGGATTTCAGGAGGGCAGACTTCAGGAAAATGGGCTAAGTGCTAAGAAGCCATATGGTGGGCATCAATGCAGATACGGGGGATGGACCAAAGGTGGTCCATCATTAAGGAAGGAATACTGGTTGTCACAGATGAGTACGTTAGGCTCAGAGGAAGAACACAGGGACCAAAGATAGTTCAGTTCTGGGGTTGCTCAGGCAGTAAGGGAAAACAGACTGGCCTATAGAAAATTCAGGAAGACCAAAAGAAAGGAGAATAGGGAAAATTACCTATGGATGACTAGTGAGGCAAGTAAGGAAGGAAGTCCAGTGAGCAAAGGCAGAGAAGGAGCTGCAGATAGCTGAAGGAATAAAGAAAGGGGAGTATATTTTCTTTTGTTATGTAAGTGAGAAAAGGGACAAGTAGGAAGGGATTGTTAGGCTGAAGAAAGGAGTGGAGTGGGTGGAGTACAATGCGGGAAAAGCAGAGATACTAAATGAATACTTCTGTTCCGTCTTCACCAGGGAGGACGGATCAGTGCCTTCAGGAGGGAAAAGAGGAGCAGGGGGAGGAGAACACAGATGTAGTGATAGAGGAGGCTAGAATGAGAGAGGGGCTGCTGGCACTGAAGGTGGACAAATCACCAGGCCTGGACAGAGTACATCCAAGGGTACTAAAGGAACTGAGGAGCTGGCAGAGCCACTGGCAGACCTATTTATAGTTCACTGGAATCAGGTGTGGTACCTTAGAATTAGAGAACAGCAGACGTTAGTGCCCCTCCACAAAAGCTGTCCCAAGGATGACCCAGGGAATTACAGAGCAGTCAGCCTAACCTCCACTGCGGGCAAGCTCATGGAGACCATACTAAAGGAAAGGTTGGTGGAATATTTACAGGAGCATGGTCTCCAGGATGAGAGGCAGCATGGGTTCATATGGGGAGGGGGGGGAGAGAGATTGTGTCAAACTAATTTGATTGACTTGTTTGACTGTGTCACTAAGACAGTAGACAGGGGCCATGTGGTAGACATCCTCCATCTTGATTTCAGCAAGGCCTTTGACTCTGTGCCCCACAAAAGGTTGATCAGAAAGTTGGTGGATCTCGGGGTTGGGGAAAAGATGGCCAGATGGGTGGAAAACTGGCTGACTGACAGAACCCGGAGGGTGGTTGCGGGGAGAAGAGTTATCTGGCACCAGAGAGGTAGCCAGTGGGGTCCCGCAAGGTTTGGTGCTGGGGCTGGTGTTGTTCAATGTCCTCATCAATGACACTGGGGATGGCATTAAGGGAAAAATGTGCCCATTCGCAGATGACATCAAGTTCTGCGGGAGAGAGTGGACACAGCTGAAGGGATACAGGACCTACAGGACGATCTGAAAAAGCTGGAGAGCTGGTCCAGGATCTGACAGCATGGCTTCAATACCAAGAAATGCAAAGTTATACATATTGGAGCCAAGAATTCCAGGACAGAGTACTACCTGGGTGGTGTCCAAATATCTGCATCAGAGGAGGAGAAGGACCTGGGAGTGATAATCACTAGTGGCCTGAAGTACTCCACATAGTGCAAGAAGCAGCAGCAAAGGCAAAAAAGATGTTGAGATGCATATCTAGGGGGAGCAGTAGTAGGAGAGAGAAGGTTATACTGCTCTTGTACTGGTCCCTCGTAAGGCCGCATCTACAGTATGGAGTTCAGTACTGGTGCCCACACCTCAAAAAGGACATTAACCTGCTGGAGAAGGTCCAGAGGAGGGCTACAAAGATGATTGCAGGTCAACAGGGTAAGGCATATGAGGAGAGGCTGAGGGCACTGAACATGTACTTCCTGTAAGACAGGGGAGGGAGAGAGACATGACTGGGTCTTTCAAGTACTTAAAAGGGATAAATAAGGTTGACAAGGAGAATCTCTTTAAGCTGAGCGGCAACCATAACACGAGGGGGCTTAATCTTAAACTGGAGGTTCTTTATCTTTTGCTCTGTTTAAGGAGTGGATAAACAGTCTGGCTCCTCCCCTCCTCCTCCTGTTCCCTACATTAAAGGGTTCAATTTTAAAAGTACATCCTGGATTTCAACTTAGTTGAATTTTATAGTTTGTAACCACTGAGGGTCTTTGGTTTTATTTAGGCTATCCTCTGTATAAACTACTGACTTTTTTTTATTGTTTGTTTCATGTTGGATAAACTGACTGTGGAAACAAAAAAGAGAAATTAAGTAGAATGGTCAGATGTGAAAGATATGTTTGTACCTTGTATGTTCTGTTTGTATGAACAAACTATTTTAAATAAAGTTTCAAAAAAAATTTTAAGCTGGAGAGTGGGAGGTTTAGGAGGAAGGTCAGGAAGCACTTATTCACAGAGGGTGGTGGACACCTGGAATGTGGTGCCAGAAGGGGTGATCTCGAAGACAGTGAGCAGCTTTAAGAGGGGCTACGATAGGCATAGGGGGAAGGTAGGGAGGATGGTAGAAGAGGGAAGGCGGGGACATTAGCTCAAGCTGTGGACCCTGCAATACGAGCAGACTTGATAGACCAAATGACCTTCTTCTGCTAGCTTCTTCGTATGTACTAGTGTGGCCAGATCACCAGGAGAAGTAAGGAATTTAATCTGACTGATGTTCCATAGATAGAAAAAGCCATTCCAGACTACTGCTGACACCTGAGCCTCAAATGTGAGCCCCTCACCCAGAATGACTCCCAGTATTTCCTCCTTTATGGCAGCTAAAAGCCTAGAGGGGCTAAGCCAAAGTCTGGTCTCCCTCTTGGCAGCTGCCATGCTCCCCCCCCCCCACCAGGTTCAATCACTAGAACTTCAGTTTTCTCAGGAAGGAATGTCCCTTTAGGCAGCCTGGCCCATAGAAACTGTTCAAGGAATGCTGTGGCTAAGTTTCCATAGTGCAATGTGAGCACCTACAGACCTGCCAAGTGAAGGCCCTCCTATGAGAGGTGGTTTCCGTGGAGTCCCTACACTGTCCGGTTGGGGAACATGCTACCTGGGGTAAACCTGCCTCCTGTGTGAAGCCTCGTACTCCCCCCAATCCCACATCACCCCAACCCCCTCCCCAAAAAAATATAAGAAACAGCACTCAGCGCCTTGGCGCAACCATTTAGAGTTTTAAAACATATATCCTATTTTGGCGGTTGAGTCCCGGAACCCACAGATGAGAAGCCAGGAAGGCAGATATCACCCTCAGTTGTAGGTGGCCACAAACAAGCACCCAATGTTTCTCAGACTGCATGATGCTACGGTGAAACTGCCCCCCCCCCCATGGAGGGCAATCCCTACATCCTAGGGGCATGTCAGGGTGACAACTGCAGTCTGGGTTGTACGGCATCACTCCGGTGTGCAGTATTCCCAGAGTGGGGTCCTGCAGTTAATGTCATTTTGCAGTTCCCAGTCTTAAGCAAGAAGCTCTGTCAAGCGGTATCTGCAGGCCCAGGTGGAGGCCCCCGAAACTGCAGAAATCCGAGTCACCACCAGCATTCCCCATGCCAGATTACTAAAATAAGGAGGATTTTATACTATTAGGAGGATTACCAACTGTTAAGAATGATGATCCACCACGCACCAGCCTCGAAGAGGGAGAAAGCAGGGACCAGGGAGGGGGCCGGGAAATAGAGAAACCCACCCACATACCATACCTGGAGTCAGCATTACTACAATCCAACTCAGTTTCAAGTGTCCCGGTTTGCTAATGCCTTTCCTGGCAAGCTATGATCTGCTGGGAAAGCCTCCACTCCTTCCTGTCTTCTCTGTTCTTGTTGTGCACCACAGCATTCCAAACCTGTCTTGCCAGCTTCCTGAAGAGGGAGGGGGGACTGGGACTTCTTCAGCTGATGTGGAAACGGGAAGCCTATCTTAATTCTGCTGTGTCAAAGCTCCTGGTCCACTCAGGGAAGAAAATCTCAAGCCTGGCCAGGGAGGGGGCGCAAAATGTTAACGTCCTTTTGTTTGAGGGCATACATTAACGGGATGTGTACCCTCCTCCAAGCCATTACTGTATCTGAAAAATCACTGTCTATACAGAGCTGTACATCATTATATTTAACCATTTTTTGTTGCCATGACATATACAGTATTTCTTCTTTCACTGTGTATCTAAGGAATCTTAGGGCTACAGATCGGGGTGGGTGTGCTGCAGGGTTCGTAGGTTTCCGTCCCGATCCAGCTCCATTGAGAGCTCAATGGGAACCAGCAACACAGACTGGAGCATTTGCATCAGGAATGTCATCTCTGGCCCCTCTAAGCCCTTCGGTAAATTACAAATCCGCAGAATAGTTCAGCTGTCCCAAGACTCTGTGTTGTCCACCTTTCTTGTAATCCCTGGAGGAAGTGTGTAGTTGTAGGACTGCAAGCTCCGTCACCATCTAGGTGGTTGTCCTGGATGATCAGCTGGTCAACAATACCAGTAAGTCTCTGCCCTAGTTTGTTCATGTCTATCCGCAGTGCACTGGTGGTCAGTTTCATCTCTTTCTTATCCCCGAGTCCAGTGAGCATAAATGCCTGTGCTCTGCAGGGTAATCTCCCTTGACTTGCTATTTTCCCATCTTCCATTTCTGCCGACCCTGCTCTTCCACTTGTCACGCCTCAACACAGCACTTTAAAATCTGCTCTCCAAACCTATTATCCAGTCTGTAATTGTGAGTACCTACCAATTTCTGAATTGTTTTGGTATGCATTCTGTACTAGCTCAACATGTCCTATATCCCCACTTGTGTCTGTCACCCTTCCTCCAATTCATTGTAACTGTATTGTAGTTATCTAATTCACTGTAATCTGTCTGCACCTCTATTGTGCCAAACTCTTGGCCTGGGTCATGCCCGAAAATGGTCCTTTGGATCAGTGCACCTACCCAGTAATCAAAGGCTTAAATAAATAATTTCCATCTGGCGGTGGAGCACTTGGTTGCTAGGTTTGCAGCCTGCTTTTCCTTTCCCTGCCTCATGGTTCTGGAGGAGTGGGAACCCTCACTATCCAAGCTGCCAAAACTGTGGCGGTCTCCAACTGACGGCTCAGATACAGAAGGTGCCCTAGACTGGCACTGCAATGTTGTCAGTAGCCTCCTCACTGTTTTTCTGTGTATTTTGAGAAAAATGTTTGTAAAATAACAGCTTTAATCAGCACGGTTGGTCAGAGCGGATGTCAAGCGGTGTTTACAGGAGCATGAAGTCACCAAAATTCCACTAACCTCACTGTTACCAGCATCCTGATAATATGGCAAGAATCACATAATTCAATCAAGTCGGAGATATCATACATAGGTTGAGACTTTATTAATATACTTTATGTTTACCCTTTCTACCTTTTCCAGACCTGCCTCAAAGTCGTCCTTCCATCTTCAAGCCCCTGATTCCTCTCAAGAAACCCCAAGTATGACCGGGTTAGAGAGCGACTCAGGTTGTTGATGGGTCGGCCGGGGAGACTTGCTTGAGCGTCCAATGACAGCTTGCCGTCTCCGGGGAGGGATTTTACCGATGCCTGACACTTGCACGACCCCAAGTGAAGGCTCGAGGAAATGCAAGCACCAACTTGGGAGTAGAGGGGTGGCCAATGAGCAGCCAGGATGTCTGCATTAGCGCCTTACTTCAGGGAGCCACACGTTGCTCGGGAAGGGAGGGAGGAAAACGAGAAACTGCCTGCCACAGCCGGGAAGATGGGGAGACTGAGGCTGTGCCCACGATTTGCCTGAACCCGACCAGCGGCCCTCGACTGACGAAAACGCAAGGATCAGGGCGCTGTCCCCGCCTTGTCCCCGCCCGGGGGGGGGGGGTAAACCGCAGCTCCATGGGGCCTGAGGGTCTGACTGGGTAGGGTTCCTGGCAGTGGGATGTCAACTTGTCTCCCCTGAAGGGTCGGAGGTGGCAGGCAAGGGGGAAGAGATGAAGAGTAATTACAAAAAAAAAAAAAAAAGAAGAAACCCCCAAGTATCCTGCCTCCCTCCAACCTTTGCTAAACTCATTTAGTCCTTCCCCACAATAGCCAATCAACAGCTTATCTTCAAACAGATGGACCACCAGCGAGTAAGCAACTCTCCAGGGACACAGTTTATTCAGTGGCAAAGCGGGAGAAGTGGTGGAAGAGCCTTAGCCTGGTAAGGCCTCCGTTAGCAGGAGAGGGCTTTACCTGCCCTGGATGAGCCTGTATATTTTTGCTTCTCAGTTCCTCAGTAACAAAGAACAGGGAGAAGAGTCACAGCTGAGGGCCAGCAGAAAGTGGAGTAACTACATGGGATGCTTTACATCTGCAAAGAGGAGGAAGGGCTCCTACACCCGAGGCAGTCACCCTGGCATTAACCAGAAATAAAAGAAACAACTACACAAACAAGTCTGAGCTGGGTGTACCTCAAACTGACATGGGAACAACAAAACACAAAAAAATGCACATATAATCCAAAAAGTAAAAAAGCTAGATGCAAAGCACATATAGTCAATAATGCATTATGCAAAAACAAGTAGAAATGTAAGGGTCCATGGCACTGACCTACCCCAGGACGATGATGCTTCGTTAGGGACTCGAGGCACCAGGGTGAGTCAGTGCTGTGGTATTATACATGGCTACCTGCTTTTGCAGAGCATATTATTGACTAGCTATATGCTTTGCATCTTCCTGTTTACTTTTTGGATAATAAGTGTACCTTTTCTTGTTTTTGTTAACTCTGGGGGGGCTGGGGGCATCACTGTCAATGAGCTACCACTGGGTATAAGTGATGCAAAGAAACCTACGCATCCAGAGCAGGGGTCGAAACGGGCACTGGCCCACTAGCCAGATAATGGTAGATTCTGTATAAGGCTTGTAACATTTTCCTTCAACTAGCCATGCAGGCTTGTACTGGAGAAGGTAAAGCTTCAAGAAATGCACCAGTGGAAAAGTCTGTGGGACTAGTGGATTTTCCCAGTTACTAGCACTGCTGGCTAGTGGCTGCAAAACTTAATTTTGACCCATCAGAAGGATGCACCGACTCATCTGCTCTGTCACTAGAGGGTGTGACAAAAACAAGTTAAAAAAGGTGCTCAGTGGCAGATAAGTTCTACCTCACCACAACATCCAACTGCAGGGGTCAATCCTAACATTATTTTACTGGTCCAGAGCATAATGCAAACTACCTCGGGCCAGTGCAGTGGCCCCTCACTTTCCCAGCGTGGTTAGTGCAATCTAGCCATTGTTATGGCCTTTTAACAGAACTGCAAGGGAAACGGGACTCCTTCGTTTTTTTCTCCCACCTCACATTCTCCAGCTGAAGAGCTCGCAAAGATCGGAGAAAAACACCACTGAAATGAAAGGGCCCCCATTCATTACAATGGTGTTTTTTCTCCTGGGCATAACTTTATCTTTTGATATTTTTGAATGACAACACTTGTGTTTGTGAGAGTGGATCTAAAGGACACCTTGAAAACAAAAAGTAGAAAAAAAAATGGTAAGAAAGTTATGCCCAGTAGAAAAAAAACACCACTGAAATGAATTATCCAGTCATTTCAGAGGTTTTTTTTTTCTTCTCATATGCTTAACATTATTTTTTGATATTTTTTTTCTTTTTGTTTTCGAGGTGTCATTTATTTTATTTATTTAGTTTTTGTTTACCGGGTAAGGTGTTGTAGCCACAAAATATGACTATTTTCAGACACGACCCGGGAGGTTACAATACAAAATTGGCAGACATAACAAATAACAGGTAGACCCACGCACACACACACAAACACAAGTGTTGTCACTAATATCAAAAGGTGAGAAAGTCATCTCAAGGAGAAAAAAACACACCACCAAACTGAAATAAATGGGGTGGTCCAAATGTGGTCCATCATTAAAGGGACACTATCAACCCCATTTGGGCTCAGTGTCCCTAGTTTAAAAAAAAAACACATTTTATGATTGTTTTCATCATATACAGACTACTGATGTAGCTGGTTGTTTGATTCAGATTCCTTTTTCCTTTTAAAAAGCAAAAAAACTGAGTGTCAACCAGACTGGTGTTACTACACCAAAGCATGTTTGTTTACATTTCTTGACTAACTACAATTGCATCTTGCCTGGACTTATGAACACCCCCAATACTATCTAACTACCCACTGTGCAGTGGAGAGTAGATGCGACTACTGTATTACAAGTGTCTGTACTGTTTGAGGGTGTTTCTAATGTTCAGGAAGAATGCAGTAAGCTTATGTAAACAATTTGGAGCAAAACAAAGCTGTGTACAACTATACATTTCCATGCACTTCAGTTCTAATAAGTAAAGAGGCAGATTAAACAACCAGCAACATTAATGAATTTTAGAGAAGGTAAGCAGTCATAAAATATGGGGTTTTACCTTGAAATAATATGATGCAAAAAAAGTTTGACAGTGTCCCTTTAAGGAATGAATACTGGTTGCCACAGATGAGTATGTTAGGCTCAGGGGGAAGAATACAAGGGCCAAAGCGCCCAGCTGATTCAGTTCTGGGGTTGTTTAGGCAGTAAGGGAAAAGAGGCTGGCTTATATGAGTGCTGACTATCAAGCAGACACTAAAGACCATTAGCCTGCCTCTGCTGGCATTTTAGTATGTTAGTGTGTTTTAAAAAATTCAGGAAGAGTCCAAGAGAAAGAGAGGTGGATAAGGGAAATTATCTAAGGCTGGCTAGCGAGTCAAGTAAGGAAGTCCAGTGAGCAAACGAACAGCCCCATTTGGACTATGGATCACAGTTGTGGAGCCCATACAAACAGGGCGACATAGACAGAACTGAAAAGATTCAAAGGAGATAATACAAAATTGATAAAACCTATTAGGCGCCTAAGCTACCAAGAAAGACTCAAACAAACAGGTCTGTTTACACTGCAAGAAAGAAAAACATGAGACGGGACTTCTTGATGTTATACAAGACTAAAAAACTACCAGTTAGTTTGACCTCAGTGGTAGGGAAAATGATGGAATCACTTTTGAAGGAAAGAACTGCTGAGTACCTAGAGGCCAGCGGGGCACAGGACCCAAGGCAGCATGGATTCACAGCGGAAGGTCATGTCAGATTAATCTAATAGATTTCTTTGACTGGGTGACCAAAGTAGTAGACCAGGGAAGGGCTGTGGACATGGCCCACCTAGATTTTAGCAAGACATTTGATACAGTCCCACACAAAAGATTAATAAACAAGTTAGCCAGCCTTGGAGTGGGTCCCAAGGTGGTAGCCTGGATAAAAAAATTGGCTGGACAACAGGACGCAAAGGGTAGTAGTAAACAGAGTCCACAGTGAAGAAAGGAGGGTTACTAGCAGGGTACCGCAGGGTTCAGCACTGGGACTGGTCCTTTTTAATGTCTTTATAAGTGACATTGCAGAGAAACTGGAAGGAAAAGTATGTCTCTTTGTAGACGCCACAAAGATCTGCAACACAGTGGATACACAAGATGGAGAGGAAAGGATGAGAAGGGACTTGGCAAAGTTGGAGGAATAGTCAAATGTATGGCAGTTTAGACTGAACGCAAAGAAGTGCAAGGTAATGCACCTAGGAAACAAAAACCCAGGGGAAGAGTACACTATGGGGGGGTGAGATACTGACAACAATAAAAATGGAAAAGGACCTGGGGGTAATTATATCAGATGACGTAAAGGTGGTCAAGTAGTGTGAGAAGGCAGTAAGGAGGGCTGGGGAGATACTGAGATGCATAGGGAGAGGCATCAACAGAAGAAAACAGTAAGTTGCTATCCCTCTGTACAGACAGTTGGTGAGACCCCATCTGGAGTACTGTGTGCAGTTCTGGACACCCAATCTCCGCAAAGTCATAGACAGAGTGGAGGCTGTCCAGAGGAGCGCAACCAAAATGTTGCAGGGTCTGCATCAGAAAACATACGAAGAGTGACTAAAGGAGCTTACTATGTATACCCTTGAAGAAAGAAGGGGAAGGGGGGACATGATAGAAACTTTCAAGTATCTCAAGGGAATCAACAAAGTCCAAGAGGGTAGTATCTTTCAGAAAAAAAGATGTGCAAGAACAAGGGGGCACAATCTGAAGATAGAGGGGGGATGGCTCAGAGGTAATGTGAGGACATATTTTTTTTTTTTTTTTTGAAATTCTCTTTATCCTCCTCACAGCCTGCCTCCTCCGACCCTTCAGTGATGACCCCCAGACATCCCACTGCCCGGAACCCTGCCCACACAGACCACAGATCCCCATGGGCCGGTTTACCCCAGTGAGGGCGGTAGGTGGGGTTCTAACCCCGTAACTTATATTTCGTCGGTCTCAGAGTCTGTTGGCGGGCACGGCACATATGGGCACGCCCAAGGTCCTCCCATCTTCCCGGACGAGGCAGGCTCTTTTCTCGTTTTCTCCCTCCCGAGCAGCCGGCGACCTCCTGTAGCGTCATGGCCGCGCACGTCGGCGTCCGTGCTGCTCAGCGGCCAGCCATCCCTAGTGGGGCTTGCAGTTCCCGAGCCTCCGCTCGGGTCATGCTAAAGTCGAGGCATCGGCGGATCCTCCTCGGGCAAGGCGAGGCTGTCGTCGGACGCTCAAGCCTGTCTCCCCCCGGCCGACCCACCGACTACCCGAGTCCGCTCCCAAACCCGGGTCGCCGGCGTGGAGCGAGGTGTGGCGTCCAGCGCCTCAACCCTCAGCACCACCGGGCGTGAGGACGTATTTTCTCACGGAGATACACAGATACATAGACAGTGTCAGCAGATAAGGGCCTATGGCCCACCCAGTCTCCCCATTTGAGCTTGTAAGTTTAGTTTGTTTTCCTGGAAGTCTGTTGCCCCTTACCCCTGACCTCCAGAATTCCTTTATGTCTATCCCATGCATTCTTAAATCCCGTGATTGTTTCAGCCCCCACCACTTCCTCTGGCAGGGTGTTCCACTTGTCCACCACCGTTCTGTGAAGAAATTCTTTCTCATGTTTCCTCTGAATCGTTCTCCTCCAACTTCATCCCATGCCCTCTAGTCCTGGAACATCTTTTTCGCTTAAAATAGTGTTTTCCTGCACCTGTTCCTCCCTGTAAGATACTTGTATGTCCTCTATCATATCCCCTCTCCTCCTCTCCTCCAGGAGTACATGTTCAGTTCCTTCAACCTGTCTTCATAGGACTTGTGATGCAATCCATGCACCATCTTTGTTGCCCTCCTCTGAACCTTCTCTACCCTGTCTATGTCCTTACGTAGGTATGGTCTCCAGAACTGTACACTGTACTCCAGGTGGGGCCTCACTAGTGTCTTGTATGAGCGGAATTATGACCTCCCTTTTCCTGCTGGTGATGCCCCTGCCTATACATCCCAGCATCCTATTTGCTTTACCTGCTGCCTTGTCACACTGTTTCCTACCTTGAGTCATCAGAGATGACAACCCCAAGATCCCTTTCCTGCTTGGTGCATGCTATATCCTCACCCCCAACTGACATATTGTGCCAGGGTTTTGTGCCCCATATGCATTATCTTGCACTTCTCTGCATTGAATTTCAACTGCCAAACCCCTGACCATTCTTCAAGTTTCTGCAGGTGCTTCTCATTCTGTCTACACCCTCTGGTGTGTCTACTCTGTTACAGAGCTTTGTGTCATCAGCGAACAGTGAAATTCTGCCTTCTAGATCCTGTGCAATGTCACTGATGAAGATGTTGAATAGGACCGGTCCCAGCACTGATCCCTGTGGTACCCCACTGGTCACTCTTCCCTCTGTGGAGTGACAGCCATTTACCACCACCCTCTGTGTCCTGCCACCCAGCCAGTTACCTACCCACCACACTACTGTCCTGCCCACACCCATATTCCCCAGTCTGTGTAATAGTCTTCTATGTGGCATAGTGTCAAAGGCCTTGCTGAAGTCCAGATAGGCCATGTCCACTGCCCTCCCTGATCCACCTCCCTAGTCACCCAGTCAAAAAATTCAACGAGGTTGGTCTGACATGACCTCCCCCTGGTGAAACCATGCTGCCTTGGGTCCTGTAGTCCACTGATAACCAGATGTTCCACCAATCTCTCCTTCAGTAGTGCTTCCATGATCTTCCCCACTACCGAGGTGAGGCTGACTGGTCTGTAGTTCCTGCTTCCTCTTTGTTCCCACTTTTGTATAAGGGGACTACATCTGCTGTCCTCCAGTCTTTGGGTACCTCCCCTGTTTCCAGTGATCGGCTAAACAGGATAGCCAGAGTTCAGCCACCACCTCTTAATTCTTTAAGGACCCTGGGGTGCACCCCGTTTGGACCCATTGCTTTATCAACTCTTATTACTTCCAGTTCCTTCAGGACCCTTTCTCGTGTAAAGGTACTTGTGTCTATTTCTGCACCATTCTCACCCCTTGTACTCCCTTCAGACCCATTACCCTCCTCTTCCTCAGTAAAGACTGAGCAGAAATACCTCTTCAATATGTCAGCTTTACTGTTGTCATCCTCCACGTGGCTCCCATCCTCCCCCTTCAGTCTCACTATCCCTCCCTTGTCTTTCTTTTTTCACTTATGTACCTGTAAAGGTTTTGTCCCCTCACCCACTGATTTTGCAATGTGTTCTTCTGTCTGAGCTTTGGCTTCCCTTACTGACCTCCCTGCCTCCCTCTGCTTCTCCTGGTACTTCTCCCTATCCCTTCTGCCTGTGTCTTTTTGTATTGCCTGAATGCAATCTTTTTGCTTTCACTTTCTTTGATACCTCTTGGAAAACCATAATGGTCTCCTCTTCCTCTTGCTAACCTGCTTAATGCATAATTCTGTTGTTCTTGTAATCCCCATTTTAAATACTGCCCACTGTTCCTCAACCCTGATTCCTGTCCCATTCCCCTTAATGCCTCTTTCAAGTATCTCCCATTTTCCCAAAGTCTGCCCACCTAAATCCAGGATACGTGTTTTTGTGTGGTTTGGTTCTGCTCTTTCTGTGATTTCAAACCACAATGACTGGTGGTCACTGTTTCCCAGGTGCTCCCCACTGTTACCCCCATCACACTGTCCCTGTTTGAGAGCACAAGGTCCAGTAATGCCTTCTGCCGAGTTGGTTCCATGACCAGTTGCTTGAGGAAGGCACCCTGAAGGAGTCCAGGATAAATCTGCTCTAGTTGATGCTGCTGCTGGGATGCTCCAGTCCACGTCTGGAATATTGAAGTCTCCAACCAGTACTACTCACCTTGTCTGCCATCCTTTGGATGGCTAGCATCAGCTCCCTATCTGTTTCTTCCTCCTGGGCTGGTGGTCTATAGACCACACCTGTGCGGATGGCTGTCCCCATTTTCCTTTCCAGCTTAACCCACAGTATCTCTCCCCCATTTTGTTCCTCCTGGATCTCTGTGGCCCTTATGTCATTTTTCACATACAGTGCCACTCCTGCTCCCTTCCTGCCTGCTCTCTCTCTTCTGAATATGTTGTAGCCAGGTATGGCCATCTCCCAGTCATGGTTATCATTACACCAGGTTTCAGTGATGGCCACAATGTCCAGGTCTGACTGTACCATGACAGCCTCCAGATCTTCCATCTTGTTGCGCTCCTGGCATTTGCACACATGGCTTTCCATGATTTGACCTCCCTAGACTGCTTCACTGTTCTACTCCAGCCCCTTCCTTGGTTGTCATTTATCCCTGGTTCTCCTGCTGTCTGCCCTTCTGCTGAATTTTGCCCCTTTTCTGCTTATCCACCTCTTGGGCACTAATCTCAATATTTTGCACACTGCTTTGCAGAGATAGCCACTCCTCTGGTTCACTGGTTCCACTGCTAGCTGTGGGGGGTGAGCAAGTAGGTACCCTCCTTGCTGGCCTGCCACCCCCCTTTGCTAGTTTAAATGCTTGTCAATGTAGCATTTAAACTTATTATTGAGTGCTTGGATTCCCGTCCAGGATGGATGCAGGCCGTCAGGTTTGAACAAACCTCCATCCCTCCAGGTGGGTCCCCAGTCACCAATGAATCCAAACCCTTTCTCACAGCACCAGTTCTTCAACCATGAGTTAAAGTTCCTGGTGCATGCACTCCTATGCTCTCCCTTGCCTCTCACAGGTAGTACTTCTGAGAAAGTGACAGAAGTAGCTACTTGCTTGAGACCCCTCCCCAGTTTCCTAAACTCTTCCTGAACTTCCTTTGGCTCCCCATTTGCCAGGTCATTAATACCTAGGTGGATAATGACATCCAGCTCACCCTCCGTCTTGCCTTCCCAGTGATCCCCAGGATCTTCCTTCCATCCCTCCATGCCGTGGCACCTGGTGGCACCTCACCTCCTGTCCTCCCCTCCTGTGTTCCTAGCTGGATCCCTCTTATGATGGAGTCCCCCACCACGATTCTTCCTCCTCCTCTGGGGTCCACTGCTTTCCCCACTGAGGTCACCTCCTTGGCTAACCTCCACATCCTTTCCTTCCACTTCTCTGGGTACTCTATTTGGTTGTCCTCATTTGCCAGTGTGGCATATGAGTTCTTGAGTGGAATAGGATCTGGGATGTGCCTCTGCCTGACTGCTCTAACCCTCCCTGAGCCCACTGTCATCCAAGTGCTCCTCGTTCTCGGCATCCTTTGAGGCAGTTGCATTGGACTGGGTGGTCTCTGGATAGGGTGATGGTACTCCTGACCCAGTTTACTTCCGCTCTGAGTCTGGCTACCTCATCCCACAGTCCAGAGAGATGCATGCAGATAGGGCAGCACCTCAGTGTCCAGAAGGTCTGTCTGAATATGGTTGCCCCACAGCCACTGCATTGCACCACTCCCCACATTATACTGCAATTCCACTACTTGTCTGCTACTGAAGCTCTCCTAGTTCCCTTTTTATTAATTTACTGTACTAAAATCCTGTCACTGATCCTTAGATAATTTTTTTTTTTAAAAGAAAAAGAAACCAATAAATAAATAAATGAGTCAAAACACTTGTGCTGAGCTTCCCCCTTATGCCCCTCCTACTTCACACCCCTTACTATACCCTGTGTTTAGCTCCTGTCAATCGGATTTATCAGGGCATATAATTAAGAGTTGGCGGAAGGGGGGGCGAAAATTTGCAGCAAAGACAGCACAGAATTACACCACCACTATGTTTTAAATTTTCAACAGCCCAAAAACAATTATAAGTAAATACAACAAAGAAAGTATAGTGTCACTAAAAGCCCACAATCTAAGTTTAAAAGAAAAATAGCAATTACCAGTTACTCTAAAGCACCGAATTGAATATGTTTCCTTCCTTCCCCTTCTGGCTTCTTCTAAGAAAATAAACCTCTGCTTGCTACTTTAACTCTGACTAAGCCCCACCTCCAGTTATCACGTAGCTGAGGTCAGAGGCCAGACAATTTACACCCTTCACCCAACTACAGGGCAGTCAGACAAGCCAAGATAAAATTTGCAGCAATTAAAGACAGCACAGAATTACACCACCACTATGTTTTAAATTTTCAACAGCCCAAAAACAATTATAAGTAAAGACAACAAAGAAAGTATAGTGTCACTAAAAGCCCACAATCTAAGTTTAAAAGAAAAATAGCAATTACCAGTTACTCTAAAGCACTGAATTGAATATGTTTCCTTCCTTCCCCTTCTGGCTTCTTTGGTTGTGGGTGCATGGAACAGCCTTCCTGAGGAGGTCTTGGAGTCAGGAACAGTGGGGGAATTCAAGAATGCATGGGAGAGACATAAGGCAGTCCTAGTGGGGGTAGTAGGAAGTATGCTGTTGGTTAAGTAGGATCTGCAGCTTATCCATCAGGTAGGAAAATGGGCAGACTAGGTAGGCCAAGTGGTCCTTATCTGCCGTCAAATTCTATATTTCTATGCCTATGTTTCTAAGATAATAAAAGAAGAGAAGCTAAGAATGGAAATGGGGATAGAGTTACAATGAACACCAATAGGATTAAGGACACGTAAATACCAAATAAAATTGGATACAGCAAAAAATAATACAAGTTATCATTGTTCTATAAATAGAACTGTGAGATAATGGAATGCACTGCCAACCAGTATAACAGAAAGAAGCTCCTTGGTGAAGTTTAAAGAAGATTTTAACAAATTATACATACAAAATAAGGGAAATGTTTACCACTAATGTGGAGAACGGTTTATATGGGCAGTATGCCTTCTACCATTCTAAATATCCAGTATAAGAACCCAGTATAAGACGGAGCTGCAGATAGCTGAAGGAATTAAAAAGAGGGAGAAAGCTTTCTTTTGCTATATAAGTGAGAAAGGGGACAAGAAAGAAGGGATTGTTAGGCTTAAGAAAGGGGAGCAGTGGTGGAGGATAGTGGGGGGGAAGCAGATACACTAAATGAATACTTCTGTTCTGTCTTCACTAGGGAGGATGGACGGACTAGTGCCTTCAGGAGGGAAAAAGAGGAGCAGGGGGGACGCGAACACAGATGCAGTGATAGCAGAAGACAGAGTGAGTGAGAGGGCTGCTGGCACTGAAGGTGGACAAATCACTAGGCCCGGACAGAGTACATCCAAGGGTACTAAAGGAACTGGATGAGAAGCTGGCAGGGCCACTGGCATACCTATTTAATAGTTCACTAGAGTTAGGCGTGGTACCGCAGGACTGGAGAACAGGATATGTAGTGCCCCTCCACAAAAGCATTCCAGTGATGACCCAGGGAATTTACAGACCAGTCAGTCTGACCTCCACTGCAGGCAAGCTCATGGACACCATACTAAAGGAAAAGCTGGTGGAATATCTAGAGGAGCATGGTCTCCAGGGTGCAAGACAGCATGGGTTCGGGGGGGGGAGATGAGATTGTGTCAAACAAATCTGATCGACTTCTTTGACTCGGTCACTAAGACAGTAGACAGGGGCCAATCGGTAGACATCTTCTATTTTGATTTCACCAAGGCCTCAGACTCTGTGCCCCATAAAAGGTTGATCAGGAAGTTGGTGGATCTCAGGGTAGGGGGGAAAAGATGGCCAGATAGGTGGAAAACTGGCTGAGGGACAGAACCCAGAGGGTGGTTGTCGGGGAAGAGTTATCTGGCACCAGAAAGGTAACCATTGGGGTCCTGCAGGGCTGTGCTGGGGCCGGTGTTGTTCGGTGTCTTCATCAATGACACTGGGGATGGCATTAAGAGCAAAATGTGCCTATTCGCAGATGACACCAAGCTCTGCTGGAGTGTGGACACAATTGAAGGTATACAGGACTATACGATGATCTGGAAATGCTGGGGAGGTGGTCCAGGATCTGGCAGCTTGGCTTCAATGCAAAGTTATACATACTGGAGCCAAGAATCCCAGGACAGAGTACTACCTGGGTGGAGTCCGAACATCTGCATCGAGGAGAAGGACCTGGGAGTGATATTCACTTGTGACCTGAAGCACTCCACACAGTGCAAGAAAGCAGCGGCAAAGGCAAACAAGATGCTGGGATGCATATCTAGGGGGATCAGTAGTAGGAGAGAGGAGGTTATACTGCCCTTATACAGGTCACTGGTAAGGCCACATTTAGAGTATGGAGTTCAGTACTGGTGCCCACACCTCAAAAAGGACATTAACCTGCTGGAGAAGGTCCAGAGGAGGGCTACAAAGATGACAGCCGGTCAGTAGGGTAAGGTATATGAGCAAAGGTTGAATGCACTGAACATTTACTCCCTGGAAGACAGGAGAGGGGACATGATTGAGACCTTCAAATACTTGAAAGGGATAAATAAGGTGGATAAGGAGAGTCTCTAAGTTGAGTGGCAACCATAACACGAGGGGGCACAGTCTTAAGCTGGAGGGTGGGAGGTCTAGGAAGGAGGTCAGGAAGCACTTCTTCACAAAGAGGGTGGTGGACACTTGGAATACGCTGCTGAAAGAGGTGATCTCATTGAAGATAGTGGGCAGCTTTAAGTGAAGGCTGGGACAGCCATGGGGAAGATAAGGATCATGGGTAGTGAGGATGGGAGGAGTGGGCAGGGACAGTAGCTGAAGCTGTGTACCCTGCAATACGAGTAAACTAGATAGACCAAATGGCCTTCATCTGCTGGCTTCTTTGTATGTTTGTATGTTTAATGACAGCACACAAGGACTGTGGAGACGCCAGACATCAGTTAAAGCCTAAACTTGAAGCCAAAGTTCCACTGCTTGTAGAGCTTGCCAAGGGGGTCCGGTTTCCTGTTACTGTGATCGATGGATGGGTTCAAGTCCCCACCCACAAGAAAAGGAGTTTGTGTATAGTTGAAAAACAATAACATATCTGCCAGCTCATGGAAAAGGGAAGGAGAGTCAGAATTAATAGCATGTAAGTTTCCTACTACAACAGGGCCAGTTGGGAGTATTAAACCAAGCTAAAACCTAACAGCTGTCAGTGCCAGCCATATGCTTAGATAGGGTCCAGTGAAGACTGCGGTGACCCAAAACAAGAACCCCTCATTTTGTCAACTGCAGCACTGTGAACTTCTATGGCTATCAATTTCAAGCACGAATGTGGTGTGCATATTTATGGAACACATATAAACAAGAGATAAAGTGCCTCAGCTGGGACTTGAACCCAAACAAATTATGGACACTGCTCAACAAACTAAGACTTTGTTCATTGAGCAGTGTCCACAATTTGTTTGCAATCACCCTCTGAAACATAAAGAAATGTAGCACTACAGAATATTGCAGTACAAACGGTGCTGGCATTGGGGCGCAGCTCTCTAAAGTTACTCCCGGGGCTTGGTGGCTCAGCGTCTTGGGTACTTTCGAAAAAACATAGCGACGCACAAAATGGGAGTAAAGGATGTGGGTACCCGCATCCCAGAAAGCCTGCAGATCTTGGTATCATCTACAAAGAGGCACACCTTTCCCTCCAGACGCTCTTCAATGTCGCTACCAAAGACACTGAATAAGACTGGCCCCAGCACCAACTCTGTGGCACCCTGCTGGTCATCTCCCTCTCCTCAGATTTCATGCCATTTACCACCATCCTCCGAGTCCTGTCCCTTAGCCAGTTCCCAACCCACTTTACCACCGTATGACCCATTCCCAGGCTCCCCAATTTAATTTAGCAATCTCCTATACGGGACAGTGTTGAAGGCCTTGCTAAAATCCAAGTAGGCCACATCCACTGCCCTTCCCTGATCCACCACCCTGGTTACCCAAAGAAAGCTGTAAGTTTTGTCTGACAGGACCTTCCCACAGAGAATCCATGCTGCCTTGGATCCTGTGCCCGGCTGTCCTCCAGAAACATCACAATCCTCTCCTTAAGTAAGGACTCCATTAGCTTCCTCACCGCCATCTAGTGTTGTGAAGGACCAAGACTCTTGCATGATGAGGCGCTCCATGACATTAGTGATCTCAACAGAGTCCCTCCACAAAAAGGTCATTTCACAAACAGCTGTAGTCGGACAGCTAAGGAGAACAAGGGTTCAGTCAGCCACCCACTCCCGGAGATTATGGTCCTCCCCGATGGGTGTACAAGATCTTTGTGCACCTTTGGTAAAGCGTATAGTGTTGTGCTGGCTGGATTTTATAACTGTATAATGCTTGATAGGTTAACTCAAACACGTATCCCTTGATGAACCCAAGATTCACATGGGTGTCCACTTGTTTATGAACAGACGATTGGTTTGCATTCTCTCACAGAAGCGGGCATCTGACAACGGACGTTCTATTCCCTGAATATGGTCAGAGGTGTTCATGTCCATGATCGCTCCCCCCTTGACAGCAGGTTTGACCGTTATCTCACTAATGTTTGCCAAAATCTTGCAATGCTCATTTCTCATTGTGTGCATTTATTAAAATGCGCACACACAGGCTGGACCAAAGCATCTGCAAGTCCATCTCAGATTTTTTTTTTTTTTTTTAGACAGATGTGCTGAGTGCTCAGTTATACACTAGGCAGTAAGGGGACTTAGATCTGATAGTATCTGTGTTTGTATCAAACTGTGATACGTCTGTAACCTCATCAGCACTCTCTGTAGAGTATAAGGCACTTAAAGATAAGGTTTCGGGCAAAATGGTGTATGTCAACCATGGTCATAAAATGAAAAAAATCAATATCCACAGTGAGGGGCAAACTACAGTCCTTTATTCAAAATGCTCTCCTCAACTGCAGAAAGGGTGTAGTCAGAAATGCTAATGACAAATGACTGGAGATGTGATGAATTTGGCACGCTATCCTCCTCACCACCATCGCAACTACTCAGAATATTTGTTCATATCCTCTCCCTCTTCCATGCTGTCCCCCACTCAGTTTTTTCCTGCTTGATAATATGTCTTTTGGAATCTTGTCTTTCTCTTGTTCCTGTGTGGAGGGGGGTATGCTTATCTACTTGCTGCTGACATAGAGATGACTGTTCTTTAAAAACTGGAGGCAGAGCTCTCAGCATCCAAGGGATCCATTGTATAATCAATCACAGTTCTTACTGCTTGTGCCTCCGAGTTACTCTGGGTCTGCTTCGAAATAGTTTAGGAGTGATTTCCTCAGTCTTTCATGCCTCACGTATGTGATATATTTATAATCATTTTCATCACTTATAATTTTTTTCTGTTTCGCTCTTTTAATTTAAGTATCCAACAATATTTTGCCTGTTCTTCAGGTCATTAGCTCTTTCAATCTGACTTCCAAATCTTGGATTTCTCTCAAGACCTCTTCCCTTACAGGTGTTGCTCTATCCCATATCAGTTTAACCAATTCTAATGTAGCCTCTTCCATTGAGGCATACCACTGTCTCATAATTCCCATGTCTTGGTGCCATAAGAATCCTAAGGCCTGCTGCACTCTTTTGACCCGAAGATAAGCCTCAAGCGTGACCCTGTGCCAGTACATCTAGCAGCCTTTCATCAACACATTTCTTGAGGGTTCTGTACGTTCCCTTAGCTGTGTATGGATAGCAGGATTATTGCCATTTGTGGGAAAAAAAAAAAAAAAGGGTTGTCCTAACCATCAGTGCTAAAAACCGTATCTGCAAAACTGCAAGATGTGGTAGCATTGCTAGGTCCCTCTCGCTGCCCCCATGGCCATACCATGCACGTTGGAAAACAAAACCTGGGAGGAAAACCCGAAAAAGTGGAAAGACGTGTATATGTACCCACAGATCAGATGGTGGGGCTATGCACCATTCTACCAATCTGTGTATGCATAAAGTACGAAACAGATGAAACCTACACGTGTGAGGTTCACTCTACACCATTCTAGGGTAACCTGAGCTGCCAGTAGCAGCAATAAAAGCAGACACAAAACATAGTGGGCACCAACAGAATACAGCTTTGGTGCTTCAGATATGCTGAAAACAAAAAAGAGGACAAGAAATCTAAGCACTCAGGGCGGGGAACACACAGCAGACAGTAAAGAATATAATTTAGCGTACTGATCATAGTGCCACCAATGAAAAAGTGAAAGATGCACACTACCACTGTGCTGCTAGCAGGAGAACCATGCCAGCAACAATAAGTCACAATTTTACGACAAACATTTTGCTTGGATGCCACCAGGCTTCAGAGCTGAATAGTCAGCTTATTCACATGCTATGTATAATGCACATACAATCGCGTGACGCAATCCACCTTGAAAAGCAAGCTAAAACGATGTGCCCATTCTAAAAACATTACATGACCACTGGCAAGATCAGGCACCATACTTCTAGTACCAGCTGTTACAAAAAATAGTTTTTATGTATATGCATATACTCTCAAATTTGTCCATATTATGCATTTCATTTAAAATGCTTCTGCACATATGTACTATACTTAATATCCCTGCATTTAACTAAATGAGGACTAGCCAATTATACCAATTCAGTAAAATTAATACAGATCCAAATGTTGTTGGGTAAGCACACTGAGGAATGCTGTCACTGGATATGTACAATATTACAACCTCCTAATACACAGGACCAGGGGACAGGCTATTTGAGATTTGTTTACAGTAAACCGCAGACAAAAATAGTACAAAACTCTCATCCATAATTTACCATTATTTCCTATGGGAAAACGTATGTGTCAGGCATGAAAGTACTTTTATTATCGTAGACTGCCAGCATAAAAGGGCCGCCACCGCTAACCCAGGTTTGCACTAGCACTTCTGGCAGGGCTATATTCAGAGTGAAGTACCACTATATTCAGAGGCCCAGGGAGCACCACACAAACTTGGCAATGCCAGAGCACTAAAATACCACTGCACCTGTACAAACGAGAGGGTCCCCTCATACATACCGGTGCAGCAGCTAATTCAAAGTTGGCTACAGCAGTGAAAAGGCCCCCAAGTGGCACAGTTTACCACCCAACCTCCTGAGTACTGAGCCGTGCCTCCAACCCTGAATGCAGGGCAGATGTAATGCAGCCACTCAACCCTGATCTCCTGTTTCCAGTCATTACGGTATCCCTGGTGGCACAGTGATCCCCATCTCCCAATCCCAGTCATTACTTCATCCTCGGTGGTCCAGCTGTCCCTCCCCCACCCGTGATCTCTCATTCCCAATTGCTGTAGGCAACTGGTTAACTAGGATCTTCAGCTTATCCATTAGGTAGGGAAATGGGCAGACTAGGTGCACCAAGCGGTCCTTATCTGCCATCAAATTCTATGTTTCTATGTAATTGCAGGGCCATCCCTGGTGGCATATTTGCCCCCGCACCTCCAACTGCTTGTTCCCTATATTGCTTAGTATTCCCTACTGATCCAGTGGTGCCCCCACCCCCACGTTCCCTACACTGTTAAATATTTTCCGGTGGTCCAGTGGTTCACCCCACCCCGATCATCCGTTCTATAAAGTACTCTGTGGTGGCCCAGTGGTTTCCCCAACCCAACCGACTGCACCAGGACCCTGCACCCGCCCCACACCCCTCTAGGGGAACTGGTCCCGTGAACACAGCAGCTGGCACAGCCCTCCTCTCATCTCCTCCGCCAGCTGCCTTCTGACAGTAACGAAGTGTGATCATGTATGTATATTCCCCAGTGGTTCCCCCCCACCCCAGTTCTCTATAGTTAGTATTCCCTGGTGGTCCAAGGTTTGCCCCACTCTCAACCTGCACTGGACACCCCCCCGCCTGCACCCATACACGATCGTGTCTGCGGACTATCAGACACAGCCAGGTGAGAGGAAGGCATTGCTGGTTATGTTCATGGGACCCGCCTCCCATGGTAGGAGGGGGCAGGCAGGACTTCTTAGCAGGTGGGCAGTCCAGGTACATTCAGAAGTGGGGGGAACCACTGGATCACCTGGGAATACTTAATATAGATATTTTATATAGTTTTTGTTTACCAGGTAGGTGCACTAACCATATGGATGACTATTTTCAGGTATGACTCGGGAGAATTAGAGGTGACAAACAGCAGCAAATACAGAAAATGGTTCAAAACATAGCACTGTATATCAGGGTTGCACCGTAAAACTAAGTTACGGTGTACAGAGCAGGTTGCATAAAAACAAAGTTACAGCTAGCCCAGTGGCACAGAGGGTTGAGGCGTTGGATGCCACACCTCGTGCCACGCCGGCGACCCGGATTTGGGAACGAGCCAGGGTCGGAGGGGGGAAGGAGAGAATGTGAGAAGCTGCCAGCCGGCAGCACTCCGCCTCAGGAGGAGGGATGTAGCTCTCTCGGAGCTTGGCCGCCCTCTGGTGGAGGCCAGAGAGTTTCCCACTTGCACTCATCAGCCTTGTCAGAACCTCATCTGATGGTGACTAATCATCTTGGGTATCCGGGTAAAGTAGACTTGGCGCCGCAAGAGACGCAATGACGTAGGTCGCGGGGAGGGTTGAGGGGACGTGGTCCGGAGCTGCAGTGCGCATGTGCGCCTCCACACTCATGCGCCACCGATTCTGGGGGTCCCGGGATAAACCTGGGAGAAAACGGAGGAAACTGTGGAGGCTGATCTGGATGATGCCCCCGGACCAACTCAGAGAATCTGCCGGGGGCGCGCATGGCACCATAAGACCCCGAAAGACCCAGAGTTCAATAGGCTCAGCGGACGCAGAAGTCGACCCACCACTGGAGGATAAAAATAGTTAGAAAACAATAAACAAAGTTACATTATTTGGTATTGAGAGTTTATACAAACATAATAAGATATGTCAGGTTAAAGCATTAGTAAAGTATGGCATTTAGGACAGGCTACAGTATAAGAAATTCAGTCAGCAGCAATTTATACAGAGCTGTTTACAAGTAGGGCAAAACCAGCTAATCCAGGGAGAGATAGCCAGTACAGTTCTAGCAGAAAATGAGACAAGGCTGATGAGTGCAAGTGGGAAAGCAGCAGGAGACTTGAAGTTGAGATAGTTTGAGTTTGGAGTAGGGCAAAGCTCAGAGAGAGGGAACTGATATAGAGAAAAATGAGTAGCAGAAAAAGTTTGGGGAGGGTAACAGGGTGAGTGAGGAAAAGTAGTAGCAGAATAGTATATAGGCATTTGGTAGGTTAAGAGCATAGTAGGGGGAGGACATAGTGCCAAGGCAGTTTAAATCAGGAGCACTGACTTGATGAGGTGACAGCGGAGTGCTTTTTCAAAGGCATAATGGGAGGATGCCAGGCATACTTCAAGCGGGAGGGAGTTCCGTCACTGAGGGGCATTGAAGGCAAAAGCACAAGCACCTTTAGCTGTTTTACATTTTGGCATGCACAGAAGTAGGTAACAGGCGATTAAGAGGGGGGCGCTGCTGAGCAGCTGAGAGGAAGCAGCAAACTCCTGAAGCTCCCAGACAAGAATTTTTAAAACTATTAAAACTCAAACATATTCTTTTCTAAAATACCAGAAACTGCTCTAGAGTGCTTGGATTACCTGTAATTGACAAGACGGGCAAAACTAAAGGGGCTGGGGCTCAAGCTGGCAACTTATTTGCTCCTAAAAAGCAGAACAAGGAGGAAGGAGAGGCCTGATCAGCGTGGAGAAGCAGGGGACTCGACTGATAAGATACCAGAGGAGGCCTCACTAGCTTCCATACTTTCCACACTCCATCAGTTCGTGAAAACAGTGCAGGCCTTAGATAAAAAGTTTGATACTCTCGCTCTGAGAGTCTCTACTCTGAAAACCAAAATGGAGCAATGTGAAGCTATTGTTCAACACTCTGAATCTTCCATCCTAAAATCGACAGATGCCAGTACTAAATTAATAAAAGAAAACTCGCATCTTCATCAAAGGCCGGAGACAGTAGAGAACCAGGCAAGACAGCATAATTTACGAGTTATCGAACTGTCAGAGAATGCTGAAGGGGAGGACAGCCTGATCTTTGCCAGAATGTTTTTGCCGGCCATACTGGGGCTTGACGAAGCTGAACCTACTCTATCCCTGGAAAAGGCTTACAGAATTACCCCTAGAAGAGCTACAGTGGATTCATCGACTCCAAGAACCTTCCCAATAGTGTGCACATGAATTGGGAATAGAGATCAGGCTCTTGCAACTGCCCGGCACCGTAGGGTCCTGAAATACGGCGAAGACGAAGTCATGCTGTTTCTAGACCTCTTGTTTAGCACCCGCCAATGCCGCAAAGTGTTTGATGGGCTGAGGAGCCGGCTACATCAACTTAAAGTGCAGCACCAACTACTTCTCCTGGCTAAACTCTGGTTAATGTGGAATGGGCAACAGTTTTTATTCAATGAACCGCAGGACGCTGGCAAGATGGTCTGGAAAACTGAATTGAAGCTGGAGGGGGTAGAAGCAGAAGGAACCTCGTCTGATGGTGACTAATCATCTGGGGTATCTGGGTAAAGTAGACTTATGCTGTGGGGACTGGGCCTGTGGTAGTTAATGGCCCGTCTCTGGAACTGAGAGCATCATGTATAGACTGTTTATTTTGGACTGTAATCCAGATCCCGTTCTGTGATAAATGCAGCTGTTAAGCTAATTTTGATTCATTTTACTACTTAACATGACGCCACTGACCTTCACTTCTCTGGAGAAAATATATGTGGGACCGTTATTGCAGTGTGTTAAGTTCAGTTCCACTTGCATTTGTAATGCTTCATAAGAAAATGAGGGAGCTGTTATATTTAGTTCTTCTACTGCTGTTCTTTTCATGTTGGGAGTAAAAGGGGCCACTTGAGGGTTAAAACAAATATTCTACTTAACTCATGTTCAATGCTGCTGGTGCTTTATAATGACTCAGGATATGTCTGGTAAAGGGGAAATGAATATTGAATTTTCTCTGGGAGTTTTGGGTATAAAACTGGACTATATTAGTCGCTTTGGTAATAGGGGAAACCTATTTGCTCAATCTGTTAAGATTCCCTGTTGGTCTTCTAGCTGTATGCGTTGGGTGAAATTATTCAGTATATAGTTTCATTTTGGAATGCCCCCCCATGTTGTACCGTAAAGGGGGTGTCGTACACAAGATCTTTATAAGAATATATTGTCTATATTGTAAACTTTTATGCTATCCTCCCATGTACAATTTTGCTTTGTAAGTTTTACTTGCAAAATCAATAAATAAATAATTCAAAAAAAAAAAAAAGTGTGGGGGGGGAGAAACCAGTGGACCACCAGGGTGCTCATTCTACTGTGCAAGGTGCACTAAGGACTGTGCTACATGCAAATGAGCCCAGAATGGGCATGCAAATGGCCCCTTAGCACTCTGCATGCCCAATGGGTTAATCTGCATGCTTGGGCTGAATATGGCCCACAGGGTACTTGGCACTACCCCACTTCAGGCAGCGCTATTCCCTGTGGGCCATATGCAGTCCTCATCCGTGTCAGGATGGTGCAGATTCACTTAGCGCTGCACCAACATGGACCAATATTCAGTCAAAAAGCACCGCTTCACTGGAGAACACCATCCGTCTGAATATCGCAGGAGCCTGGAGGTGCACAGGGGCCAATGCAGTTCAAATGGCTGTGTTGTGCTTGCCCTATTTTTTAAAATACTGGGCCCCCAAACCCTACGTTCAGGTTGCAACACCCTGTCCCCCACTGGCCCAACTATGGCAGCTCTCAAGGGCCACCTCAAGTACCCCCTTCCCTTCATAGCCCCTGTATACACTCTGAATACCCACATGTATACCCTGCACTCCAGGTACCATATCTCCCCACCACCACTATCATTTAAAACCCTTCCATCTCCGACACTCAAATCTACAAGTGTCTCCTCAACCCCCAAGCAACCTCCTCCCTTGTAGTCTAACCCCACAGCCTTGAGTTCACTTCCTAGATTACAACCCCCCCGCCCCGGGGTTTACTTCACATGTTACACCTACAGAAACCGGATATATTAAAACCAGAAAGGTCAGGCTGGCCCAGTGGGGGTAGAGGGCTGACGCACGGCGAGCCTTACCTCTTACCACGCCAGCAACCCGAGTTTGAGAATGAGCTCAAGACACCAGGGGTCAGCCGGGGGGGGGGCATCTCTCATCTCCCAGGGTGGTCTGCCGACTCAGCCCTTGGTTACCCCCTGGTGGAGGTCTGGGGTGGTGCCGGCAGCTTAAGTGACATGAAGAGAGGGACTACAATTCCGTAATGTGTGCATGCTTCCACTTGCACATGTGCCACCACGACGGGAACAGAGAAAGAGAAAGGAAAATAGCTGTTGTGGGCTACATGAAGCCCTGCCTTCTGCCACCTCCCCACAATGTCACCAAGCCACCAGCCAATCTGGATGCAAGACACTAGGTGGGGGGAGGATGGTCCTTCCCCTTCCCTGCCACAGGGGGCAATTTATAGGCACTAGGGCTGGTAGGTCCAGGGAGATGGCTGGGACAGGGCTGAGAGCCTGCCTGTGGCAGCCAGATGGTAAAAGAGAATATGGAGAGAACTAAAAAATAAACAGTAAAGTCATCACATGAGCCCTCCACTCATTTATATAACAGCCCCAGACATCATACAGTGACATGAAAGCCCACTTTTCCCCTACACAATGTCCTCTGTAGTTCTATGGTGGTTCCCCCGGCTAAACACTGAAACTTGCTCAGGGAACATACTGAGGTGGGCCTTCATGTTCACAGAATTGTGCTCCAAGTACAACGCAAACCACCCTTTTCCAGATCCACACTGTACATAGCAAGACAATCCTAACATTTGCCTCCCCCATTCTGTCACACCTTAGGGTGTTGAAAGGTTGAGAAATACCCCCGTGTACCCACCAATGGTAGATCTCATTACTCCGATGTTCCCCGATACCCTTCATGTCAATACACCGCATGTATTACCCACACATTGCAGTGCTGCAACCCTACTCCTTTCCCATATTACATCCATTGCCTTCCTTGACACCGTCATCCACAAGTGTCCCTTCTTCGCATACCCCTTCACCCCATGTGCAGCGTCCTCCTTAACAGTCTCCCCCCTTCCCAGAGACCAACCTGCGGCTGCTCTCAATGTCAAGACATTCTCTCCGCTTAGGAATGCGGCTCCTAGACGGGGCCTGCAAGCCAAGAACGTCAGTTCGCGGGAGAACAGGACAGTAGCTCCGCCGACTGCGTCTTGTCCCCTCCATAAACCATTCGCCGGACCCCGCCGGACCGGTACCATAGACCAAAGCCAGCGTGAGCAGCATTTAGTCACCGCCATGTTCGCTGCCTGCAGCGCTGTGCGTATGCGCAACAATCCGGTATGCTGGGCGTCACACGAATCACAGCACTCGAAAGAGTGAATAGAATGGCCATGCCCCTTTTGAGGCACGTAAAGCGCGCCGCCATCTTTTGAATGGCAAAATGCGCCCTCTCTCAGGGGCTTTCCCACGAGTTGCCCTTAGTATACATTATTTGTAACTGTGCGTGGCATCCGAAAGTCATTGACGATCATCGTCTTCGTCTCTCCTGGCTCGGCCCCCTCGGACTGCAGATCGGGACCAGGAAGGAAATTCAGGACGACAGCGGCACGCATTGTCATGCATAGCCATCCTTGTTTGCCAGGTTTTTTTTTTTATTCCAACGACTCCTCGGCGGGAGCCCATTTTAACCATTTATCATGCCATTTTACTGAGCGACTCTCCCAGCCCCAGTTTACAAAGCAAGCACTTCAGTTTCCTAGGGCACAAGTCTCCTTTTGTTACCCACAGTTTTCCACACCTGTTTTTCCACAATAAAATTCAAAAGCTGGCAAACACTGTACTTTTTGATGCAGGACAAGGGTATATCCAGGCACTCAGGCTTTATTTCTCCTTGGTAAACAGTTGGCATTTAAATAGAAGCACATGGGTAGGCACACAGCAGCACATTAGTTAAACGTTGTTTCACATTTTTGGGCTACCCACTGCCAGATAGCTAAAACGCTAGCCACAACCCAAGCAACCTTTCTTGCTGTTCTCCCAAAATTCCAAACCCAAGCCTCAGCGGCACCTCCATTTTTGTAACCCCCAGTCGGCACTAAACTGAAAGGGCTACTACCCCTGCCTGTGTGGCTAGTAATAGGTTGAGAGGCCTAGGTACTATGATGCAGTGCCTCCGTTTTGTAACCTCCAGGGTCAGGGAGAACATGTCACTTGGCATATTGGCTAGGTTTGGCTACTCTGACCAGGGGTACCCAAGTAATCCAGAGACTAGAAGCAATAATAGATTGTCCAATACCAGGAGAGGGGGTTCTAAAGTGTGGCTTTATTCAACAAGACTCAGAATAAAAACACAGACGGACCCCCATGGGGCTACACTCCTTGTAATGCAGATAAGGTGATGACACAGACACAATCCATCCTTGGATCCTAAACATCCTTTTGTCATGGACTCTTTAACTAGTGGCACACTACCACCCTCTACTCCATCGCAACGTCTGGGCACCCTCTTCAGGCACTGGCCAATACCTGAACTAAAGGTATCTGGTGTCTCAAAGCGAATCCGTAGAGGTGAGCCCTGTTACGCCAGGTGGGGGTCTACCACCTTTTGTTCCATAGACCCATACCCGGCCATTCCTTTGTTTACACACACACACACATCCTTGGCTACTGTAGTGCAGACTGTACATGACTTTGTAATGCAGAAACTGTCTTTCCCTTGAAGACCCCCCACATACAACAGTCATTACATCTCACTGTTCCATAAGCTCTGGACTTGGCATCCTGACTGACCCACAGCCTCAGAGACTTATTTACTCACTGATTTGGTGAATGACACTGGTCTTTTGTCAAAGTTTCATCACCCTCCACATTGCAGGTGTCCATTACTCTGAAGGAATCTCATTCCTCAAAAACTGTAGTGCCCCAGCACTCTCCATCAGGCAGCTTCTTCCTTTTCCCAGGCCAGGGGGTTGCCCCTGGGAGTTAGTTCCTTGTGCCTCTCTTATGGTGGAAGCACATACCCTAAGGTAGCTCTGTGTCAGAGCTGCGGGCAGGGGGGGGCCCGCCACTGCAGGGCACCCCCTCCCTCCACTGCACTGCAGGATCTACATCCTTCTCTCTCTCTCGAGCCGACTCCAGACTTCAACAGATTGACTCAGACTGAACTCAAAAAACCCCAACGTTCTAACCTAATTCCCAGCTGCAACATTCCATTGTGGCTTATGCTGCTGCATAATTCTAAATGATGTCATAGCCCCAGCTCAGCAGAGAGTGAAAACAGAGCAAGACATAGTGAAATCCATTTAACTGGAGTTTCACTAGCTGCCTGTCCCTGCCTGCCACTAGACCTAACTAGGGTTCTAGTAACCCCTGGTAGCGGGGGGGGTTACACTCACCCTGGGCCAGGAAAATGACTGTCTGCAGTCATTAACCACCTGGATTAGGCCATCTCAGCCTATGTGCTGACTACAAGGAGGCAGCGCTACCTTCTCCCCTACCATGTGCCAGCACAAGCAGACAACACTAAGGGCCTAGAGGCCTTCTGCTGACGCATCAGCCTCTACCCGCTGACTATGGGTACCTAGTGGCTCTGGTAGAATTGCCCAGAGCATAGCCCTAATAGTTCAAACTGTGGCCCCTACTGCAGATCAGGACCACAGCCTGTCTGGCCCCCTAGCCCTCTAGGGAAATCCTATCTACCTTTTTACCCTAACAAAAACACTAAAGGGGACCTCCCCCCAACTCTGGACACCTGCTACCACACACCTGTGGAAGAAAACAAATTAAAACACAGTTATCTTCTTACAACGGTACTTTAATTACTAAAAAATAAAGCAAAACTGAACTCCGATGAGTTCCAATTCACTTCTTTTCTTGTCTTCTTTGCTTCACCAGGAGTACCTGCAAGACAAAAGGAAAAAAATCCTCCCTAATCTGCATTTACCATCCTGTCTAACTAAGACACAAACAAACAGGGGGAGGAGGGCGCTGTGGAGCCCACGCTAGATGGTCACAAGGATTTGTAGCTCTGCAGAAACTATGAATTAAAAAGCTATTTCTACATTTTATAAGGTGGAATAAATACCAAAAGTGACAGGACTGGTAATCGGAAGATCGGTTGTACCAACATGGGCAATCCAAGGAAGGATAAATCTACCCAAGAGGGAGCAAAGAGCAAGCAAAATACAGCCCTAGTCACCACGAGGTCTGCCCAAGGCCCTGCTACCTTTGAGCCTGAATTACCTGAAGAAGAAACTCTTCAGAGTCTGGGAATAAAAATGAATTGGCTTATCTCTTCAGTAGAGGGTCTGGCTTCCCAATTTGATTCCCTAACTAATAGAGTAACAGTTCTGGAGGTGGACATTTCTTTTATTAAAATGGAGACTGGGAAAGCTGGGAAATGTTCAGAGACAGCCCTGGGAGTGACTGCAAAACTAGTGAAAGAAAATACTCACCTCCATTCAAGACTAGAAATTTTGGAGAATCAGGCAAGGGTGAATAACTTAAGAGTGATTGGAATCCCAGAACAAACAGAGGGTGACCATTTGGCCCTATTCATGTTAGAATGGCTGGAATCGCAACTCGGACAACCCCTTATTGAACAAAAGATCCATATCCCAAAAGCTTACAGGGTTATAACAAGGGGCCGCCAAGTAAATCCAGAAGCACCTAGGTCAATTGTGCTAGTCCTCGATGGAATCGGAACGAGAGATTTTCTCCTTTCATTGGCCAGACAGAAGCAGACTTTGTTGTGTGAAGGGGAGAAAGTTAACTTATATCCGGATCTTAGCTACATGACTAGGCAGAAAAAAAAAGCGGTACGACGGAGTTCGATCTATGTTGAGAGGGGCAGGAGTGTTGCACAGCATGATTTTCCCGGCTCATCTGAGAATTGCACATCAAGGGAAAATTTATATTTTCACCGATCCACAAGAGGCCTTAAAATGGACTCAGAGACATGTGCCAGCTAGTTGCCTCTGGGAATACGGTTCACAGTCACTTTCAGAGGATGAAGATGAAGCAGTCGGTGCAACCTGAAAAATGTCCAGTAAGCAGTAAAAACACCTCCAGAATGAACTAACGAACTTAATGTTGTTGAGAACCTCACTGTTTGGGACTATGGTTCTTAACGTTTTATGCCAGTATAGTATGGGCATGTTTAGTTTCTCTTTTAGTCCCTAAAATAATCTTTTCTCAACAATATCGACAGGATAGTGATCATGTTATGTGATGGTCTGATATCTACTTGTCTTTACCTGCTGTCCTGTAAGTAGAATGCCTCAATTTTGACCTGAATATTAAATGTAGAGCCTAATCCTTTCTTTTCGGTACCTTAAGGTACTTAATATTATGGTGAAGCATGATTCCTCATTTTCTTCTACAAGAAGACGAGTTTGGTTAACAATTTAGCCTCTTGGCTGGGGAGTTATGAATATGACATTATATTCACGCTGCTCATGGGTTTAACAACGCAGCAAGGTTCAGATAAAATGTTTGTTAAATGGCTTATTTAGCCTCTATAGAACCCCCTGATGATGTATCTTAATGATGTAGTACGGATTTCTTTTTTAGTCTTATCTGCGTGTATTAAGAGGAGTGGCGCATTCAATGGATTATAAGTTTCCTTGTACAGTATGTACTTCATCCATGATTTACAACTTGTATAATATTGATAAACTCAATAAATACAAAATAAAAAAAAAAAAAAAAAAAAAAAAAGACGCAAACAAACCAAAAAGCCCCATCCATCTGACACCGGAGAATCCCAAAAAAGCATTTTTTTTTTTTTTACAGAAAAGGTAGAAAATAGAAACAGTATATACAGAATATTTACAACACACATTTAGCAGTTCTTTGGGGATGGAAGGCCTTACAAAGTCCCAACTAGTTACTAAATACAAGCCCGAAGGCAAGTCCAATAAAAAGTCGCTCCTGGGCCGGAGCCCAGTGAAGCAAAGTTCTGCAGGCAAATGTCCCGTAGGGGAGAGTCTTTGAGGACAGTCACAATGAATGTCTGCTGGTATAGGATGTGTACTGCAAATGTCAAAAACATTGAAAAAGTCTAGACTTACCAGTCCCTAGTAGCATGGAAAGCATATGACACCTGTGTCCTCGACGAAGACTCTCCCTGGCAGCATTCTTCTCATACAGCTAGGCGGACATCTTCCGAAACACGACAGGACGACGCCTCTGGAAAACAGCTGGGCTGATGTCATCTAGGAGATGGTACCTTCGGGCAGGAAAAAGAAGAAGAAACACACAGCTGGACTGAAGTCATCCAGTCCGGCAACAGCTGGGCTGGTGTCCTCTCTGGAGTTGACATCTTCTGGAATAGCCAGTTCATAGCTTTATGGACATGGGAGTTTATTGCAATTACTGAAGAATCAGGGCACCTTGGTCCTGGTTGTCCAGACTGGCAGAACAACATGGGTACGGCAACTGCTGGAATGGCTGCACTGGCTACCACTGCTCTGCTCTCCATTTGGTAGGCATGGGCACATTCGCAAGAAGGTCTTTGCATTGTGGGAAATAGCACAATGGGTCAGGTGCATGAATTATTACCCCGTCTGGGCGCTTATAATTCACATCATGAAAGGATTCTTGTCCCTTGCCGACCACAATCCGAACAGTGTCAATAAACAGAGTCCTGCCCACCTTCCATTGCTTGAACTTTTCTTGCAACATCCAATCTCTGACAAATTTACTTGTCCCAGGATGCACGTTTCATGGCTTCTTCCATAATCCAGGATTTTCTGCACCTCTCTATTTCTTCCCAGACTTTTCTAGGAAAGGTAGGAAACGAAATTCCGAAGAGCTCATTCGCTTTCCTATGAACCAGTCTTTCCCCTTTGCTAGATTTGGTCAAACTGAGACCTCTGGCCTGGCTTGGTGGTGGCCAGTCCTGGTTCTGCCAGCTTTGCATGCTTAACGACACACAAAATGGATCCCCAGTTCCTTCTTGCTCAGCCAGGGCTGTGGAAACACCACTTTCTTCCATGCGTCCCTCTAAACCAGGAACTTGAGGCTGTGAACCCTCGCCTTCTTCTTCAGGCCAAATGGGTTCCCCCCTCATCGTCTTCGCTAAAAATCTGTGCCCAGGAGTGAGCAGTCGTCCTCACTCCTGAGACTGTCTACTGTTCACTAGGAGCGGAGGTCGAGACCTCCCACTCAAAGGCCTCTCTCAGTTAATCCTCTCCCACGAGACTTGGACTAGGCCCCTCTATCCATGGGTCAGCTGATGCTCCCTCTCCACTGTCTCTTAGTGGCTTGGATGTGGAGTCATCAGTTGTCTGTGCTGCCTGTACATCTGCACCCTCTAGCTTTTCGCCACACTCCTCTGACCCTCCCATTTCAGGCTCTCCCTGGTGCTGCACGCTGCCAACTGCAGGTTCTTGTAATTTTGTCCATGTAGGAACCAAACGAATCTTGGGGGCTGCTGTCAATCTGTACTTTTCCAGGCACACAGAGCAGTGAGGAACCACAAAGACATCTCTTCCAGCCCTTAAGCACATTACACATACTCTGACAGGATAACCAGGAATTGCCTCAAGAGGAGGCAGTCTTCCCCCATAGTGGTACTTCTCAATGTTTCTCAGTTTGTTTACTTCTTCAACTATCATAGCACGGGCATGATCTGGGTAGCGGGCTGGTCCCGAAGCCATGACTGCAGAGGGAACAGGTTGAGCCCGAATTTGAACAGAAAAGTCAGTTTTTAAATGTTCAACAGTGTTTTCAGTCACCGTGATGCTGCTCCTGGTAAGCCAGTTCACACACTCCACTCACTCTCCCTCTCGAATGCTGTGCAGTCACTCTAGAGCTGGCTTGGGGGCAGGACTGATTGCAGTCTCACCAATCACTCGACGTCATGCAAATTAGCCTCTTTCCTCTCGTGCTCTTCTCCTCACGGCGATCGTCGAGCAGGCAAAATTTAAACTGCAAAACCACACTCTTTTTTTTCTTCAATGACTCCTCGGCAGGAGCCCATTTTAACCATTTATCATGGCATTTTACTTAGTGACTCCCCCAGTTCATAAAGCAAGCCCTTCAAACTTCTAGGGCACAAGTCTCCTTTTGTTACCCACAGTTTTTCACACTGTCAGAGCTGAGGCCGGGGGGCCTGCCCCTGCAGGGCACCCCCTCCCTCCACTGCACTGCATGATCTACATCCTTTTCTCTCTTGTGCCTACTCCAGACTTCAACAGACTGATTCAGACTGCAGATTAGACTGTTGACTTCAAGGATCAACTCTAGACTGACTTTGAAATTCCCCAACATTCTACCTAACTCCCAACTGCAACATTCCATTGTGGCTTATGCTGCTGCAGAATTCTAAATGATGTCATAGCCCCAGCTCAGCAGAGACTGAAAACAGAGCAAGACATAGTGAAATCCATTTAATTGGAGTTTCACTAGCTGCCTGTCCCTGCCTGCCACTAGATCTAACTAGGGTTCTAGTAACCCCGAGTAACAGGGGGGTTACACTTGTAAACTGAAATATGGTTTTACGCAGGACAGTGTGTAAACTCGGACTCGTCCGATGCAACAGACTTGTTTTCTCTAAATAATCGGAATTAAGACTAAGTGCAGTAATTTTTTAGTCGTTTCTAGTGTTTCTTATGTAACACCCTTGTTCCCAGGGGTTACTAGAATCCCAGTTAGAATCAGTGCTAGGCAGGGAAGGCAGCTAATGAAATGCCAGTTAAATAGGTTTCACTCTGTCTCGCTCTGTTCTCAGTCTCTGCTGCGCTCTGGAGGGATGATGTCATATAGAACTGTCACAGCAGCAGCATTATCCACACTGGTCAGCTGCTAAGGAGCTAGCTTTAGAATGTTCCTGAGTCTAGTTGGAGTTCAGTGGAGGAGGCTGCACTGTTAGGCAGCCCCTCCTTCAGCTCTGTCAGAGAGCTACCGGTTTGTGTTTTTTAGGTTCTCACCCTAGTGGTTGACAACTGTACCTGTTCTGGAAGTGGTGGTAACATAGTCTTATGGTTTTCCCAGTGCCCCATCCCAGGAGGGATGGTGTGAACTTCAGGATGCAGGGGCAATCCCCTGGTCCGTTTTGGACTCTTGAAGCTGCCTTGTGACAACTGCTCTGTGAGTACCTTGTTTGTTTTCTGAATAAAACCCAAGAGTACCTGCAATGCCTGTGAGGTGATTTTCTCTGACAAAGAGACCCTGTCACCTAGACTTTGGTTTAAAAGCTTACTGCCTATGTTGGAGTCCTGTATGTGACTGTCCAAGTACAGAACTTTTAATTCTGACACCCGAGGGTGTGTGTAGTATGTTAAGTGTGATAAACATTTAAGACAACTTCTACAGTTTTTACAGTTGTGGTGTTATTAACCGGATGCATGGCTGAGTATAAGCATGGAAGCAAAAGGTGGGAGACCCCCCCCCCAATCTGGAGTAACCAGTTTAGCTCTACGGGTTCTGAAGGGCACCTTTTACTTTTTCTTCAGTACAATTGGCCAGTGTCTGAGAAGAGTGTTTACCCCTGTATGTGAGTTGTTTTCTTTCAGTTTACCCTAGTATAGTGGGTTCTGAAAGTTCTGAGCCAGTATGTGCTCCTTGGTGGTCGTGTGTACCACCTCTACTCCTGTGAAATATGGGAACAGTACCAGTACCTGGCTGAATGTGCCAATTTCCAGTAGGAACCAGTGTGTGTTTTCTTCATCCTATACTAAATGGGAATTCAGGAATGTCTGTACCTCAGAAATCTGCATTACCAGTATGTGTAGCCCTATGGGGGTCCATCTTCGTTTTGTGATTATTCCTACTCTGTTACGTGAATAAAAGCCACACTCTAGATCCCAGCCTGGTTTGGACAGTAATGTTATTGCTTCCTTGTGTCTGGAGTTACTTGGGTGCCCCTGTTCAGAAGTGCAAACCTAGCCTAGTACTAAGCAAATGTTTTCTCCCAGGGACCCGGGTTGTTGGCCTTGGCAGGTGGTCCCTACCAGGTGTGTGCCAGGTAGCTGCCATACTTGGTTGTCTATGTTGTATAACAGACTAGTCCACCTTGTATATGGTGGCCATTGTAGCTGCATAGAGTGCACGTGTAGACAGATTTTACAATGTAAACTGCCACCCCTCTCTTTACCCCCCCAGACATTGTGGTGAGAGGAGAAGTCCTGCTAGTTAAACAAGAGGGGGCGGTGAGGGGGGTTACACTTATATTTTTTTACAACATTTAGAGGAAAGTCAGAAAATATTTTTTTACTATAATGTCAGGAAGTATTTTTTTTAAACTTTACTGTTATAATAATGTTATAATAATATACATATAGAATATAATTAGTACACACAATTGGAAAGGGACAATTCTCAGTTTAATCAGTTATGGTTCACTGTTGCATGCAGTCCAAGTATGCTATAACCCACAACAAATAACAGGTGTATTGGGGCATTAATGCACTTCCCGACTGGTTGAAGTCACTCGGGGAATAGCCATGCAGACCCAATCCATCAATGGGGTTGCACGTTTTATGCAACCCATTTTATAAGTATGCTGTAGCCCATGACGGACCATGGATGTATCATGGCATTATTGCACACCCCAGTTGCGTTGTGAGGAACGAGGGCTTGCCCGGGTGACTTCAACCAGCCAGGAAGTGCATTAATTCCTCGATACACCCATGGGGCTGGAGTGGGTTATTGCACTTATAAAATGGAACTTTTTTGAGTGAAAAAAAAAAATATTTTTTTTAAACTTTATGTTTATTGTATCCTGCCAAGTAAGGAAGTTCCTTCTACGCTGTTCTGTCCAATAAGCAAAATACAGGTAGACATAAAATCTGTATCCCTTGTACATTAGAACCCCTTTAAGTCGGGAGAGACAAACTATCAACTCTCTATTAGACTCAAAAGCGAAGGAGATAGATTGTTGTCTTGATATCCAAGTCAAACTCTGTCGGTGGTTTGGTAATAGCAGTGAAGTTTTGATTGGTAAACCCCTTTTTGGCATACGGACCCAAAAAGATTTTGTGAGGAAGTGTGGGCGATCTGCTAGTAATTCATTAATAGTTCTTTTATCATGTCTCTTACGGTTTGAAATTATGTGTCCAGTTTCACTGGGATACCCACGATACTCAAGTTCTTATATCTAGTTTGGTTCTCTAAAGTCTCCACTTTTCTGTGCAAAGAGTAGTTTTCTTTCACTAGCCACTGTGGTAGCCTCCATTGCTTTAATTCTGTTACAGAAAGTTTGTGTTACTTCCACATTCTGTTTAAGTTGTGTAGTCAAAGTATCTATCTTTTCTTTATTTTGGTCGACTTTATGAATAAAATTTTTTTTTTATTATTCAGGGCATCATAGCGTTGATCTTGTTTTTTCAGCAATAGTAATATACTGTCAATAGAATGACCCAATGAATCCATGTTGTAATGTTTTCTTTCTCGTTCATGATTTCTATCCATTTCTGATGCCTCCACTACTGCAATCGAAGAAGACTGTGTTGTGTGTTCTGGTTGCCCCTGATTTTGCAATGTGTGCAATTCAACTTCTTTCTCACTAATTGAAGTGTAGGTATGGTGGCCGACCTCCACCTGCTCCTTTATTGATTTCTTTATGTCCGTTTGAGTTTTCTCAGAATGAGCAAATTGTTTAGTTTCTTGAGAATAAGAAACCGACTGCTCAGTGTAAAAACTTGCCGGTATGTCAGTAAAGCAATCTGGTTGCGGCATTTGCTTGGAGGTCACCGAGCATGGAGCTGACCTGGGAAACAACCTGGATTTCAAACTTCCACCGTGGCTTGCAGCTGGACGAAAATATTTTTCAAGCAGTGGGATCCTCGGAGAAGAATAATCATCAGATGATGGGGTAGATGTGTTTTTCCTCCTTTCTGTCATAGTGTAATCCCAAAAAGTACAAAATAGCAGATGGTCGATGTTTATTGTATTTTTCAGCAGGACGCTGAGAGAGCAGCTTGTAATGGATTGCTGCAATGTCGGCTATCTTGCCTCCTCTCCCTATTGTACATGTAGTCTTTTTCACTTTTTTTTTGCAGGACTCAGCTGCCCAAATCGTGACTATCCTGCAAAAATCAGGACAGGTGGTAACTCTGCTGTCCCCATAATTGGTGCAGGTGTCATGCTGGACCGGCTCCCACTGCCAGAATAGGTCCTAGTACAAATGCACATGTGTGTCAGTTACTTACTCATGTGAATTCCATACTGGGACAGAATAGGAACCAAAACTGCATGGCACACATGACGGAAACTTTGTTCTGTGACTTGTTCCATTTTTATTGTGGTGCCTATGTACATAAAGACTAGGGATGGGCACACCCGAAAAGGCTCTGACCGTTATCATCAGGATCCAGGTTGAAGTCCTGATTAGTTCTGATGTAAATCAAAACCTTTTGTAAAACGTGAGGAAACTGCAATTCTGCCACAAAATGGCAGAGATTTATGACACACATGTGGAACTGAAAACAGCATGTCAGAAAATGAAAAAGGTGAGGTTATGGCACTGATATGCTGGTCAGCTGAATACATGGCAGTTATGCAGTTGACCTCTGTTCCCCAGACCCTGCCTCTGCAGCGGTGTAAATGTATATATGTTTTAATTCATGCCTGCCAGAAAAGGAAAAAAACACAGTAGTCCAGACACAGCAGAATAGGGTCTCGCAGCAACTTCTTCCCTTTGAGGCTTAAAGAGATCCCCTCCCTTGCCCAAGAGAACAGGTACTTTATCGAGAAAAATATTACCACTGTCAGGAGGGGTGACCAGGTCAAGTGAGATTTTTTTTATTTAGTAGGGAGCATGCAACAATGATAGGAGCAGTAGGCTATGATGACATATAATATATTCACAACAGCAGAAAAACTCAAAGGCATACTGGCAAGCATGAGATGCAACTACCGTATACTCAAAAGTTATTTTTATATAGATATAGATATATAGGTATATATACATATATATATATATTTATATATATATATATTTCATTAATGCCTGCCAGGCAAAGAAAAGGCAAAGCAGAGTAGGGTTTTAAGTAAGGCTCTGTGAATTCTGAAGGCAGAAGTAAGCCCAAGACACAGTCAGCCACTCCCACTACCCCCCTCCCAGTCAGGTTGATCTGTATTTTTTGTCCTTTTGTTCCCCTTTAATGTGCACTTGCAGGGCAAACTTAGTTTGATTTGGAAACAACAGAAGGCAGAGCAGAGGTTTAAAAAAACTCAACGAGATACAGCCAAGTGAGCACTCAAAAGTTCCTTGTCTTGGCCTTCCCCCCTCCTTTCTGCCAATCCCCAGATTTTTTTTTGTTTGTATCTTTTTTAGCTTATGACAGGGTCGGTTAGGCCCTGTACCATATGTGTTGTGTAAGGAGAGTTTGAAGCAAGAATTCTGTGTACTGTTTCTCACTTTTCTATTGGACTGCGCAGTCAACTCAACTCTTGCATTTACTGCAGTTCTTTCCGTTTTCTTTTTGCTGTCTGTACGTTGCCTATATATAGTTATGACAAATACACATGAAACTGGGATCCCTGGTTTGTAAACTACTGTAGATATAGTTATTACTGATGAAATGATTACAGAGATTAGCAAGGAGGCCTGCTAGTATCTGGGTCACAATGCTCTGGAAGCTAGAAACTGATAAGGTTCCGAATCGCTGGGTCACAGTGACAAGGTTCTGAAGCTCTGGGGTCACAATGCTCTGGTGGACGGTAGAGTCTGCTGAGGTTCTGGAGTGTATAAAAGCAGGACAGCAGGTGTCTTCATTGTCTTTGCAAAACTGATTGTCTGTAGATTTCAACTCTGAACTCAGAAATTTGACTTTGTTTTTGGACTGCCTATGCTACAAACCAGTCAGTACATTTTAATTTTTTGTTATTTAGAGTAATAAATCACTACTTGGGAATTTTTAACAATTTCTCCTGGACTGCTCATGTTTCCTGATGTAGGCCTCCATTACAGTTAGTGGCAGAGATATCTAGATTACAGACATTTGGTGTCAGAAGCCTCTCCACATAGCTGATTGTTGTGTTTTTTTGTTTGTTTGTTTTTAAATAAAAAGGCACTGCAGTAGGCTTTAAGGCACAAGGCACTGAGCCAGGGGTTGACCTTAACTTTTTTTGCACTAGCCAGCAGGACAAGTCAGTCCAAAATTGCACTAGCCCGCAGTAGTTTGCACTAGTCCGCACTCATGACACCATGCACTTTTGACACACAATGAAAAATGACACAAATCACTGTAGTTTAAACATTTATTTACATTTCTGTAATGAAAGCCAGGATGTGCTGCAGCAAAATAGATACACAACAGGGCAGATCACAACGGCACACTTTCGACCCCCCACACAACCTCAGAAGAATTGTAATTACTAACACTTGACTTACCCGAGTACATTGGTGTGTTCAAGCAGCAATCCAAAAGGAAAACAGCTACAGAAATGCCTGCCAAGGCCCCACAACAAGTCACAAACACCCCCCCACCTCCGCAAGAGGCAACAGAACACAATATGAGCAGAGCAATGGCAGACATGCCCAGCCAAGCCCAGCCCGGCAGCCCAGCCCCACAACAAATCACCATTGGCAGTCAAACCAAGCAGAAAAAGAATCCCTAATTGTCTTTCTCCAGAAGGATTGCCAGAGTACACAGCAAGCTCTCTAGTCTCTCAGCATTAACAATCCCATGACATGACACTGTGACTTACCAAGGCTGCGTGACTGTGAGTAAATCTCAGCCTCGGTTCCTGACAGCGAAGAATCTTCTGATTATGCTCACTTCAAAATCAAAATGCAGTTTTTCACAAGGGCAGACTGTTTCAATACTGCTCCTAGTAGTGGCCCCATTAAAATCCCCCATAGAACCAGCATTCACACACTCGTACTGCAGTGTACACAATAAAAAGAAAAGCAAACTGCATTGTGGGGCTCCATCAGGTTCAGGCACAGATTTGTAGATGTTTGGCACTATTCAAAGAGAGCTCCTAATGGAGCGAACAGCCCAAAATCACTAATTCACTTACTGAGCTAATTTACTATAGAATACTGCAGGTCACAGCAGCAAAGCAAAGATGAGCTATAGACAGACAAGGCAACATTTACTCACTCTGCCAGGAAGACACTCAGAAGACCCCCCACCCCATATAACTGGTGACCATAACCGGCATTTTTATGAATGCCACGTGGCACTGCCTCACCTGAGCTGGCGTTTTTGGTGTCTAGAATTCGGGTGATCCAGCTCTGATTGCTTTGCTGTAGTTGTTGCAGTCTGCTTAACAAATGCAAAGAAGATATCCGACAGTCCTCCGGCTTTGATCCCCGCCAAGACCGCTGCAGCACCACCGTACTGAAACCGTCCAAACCACCAAACTCCCAAGCTCCTGGTCCTCACACACCCATCAGTTCCTCCAGCCTTTCGGCAATGCACAGCTTCTACCAAATTTTAAATCATCCGCACTTTTTTGTATAAAAAACAGCTCCTTAAATGAAAAGTTAGGCATACAAAGCCATACTCCCACAGTGCTAACCACCAATGGCTTCAACCAGTCTGCCTCCTTCTTACACGCCCAGGCTATTTTTTACCCAATCAGTGCTAGGGTAACATTGGTGCTGTTCCCAGCTCTTGCTGCCTCCCCCCACGACTTGTGTATTGAGCTGGTCAATAGGGAAAACAAGCAATGAGTGACAGTCCACATACCCGCCCTCTAGGAGGAACTCCAAACAACAAGGAAGTCAGAAGCGCTAGTTCGGTTCTTGGAAAGTACCCACCGGCTATGTCTGCTCTTTGCAGCTGCTCCAGAGTTCAAGGGGATCGGTAGGATTTTGCTCTGTTAACCGCTACCACGGCCGGAAGTACTGCCGACTCTGGTGACTGCACTAGCCCATGCGGACAGGTAGGGAGGTATCTGCACTAGCCCGAGGCAATCTGCACTATGCCCCGGGCTAGTAAATGTATGTTAAGGTCAAATCCTGCACTGAGCAGAGATTTAAAAACCACGATGAGAAAAGATCGACGTCAGGCAATAAAGCTCCGGCCCTGCTCAGCGAAGTCACTCTCAGCCTCGCACTGACTGATTCCCACTGTATACAGCCTTATATACCTCAGTACCACCTGAACAACATTGGTACAGTAGCTGGTCAGGTGACTGAGGTTTATATTGTGTGTGGCGTAAGTGCATTGTCTCTCCATCTGACTCAGTGTGCTGCCCCCCCGCGACTTGAGCTGTGTGGAGAAATGTGTAAGGGTGTGGGAATTGACAACACGGACACAGCTTTTTTGTTTTGAAACACACGAATGTTCTGTGAGAATTTTATTTTCTCATAAAATTCTTAATTCAGAATAAAAGAAATAACAAAAACAAAACAAATTAGCTTTTGCCAAGCTTCAGCACTGCTCTTCCCTAGCAGTGCTGCCACAGAGTGGATAACCAAAGAGCAGTTCCTCCACTGTCCTCTGTGCTTTTCTGTCCTGCAGTACTTTTATTTATTTATTTATTTATTGAAGTCTTGGATACACCTGTGAGCTGATGCTTGTTGAGAGGTTCCACGTCAAATACATTAAACAAGACAAAAAAAAAAAAAGACAGGACAGTTTACAGATACTACAACGAGAGTTCAGCAAACAGATAATGAGAGTATTAAACATAATGGGTACATAAAATCCAGCCAGGAACAGGTAAGCTGCGGCACTGTGCAAAGTATGCCTGCGTCAGTTGGAGGAGCAGGAGAAGGAAGGGGGAAGAAGGGCAGGGTAAGCACGGCAGTGTGGGAAGAGGCAGGGGTTTGACTGGGACAGGATAGGGGTACAAGAGGTTGGGGGAGATTGCTAAGTGCTGGGGTTTGCCTATCCCAAGGGATTGGGACTGGGAAGTGCTGGTGGTAGTCAGTCGGTACGTGAGGTGTCTAGCGGTGGCACCTGCAGGAAGTCCTCTCAATAAGGTGTTGGCGCAGTCTGAGTTTGAAGGATCCAAGAGTAGTAGCGCCAGCGAAATCGGGTGGTAGTGCATTTGTCCAGAGTGATGCCCAGTAGGAGAAAGCACATTGTGCCATGAATGTGCGGCATCTGGGCACATGGAAGGTTTGTGTAGAGGAGCTCCTGGTTTATCTGGTGTTTAGCGGTAGGAACAGTAGGTTCTGAACTCCAGGAGGAAGCCGGTTTAGCTTAGCCTTTTTGGCGAGAAGGCACGTTTGATATCTTGTTCTGTTGTTAAGTTGGTGCCAGCCAGCACAGGTATAGAGTTCGCAGGTATGGGTTAGTTTAGGTGCATTTGTAAGCAGGTGGCAGGCTTTATTTAGGGCAACAGTGATGTGTTGGAGTGCCGTGTCAGTTGCAGATCCGTATATTACCAGACTATAATCTATAAGGGATACAATCGAGCTGTTAATTGCCAGATTTAGCACTTCATGCATGAGACAGTGCCTGTCAGTACTGCTTCTCTAGGCTCAGCTAACTAACTGAGCACCAGAGGTGCTTATATACTGGCTGCTTCTGACATCACAAGGTCAGCAGACCTGCCCCTATTTTAATATTCAGAAAAAAAAACTACACTAATACAAGCAAATGGGGAATCAGCTAGACCCATCATCACTAAATGTTTTAAACCGGTATCCACCGCTGACAGCGAGACTTTTACAGTGACCATCAGTACAGCGACTACAGCGCCAGGTCACTGTGCAGACGGCGCTGGACCCAGGCACTGTATTCGGGGAATTTGCACCCCCTCCCCTAATCAGCTCCCACATGGAGTCAATTATAAAAAGTGTGGGGGGTTTGTGGGGCAAAGCCCCCCAAAGATAACATGTTTCCAACTTGGAAACCATCTGCCAACTGCAAATGCTGTCGACATGACAGTTTCACTGTCCAGTCGTTCGACAACATTTTTTTTCTACTTATATATTTTATTGCTAAATTCAATATACAATATTTAATAACCATACCAACAGGTATTACCAACTTGTTTAAGTGTCTGTACATATAATTAATTAAACCCTTTTTATTTTCCTTCTAATTTACAGACGCAGATGCCTCTGTACACAAGGATTACCAATGATGAAACCAGTCACTGACCATCTTTTCCAGTCCAGGTGAAAAAAGCTGGGGAAGCATCCATCTGTCTGCTAATCTTTCAAAAGCTTGTACAGTATTTATAATCTTAGTAAACCAAATCATAAATACAACTTTCCATGTTAACTACAGCGTCTAAATGCAATCTAAATAATAAACAGTCAACTATAACTTTGAGTTAGAGTCTCATTTCTGGTCTTCTATTCTTGCCTTATATTCTGCAATTACCAGTCTTACTAAAGGGTATCTACTTACTCTAGGGTATCTCTTCCTCTGTTTAAACCAAACCCATAAATCAGGATCTTATGTCTGTTCCTCCTCAAGTGAGGATATTTAATGAGCTACCAGGCGAGTAGTTGCCACTGTAGCACAGGCATTCCCTCTGTTTCTTCTACATAGTCAAAAAAGGTAACCATCTCAAGTTGAACTTATCCGTGGAGAGTCGTAGATGAGCTGTAGCACTCTCTATTTCCTTGATGTGATCTACGTTAACCCTCCTCTTGTTCAGGTCAAGGTGGTGGGACTTGAGCCAGTGCTGAGTAACAATTTTCGAGGCTGCTGCAATTAGAATCTGGTAGAGATATCTTTGGCTGCTTGTTCGTATTTCTACTGGAGGAAGACCTAATAACAAATTAGCTCCCATAAGGGTGTTCTGTATTTGGAATACCGCCTGTACTGCCTGTGAGATGTCCCTCCAGAACCCAGCAATATGGGGGCAGTTCCAAAATATATGAGTGTATGTATGTACCTATCTCCCCACATTTTCTCCAGCACTTATTTGTGCTAAACTTCGAATAATGTGCTGTTATCACTGGGGTTATATAAAATCTAGATACCAATTTCCATCTGTGTTCTCTCCATACAGGGGAGCTTGTTGTTTTACTAACCCCCATCCAAATATTTTCCCAGTCTCTCTCTGATAAGGTAACCTTAAGCTCCTTCTGCCATTGTTCTATATTTTGGGTCACCAGGGCGCCTGTCTCACCTTGTAAAGCTTTATATACATAAGATACGTGTCCCCTTGAATCTCCTAACTTACTTCTCTGGAGTATCATACTTAATGGCTGTGCCCCATGGTCAGTCAAACCAGCCAAGCCAACCTCTTGATTTATATAGTGTCTGCAATGTATATATTTGAAAAAATAATTTTTAGGTAGATTAACTTCTTGTTGCAGATTCCTAAAACTCTTAATGATTTCACTCTGCAGAAACTGCTTAAGATATTTCAGACCTTTTTGCTCCCACCTCCTGAGACAAGGATCGTCCCCACTGGCCGGAAAGTTAGGGAGACAAGTAAGGGGTATATGGGCCCAGACTGGTGTGGGTAGTTCCCAAACCTGTCTGGCTTGGATCCACACGTCTAAGGAATGTTTCGTCCAGCAATTATGTATATCTTTAAGATCCGCCTGCAGAGCCACCCAGGGGAGAACGTTGAGGGGAACACTCCAATGAGCATCTCTTTCCATGAGATACCACCCTTCTTTATGCCCTGGATTTAGCGTCTTAAGAATGGGTAAGGTCTGTGCTGCTAAATAGTAATTATAAAAGTTTGGGGTTCCCATGCCACCCCTCCCTCTGCGTTCTGTCAACAATGTCCATCTTTTCCTCGGTCTCCTGCCCACCCATATGAATTTACTCAGCTTCCTCTTGAGCTCTCTCCAGTACCTTTTAGAGAAAGGGATGGGTAGATTAGTGAATAAAAAAAGATACCGAGGTAGAATATTCATTTTGATTGTGTCTATGCAATTTGTAAAAGATAGAGGTAATGAGTTCCAGCGATTTAAATCTGAATATATTTGTTTTTTCAGAGTACCATAGTTGAGGTCATAAAGCTCTGAGATTCTAGTGGTGATTTGAATACCTAAATAACTAATTTTGTGCTTAGCCCAAGCAAAGAATATCCCGTGTATGCCCCCGGTTGTTTTCTTCCTTTTATGAACAACATTTCAGATTTGTCCTCATTTACCTTGAAACCAGATATGCTGCCAAACAAGTTTAATAGTTTCAAAAGTGGAGGAAGGGAGCTTGCAGGGTTATTAATATAAATCAATGTGTCATCCGCGTACATTGTGACTTTCTTTAATGCTTCCCCTATCTGAATGCCTTCAATTGTACTGTTTTTTTCTAATGGCCTGTGCTAGAAGCTCAATACTCAGTGCAAACAATAGTGGGGATAAAGGACACCCCTGACAAGTGCCCCTTTCTATTGTGAACTCATCTGAAATCATGCTATTTACTTGGACCTGTGCTGTGGGATCTTGATATGCTAACAGTACCCATTTAAGGAAGGCTCCCCCTATCCCCATCTGCACTAAGACCTCTTTCATATAAGCCCAATTTAGGCAGTCGAATGCCTTCTCTGCATCTAAGAATATAGCGAGATGGGCCGTGTTGGTGGACTCCTGATTTGTCAGAACGTTAAGCAACCTTCTGATATTATCAGAGAGGTGCCTAGGGGGTATGAACCCAGTCTGATCTGGGTGCACCAGGCATTCTATGTGGTTTTGCAGTCTCATGGCCATAATTTTTGTTAGTAATTTAAAATCTTGATTTAAGAGCGATATAGGCCTGTAGGACTCACAAAATGTTTCAGCCTTTCCATGTTTAGGGATCACAGTGATTAGAGCCTCAGTCCAAGAGTGTGGTAGTTTATTTTCCTCCAGTGCAGAGTTCATCATCTTAACAAGAGTTGGAGCTAAAAGTTTTTTAAATTTTTTGTAGAACTCTGCCGGGAATCCGTCTGGGCCTGGGGATTTTCCTGCTGCAAGCTGTGTAACTGTGGATTTAACCTCTTGTTCTGTTATTGGAGCCAAGATCTTCTACTGCACTTCTGGTGATAATTTGGAAAGTCCCAACCCCTGTAAAAATGCCTTAGTTTTTTCTTCCACCTCTTGAGATACTTTATCTTCTGAATATATTCCCTTGTAATATTGCATAAACTGTGAGGCTATCTCCTACGGTTCCCCCCAAGTTTCACTAGGTTTATGTCTATTTTTAATGCTTTGAATATATCTTCTGGCTTGGGCTTTTTTGAGCCTAAGGGCCAATAATTTAGATGCTCTTGGGCCTCCTTCAAAATATTTCTGGTTGGAGTAGCGCAACATACTTTCAGCCTGTCTATTCTTTAGGCTATGTAGCTCTACCTGTCTATTCTCTAGACTATGTAGCGCTACTTTAATTTTGTTAAGCTCTTTCTGAAGTTTTCCATTTCCCGGCTCCTTCTTATGTTGCTGCTCCAGAGCAGAGATTGTGGCCTTAAGTTCTATTTGCTTTTTATTCAACGTTCTTTATTTTGCTGCCGCAAAACTAATTATGTGTCCCCCTAATCACTGCTTTCATCATATCCCACCACATTAAGGGGGAGCAGTCAGTAATGGTAGAGTCTATTAATAGATTCTGGTAAACCTGGGTGACCTTTTGCAAAAAGTTTTTATCGTTCAGCAGGGAGATGTTCAGTCTCCATGCTGTATGCCGTTTTTCCTGTCTCCAGCCTAGCTTGATCGAGATAGGGGCGTGATCGGATAGAGTAGTGGAGTGTATGTGTGCTGCTGTGCATTCATGCATGGTAGTCTTGTGGGTGAAAAACATATCGATGCATGAATATGATTGCCGGGCAGGGGAATAATAAGTACAATCCCTTTCTCTTTAATTTGAAGACTGCCATATATGCACTAATCCCCACTCCTCCACCAGTGCCCTCAATTTTTTTAGTGGCTGTCTTGTTAGTTGCAGCCTGTCTGGATGAATGGTCCATGGTTGGGTGCATAACGGTATTAAAGTCTCCCCCAAAACAAGTTGACCCTCCCCAAGGTCTGCTATTTTAAGGAAGACCTCATGATAAAACTTTTCCGTTCCTGTGTCAGGTGCATAGATATTTACTAAATGCAGTTTTTCTCCCTGTACTATACCTGTTACTCTAATAAACCTGCCCTGAAGTGCCCCCTTCTTCTCCTGGATCTGAAATGTAACATTTTTCTTAAATAATATTGCTACCCCAGCTTTTTTGGCTGAGTCATGCGACGACGCCTCCACCTGTCCCACCCACATCTGCCTGAGCTTCATATGCTCATTATGGGTAAGGTTTGTTTCCTGGAGGAATGCGATGTCGCAATCCAGGCATTTTAGTTCTGCTAAAAGTCTGGTCCTCTTCACTGGAGAATTAACTCCTTTAACATTATATGATACAATATTCAATTGTATCATTTTATATACATATAAAAAACCCACTGATTCTCAAGTATTGGCCCCTTATCGAGCTTGATTGCGGATAGGTTGAACCCCTGTACTAGAACCCTAGTATGCGACTGTTTATTCTGAGTGAAAGAAAGCAGTAAGACTCCAAAACATTCTGCCTGTGAGATAAATTCAACCCGACTGTAACAGTTCCAACATTTTCACCAACTTGTGGTCTTTAATACAACACATTCTTGAAGGTAGAATATTAACTACCTGTTATACAAATTTCTTATCACTTATACTTCCTAGGTATGACTCGCCACAAAATGTGGCTGAGTGTACGTATTACACACACCCTGTAGGATCTTAAGATTCGGGTGTTCATGGTTAGTTACATTCTCTGTGAGTGTGTACCCACAAAACAATGACGTCACCAAGTGCAAACAGCTTCCCCCAAAGCTCCTCCCCACCCCTCCCTGTTTCTGAAATGTACATTAATCCTTGCCACCTTGTATTTTCTTTAAATTCCCCACTTCTTTAGCTCATACTCCCTTTAACCCATATGTCTGGCTCTGGTCCATTTTACTAAGCTTTCTCCCAGGTATTCCCCTCCTGATTGCAGTTACTCGCCAATAGACCCACTTTTCCTTAATGATTCCTTAGGTGCCATTCTTACTCATGTTGTTATTAATATCATTATTTTGTGCTTTGTCAGAATAAGCTGAGTGACACCTACAGTCGTGGCCAAAAATATTGCCACCCTTGCACTTTTTCAAATAACTCGCAATTCCTCTAAATATAAGTTGAAATTAACAGTACAGTATTTGGTCTTCACAATTCTTTATTTCTCTGTTAATATTACAGAACCTTTGTTTTAGATTCAGAATTTAATATATCCTTTTAAATCAGAAAATGAAAAGAAATGGCATTGACAAAATTATTGACACCCTAGACTTAATATTTGGTAGCACAGCCTTTGGTCAAAATAACTGCAATCAGCCGCTTCCTATAGCCATGGATGAGCTTCCTGCACCTCTCTGCTGGCAGTTTGGCCCACTCTTCTTGTGCAAACTGCTCCAGTTCTCCCAGATTTGAAGGGTGCCTTCTCCCAACTGCTGTTTTCAGATCTCTCCACAGGTTTTCAATGGGGATTTAGATCTGGACTCATTGCTAGCCACTTCAGAACAGTCCAGCTTCTGTCTTGAACCATTCCTGGGTGCTTTTTGAAGTGTGTTTGGGGTCATTGTCTTGCTGGAAGACCCATGACCTTCGACGGAGACCCAGCTTTCTGAACTGGAATTCAACATTGTGCTCCAAAATGGCCTGGTAATCCCCAGATTTCATGATGCCATGCACACGTTCAAGGCACCCAGTGCCAGAGGCAGCACAGCAACCCCAAAACATCACTGAACCTCCTCCATGTTTGACTGTAGGGAAGGTGTTCTTTTCTTTGAAGGTTTCATTTTGTTTTCTGTAAACATAGAGATGATGTGCTTTACCAAAAAAAGCTCTAATTTGGTCTCATCTGTCCACAGGACATTCTCCCAGAAGGATTTTGGCTTGTTCAGGTGTGTTTTGGCAAACCCCAGTCGGGCTTTCTTATGTCTCTCTCTCTCTCAGCAGTGGGGTCCTCCTGGGCCTCCTACCATACCCTTTCATTGAATTGGCGATGGATGGTGAGAGTTGAAACTGTCGTACCTTGTGTCTGAAGGTCAGCTTGAATCTGTTTGGCAGTTGATTGAGGTGCTTTCTCCACCATTCGAACAATCCTGAGCTGCAATCTTCGATCAAGTTTTCTGTTGCGGCAACGTCCAGGGAGGTTGGGCTACAGTGCCATGGGCCTTAAACATCCTGATAACATTAAGTACAGTGGAAACAGGAACATCAAGGTCTCTAGAGATTGATTTGTAGCCTTGAGATTGTCCAAGCTTGGCTACAATCTTCTGTCTGACCTCCTCAGACAATTCTCTGGCTGTCTTTCTTTTCTCCATGCTCACTGCGGTACACACAGTGACAAAACAGGAGAATGAGTCCTTTCTCTATTCAAACTGGTTGAATGAGTGATTTTTATATTGCAGGCACCTGCAACTCACCACAGGTGAGTTCAGTTCCAAAGTGAAGGAGAATGACCTGCTTGAAATCTAATTATTTCTAACTACTTCTAAAAGGTGCCAATAATTTTGTCCAGGCCATTTAAGGATTTCTGTGTGGAATAAGCTAAGACTTAGTAAATTTTTCTGTTTTTTGTGTTTTATTCCACTGCAAACCAAAGAAATACATAAGTGGATACCAAAATATTTTTTAATTTCAACAATTTTCTGGAAGGAATGGTGCATGATTAGAAAAAACTGCAAGGGCGCCAATATTTTTGGCCACGACTTGTAACTTCTCCCTCCCCCCAAATTTTCACCAATAAAACAAACTGAGTTACAATTCCAGAAATTGCTCGTCCTCCCTCACCCCCTTCATTCTACTACTTTTGGTCTCCATTTCCATAGCCCGGAAGCCTTTTTAAATTTAGACGGCATTAATGAAAAGTGTATAAATGCCATTTGACATAAGTTCAAAAAAGTCCCGTAACTGTAGAGCAAATGTCATCCACCCGCTTAAACCTCATGTTTTCAAGAAGCATCTCGGTGTTCATTCGTTTTTTCTAGACCCGAGTAAAATGCTGAAACTAGGCTACGAACTGCCTAAATAATCCGTTTTCAACAGTACCTGAGCTTCTGGTCCAGTCTTGTTCCTTTAGGGAGTCAGCATGTTGCAAATCTCGAACCCCGCTTCCATTTCTCCAATCCACATGTTACAGCAGCTTAGTTATGTCAGGCATGGCTGTGTGTGGCAGTGCTCCTGGTGGGCCTTTCCGTTTGGTTGTGCTTCTGTCCATTATGTTCCAGGCTCCCACTCTTAGCTTTTGTTCTAGTTGTTCGGCTTCCAGATCTGGCACCGAGATGTCCAGCTTTTTCAATACGGGTAGCGCTTCCACAAGTGAGAGAAAAGTTTTCACCCCAGAGTCTAAATGAATTTTTAGTCACGCAGGATAAAGAAGCTGTGCTCCGATATCCTTTTTTGCTTTTAGTTCCCTGATGATCCCCTTGCCCGTAACCTTTCTGCCTGCAGGGCATTAGAAAAATCTTGATCAAAGAAGATGTGAACTTCTCAGTATTTTAAATCTTTTTGCCTCCAGGCCTCCCTCAAAATCCATTCCTTTGTTTGAAGATTGACCATGCGGACAATAAATGAGTGGGGCCTTGTTGACGGGTCTGTAGGCTTCGTTGTCAAGGATCTGTGGGCTCTGTCTATATCCATATTCAAGTCTGGCGGGATCAAGAGGGTGGCCCGCAACAAATGCTGTATAAAATCGGCTGTCGTGGCATACCCCTCTTCTAACCCCTTGGGGATGCCATGAATTCGAAAATTGCTCTGACAGGATCTATTTTCTAGATCCTCCAGTTTATTTTGGGTCTCCCTGTCTCTTTGTAGAAGAAATAGTAGCAGGCGGTCTGTCGTATCTTGCGCCTCGGACAACTCTGTTACTCTCGTGGCATTCGCTGAGACCTTCTGATCTAAGGTACGGACGTCTTGCTTTTGATCGGCCAGTGCAGAATCTATTTTATTTAGGGTACTCAATATCTGGTTCAGGGTTTGTGCTGTATTACTTAGTGAATCTGGTTCTTCGGGGTCCATCTCTATGGATGACTCGGAGAATTGGCGCCTACGTGAAGTCAGGTTGCTTCAATCCTCCAGTGCTTCTCCAATATGTAATTGCTTATATCTATTCTGCGACATTGCAGATCTCCAGCTTCTGGTTCTCGACGCTTTCCCTGCCATCATTAGCAAATGAGGGATCCGTCGAAATCAAACTTAGGTACCTAAAAGACAAGGATTTATTTAAATTGTACCGGGGTGGTTACGGAGCTCTCCAGGTTAGGTTCTAATCATCTTGGTGATGTCACCGGAAGTCCCTCGACAAAACTTTTGTCCACTGGTCATAGATCCTTTTAAACCAAACCCACTAAAACACTTTCACCATTCCTTTTCAGTAATATGCCAGAGTTATAGCCTTAAAATACTTAAGGGTCTCTTGAGGGCCTTAACGCCTCCCTCTGGACAGTATTATGGACTGTCAAAACCCTTATAAATAAGCCTCTGATTGGGGCCGCTACCTCCTAAGGGCTAGCCACTCTCAGAGGTTTATCTCACCTGCACAGGTAAGAACAAACAGTAATTATTTCTTCCAAACCTCCTATGTTTAATAAAATCATGAACTGTTAGGATTATTTGTTATTTCACCCCTCTAATGTATGTCAAGGAATGAATTATGTTATTGCTAGTAAGTCCTGTTGGCGGAAATTGTCAGTCGATGGGTGGAAATTTCATTTGGGCCTTTCTGTCTAAGCCAGGACGCTTTGGTGGTCCCTATGCGTAATATACAGTATACAAGTAACCTTTGGTTGAGGGTTTCTTTTGTTTAAGCCCCCTGTTGTTAATCTTTTTTCCCTTTTTTTTTTTTTCTGGTACTTGGCTCCAGTACCTATTTACTTCCAGGAGCAGAGTGCCAAACTGTACCTGATTACGCCACCTCAGGAGCATGAAATAGCTCCGCAACCCCAACCCAGAGTCGCAGAATGTGGCCATTCCTTTTGGAGGGCTGATTGCTCTGAGGTACCTGCACATTGGGGACAAGGGTGTACCCACGCCGCTGTCTGCGGCAGAAAAAGATCAGTCTCAGACAGGACTAGTACTGGTTACCCGAGCAGGCTGCCAAGGCAGCCGTTCGGACATTCTTTTACTTTTCTCTTTCTTCGTTGTCTAAGCGGCAAACTTCTAAGGAGCCGCAATAGTGGGGACACTTATTAACAGTAGCTACAGGGGTGGTGGCATATTTTAAAAGCACACTACCCATAGCAGCAAAGTCTCCCTTTTTCTTTATAAATTCTGGCAGGAGCTACATTCTTAAGCCGCATGACGCGGCTAGCATTTTGCATTATTAAAACCACAATCGCTTCTCTTTTGAACTGAAGAAGCATACCAGAGCTACAGGGGTTTAGTGGCACACCTCGTATTTTTACTGTCTGAAGTACACTTTATGTCTTGCACCATAAACATTCTTAAATACCAGCACAGGTGTCCCTGTGCCTCGCCTCATTAATTATAATGTGGCTGACCCTTTTTCTTTCTTATTCACTTCATGGGGCAACACACATATATTTTCCCTATAGCTACCATATATGGTCCCTTACAGTAAGGCTCTGTGGGGAATTTTAAGCTTTTATCCATACTGCCCACTAGCCCAGGGCCATATTTTCACATAGGAGGCTTAACGTAGCCTCTATGTAATAATCACCACCAAGGCCAGAACGTTAAGAAATGTAGCAGGGAAGAATAGATAGAAATACCACAATGGGAGGCCACCCCATTGGAGTAGAAAAATTAAGTGGGGTCAAGGTGGACTCAGAGAAAGTAAATGCTACTGCAGCAGGCTTCAGAGAAGTGGGGAGATAAGAGGAAATGTCCCAGGGTGTACTCAAAGTTCCGGGGGAACTCTGCCACACACACCCAAGGTTAAGCGAAAACCAGTAATAAATCAAGTACTGGTTTTCAAGACAACCTACCCACCACCAAATTGAGAAGACTGGAGCTTCCACCCACCCACTCTTGCTTGGAAGCTCCACCTCAGGATCCCTTAAATAAATACAGTACAACAGTAACATATTCATAACTGCTGTTTGTATATATTTCATATGTTATGCTTTCTAAACAATTACCCTGGGGTGTCTAATGTCTGGTACAAAACAATTTTAACACATTTCCATATGTTTACTAGATCATACCTTTTCTGTCTCTTCGGTAGCCCCATGTTGGGACAGAAACTCTGCGGCTCCTGCCCTATGCTTTACAGTAAATTTATACAGTTGAAGGGCCAGATACCACCTCATAATCCGGTTATTTTTGTCCTTCATTTGGGAGATGAAGCATAACGGATTATGATCAGTGAAAAGTGTAACAGAAGCTCCCCACAGATAAAATCTGGAGGCAGTATAGCGCAGTGGTCTAAGGCTCTGAGCTGCAAATTTGGTGACATCCAGCAGACCAGACCTGGGTTTGAATCCCATAGCTTCCACTTGCATACTGTGTGACCTTGAGCAAGTCACTTAACCGCCTTGTGCTCCCAGGTCGCTCCTGTAAAAAAGCTTTCAGCTTAGTGTGCTATACCTGGTTAAACAACTAAAAAAAAAAAATCTCAGGGCTTCAATGGCCCATTTGGCCGCTAAACACTCCTGCTCTACTATGGAATATTTCTGTTCTCGATCATGCAGTTTGCTTGATATATACACACTACAGGATGTTCCTCTCCCTCAGTCATTTAACTTAGCACAGCCCCTGTGCCAGTCCCTGAGGCATCCGTATGCACCTCAAAGGGGTGATTAAAGTCTGAACTTCTCAAAACAGGAGGAACATAACGCTACCTTGATCTGTTGGAAGGCCTTCTCACATTGATGGGACCATTTCACTTTGTTGTACCACAATGTTTTTTTGTCAAACCCGTAAGAGGCGAGGCGATAGCAGTAAAATTGGGAATGAATCGCCTATAGTACCCAGCCAAGCCTAGAAATGTCTGGACATGCTTTTTTGTAAGGGGTACTGGACATTTGGATACAGCCTCCACCTTGCTGATCTCAGGCTTTATCATTCCGTTTCCTAGGATAAACCCTAAATATCTCATTTCTTTCATCGCTAGGGCACACTTAGTCGGGTTTATTGTCATACCAGCTTGTCTGATTGATGTAATCACGGCCTCTAGATGCACCAGGTGGATGTCCCAATTTTGACTAAAAACAACAACGTCATTCAGGTATGCTGCACAAAAATTACTGTGAGGTGCCAGCACCTGATCCATGTAGCGTTGGAATGTTGCTGGTGCTCATGAAGTCCAAATGGCATTGTTGGAAATTGGAACAGACCCATCGGTGTACTAAAGCCGTTTTTTTCTTTATCCGAAGCCTCTGGGGGAATCTGCCAGTACCCTTTCATGAGCTCCAATGTAGAAATGTATTTGGCATTTCCTATTCTATCCAGTATGTCATCTACCCTGGGCCACCTGATTCAAACCTCTAAAATCTAGGCACAACCTTATGCCTCCCTCCTTTTTTGGCATAACCACTATGGGGGAACCCCATGCACTTTTTGATGGCTCAATGACTTTAAGTGCCTGTAACATCTGGATTTCTGCCTGTACCTCCATTTGCACCCTTTCAGGGAGCCCATAAGGTTTTTTTCTAATGGGGGGGCTCTGTACAAATCTGATGTTCTGCTTCCTTGACTCAACCCGGCATACTGGTAAAAGTGGTGTTAAATTCTTTAATCAGGTTTTGTAAACCTTTTTGTTGGGACTGGTCTAAGTCAGGGTTTATGACCACCTCATCTGAACCTTCTACTGTTTCCAGTCTCCTGTAGGCCACCTCCAACACAGTATCTTCCACCTCTGGCATTACTAACAGTCCTACATCTGAGTCGGTCTTTTCATGCCATTTCTTGAGGAGATTTGCATGGTATATTTTCTTACCAAGCCTTTTATCAGGGGTCTCTGTTTCATAGGTTACTGGCCCTGTCTGTCGTGACGCCTTGTATGGCCCCTGCCATTTCATTAACAGTTTGTTTGTGGACATTGGTAACAACAATAAGACCTGTTCTCCTGTTGTAAATGTTTTTCCCCTAGAGGTTCTCTGATTATACCCCTCTTTCTGAACAACTTGTGCTTTCACCCCTGCCTCATGTGCCCTTTGTGTCTATAACACCAGTTTTTTTTCCGCAATTCTTTCATATATGAAGCGATACCTGGGTATTTCATCTCTTTACCCTCCTCTCAACACTCCTTAACCACATAAACAGTCCTTGGGGATTTCTGCCAAAAAGTAGAGAAAAGGGAGAATGGCCTGTCGATGCCTGTGGAACCTCTATGTAGGAGAATAAGACGCAGCGGAGGAATTTGTCCCAGTCCTTCCCTTCTTCATGTACAAACCTTTTTAGCATGTGTTTGAGCTTTTTTTTTTATTATTATTATTTTCAGTTATTGACAGAATAACAATGCCACGTCACAGACATTTCGGTGTACAATTATACAAAGCACTAATCATAGTAGTGATGCATCTTGGACATTTTGATAGCTCATCTGGAGGGTATAAGCTTAATAGTCCATACTAACATTGCTGTGAACTAAGCCCATGAGCAGTATGACTTGTACATTTCCTATAGTCCATAATGAGAGTCCAGCATTAGCATGCCCTAGTCAGGGCTAATGATGTCAGACTTTTATCTCAGTAAGTTAACAAATAACCTGAAATGTCAAACATGGCAGTACAATTCAAAACAGATCAACCATATACTGGTAATTAAATTAAAATTATCTACTATCCGGTAAAAGACTAATATATACAATTCAATCCTCCTTATTGAAATCCCCCCTCGCTTTTTTTTTTTTTAAATTTAACTAAAGTATCAATTGGAACTCAATTTTCTTAAGCAGAGCTTTGGAGTAGCCTTTAAGTTAGCATACAAAATATAAGAAAAGATATATCGCCTCTCCCGACCTCTGAGAGCACCAATCTTCAGTCAGTGTCTAGTCAGCTAAAATAATAAACAAGGAAGATAAGTCTCATAACAACGACTCTCTACTGGAGTTGATTACTACTGGGTGGCTTAAAATAAAAGAAGGCTCAGAGCTGTACTTAGTTCGCAAAAGATCAAATGTCCCCAGCTTCTTCCCGATCATCGTTCTCTTCCTCTTTGACTCCTCTCATCAAACGGCTTGATTGAAAGCACAAGGCCCATTTTCCAGCCTCTGTCAGGTCTGCAAATATCCAAACTTTGCCCTTGTGGATGATCCGAAGTCTGGCTGGGTAGATCATTGTATGGGGAATAGAGGCAGCGTGCAGCTTTTGTCAAACACCCTCAAATTTCTTGCGATGCATTCTGATCACGTATCTGATGTCTGGAAAGATAAAAATATTTCTATCATCTTGTGTGAGGGGTCCTGACTGTCTAGCCATCTGAAGAACTTTATCTTGTGTTCCCACACCATCTGTAACCACTAGAAGAGTACAGGGAACATCTGATTGCTCTCTGTAACCCCGAGGGGTGATACAGTAGGCTTTCTGAAGGCCAAACTGGTATTCTTGACCTTCAGGTACCAATTTTTTCATTGAACCAGTCCTGCAAAAATAAGACGGGATGATCCCCTTCGATGCCTTCTGGTAAGCCCAGTATACGTAGGTGTGATGATCTGGCCTGGTTCTCTAGGGTTTCTAGCCGAGCCCTGAAGTGTGCATGCTCCTTAAAGATCATCGAGGTGGCTATCGCTGCCGAGTCAGCTTGATTTTTAGCTTCATTTGCAGCCATTTTTAAGTGATCCACCGTCATTTCCACAACAGTCACACGAGTGCAAAAAGAGTCTATTTAGGTGTTGAGATCCATCACTGAAGAAATTAGCCTTTGCATTTTCAGACCCTGCATTTGAGCATTTGATTAAAACACTTCACTGATCCGTCTGTCTGGTGGTGACAGGGAGGCGTTCTTACTGCCACTATCCCCAGAAGGCAGTAAAGTTCTCTTAGCAGTGCCGCAGTAAAATTACTCCCTTGGTTGGTCAAAATCTCTTTGGGTATTCCCACCTGACTGAATAGCTTCAGAAGTTCTTCAGCTATTTTTAGTATAGTTACAGTATACATTGGGATGGCCTCTGAGTACTTGGTGGCATAATCACATACAACCATGATGAAGCTATTCCCCTTAGAACTTTTAGCTATGGGCCCCATAATATCTATCTCTATCCTCTCAAATGGGGTGGTGACTAAGGGTAAAGGTATCAGTGGTACCACATCTTTCTTTACAGTCTGGGCAGTCAATCGTCACTCTTTGCATTCCTGGCAATATTTGGCTACATCCTCGTGGATCCCAGGCCAAACGAATCTTTGTAGAATTCTACTGAGTATTTTGTCCCTCCCGGCATGTCCTGCCCAGAGCAAATCATACCCCAAAGTACATCAATTCATGTCTGAAACATGCGAGTACCATCAACTGTCATTTTCTCCCTTGTATCTAGATTTGTACAAACCCTATACAATAGTTTTATTTATAATCATCATTTCTGGGGCACCTTGTTTTATGTCCTTTACCACTGCCTGGAAAAAAAAAGGTTTCAGGGTTAAATCAGCCTTTTGTTTTTGACCAACATCAGCATTTATAAAACAGTTTTAACCTCTTCCGGCAGTGCATTTTGGTCCCTATGCCATTTCTTTTGTTGCCTCTTCTTTGCATTCAGAGATGGTTTGGTTTTTCCAAGGACATCAGTCACATCTCCCTCAAAGGAAAACACTTCCCCAAGTAACTGATCCCTTTTACTTTGTGCTCTGGTGGTCACTGCAGCCAGTCCCTTTTTCCATGATTAATGAAGCAAAGTCTGGAAAGTCATGCCCTAGTACAAGAGGGGCAGGTGATTTAGGTACAAGACCTGCCATAACTGCTGTAGTTTTCCATTTTACCATTATATCAGTGTTTGCTGTGGGATACTGGTGTACGCCTCCATGTACACAGACCACATTCATGGTAGGCCCTCCTTCAGTTAATTCAAGTAACTTGGGTCTCACAAGGGTATTTTTACTGTCCAAGTCTATTAGGTCTAATACAGTCTGTTTTGCAATCTGCACATTAGTCAAAAAATATCCAGTGTTGGACTTCTGGTTCCGGAAATGGCGCGGTGAGCAGCATAACACGGTGGCTCCCTAAATAATAACATTTAATCGGTCTCCTACCTCAAAATAACAAGCCAAGCTGGTACAGAATCGATCACTGAATCAGAGGAGAGACCCCTGCAACCCCCGAAACCGCATCGCTCACGGACCTAGGCGGCGCATAAATAAAATCGGAGTTCCCTCCGCAGCTCTCCCTGGCCGCGTGGAAGAAGGATATTAACAGTTAGGTCCTTACAGTCGCGATCGCCTACTACGAGCTGCTCGGAGGCTTCACACCGCAGCACCTGGCTTGCCCTCTTCTCCTCCTCGTTCCTCCAAATCTGGCGGTGGTGCTTTCCTGCTCTCCCGGTCTCCCGATACCATCCACAGTCCGTGAAGCACTTAAACCGGACCTCGCGGTCGCGAATTGGTCCTCCGCGGTTTTAATCCGGTGCCAACTCAGGGTTCCTCGGGCGGTCTCCTCACGCATGTGGAGCTTCAATCCCACGGAGTAGCCCTAAAAAAGCACACAAAGAGCACAGAAATATACTGATCAGCTTAGGAATGCAACTGACTCCTAGTTCATCTCCACGCAGCCTCCAGCAGCCTAAAGGACCTACACATATTAAAGTAATAAAAATATAAAAAACAAATAATATTAATAACAACCCGCAACAAATTGAAGAAGGAGAAGGGAAGTGGGGGAAAAAGGAGAAGGGGAAAAAAGAATGAGAGAGAAAGGGAGGGGGAACAAAGGAGCAAGAAGAGGAAGGGAGACACAGGAAAAAGAGGATATAAATAATAACAACTCTTGGCAGCTCTGTGGCTGCACCCTATGGAACTAGTCCTGCAGAACAGATTCTCCCCACCCTCAGGCATAATTATAGAGGAGGGAAACACCACTCTGCCTACAGTGGACCCAATAGCTAATTCACATTTGCCTGCAGCCTCCCCAACTAACCCAGTTCATGCTCCTCCCACCTCAATGGCCACTAAAGGAGGGAAAAGAAGGGGAAATGAAACCCAATCAGCTCTGCTTGCCTTACCATCCCCTCCGTCAGAACAGAATATTCTTCGGGCTATTTCCGAATTCAGAGAAGAAATGAGGGACTCTCTCAACCAAGTTAAGGCTGATTTGAGATCACTGCAGACTCGGGCTGATGAGACAGATCAGCAAATATCTCAAAACACTACAAAAATAAATGCCCTGGAGTCAGCAGTTCTCTCTTTAGCGGAATCCCAGTTGCACTGCTCTCTCAGACAGGAGGATGCAGAGAACAGAGGGTGAAGGAAAAATCTCAGAATCTTCGGCCTGCCAGAGGGCGATGAAGGCTCTGACCCCTTGGTCTTCACAGACCAATTCTTCAGATCCATTCTTGACTTGGGCCCAGATTACCCCCTTGACTTCGAACGTGCCCACCAGGGTGCTGGGACCTAAACCAAAGGCTAAAGATGCCAGACCCAGATCGTTTGTGGTAAGGATGCAAAGTTTCCAGACCAAGGCATTTCTCCTTAAAAAATCTTGGCAGAAAGGGAAAATATTGTATGAAAATCATCATATCATCATCGACAATGACTACGCTCCCTTCACCCAAAGCCAGAGAAGGGCCTACGCTCCACTGTTTCCTATTTTAAGATCACAACAGATCAGATTCCACACCCTTTACCCAACCAAGCTTACAGTGTTCTTGCCAGAAGGCCCCACCTCATACTCTTCTATTTCGGAAGCCAAGGAAGACCTGTTTAAAAAAGGGGTACTCAAGGAATGCCTGTTGAATTGGACCGGCCCTTCCAGGACCTTGCCTCAAGGACAATCCTTGCTACATGAACCACACCAACCGAACATGAGTCTGGATGAGATGATTCAGAAGATTCGGTCTCTGAGAAACCCTACAAAAACAACGGACCAGTAACAAGTCCTGGTGGTGGGTGAGTCCCCTTAGGCTTTTTCTTGGGGAGGAGGGGAGGGGGATGTGGGGGGAGCCAGCTGGTGGGGGCTCCCGAGGTGTGCCTGCTCTCAGGCTCCGTCCCACCAGTCCAGCACCTTAACAAAGGGATGATTATTAAAACGATTTCCCTCTACTTTGCTGTGACGGGGGAAACAAAATCCTCCTCGATGGCGGGCTACTTGCCTAGCTGAGGGGGTAATAGGTTCCGACATAGTAGGGCTGCCGGGGCGCTCCCCCCCAGGGTGGCACCTCTCTCTCTTCCTCCCTCCCTCCCTGGACCTGGGAGTTCTCCATGCTCGGGTCATGGGGGGACTCCCTGAGGATTCCCCTCCTCTCGATAAGTCATGTCATTGCAACTAGGGCCGCCCCCCCCAGGTGAAAAACAGAAGAACCAAGGGTCCTGAGACAATGAAAAACATTGTGGACTGGAAATTATCAACATAAACTTTAATTGCCCGGCTTTTACTCTTGTTTACAATTACTCTTGTGTATCTGCCGGGATCCTTGTATGTCTGGATGGGAAAAGTCGAGGGCTTCTCCCCCCCTTTTTTTTTTCTTTTCTCTCTCTACATAAAAATTCCTCTCCCCAGTCCCCCCTTTCAGGACAAGTCAACCAGGGTCTTTCCACCATGGGAAGGTATAACACAGGGGGTTGGCCCTTTAGATCAAAGAATTGAGCTCACTCGAATGCTGTGACAGTGTTACCATCAGTGAGATCCCTTACCCCAGTCCCGGGCTGACGCTTGAGGCAGATGGGGTTACCGGGAGTAACAAACAGAAGCCCTTCCTACCTCCCCCCATGTGGGGAGATGGGAGGGTGAAAGGAAGGGAGAGGGAAGAGGAGGGAGGAGGGAATGACGGGGGAAAAAGAAGTGGGGGAGGGCAGGAGAGAAGAAGAAGGAAGCCCTTTCCCTCCCCCCCTTTTTTTTTTTTGAGCCCCATCACCTTCATCTCCGGGTTCTCCAAGAAGAAAATTCCCCAAAGAGAAGGAGGGTGAAGTGCCTGGGGAGTAGAGGGGTATGGAGGGTTGGGCCTCAAAAGCTTGGAGGGAGGGCCTAGGGCAACAAGGGATCGGTTTCAGGGTATCCCCGCTCCTCCAGTATTGGAGAGGGACCCCAACTACTATAGGATCTTTGGGAGCCGCCGCCCTTTTTAGTGAACCTTAAGGGTGCAGATTGGTACCCCTGGAGGATTCTCTTACTAAAGAGTTCCTCAATCAACACTGATTCCCTCTGGGAACCGGCTTGAGACCACGGAAGGGTGGAACTTATTCCCACCCCAACAATGGAAGTACTGAAAAGTTATATTAAGTTAAGACGTTTCAGAATGTTAAATGTTAACTGGTTAGTTTTTTTACCTATAGTTGGCTATATAGCTACAGTTTACGCCAAAGTTAACCTTAGTTTATGTTCTAAAACTGGAATGAGACACAGGAGACAGGATACAAAATTTCAAAGTACTGCTTTATTACAGAAACTTCAGACTATTATGTTGGTGAGATCTAACAGATATCCACAGGAAAAACTGATCATGACTGTAAGACCTCTTCATGCAGTCATGGGGGGAGTGATCCGGGTGAATTTGGTCCGGGTTGATCTGAAAAATAAACAAAGAAGAAAATCTGAATGTCCAAAATTCATAATAAAAATGAAAGAAATCAAAAACACACTTAAAATAGTTGAAAATAAAGTAAGGAACAACAAATCTAAATGGCTTCCCAACCGGTGAAAATATACTCAATAAATGTGAACGGCCTTAACAACCCCATCAAAAGATCGAGAGTAATGCAGCACTTAAATAAACAGAAGGCGGACGTTATATTTATACAAGAATCCCATCTCTCAGATACCAAGCATCAGAAACTAAAATGGGGGGGCCGTTATGCCATTCACTCTTCATCTCACCCGAGCGGACGCAAAGGGAAGTAGCAATCCTGATCCCGTCAACCACTCAATTCAAAATAAACAATATACAATCTGATAGACTAGGACGTTATATCATAATACAAGGCTACCTATACAATCAAGAAGTTACCCTAGCAAACATATACCTACCACCTCAGACCAAGTCGCCTCCAATTTGGCAAATCCTAAATAAAATAATAGACCTACACAAGGGGCAATTAATAATGGCAGGAGACTTTAACATGACACTAACTCCAAACCTAGACTCATCTAATCCTAAAGTCTATCGCCAATCCTCTCCAGCAAAGTTCTTCAAAATACAACTTGAAAACCTCGGCCTAGTTGACATCTGGAGGAAATTTTTACCTCAGACCCCGGTTATACATACTATTCAGGAAGATTTAATTCCTATTCTAGACTAGATTATTTTTTTACCTCTTGTGAGCACTTCTCCTCAGTGCGAGACATGCCAATCTGCCCAAAAATAATATCTGACCACCACCCTCTGTTGTTAAAAGTGGATATGGGTAAAAAAAAAAAAACTCTTTGGAGACTTAACCCCTATCTTCTAAACGATAAAGAATTTACTGACCAAATCAAAAAAAGAATCCCACAATTCTTTGAAGAAAATGCAACATCAGCCATTTCTGAAGCCATATTATGGGATGCAATGAAGGCCACCATTAGAGGTGAAATCATTGCTTACACCTCAAGGAAGAAAAAAGAAAGAGAAAGGAAAATATCAGGAACTTACCAAGACCCTACAAACTCTTCAACTACTTTATAGAGAAGGGGATAAGGAAATATAAGTCCAAATCAGAGCAACTAAATCAGCACTCCAAAAAATCATGGATGAAAAAATTCAAATGTCCCTTATATACTTAAAACAAACAAATTATGAGGGAGGATCTAGGCGTACTCGTAGACTGGTGCAAAAACTGAGAGCAAGGGAAAATGCAGTAACAATACTAAAAATTAAACATCCTCAAACTGGTAGGGTAACCCATAAAGAAGAAGATAATAGACAAACTTTTGCTGACTACTACCAACATCTTTACACAACACATAACACCTCTTCCCAAGAGGATAGACAAACATTTCTAGCTCAAACACAGCTACCAAAAATTACAGCAGCACAAGCCCAGAAACTACAAGCCCCCATAACAATTGAAGAAATAGAGATGGCGGTCACTAAACAATCTTTGGGCGTTGTCCCAGACCTGACGGATATCTCAATGAATGGAATAAAATTTTTAACAAAGAATTAACACCAAGACTTCTCAAGCTGTTCAGAGAAATGGCCATTGGACAAGCACCCCCCCATCATGGGACTATGCTACAATCGCAGCTATTCCCAAACCCAATGGAAATAAACTAGATCCCTCTGCCTACCAACCGATTTCAATACTAAACTCAGACTACAAGATTTTTATGGCCACTTGGGCCAAAAGATTAGAAATTATCCTCCCAACGATAATACACTCGGACCAAGCCAGCTTTATAAAAAACAGATCAACAACAGATAATATTAGAAAAACACTAATACTTATGGAATACATCCAAACACGGAAGATTCCATCTGCCTTTTTAAGCCTTGACGCCAAAAAGGCATTCGACAAGGTATATTGGCCCTTCCTATGGGACACATTAAAAACATTTGGTATCCCTGACTCACTGCTGCGTTGGTTGACCCAAATACATTCCTCGCCAAAAGCTTACATTAGAATAAATGGGGGATTATCCTCCCCGATCTCAATAGGCCAGGGCACAAGGCAAGGATGTCCTCTCTGCCTTTTATTGTTCATATTATATCTTGAACCACTAGCTAGTGCAATCAGAAAATCGAGAAACATAGAGGGCATACCAATGCAGCAGTCTGAAAACAAGATCAGTCTTTTCGCAGACGACATACTCCTCTCCCTTCTATCCCCTATGGAGTCGATTACAGAGACGTGGAGAATACTGACCCGATTTGAAGAGTTAGCCGGCTTTAAATTAAACGTAACAAAAACAAAGGCCCTTTTATATAACTATATTCCCCCAAATACTCTAAAACGAAGTCTTACAATTAAGTGGCACTCAACCAAAATAAAATACCTAGGAATACACATCCCCTACAATCTTCACTTAATTGAATTAATCAACTACAAGACCATTTCTATAGAAATCAATAAAGACTTGGACAAATGGATCCATCTCTCGATTATCCTTATTTCAATGAATAGAAACCATTAGGATGAACGTTCTACCTCGTCTATTATACTTATTCCAAAACATACCATACTTCCCATCTCACTATTTTTTCAAATCTTGGGACAACATGATATCAAAATTCATATGGAACAAACAGAAACCACAAATTCGCCTTTCTATATTAAAATTATCACTAGCTCAGGGTGGAACTAATCTGCTGGACCTTACAAAATATGCTGAGGCCGCCTTTTTAAAAATTCTTTTACTTTGGCTCTCGGACCAGTTCGATTCCCAATGGAAGAGGCTGGAATTTCATTTGAACGACATGTATGATATTAAAAAAATAATTTTTTCATCCTCAGGAAGAACCTCTCCACTAAAAGACTTCACAGTCATTACCTCACAGGTCTTAAAAATATGGTTTAAAATGCGTGAAAAGGCACCACTTCAATTAATTTACGAATACTGTAAGTTAATTTCAGAAGATGAGCTCTTTGCCCCGTCCCATAATGACTTAGCTTTCTCCCTCTGGCGCAGACTGGGACTGGAGCAGGTGTTCCAGTTCTTGGGCCCAAATGGAATCTTATCATTTGGAGACTTAAAATCAAAATTTAATCTCCCAAATGTTGACCAATTCAGATATTTCCAAATCAGAAACCACCTTCTATGTAACAGAATTATCCAGGTCAAATTGAAGTCCCCCCTCCCCCCTCTCCTAAAACTATTCATTGACCACTCACGGGGGCAACATTGGAGCCATTTAATTGGTAACTTATACAAAATGATGCGAGATCAATCAAAAGAATCAACAAACTCAATCCTAGAAAGTTGGAATAAGGACTTGGACCTAGCTGTGTCTAACGAAGAATGGTCCTCTTCATCTCTGAGAGTGGTCAAAATCACCAGATCACATGTGTGGAGGGAATACTCCTGGAAGTGTAGATCAAGATTTTTCAGATCACCGGCTATCCTGACTAAATATCTTCCAAGAGAATACAGGGTTTGTTGGAGGGAGTGTAGAGCAGAATTAGCTGACTTAGCACATATAATGTGGCTATGCCTACGCTTAATGCCTTTCTGGCTAAATATACAAAATGAAATTAGTGAGGGCCTAGGTGAACACGTCGAGCTTATGGCTGAGATGGTGATTATGGCTGTCTACCCTGATTGCTCCCCTTGGACAAAGACCCTGCTTCCCATTCTGCTGTTGGCGCCAAAAAAATCTTTGACAAGGAAATGGATGACGAAAGCAGTACCAAGTATACAAGATTGGAGACAAATTGTGTATGGTATATATCAGATGGAAAACATCACAGCAAAACTAAACAATCAAATAGATAGTTTCACCACCCTATGGCGGAGAAGGTCAGTCAATCAGGCAAGAGTTGATCCCGATTTCTGCCCTTAGGGAGTAGGTCTCCGAGAGGGAAGATAAGAGAAGTGAGTGGGGACATGGACAGGCCCGATTATATACTAGATAAGGAAAGTTCAGTTTTGACCTCAATGTGTAACCAATGTAAAAGAAATATATGCACTGCTTTCTTGTATAACAACAAATCTGAAGTAATCATAGAAAATCTTCTGTTTGTAAAATGTCTCCTGATGTAAAAGTAAAGAAAAAAATCCAATAAAAAAAATAAAAAAAAAAATATCCAGTGTTAAGCAAAGCAAGATAAGTAGTACCCACCTTCTTAATGAGACAGAATCGATTTATATGACCCAATCCTTGACCGTTCTGGCACACTATATCTTGTGGAAAAGTTCTCACACCTGACCCACTCCTGCCCTCATACTTTTTGTTAAGAAAGTTCAGATTTGATCTTACTGGCTGCTGTGGGGCCTTCACTGCAGGAGGGTCAGCTGCCCGTTGTCCTTTCTTATAAAGTCAGTCGGCAGCAAGGAAGTCCTCTGCCAGTGTCATGGCCACTTCTGCCAACTCCGGATTATGCTCTTTAATCCAAATCTGCACCTCCATAGGCAGGAACTGTTCCACTACAAACATTTCTATTGTATCATTATGAGACTTTCCTTCTGGCTGGATCCACTTAAAACAAAGTTCCCTCAGTTTCATAAATGTTTCTCTGGTGGGTTTATGCTCTGTGTGTTTCAGGGCACGGAACCTCTGCCAGTATGTCTCTGCATTAATATCGTAGTGTTTTAGGGTCTCTTGTTTGACTAGGTCATAGTCATCTACCAGGCGAGAGTCCATGTTCCCATGTTTCTGTAAGCTAGCTGAGCCTTACCAGTCAGACAGGGTGCTAGGTGCACTACCCACTGTGTGGGAGGCCACTCACATGCCCTGTAGTCAGGTATGACTCTGTATCATTGGATGCAGTCATTTTGGTCTATTTTGTATTTATTTATTTTATTATTTATTAAACTCTAGGATTACAAATGCCTTTGAGCACGAGCTGCTCAATTACAAAGGTTCCACATCAGAGGATGGAGGGTAAACATACATACAAAGGTTGACAATGACTGACAGACTTTAAGCACGGCAAAGGCTAGGCTAAAGATACATTCCTACTTGGAGAGAGAGACGACAACATCAAGGTAAATGCAGGTTACCAAGAGAAAATAACACCTGAGCAATGGAGTTAGGGAAGGTAGGGTGAGGTGGAGAAAATGGTAGGCTGGCTGAGGAGCCATTGTCTTAGGGGAGAGGAGGGTAGTAGAGATGCGTGCCTGATAGTAGTAGGAGGGCACCCACGTCCAAGAAGTGCCAAAGGAACAGGGGCCTAGACATGGAGAGAAGGCACAGGAGGGAGGGAGGGAGGGATGTAAGAGGAGGAAGCAGGAGCCAAAGTATTGCAGCCCTAGGGAGGTTACAAGACAGCTTGGGCCAGCAAGGGAGGAGAGGTGACCCTCTTAGTGGAAACAACCACATTGACTGGAAACAACCACACTGACTGGCTGAAGTGAGGTGTTGTCAGAGTTGCCTCTTGAAGGTGCCAAGCGTTGCAGCAGTAAGTATTTCTTTGTTGTGCGAGTTATACCACAGAGGGGCTCTGTAGACGAAAGACCTCTGACCCATAGTGGTCCGGCATCTGGTGACCTGGTACATCTGGTGTTGTGCATTTCTGGTATGCTGGGTGCTGCTGTATGTAGTAAGAAACTTTTCAGCACCTGGCGGCAAAAGCCAGAGGAGAACCTTGTTGGTTACCGGGCAGGTCTGGTATTGGATCCTGCCGAGGAGTGGTAGCCACCCAGCCTGGGCTTACAGATTGCAGGTGTGTGTCAGATGGGCAGCGCCCCATTAGGAGTCAGCAAGATTTGTTAAGCACCATCGATATCCTGCGAAGGGCAGTAGGGGAAGCTGAGCTGTAGATGGCTAGGCCATAGTCAATGACAGAAGTGACAGAGCTTTTAATCGCCAGAGGTTGGGGTTAACCCCATCCCCACTAGATCCGTACCCTGCCCCCATGTTCTTTAAAGCTTGTATAGTAACTGCACACCTGAGATCCTACCTCCGCGCCCTCTTTTTTCCTGGATGTCAGGTCTCTCTGCCTCTCATGTTTCATCTAGCGGATTGCCAGCCATCATAATAGGTCTGTCAGGCTCTCTGGTCACCTGCTGTCTCTCCCTAGGCACTGGCTCTTCATCCTCTTCATTGCTCCTCTCCTATGGGGGGGGTCCTCTTATGAATGCCGAATGCCAGCCCTGGATTCAAGGATTCTCCAGTCCTCTCGGTCTGGGCTGTGGTTGTCATTGCCGGCTTCTTTTTGCCAGCACCATCTACCATATCTGTAGTTGTCTGGATACCACATCTGGTACTGGCTACTGGTTTCTCCGATTCCTTGGACAACCAGTAATCCCACTTCCAAGATCAAGCTGTGGAAGGGTGGGTGTAGGAATTGACAACACAGACACAGCTTTTTTGTTTTATATTTTCTCATAAAATTCTTAACTCAGAATAAAAGAAATAACAAAATAAAAACAAAACAAATTAGCTCTAACCGAGCTTCAGCACTGCTCTTCCCTAGCAGTGCTGCCAAAGAGTGGATAACCAAAAAGCAGATCTTACTTCAAGAGGGCTCTTGCAGTAGGTATTCACAAATAGGACTAAGCCGCCAGGTGTCAGGACCCCACGAAAACATTTCTAGCTATCAGTCTCTGGTGGGGGACCGCCCCCACGTCAGGTGACCAGTGTCATGTGATGACAGTATAAAGGGGCAGTCCCCCACGCCCGCCTTCCAGTTCTTTGCTGCCGGCTTGTGAAAGTTTCCCGCGGCAGAACAGCGCTCATCAGTCATTCACTGGTCTTTGAGTTTTCAAACTTTTAGACCCATTTTCTCTTAACTTTTGATTTTTTTGTAACAATTTGCTGTGTATGTCATCCCCGATGCCCTCCAAATCACATAAAAATAAGTACGACTCATGTGGTTCCCAACTTCCACACAAGGACAGCCACTCCTTGTGCCTCTTCTGTCTGGGCACAGACCACCCCGTGGAGAAGTGCCAGCACTGCCAGAAGTTCAACTCTGCTACCCGCAAGAGAAGGCAGCAGTCCCTGGAAGCCCATATCCTAAAGAAGAAAATGGCCTCCGTGGAAAAAGAGTTAAAGAAACTTAGGCAGGCATCTACTTCCCCCGAAGGTCATAAGAAAAAAGCGCAACAAGGAGCAGCACCAGGATCGGAAACCGGCTTCCACAGCAGCCGACTTCGGCCGAGTCGCGGCACTCAAGGTAACGCCCTCTGGGGAATCACTCCACAACAGCTGTCCTGGTGGTTACCAAGAAGGCGCGCCTCCCATCTGGGTCAGCTTGGCCTCTTCGGGAGCCTCCGGGGCAAAGGAGGCCTCCGCTCACGTGAAGGCTGCTTCTTCCATGCAACCTTCCAGTCAGAGCGGGTCCGGTAAATTGGACGTTGGTCCCACCGATGCTTGCCTGGACAGGCTGCTAAGTCACTTACTCCTTCGAGGCAGTGCCTAGCCAAAAACACCTCCTGACAAGACTGCATCTCCTTTGCAGCCTTCTTCGGGCAGGGAGTCCAATAAGTTGGACACCAGCTCCTCCAACATCCACCTGGATTCGGCCGATAAGTCAGATGCCTGCCCATCCAAGAAGCCTGCGCCAGACCCCAGTGAACAGTCTGACGCCCCAGGCTCTCTGCAACGTCTAACCATGTTGCCATCTGAGGTCCCCACGTGTCCTCAACTGACCCCCGGGGATTATAATCCTCCTTCCCCGGCTGTCACCGAGGATACTGGTATGCTGCCATCAGGGAACCCTCCTCCTGAGCCGGACCCCCTGACGCCAGATCCTCAGACACCAGTCCCGACACCAACCGACCCAACACCATCTGGCATCCCTTTACCTGGAAATAGGCCTATCCTTCCATCGGGTCCTTCGGATTCTTGAAGGTATACCCACGCTGTGCCCAATGCCTGTGGGGCCAGTGTTACCTCCATCTGACCCGCCAGCAGGGCCTCTGCCAGGTGCTTCTGCTCCATCAGAGCCCCTGGCACCCAGGTACCTGACACTGCAATACCTGGCTCCTCAGTATCTGGTGCCTTAGTACCTGATGCCACAATATCCAGCACCTCAGTACCCGACGCCTGGCTACCCACCATCAGGTTACGGATACTCTTTTTATGGATACCCTCAATATCCATATCCCCCTCCTCCTCCACCTCTGCCACCTACTCCTCAGCTGCCTGGGGATTTGAAGGAGACCTTGGCCTCCTGGTGGGCTGAGGCCAAGGCTCAGCTCACCAGGGAGGTCAAGAGTCATCTACTGACACCGGACCCTATACAGGATCCCTTATGTCGGAGACAGGAGACTCCTTCCCCCCCACCTGACACCAGAGGAGAGCCCTTTGGCATCAGAAGAGGGGAGGATGCGCCCAGGGAACTCCCCAGAGTGGCCGTCCCTCCCCCTCATAGGGAGGAGTCTTTCTCTTCTTCGTCAGAAACTTCTGACTCAGAGTCCAGCCACTCTGACCCCGAAGACAAGCCCTATACTCCAGAATACCTCAGGCCAAGGACTCCTCTGAAGTCTCCCCCGGAGGACCCTTCTTTTCTGGAGTTATTGAGGAAAATCCAGGAAGTACATCAGTGGCAATCACTGGAGCCAGACCCACAACATAAAAAACTCGCTGCCCATTTGGATCTGCCTGAGACCGCTCCTATGCTGATTCCACCCCAGATAGAGCCTCAAACAGATCTTGTTTCCACCATTTGGAAACAACCTTCTGTGTTAGCCCCCCTTCCGAGGAAGGCAGACAGGCTATATCAGGCTCCTGAGGGTGCAGACATTCTGAGCCTTCACCCAAAGGTGGATTCGGTTGTCATCAGTGCCACTCACGGCCGCATTGCCAATCCAACACCTCAGCTCATCTCCGTCTGATAAGGAATCCCGGCTTCTGGACTAATACGGGAAGAAGATCTATTCCTCTTCTACCCTTGGTATTAAGGCCCTTAACTATGTGGCACATAGGGGGGATTTCCAGAAGTCCAAATTGGACTCCCTTCCTGAATCACAGACTAAACAGGAAGTGGCTGATCTTGTCCGTTCTGTTCGCTCAGCCAGTCAGCACATGCTTTATACCATTTACGACGCAGTGGACACAGCTGGAAGGAGGTCGGCCTTTGCCATAGGCCTACGGCATCATGCCTGGCTCCGTGTGTCAGGTTTGGTCCCTGAAGTGCAATCCGCCATTCAGAATGCTCCCTTCAGGGGTCTGGTGCTGTTCAGGGGTGATGTCAAGGACATCATTACCGAACTGCAGGAGAAGGGTACTGCACTCAAGTCTGTCAACTCTATGTACAGGCCCCCTCAAGGGCAGTGGCTCACTTTTTGTTGCCAAAACCAACAAAGACAAAAACCACAGGGCAAACGTGCTAACAAACGCTGGGCCCCTCCAGCAACCAAGACTCCCCCCAGCAAAAAAGCCGCAGGAGCCTCGGCTGCTGCGCTGCCCCACACCTCCTGACTCCCTGCCTCTCCCACTGCCTCTGGATGGGGGGGGAGATTCTCTTCCCATCTGCTGGGCTGGGAGAGGATTACTTCAGACGCTTGGATGCTCCAGTTGATATCAGCAGGACACTCAATAGAGTTTCTGCAGAAACCACCCTGAAGACCACCCCCAGTCATCTTACTCCCTGCAACATCTTCCTCTGGTCCTAGAGGAAATTATCTCCCTTCTCTTGAAGGCGGCAATAAAGACGGTTCCCACACATCTGCTGAGGAACCGGTTACTATTCCCATTTCTTCCTAGTTCCAAACAAGATGGGAAATCTGAGGCCTGTACTAGACCTCAGCTCCCTGAACATGTTCGTGGAGTACAAACATTTCAGAATGCTCTCTTTGTAGAGCCTTCTACCTCTTCTTCGGCAGGGACAGTGACTATGCACTCTGGACATGCAGGATGCCTACCTGCATATCCCCATATACCCTTCCCACCGCAAATTCCTTCGGTTTTGCTTTCAAGGAGACCACTACCAATTCAAGGCCCTCCCATTTGGTCTTTCCTGGGCCCCCCGAGTGTTTACCAAATGCCTGTCTGTGGTAGCGGCCCACCTGCATACCCAGGGAGTACAGGTATTCCCGTACCTGGATGACTGCCTCCTGGTGGCCCTGTCCAGGGAGGAACTCCTGCACTCCCTTTCCCTCACCCTGCAGGTTTTCACCAACCTGGGTATTGCCATCAATCAGGCCAGGTCCCATTTGGTCCCATGCCAATGCCTCCAATTCATAGGGGCAATTCTGGATATGACTACTGGCAAAGCCTTCTTGCCTCCGGACAGGGTAGACACACTTCAGAATCAGGCCAGTCTTCTGTTCGGTCGCAGGAGGGTTGAAGCCAGGCCAGTCCTCTGCCTTCTTGGGCTAATGGTGGCTGCCATTCCGACAGTCCTACTTGCTTGGCTCCATATGAGGATCTCTCAATGGATGCTTCGGTCTCAATGGGACCAAACCAGGGACAACCTAGACCAAGAAGTTCTAGTATCCGATCCCATGATCGGGGACTTGCAATGGTGGATGGTTTAGGAGAACCTGTGCCTGGGAGTTCATTTCTACATTGATCCGCCCTCCCAGACATTGACAATGGACATGTCAGGAGAAGGTTGAGGTGCCCATCTGGGGTCTCACAGGACTCAGGGCAGCTGGTCCAGGTTCGAACAAAACCTGCACATAAATGTGCTCGAACTGAGAGGAGTCCTTTATGCCCTCCAGTCTCTACTCTCATTCATGCTCCCCAGTCATCTCCTCATACAATCAGACAACATGTGTGTTGTCTGGTACCTCAACAAGCAGGGAGGGATACGGTCCTACCCTCTGTGCCGGGAAGCAATGAGAGTCTGGCAATGGGCAACCCAACATCATCTTCACTTGACTGCGGTTCACGTTCCGGGAGTGGAAAATACACTGGCAGATTACCTCAGTCAGTCCTCAGCCAGGTCCCACGAATGGGAGTTGGATCAATAAGTTGTAAATGACATCTTTCAGCGATGCGGTACACCTCAGATAGACCTCTTTGCCTCTCCATAAAATGCAAAGCTTCCCGCCTTCTGCTCGCTTGCTCCAGGGTGAGGCATTTTTTGGCAGGACGCTCTGTCTCTCGCTTGGAGGGATAGATTCATTTATGCTTTCCCTCCCATTCCCTTAATTCCTAGGGTTCTGAACAAACTCAGATTGGAGGGAGCTCTAATGATTCTCAGTGCTCCCTTCTGGTCCAGGCAAGTTTGGTTCTCTCTTCTGCAACAGTTTTCAGAGAAACCTCCTCTTCCTCTGTCGCAACAATTGTTGACCCAGGATCGGGGGACCCTTGTTCATCCAGGTCTCAAATCCCTTTATTTACATGCGTGACTCCTGCAGACGTAGTTAAAGCCCGCTTTAGAGTTTCTCCTCTTGTAGTGGATATTTTGGTAGAGGCCAGGAAGCCTTCCACCAGGTCCACCTACACCATGAAGTGGAAACAGTTTTCTGTTTGGGCAAATTCGAAGGATTTTAAGCCTTTCTCGTGCCCAGCCAATAAAGTCCTGGAGTACATGCGTCACCTCTTCGATCTGGGTCTCAGCCATTCCTCATTAAAAGTCCACATGGCTGCTATTTCAGCCTACCACATTCCCTTTGGAGACAGGACTTTTGCTCAGTTTGAAGTCTCCAAGACCTTCCTCAGAGGGGTTCTCCATTTGAGACCCCCCCCATCCACATTCCTGCCCCTCCTTAGGATTTGAATTTTATTTTGGAGAAGCTTACTCTGCCTCCCTTCAAGCCAGCAGCTACAGCTGATTTAAAGTTCCTTTCTTGGAAGACACTCTTTCTAGTGGCCATTACTTCTGCTTGGCGCATTTCCAAGCTTCCGGCCTTGATGTGCAAAATCCCGTATTTGATTTTCCACAAGGAAGTGTGTGGCTCTATGCACCAACCCTAAGTTTCTCCCTAAGGTGGTGGCTGAATTTACGCTGAATCAATCCATTGAGCTACCTGCTTTTTTTAGGCAACACTCCAATCAAGGGAAGTACCTCTTGCATACTTTGGATGTTCACAGAATTCTGAGATACTACACCAATCAGACTAAGGATCTCAGGAAGACTGAGTAGCTTTTTGTCTCTTTTGCCTGCAAAAGAGAAGGCAATGCTGTTTCTAAGCAATGCCAATCAAAATGGTTGGCTCACTATATCACTTTCTGTTATGACAAGTACAACAAGACCCTTCCAGGTCAAGTCAGAGGTCACTCCACCAGAGGAGTAGCTGCCTCTGCGGCTTATTTCAAGAATGTGTCAGTGGCAGACATCTGTGCAGCCGCAACTTGGACTTCTGTCCATACCTTTATGAAACACTACAGTTTGGGCATTGCTTCTCGCTGTAGAGCAGGCTTTGGGTTCTCTGTCCTACAAGGTCTCCTTTCATGAGACCAGTTCAGCCCTGAGGTCCATGCTATGGATCACAATCCTCCTCCCGACTGCTTCTCTTTGTCCCAGACTGCTTGGTACTCAATCCTATATGTGAATACCTACTGAAAAGGCCCTCTTCAAGCAGTCTTCTGACATCACAAGGTCAGCTGATCTGCCCCTATTTTAATATGCAGAAGAAAACTACACTAATACAAGCATATGGGGAATCAGCTAGCCCCATCATCATTAAATGTTTTACACCAAACCCACTAAAACACTTTCACCATTCCTTTTCAGTAATATGCCAGAGTTATAGCCTTAAAACACTTAAAGGGGAAGTCTCCCATAGTTTCACACCAATATTTTCCCAGCTCCTTTTGTGTAACTGTTGTGTGCATCCTCCAGTTGCCAGCAGTCATATTACTGTCCAAATCTAGATTATAAATAAAAATATACAGCCACCAGAAGTTACCAATGTGTTTGTCCTCCATTTTACCAGCAATGCTGCTGGAGGATGATGTCATCAGAGCAACAGATAATGGTGCTGCACTAAATGCAGTTCCACCAGTAAACCAAACCCACAATGTTTGGTTCCCCACTTGAGTAATGGAGGAACCCTTTAAGTGTTGTGCTCATCCTGAAGTGCAGTTCTAATAAGAACTAGGACCATATGAGTGTGATGCAGCACTGATTTGACATGTATATACAGTATTCATACAATGAAGTGCCTGTATGTGTTGTGTAACTGTTTCTGTTAGCAAAACAGTTTACCCAATAAATGACTTTGGGTACAAGAGTTTTAAGTGGTATTCTACAACTGTTGTATTATGTTCTGTGTGTGTTAGTATTCTCTGTTTTGATTGACACCAGCAGTGAGAAACAATCTTGCAAATATGCCCCTTTCCCTTTGTAACTAGGCAGTCAGTGATTGGATGGCTGTAAGACAATAAAGAGTTCAGCTATACCAAAGAATATGTTACCAGGACAGCATCAGCTGCAGCATATGGAAGAAGGATAGTCTAGTGGTTAAAGCACAGGCACAAGAACTGGGAGACTCTGGTTCAAATCCTACTAAAGTCCCTTACTCTCTAACCCTTAACAAAGTTCTCCTAACCTCCTTGGGAACTGTGATGGCCCCTCAGGTCCATGACTTTAAGTATGCCCCCATTCCCATTATATATCATTAGCAGTGATGTGAGAGCTACAGCACTTCACTTTGAAGGTATTGAAGACAAGCTGTGGCAGCCCCCCCCCTTTGTAATGCCAGTAGTTGAAGTAGGATGTCCATCACAAATCAGATGCTACACTTCAGCTGTTCTAGGTAAAGAAACTAATCAGTCTCAGTGTTTGTAGTGCTCTGTATTTGCTTAGCTCATTCCTCCCATGTCATATGAACTCTTTGTCTTGGTATTTCCAGTCAGAAACTCAGATTTAAGGAACATTTGAAATGTAAAACAATACACTTTATGAAGTAAGTGCTCTAGCTCTCCACTTTCAGGCCACTGAAAGAGGGGTGTATCAATTGTGCAAATGAGGAACTCAGTCTTGTGTGATCCTTTAGGAAACTGCTCAGGCCTACCTTGTAAATGAATCTTCTCAAGGGTGTTCACCTGGTTCAATACAGATTGACTGCTAGATTGACTGCTTGATTGTCTGATTGAGTGACTGATTCTTTCTACTGCTCTCCACAACATGTTGCAAGTGTCTGACAGAGAGAAATGATCAGTACAAAGAAACAGATTCTGTTTCCCGTGAACAAATTACTATTAGATGCATTATTTGCTCTACACGTACAGTATTAAGGCTACAAGTACTACTCCCTGTGTGAGTTGCATGACAGAACTGTCTTAAGCCATTGCAAACTTAAACTAAAATCAGGATAGACAGCAATGATACCCATATGTTTCCTTCTGCAGTGACATCAGGGAATGGAAGGGGCTGTATTACAAGTGACCCATTTGCATGTAAATGGAGGCTTGCTTGACACTTTACTACCTTGTGTCAGAGCCTCAAACTCTACATATGTGTTGCAACAGAAGAAATGACTGATCTCTTATGGACATATGTACAGTACTTGATGTAATGTATAATAAATACATCAGACATATCCAAATTATAAATATACAGGAGTCTTCTCCTTTAAGGGTCTCTTGAGGGTCTTAACTCTTCCCTCTGGACAGTATTATGGACTGTCAAGACCCTTATAAATAAGCATCTGATTGGGGCCGCTGCCTGCTAAGGGCTAGCCACTCTCAGAGGTTTATCTTACCTGCCTTACCTGCACGGGTAAGAACTAACGATAATTATTTTTTCCAAACCTCCTTTGTTTAATAAAATCATGACCTGTTAGGGTTATTTGTTATTTCACCCTCTAATGTATGTGTGTGAATTATATTATTGCTAGCAAGTCTGTTGGTTGAAATCGTCAGCCGATGGTCGGAAATTTCATTTGGGCTTTTCTGCCCTAGGCTAGGATGCCTAGGTGGCTCTATGCGTAATATATACAAGCAACCTTTGGCTGAGGGGTTCTTTTGTTTAAGCCCTCTGTTTTTAACCTTTTTCCCATTCTTTTTCCCCTGGTACTCAGCTTCCATCCCTATTTACTTCCAGGGGCCGAGCACCACACTGTACCCAATTGCACCATCTCAGGAGCATGAAATAGCTCCGCACCCACCTCTGCCGGAGTCGCGGCATGCGGCTATTCTTTTGAGGACTAATTGTCTGCTAAGTACCTGAGATCGGACAAGGATGTACCTAAGCTGCTACCCATGCAGAAACAGATCAGTCTTAGACAGGATTAGTACTGGCTACCCGAGCAGGCTCCCTGCTGCTGCAGCCGTTGGGACATTCTTTTACTTTTCTCTTTCTTCGCCATCTAAGTGGCAAACTCCTAAGGTGCCACAATAGCGGGAACACTTATTAACAATAGCTATGGGGGTGCATGGTGTATTTTAAAAGCACACTACCCATAGCAGCAAAGTCTCCCTTTTTCTTTATAAATTCTGGCAGGAGCTACGTCTTAAGCCACATGGTGCAGCTAGAGCTTTGCATTATCAAAACCACAATTGTTTCTCTTTTTTTTATTTTTAACAGGAGAGGCACACTAAGCTGAAAGCTTGTTTACAGGTGTGACCTGGGAGCACAAGGAAGTTAAGTGACTTGCTCAGGGTCACACAGTATGCAAGTGGGGGCTGTGGGATTCAAACCCAGGTCTTCAGGTTTGCAGCGCAGAGTCTTAAACCACTGCACTATACTACCTCTTCTGAACTGAAGAAGCATACATTATAACCAGAGCTACAGGGGTTTACTGACACACCTCATATTTTTACTGTCAGAAGTACACTTTAACTCTTGCACCATAAACATTCTTAAATATCAGCACAGGCGTCCCTGTGCCTCACCTCATTAATTATAATGTGGCTGGCCCTTTTTTCTTATTTACTTCATGGAGCAGCATGCATATATTTTCCCTATAGCTACCATATATGGTCCCTTACAGTAACGATCCATGGGGGGGCATTTTAAGCTTTTATTCACATTGCCCACTAGCGCAGGGCCATATTTTCACATAGGAGGCTTAACATAGCCTCTGCATAATCACCACCAAGGATGGAACGTTAAAGAAGAAGACTCCCTTATATGTATGATTTGGATATATCTGATGTATTTATTATACATTACATCCAGTACTGTACATATGTCAATAAGAGATCAACCATTTCTTCTGTTGCAACACATATCTAGAGTTTGAGGCTCTGACACAAGGTAGTAAAATGTCAAGCAAGCCTCCATTTACATGTAAATGAGTCACTTGTAATACAGTCCCTCCCATTCCTTGATGTCACTGCAGCAACAGTGCAGAACAAAACATAAGGGTATCAATGCTGTCTAGCCTGATTCTAGTTTAAGTTTGCAATGGCTTAGGGCAGTTCTGTCATGCAACTCGCACAGGGAGTAGTACTTGTAGCCTTAATACTGTATGTGTAGAGCAAATAATACATCCAGTAGTATTTCATTCACAGGAAACAAAAGCTGTTTCTCTGTACTGCTCATTTCTCTCTGTGAGACAGTTGTAACATGCTGTGGAAAGCAGTAGACTGAATCAGTCAATCAACCAATCAACCAACCAATTAATCAATCAATCGAGCAGTCAATCAATCACTCTGTATTGAACCAGGTGAACACCCTTGATAAGATTCGTTACAAGATGAGCCTGGGCAGTTTACCAAAGGATCACACAAGACTGACTTATACACTTCCCCTTTCAGCAGCCTGAAAGTGGAGAGCTAGATCATTTACTTTATAAAGTGTATTGTTTTACATTTCAAATACTCCTTAAATCTGAGTTTCTGACTGGAAATACCGACACACAGAATGCATATGACATGGGAGGAGTGAGCTAAGCAAATACTGAGTGAGCACTACAAACAGAGACTGATTAGTTTCTTTACCTACAACAGCTGAGATGCAGCATCTGATTTGTGAGGGACATCCTACTTCAAATGCTGGCATTACAAAGCAAGTGGGGGGAGGGGCTGCCACAGCTTATCCTTAGTACCTTGAAAGTGAAGTGCTGTAGCTCTCACATCACTGTTAATGATTTATAATGGGAATGGGGGCACTTTTAAAGTCATGGACCTGTAGGGCCATCACAGTTTCTAAGGAGGTTAGGGGAACTTCTTAAGGGTTGGAGAGTAAGGGACTCTAGTAGGATGTGAACCAGAGTCCCCCAGTGCTTGTGCATGTGCTTCCTGGTAACCTATTCCTTGTTATAGCTGAATTCTTTATTGCCTAACAGCAGCCATCCAATCACTGACTGCCTAGTTACAAATGGAAAGGGGTCTATTTGCAAGATTGTTTCTCACTGCTGGTGTCAATTAAAACAGAGAATGTTAACATACACACACACACACCATAATACAACAGCTGCATAATACCACTTAAAAGTCTTGTACCCAGAGTCATTTATTGGGTAAACTGTTTTTGCTAACAGAAACAGTAACACAACACATACAGACACTTTCTTATATGAATACTGCATATACCTCAGATGAGTGCTGCATCACACTCACATGGTCTTAATCTCTATTAGACCTGCACTTCAGGATGTGCACAACACTTAAAGGGTTCCTCCATTACTCAAGTAGGGAACCAAACATTGTGGGTTTGGTCTACTGGTGGAACTGCATTTAGTGCAGCACCATTATCTGTTGCACTGATGACATCATCCTCCAGCAACATTGATGGTAAAATGGAGGACAAACACATTGATAACTTTTGGGGGCTGTATATTTTTATTTATAATCTAGATCTGGACAGCAATAGGACTGCTGGCAACTGGAGGAGGCACACAACAGTTACACATAAGGAGTTGGGAAAATATTGGTGTGGAACTATGGGAGACTTCCCCTTTAAGAAATGCAGTGGGGAAGAATAGAGATACTACGATAGGAGGCCACCCCTTCGGAGTAGAAAAATGAAATGGGGTAGACCCAATGAAAGTAAATGCCACTGCAGTAGGCTTTGGTGGGGGGGTAGATAAGAGGAAATGTCCAGGGGTGTGCTCCAAGTTCCGAGGGGGGACAACTCTACCACAAGAAGCAGCATGGAAACTGAGTTTTAGTAGCTACAGCACAAAATAAAGCCAGCACAGGGCAGTGCTTCAGCCCCCAACAAGACAGCTCTTCCTTAGTGTGCCTGTTACCTGAGCTGATTCTTTTCAAGGCTTCTGGAGAAATTAACCACTCTATATAGTATATATTTGTTTTATATTATATAATGTAGAAGTTTGCAATTGCTGAAAGTCAGATTTCTGTATTGATTCTTGCAAAAATAATAAAAATTTTGTAGTCTACAAAGCATTATTATTTTCGATGAGTCAGGACAGGAGTCAGGACTACTAGGGCTAGCCAGCAGGCTTCTACATTTATATAAAAACACAAAGGCAAAAAAGGTAGTTTGTTCCTCCAGAAACTTTAGACAGAATCAGCTCTGGCTGGCATGGCAAGCAGTAAAAGAAACTCAGGGAAAGCTGTATGGTTGAGAGCTGAAGCTCTGACCTGTGCTATTTTTTATTTCCCATGGAATGAATGTGTCTAGGGAGGGCTGCAGCAATACCTTGAGCCCATGCATGGTGTGACTGGCGAGTGTCACAGCATCCAACACATCCTTCCTGATCTGCCCTGCTCACTGCTGCTGGACACTAACTGGATCAACTGCTAAAGGGAAGCATTGACTCCTAGTCCGGTAGGTAGCTGCAGGCTCCTGAGTCCCAACATGTAGGTTTGTCAGCAACACCAAAATGAGGAGATTGAGTGGCCAAGTGAAGCTAGCAGTACTGTACCAGGGACCTGCCTTACGATTAAAGTCAGTCCCGTTTTTCAAAGAGCTTAGTTGAGATGCAATGAATGAGTGAACCTCATAATTTAAGTCAGTTGAGTCACTTTCTAATTATTAAAAGGTGACTCAGCTGATTTAAATTATGAGATTCACTCACTCACTGCAGCTCAACTAAGCTCTCTGCAAGATGGGATGGACTTTAATCGGGAAACAGGTCCATGTACATGTTAGGGCTGGCAGCTTCACTTGGCTCCAGGTGGAAAGCTGCTTTCCACTGTATTTAAATGGCCACACATGGCGGACCAGGACTCGGTGCAGTTATACCGTAGGTCCTTATTGCTGGGCTGCATTGGATCTGGGGGGAGGGAGGGGCTGATTTTAGCCAGGTCAGTCCACCCATGCCTAATACAGGCATTAGAGTATCAGGCACAATAATCTTTGTTAATGCTGACACCTGCACAGTGGGCAGAGACTATAACTGCACACATTTCCAAACCTTCAAAAGGCAACCCCTCTAGAAGTTATGCCCGCCCACAGTCTAGCTGAACAGGACTGAAAAAGTAATCAAAGCAGACAGGGCAGCTTAGATCAAGTGAAAGGCTTTCCTTTCTTCTGCACCCCGGTTCACTGTTTCCCCGATTCCAAGTGTAGCAAAAATTTCTCCTGAGTTTTACTTTATTTTTCTTGTTGATCTAAAAATGTCATAAACAGTACCAGATACCAGGAATCTATAGTGCCAGCTACTGAAGTGACCCTGAAGCCACACAACTCTGAACTCCGATACAGTGAGGAAGGGGAACCAACGTGAAACGAAGGGAGGAAGTCTCAGAGAAGGAAATCCCCCTCCCCCACCACTCACCACTTCATTATCATCCAGTAGAGCTAAAGAAAGCCTGTAGATGTAGATGACTGTGTATGAGCAATCATACACAACAAGGCTGTGTTTTAATCAGGAGGTTTCCTTGGTAACAAGAGACTTCAAGAACTCACCTTGAGAGGTCTTCTGTTACCAAAGAAACCTCAAGATTCAAACGCAGTCTTGACTGCTCATACACAATCTTTTATGGTGTATGGGCAAGCATAGCAGTTAAATAAGAAAATAAATAACCCAGGACACATTTATTAGTTACAGGCCATTTGCATTAATTTTCTTTAACTCTGTGTCAGCCACTCTAACTGACAGTGCATTTACTGTGCCAAGCAAAAAGAAAAAGAAAAGTCTTAATTTTACCTTGTTGCACTTCAATGGCTGACATCGCTCCCTTTCTTTTTTTTCCATGTATATTTTATCTCCTGATCACTCCAGCAGCCCCCTTTTAACTGACCACCCCATCACTGGATTCTCTGGGACTTACCTTCACCAGCGTCATCTACCACAAGACTGTGGTTCTACCCGGCCACCAGTGCGGGGCCTGTGGAGGGTCGGTCATCCTGCTGCCTCAGCCTGGGGCAGTTTTCCTCCAATTTTCTCCCTAGGCAGAGAGATGTGGAGTGGGTGCAATGTCCAGGCTCTGTTTCTGCAGAGATGGCCCCGACATCCTGAATGTGGGATCTCTTCAGTGCATGGTGGCATGCATGTCCTGGCACACAGCCACTACCTAGTGTCAGGCAAGCAGCACGCCACACTAACCCCCCTCCCCAAGGAAGGAGAGTTGTCTGGGGATGCTCAATCCTTCCTCTCCCCACTGGCCCCCAAGCAACCTGAGTCCGTTCTCGACTCCGGGTCATGTGTGGCAGGAGGAAAAGCACCCAGCACCTCAGCTGTCCATACCAGTGGGCCAGCTATCTCTCAGTTTCTTGATAGCGCTGTCAGAATCTGACAAAAAAAAAAAACTGCTTGACAGCACTAACAACAGGGGGAAAAAAAACACATCTTCCCCATAATCGCTGGCGTGGTTAGAGATGAGTGACCACGTGGTGGCACTCCAACTTGTTGTGCTGCACTAGCGACGTCACAACAACAACACTGTGACATCATTACTGCAGCACATGCCTATTCGAGGGATGGAATTCCATCCTCAACAGCATTCCAGCATACACTATAAAATTAATTTATTCATTTCTTTATCAGCTTATTTGCAATGTGTTGACTTGGCGAGGTACCCTAAGCTGGAGCCAGTTTCCAAATGCAGTGAAGAGCATGGAGCAGAGCAAGGTGCAACAATTTGTAAAATATATTTACTATGTTAATGGTAATTCATCAGTAAATCAATTAAGTAGGAAAACATTAAAGTAGTGCTAAAAATGTGCAGTTTCACTACTTTCACAAAAATATTGGTTCCGTTGCAGGGCCACATTATCGCCTCACCCCCATCCTAAAAACCTATACTGATATCACATTTATTTAAACGTGCATTGCAAAATCACTCTTCTGGTTTTCAAAATTCATCATGGTCTGCTCCCATCCCTCCCACATCTTCTCTGACACCGACTCAGGCCTCCTGAACCTGCTCCTTTCCATTTCTTGCTCTCTGTTCCACAAAGTCCTGGTTTTCTCTGCCCATTGTGTTACCACCACCACTGCTAATATGATTTTTTTTGGGGGGGTCTTCAGCTAAGCTACCCCTGCAGTCTTCGGGGTGGTGGGAGGCCACAATTGCAGATGATAAGACAAGCACCTTCTAATTGACAGCAGTGACTAGCTTGCTTGGGCCTCAGCCCATGAAGCCAGACACCTGCCCTAGATTCGGAATGAGTCATCGGGAACAGGACAGTCCCTCACCCTTTGAAGATCCCCGCCACTGAGGGAATAACCAGGAGAGCTGGCAGAGGTGCAGTTTGTGACAAATATGGCTGTGCAGTCATCAGAGCACTGGAGAAGGGGTTAGGTCTTCATCAGGGAGTCGACTGACCAGCCTCCTGATGAAGACCTAACCGTTCGCAGTGCAGGGACATCTCTGTAACTGTTTTGGATGCACTGCTTTCTGTCCCTGGTCTGAGCTATTGTGGATTTTGCACCATTTGTATACTTGAACTAATAAAGCTTTTGTGATAGCAAGTGGTTTCTGACTTGGGACAGAATCATTTTGTGTGTACCTCTCTCTTGTTCTGGTTGGCATGCTGGGGTTGCTAACCTCGAGGCAGCACCAGCTTTCCACACTCCTGAAGCACTAGCTGATTACTGGCTTGTTCTCACTGACAATAAAGCCAGATTACAAAGTAACACAAAATCATACTTACCCCCATAATGCAAAGCATAAGGGAAGGTATATTTTTATTTATTTATTTTTTTTATTTATTAAATTCTCGGATTACAAATACCTTTGAGCAGAAACTGCTCGTTTACAAAGGTTCCACGTCAAAGGATGAGGGTCAACATACATACAGAGATAGTAAAAGAATGCAGAATAAACAACCAAAACAACTAAAAGAAAAATAATGATATTCAGTTATAACATACTTGGAGATAATATTCATATAACGAGCAGCTTGAGTAGGCAGCTGGCTGTGGTAACAATAAGAGATAGAAGGCACCATAGGCAGTTAGTATTGCAGGCGTGCGACTGGGAGAGGAAGTTGGCAGGCTAATGGGCCACTGTCCGATGGTGGTGGAAAATGTCTTGTACCAATGGAGATGCAAAGCACGAAAGGAGTTACAAGGAAGGCCCAGTGCCAGAGGGAATGAGACTGGGAAAGGGCGGGCTGTGAGACATGAGTGAGCTGGGAGGTGTTTAGAGAAATCTCTGTTCAGAGAAGCAGTCACATTGAGTGGTAGAAGTGAGGTAAAGTTTGAGATTCCTTTTGAAGGGTCCAAGTGTAGTAGAGGAAAGTGCTTCTTTATTGAGGGAATTGAACCATTGAGCGGCTCTATAGATAAAGGACCGCTGACCCATGGAGGTACGACATCTAGGAATCTGAAAGGTTAGAGACTGGGCACCACGTGCTTGTTGAGTGCCACTGTAGGTAGTAAAGAGTGAGCTAACACCAGGTGGCATGAGACCGAGGAGAATCTTTCTGGTAAGTAAGCAGGTCTGGTATTGTATTCTGCTGAGTAGGGGTAGCCAGCTGGCCTGTGCATAGAGGTCACAGGTGTGAGTTTGTTGGGCTGCACCCATTAGTAGTCTACAGGCTTTGTTGAGAGAAACTGAGATCCTGTGGAGGGCACTTGTTGAGGCAGAGCCATAGATGGCAAGGCCGTAGTCAATGATAGAGGTGACAGAGCCGTAGATGGCTAGTTTAAGGGCATCCGCGGCATACAGTGCTTGTGTTTGTGTTAGTCCAATCCGTATATTAGCAGTCTTGGCAACAGTGTCAATATGCCGAGTGTAGGAGCGAGTTCTATCCAGGGTAATACCAAGGTACTTGAACTCCTTGACATATTCGAGTGGGTTCCCAGCGTGGTTCTTGATGGTGAGGGACAGAGAGTTGTGCCTGCTCCGTCAGTTACAGAAGGACATGGCTTTAGTCTTGCTCTGGTTCAGGACAAGTTTATGAGAACTGAATCAGTCTTTGATGCGCTTGAAGTCGAGCTGGAGCTGGGATTCAAGGACTGTAATGTCATGGTGGCTGGAAAATAGGACTGCATCGTCTGCGTATAGTAATATTTTTTGGTATATGCAAATCATCTTGAAAGAATTTAGACTCCTTCTGTTTTAAGCAGACGTGTAAGGTGCCAAATGACTTTGCACACAATCTGCAAAAGCTGAGGATAAAAGACACCAACATCTGTTTCTTCCTTCTAAGGACTCATCGGTGTGCCTCATCTGTCTCTTAACCCAGGCGAAGAATGAACCAGCCCTACAGTGGTCTTACAGGTTTGGATCATGTCAAATCAAAAATAGGAAAATAATCTAGAAGACAAAGAACCTTATCACAAATGCACTGAGGCAAGGGATACTCAGGAGGTGCATTGGCAATAAAGTCAGGTTTCAAAGAAATACAAATTCACGTATACCCCAATTATGCATTATTAGGTTATGTGTGATTTTGTGTTTCAAAGAAGAATGAGGAGACTAAGTGATTTCTACAACGTCATACCATGAGTATGTGGTAATTGCGGGATTTAAATCTCAGACCCAAGGGTCCCAAGCCTGTCCCATAACCAACAGGCTGTAGAAACCTAAAGCTACTGTTTCTAATAGGCAGTGCAGTAGTAGTAGTAGTACATTAATAATACAAGCGCTGCATAAATGAGGTGCAGCACAAAAATAGGAACCTGCAGACATGCACTAACTTATTTTCATGGGGCCATTTTGTATCAGGTTAAGCAATGTATGGTTTGGACTTCATACGGAGTTATTGTATGTAATAGGTTACAGTGGGAGTGGGAAAGGAATAAGAGAAAACATTAGAAAGTATTATTTCATATGGGCGATGGTAAACATGTGGCCTAGAGAACCCAGGTTGTGGGCACTAGTACTATTGACCTTTAAAGCAGGAGTAGACAGATTCCATAGGGACAATAACACTGAGGCTTACATCTCATTTATTTATTTATTTGAACTTTGATGACCGGGTAAGCCCACTGAGACATATTGTCCCTTTTTCAGGGGCGACCCCGGGAACGTAAACATTCCACAAATAATACATTGCTTTGCAGAGGTATTAAATTAAAATACCTGTGTACAGAAATACGGGATACAGAAATATAGCATACATTTTTAAACATCAATACAGGTAAGTATATAGGTGTCAAAGGTCAGGAATATTCATATATTTCTAACTTTTACTATTGGGCAGTAAATAGTGCAATGATGGGATAAGGCACGTACAAAGACTATTCCTCAGAATGTGGTATGGCGGTAATTATAGTTTAGCTAGTACATTCAAAGGATTGCTAAGGTACCTATAGAGGGTATCACTATATACATATTTACAGAATTTCATAAAACTTGAGGTCATAAAGATGTGAAGCATTAGAATAGGTCAAGGACTGGTAGCTATTTGGTAAAGAAGATGAGACAGGAAGGGGGGGTAGGGAGAGATGACCAGCGATGATTGAAGAAGTTAGTTAATAATAATAATAATAATAATTTTATTTATATAGCGCCTTTCACAATATCAAGGCGCTGAACAAGTCCATAAAAACATCAACAAACAGTACAAACACAAACCATAAAAATTATAAAATATATTCTAAAAGCATAATAATTACAGTAAAATTACACACACTAAATAGTGCATTTAACTTTCAAGAAAGGCCATTCTCCAAAGATAAGTTTTTAATTCCTTTTTAAAAGTCTCCACGGAGGAGCATTCCCGTAACCGGCAAGGTAGAGAATTCCAAAGAGTGGGTGCGGCATAAGAAAAAGCTCTACTGCCGGAAGATTTCAAACTCACTCTTAGAATCTCTAACAACCCCATGTCGGCCGAGCGGAGTGATCGGCTAGGGCAATAAGACACCAGAAGGTCTTTCAGATAGGCTGGACCCTGATCGTGAAGGGCTTTGAAAGTCAATAAAATGACTTTAAAGGTGATCCACCACCGTATTGGGAGCCAGTGCAGCTCATGCAGTACCGGGTAATATGACAGGACCTACTTGTCCCAGTCAAAACCTGGTCTGCCGCGTTCTGCACTAGCTGTAGGCAGCGGATTTCAACCCCAGAAAGCCCAAAGTAAAGGGCGTTGCAGTAATCGAGGTGCAAGGACACAAAAGTGTCGACCAGAGTTGGCAGAGAGTCACACAGAACAAGATGCTTAACCCGGGCAATATTCCTAAGATGGCAAAAGGAAGTCTTGATGACGGCTGACACCTGAGATTGAAAAGTCAGCCTATCATCAAGAATCAGCCCTGAAGGTTACGCACTCTGCTCAGAGGCCGGCTTAACACAATCGCCAAGAAAAATTCCAGACGGCGCACTCAGCACAATGACTCTCAATCTGACCACCCGGTCCACAATCAAAACCTCAGTTTTCTCCCGAGTTCAACTTTAGCTAACTAGATTCCGTCCAGTCTTGGATCTCCCCAGACAGTTATTAAATACCGAGAGAACTCCATCCTGGTCGGGTGCAAAAGACAGGTATAGCTGAGTATCATCTGCATAGCAGTGAAACCTCAGCTCATACCGTCTTATAATGTTTCCGAGGGGCAGCATGTACACTGCAAATAACATGGGTGACAGCACGGAATCCTGAGGCACTCCACACAACAAAGAGACTTGGCCAGAGGAAAAAATACCCGACACAACTCTTTGTGATCTCCCAGTGAGGAATGACTCGAACCATTTAAGAACGGTTCCAGACATTCCACAAATTTTCCCCAGGCGTGCTAGCAACACCATGTGATCCACAGTGTCAAAGCTGGAAGAGAAATCAAGGAGAACCAAGATAGAACGCCCTTAGATCTCTCGCCTCAGAAGATCATTTAGCACCAACCAGCTGCTGTCTCGGTACTGTGTCTTTTACGGAAACCAGACTGGAAGGATTGTAGATATTATGGATGGCTAAATGGTCATCCAGTTGAGCAGCCACGACCTTTTCAATAACCTTCCCAATAAAGGGAAGGTTAGAGATGGGTCGGTAGCTGGAAAAACAATCTGGGTCCAAGGAAGCTTTCTTCAAGAGAGGTGTCACCATCGCCTCTTTCAGGGAGCTAGGAAACTCACCCGACTCCAAGGAGCACCAGACAATTTGCGCCAGAACTGGACCTATGATGTCTATACAACCCAAAATTAGGGCAGCAGGTCCAGGGTCCAAACTGCAGCTTGTGGGGTGCACACTGTAGATGATCCTCATAATATCCACGAACTCCGGTCGACAAAAGGAACTCCAGGAGAAGTGAGGTCTTGTGCTCTCACACACTTCCACCATGACACCCTTAGAGGTTGCTGGACGCAAGTCCGCCCTGATGTCAGCCGCCTTAGTTGCAAAGTATCGAGCAAGCTCATCGCACTCACTTTGCGAAAAGGCTTTCCGAACTTGCAGACAGGCTGGGTTGCACAGTCTGTCTACAGTTCGGAACAGCTGAGCCGGTTTATTCTGAGCAACTGCAATCTCCCTGGACAGGAATTCTGCTTTCTTATGGGTGATTGCAGATTGATAACAAGTATAATGTTCAATCAATCTAAGGCAGTCGTCATCGAGGGCAGACTTGCGCCAGCAACACTCTAACCTTCGCCCTTGTCTCCGCATCTCCCTCAGAGTCCCATCAAACCAAGGGGCCCTGGGGTGTTGGGAAAGAGGAGCTCATGAACAGGAGCAATAGAATCCAGGGCAACCGAATGGCCTCAATTATAGGCCCGTATGAGTGCTTCTGGATTACTGCCCACCAATACGAGGAAGAAAGGTCAAGTACCACCATCAGGCCTTGTGGAGTAACGTTCCATAATGGACGGCACCTGACCATCTCCAAAGGGGCTGGCCTTCTCAGGGGGGTGCAAAAATTGAACCTCACGATGTGGTGGTCAGACCAAACGACTGGTTCCACCCCCATATCGAATGCATCAATCCCAAGGAGGAAGACTAAGTCAAGAGAGTGTCCAGATTTATGTGTAGCAGTGAAACTACCTGTGTGAGGCCCAAAGAAGACATTAGTTGGAGGAAAGTTTACCAAATTGAGAGTTCATCATCGACCCAGGCGTTAAGTCGCCAGCACCATCAATCTGGGCACCCCAAACGACGATGTCGATGAGGAAGTCTGCCACTTCCTAAGAAGCGTTTCCCATCTCCGGTGGACGGTAGATGAGAACGATTCAAACGCCTACACCTGCTACATCTGTGCACTCAAAGACTCAGCCTCACCCACTACCACATCGAGAGGCCCACCGTCTTGAACAGACTGCAACCCCCGCCTCACGGTCCAACTGGTGGTAAAAACCGAGTACCCAGCTGAGTCATGGCTCCACTATAGGGCCAGAATTTTCATCCAGCCAGGTCTCGGTGGGGGGAGGGGGAGAATATTTCTTTGAAGTGTTTCTTAAACTGAGGAAGAGATGTACAGGAAAGTAATCCATGTGAGAGACTATTCCATTTATGTGGGGCAGCAAATGAGAAGGACCTCTTACCAATGGCTAGGTGAGTCTTAGGTAGACATAGCACTGGACAGTGCGAGGATCATAGGGACCTGGCAAAGGGTTTCAATGAAAGCAGATTGGAGAGGCGGGGGGAGGTGGATGAGTTTATATGTGGTGCATAGTAAGGGGAAATCCAATTTAGCTTCAAAGGAAGGCCAGCCTAGGGTGTTAAGCACTATGCAGTGGTGTGTTCAAGCTTGGGCAGTTGTAACAAATCGGGCTATCCTGTGATATGTTTGTCTAAGTCTATTAATTACTGAAGGCTTTGCAGTGATAATTAGTGGAACTCCATATAGGAGGCCCGGAAGCAGTGTTGCAGAGGCAATGGTCCTTCTGGAATGAGGTGTAAGATAGGGGCTGCGTGGTCTAGTAGGCCGAGCTTCTGATGAATGGATTTTATAACATTGTTTGTGTGTGTCTTGACTGATAGGTGCTCATCGAGGGTTACACCTAGATATTTGAAAGAGTTTACCCCTCTGAGTGCCTTACCGGTTGATGTCTTAACTACCAGAGGGGGATGGGTAGACAGGTCAAAGGAGGCATGGTGGAACAGCATGGTTTTACTTTTCTTTATATTGAGCACCTGTAAGTTATTTCTGAACCATGCATCCAGCTTCTGGAAGTCACTCTCCAGGTTGGAGTTGCGGGAGCAGATGTCCTTAGAGGATCTGTAGAGTATGGCATCATCCACATAGAACTGTACTGCTGTTACTCTGCAATTTAAAGGAAGCTCGTTTATAAAAATAGAAAATAAGAGAGGACCCAGTATGGATCCCTGGAGGACACTGCCTGTGATGGGAGATAGGGATGACGTTACACCAGATCACTTGACGCACTGTAGCCTGTTGGTCAAATAACTGGTTAGCCATGAGTGTGAGAGATTGTCAAGCTTAATTTTCAGAGGTTAGTTAGGAGAAGTTGATGGTTGATGAGGTCAAAGGCTTTCGTTAGGTTCACGAAAGTCACCCCAGTTGCATGACCCTGATCCGTCGCCTGGAAAATGTCAGTTGTGACCCGCAGGAGAGCGTATTCAGTACCATGTAGTTTCTGGAAGCCATGCTGATGGATGGTTAGGGCATCCATGTGCTTTAGTAAAGAGTAAAGCTAGCCATAGAGGATTCTTTCTTGTATTTTTGCAACAGCACATAATATAGAGATAGGCCTATAGTTCTTAACTAGGTTAGTAGGGCTACTCTTGTGCATGGGGACGACTATCGCCGTCTTTCATTTGTCAGGCATAGTCTATGTGAGGAAGTAATTGTTGATTAGTATAATTACCGGGAGAGCAATGGCAGGCTCTCCTAGCTTGAGGAATTTTGAATGAAGGGAATCTTATCCTGGAGAGCTTTCTGGGTTAAGACCAGTCTAAGTTTTAGAACCTCTGATGTTGTGGTGAGTTTTGGATGGGAGTTGTCGAGATTAGAGACCAGTGGGTCAGTGGGGACAGTGGGCAGATCAGTTTTGTATTTCGCCAGGTAAATGAAAAAGAGATTTATGCTGGAAACTATCTCTGAAGGGTTTGTTAGTATAATGTCGTTAGTGATCATGGATTGTGGAAGAGCGCGTTCCTTTCCCTTGAGTAAGGAGTTAATGTGTGACTAGAATTGTTTTGGGTCAGTAAGACTTTTTACCTGTAAGGACTGAAGATTTTCATGCTTTAATTTATTGGATTTTGTTTTGCAGGCTTTTCTCAGTTGTTGATAGGTTAGATAGTCGGACCCTAACCCAGATTTTTTGAAAACTTTCCAAGCTTTATCCTGAGAGTGCATTAGGTGTCTTAACTCCTGAGAAATCTAGGGGGAGTGGTTACCTTTAGCTCTCCTTAATTTGAAAGGGGCATGGGAGTCAAGGATGGATGAGAATGTGTTGATGAAATATTCTTGTGCCTGATTTATGTCAGGAAGGGTAATAATGGGGGGCCAGTCAGCTAAGTTCAAGCTCTGTATAAAAGCGGTGGCATAAAAATTGGCAAGGTCCCATGCTTTTATGATTTGGGGTGGGGAGGGTTGGAAGTTATTCCTCCACACACAGAAAGTTGGAGAGTGGTTGCTTAGGGCATCAGGGAAAACTCCTGCTACCTTTATGTTTTGTGTATTATTTGTCAACAACCAGTCCACCAGGCTATGGTTGACAGATTTCAGGTTGAAACTAGTAGGCTGGTCAATAATTTGCACTAGCTTGGCATCCGAGAGTGTGGCAAGGTAGTTACATGGGTATGTTAATATTCTGACCGAAAAATGTGGATGTGGGTCAGTATTCCTACTGGATACAGCAACTGCCGTGTAGCAAAGCGGGGCGAATTAGAGGGACCCCAAGTCCATTATATGTTGCTGTGTACTGAAGATGCAGGGATCACCGGAAAGAAAGCCATGACAAACAGAAGGCCTTCGGACATGGGAACAATAAAAAAGAATATGGCTGCAGCAAGAAAGATACAGAAATGTGGGAGTGACATAAAGTGTCATATATTTCACCCCAGACTCTGGTATAAAATATTCCTCTATTGTTATACTCTTGGTCCATAACCCCCCTCATCTGCCTCCACCGTTTGTTTTCTTAAATTAAAGGTAAGTTAAGCAGGAGGATAAACATGTTGATCTAGACTTTTCAGAAACTGGTGGGGCAGTTCCTAGGAACCAAAGTTTCTTTTTATTGCTGGCTGCAAATGTGCCTCCTGTTGAGAGTGGGGGGTGGGGGGGTGGAATGAGCCGCCGCTGCTGCTGGTGCCACAGGTATTTACATTTCCATTAGAATACTGTCATCATGGAAACATGGAATTTGACAGCAGAAAAGAACCGCTTAGCCCACCTAGTCTGCCCAGATGTTCTTTACCTATTCTGTCTCCACAGACCATATCTGATCTCTGTTGACCCTCCCACGTACCCGTATCCTATCTAATATACCCCTGTGTCTATCCCATGCATGGTTGAAGCCCCCCACTGATTTAGCCTCCACCACTTCCACCAGCAGTCTGTTCCAGGCATTCACTACTCTTTCCGTAAATAAATATTTCCCCTAATTACTCTTGAATTTCCCCCTTCAGGCGTCTTTTCATGCCCCCTGGTATAAGTGCTTGTTCTCTTTTGAAAGAGGCTCCCCATCCTCCAACAATTTTCTGATTTAAAATTACCATAGCATGGCAAAGAACCATATCATAGAAAAACTACCATTATCGCCAGCCCAGCACTGCAAGAAAACTAGGTTTAATGGTTGAGGCCCAGAATACCACATTGAATTGGATTGGGTTCAAGTACGTCGCCTACAGTAGGTGAGGCACTCGGCTCAAATGGAGGAAGTGATGGGCTGGATTACTTGGAATTCACCCCCAGACCCTACTCATCCCAACTGCACCAGCTGATTGTGGACCAGCACTGATGTCAGCTGTTAAGGTAGCATTCGTCTGGTCTCTGGGACCTTGAAGCAGGAAAGGTGTTGCCTGGGCAGTCCCCACCATCAGGGTGGGAATGGGGAAGGATCCACCGAGGCAAAAAATGCAGAAAAAAATAGAATCAAGAGGTTGGTTATCTGCTTCCAGCGTGTGGGGTGAGGGTTTATGTCACAAGTCAAAGTTGCCTGTTCAGAAAAATGTAGGACAGAATTCCTTCTTACCCCCAACCCCACCCCTTCCCAAAACATGGAAACAGAGGGCAGTGGCAGAGAAAGACATACAGTCCATCATTATCTGCCCATATGCCACCTGAGTTGTACCGACCTAGCCTTGCTCCTGCCCATGCCAATTGGCAGATTGGCCCCATCATCTACCCCACCCCCGCATTCTTTTGCCTTAATTTTCAGCAACCCCTTATAGCTGCCTCCCTTAGCAAGCTGTTCTATCTATCCTCCACCATTTCTGTGAAGAATGTCCTCCTAAATCTACCCCCACCAGTTTATACTGGTGTCCCTTAGTTGCTGATTTCTCACTATACTTTAATAGGTCGTGACACTCTACCATGTTTATCCCCTCAGATATTTAAAGATCTCTGTCATGTCCCCTTCCCCCTTCTGGACTCCAGCGAATAAATATTCAGGCTGGGTGTCTTACCAGACTGGTGATGATGCTGTTGGACATGGACACATGCCTAACACAGGAACATAGCTCAAGAATACATCCTTTAAATTTCCATCCTTTAAACAGCGTTGTACAGTTTTCTTCACAGAGGAATGCAGTTGCTACCGATAGAGCTAGCTTTGTCATCTCACAATCTCCCTCCCAAAAATTAACCATATATGGCATAATCCTTCCAGACACCCCATCTTATGACACCCAGTAATACCTTCACCATCCTAGTATTACATTATATTGTGTGTTTGCCATGGCCCCCCTCACTGGGATATGTATATACTGTATATACTGTAAATATTAGCTTAACTTTCCTTTAACCGTTTTTTATCATGCGAATTTACTGTACATCACTGTGTTTATAAACGTTTTTTTCTCCTGTATGTATAACTGTTTTATATAAGTGTATGATGTATCTGTTGTGTATCAACTGTTGAACCTTAACCTTATCAGGTCCATCTTGTAAATGAGCCTTGCTCAATGATGCTCGCCTGAATAAATAAAGATTTGATGATGATGATGATGATGAATGAAAGACTTTCTGTCAGAAAATATACAAAACAGAGGACCCACCTGAGTTTGAGGCAAAAATTAATAATTTTAGCTCAAATAACTGAGGAACAACAGGAGTTTTAGTACTAAAATGACAGTGAGTGAAATACAAATAGCTATCAAATCCCTCACAGCACACAAGGCATTAAAAATGGGATATGGGCAGCATGGAGGGGCGTTTAGATGAGATGAAACATTGTCTTCTGCATGGTTTGATGGAGAGTGACATCTGCAGGGAGGGTGGTCTGCTTGGTAAGGGGTGGGGTTTCCAGTTGCAGAGGTGGTACCCTGCTTTAGGGAGTCTGGTACTTGTCCAGCAGGAGCTCAGTGTGGCTCTTGGGTGCACATACTAATACCTTATGTGCAAGGCTGTCATCTAGAGTGGTACCCAACTCCGAGTTGTCCCACCTTCTCTCTCCCATGCAGGGCTCTGCCCCTTCTTCCCCAAGCAGGGGCCTACAATCCTCCTCCCTGCACAGAGGCCTGTACCCCCAACCCTCTTCACACAGGGGCCTAAGCCAGCTAACCTAAATTCCCCCTGAGCCACAGAATTCCACTCCATAGCCATGCCTCAGGCTCCTGAGTGCCCACAATCATGGCAGCATCCTCTGCATCACTGGCCTCTAGCTCCTGCCCACCCCCTCCTCTCAGCCATGGTGCGGCTCCTGAGCTGCCACAACCAGGACAGCATGCTTTCTGAGCCCTTCCCCAGCTTTGTCCCCTGGCTCCTGAGAGTCCCAATCCCTACATATACCCCCTGTCATGAACCCACTCCTAGGGGCCGGGTCCACTGAGCTCACAGTGCCCACTCCTAGGCGCAATCCATGACAGGGAGTCAGAAACTACCCTCCTCGTGTCCCTTTAGGGTGCTCACTGATTTCACAACTGAACACTCGCCAGGAGGGCCTAGGGCTTCCTCTTTTATCTGGGTAAGGGTAAAATATAGTCTTGAGTCTGTAGCTAGGTGAGAACCCTCTTTAGTTGCTGCACTGGGGGGGAGGGGGGAAGACCGAGGTGTTTCAAGCTCTTCGGGCTGGTCTAGTAACCCTGATTTGTGTCTTCTCCCACAGGTTGCAGGAACCTGGTTCAAACTCTACAGACTACTCCCTGAGACCTTGCGCACTTTCTCTACTTAGGCCCCCAGATTCCCTTCCAGAATCCTAGTTTTGGTAGTGTGTGGCACCTTAGCGCTAAACAGGCATGTTACAGATTTAATAAACCTTCCCACCTTCACACACACACACACAAATTACTCTCAGGCAGTTATTGTAAAACAAAAGCAAATGGTTTTACTAAATTACTTAAATAATTACTATACAAACATAGAGACAAATGATTTGATATTTGGTTACAGGATAACTATAAACAAAAGTTGGAAAATACATACAAAACAAAACTAGTAAATGAACTGGATAATTTCCTCCTTTGTCGTAGAGAAAATCAGACCCCAGAAAATAAATGAGTTCTCAAAAGTCTCTCTTTCTCTTTCTGCTGTATCTCACAGTCCCAGTCTTCTTTTGCAGTGGTTCTTCAGTTGTATCAGGTAGTCTTCTCTGGGTCAGGAAATTTGGCTTGTGCCCCGTGTCTCTGTGGAAGCAAGCTTACATAGCCCATTTGTGAAATCTGTAAACTGGCCTCTGATTGGCTGGTGGTCTTTATATCCCCAGGTCCAACTGTTCACCTTTATGCCAGCAGGGGTCTCTCATGCTCCTTCACAAAATTTTAAGTGAACCTGAAAAAACAATATTTAGTTTTATTTATTTTATTGATACTAAGATTAAAACCTTTGAGCTAAAACTCATTTACAGAGGTTCCACATCATACAACAAACAAGAGTAAATGCAGAACGTACAGACAAACAATAACAGAGATATCAATACAATAATTGCAGAGAGGATTAAACATTTGAACAGGTAAATATACAGAGTATAAGTAGGTGCATAAAAAAACAGTACTAGGACAGTATGTATAGTAAAGGATGGCAGAGTTCACAATAACAATTTAAGGTCTTAATCAGGCAAAATTATCAAGGGCTGCTTGCCTCAAGCATTGTCATGGAACTTGGGGGGATTAAGGTGCAGCTACAGAGTAGCGTTGTCAGGAGTAGGGGGGAGGAGGGCTGCAACAGGATAGCATTGACAGAGGTGGGGAAGGGGTGGGAGGAGGAGGAGGGGAGGAATAGAGGTGAGAGGTGAGGAAAGGGAGAGAGTAGAGAAAGTGGCTAAGTTGGGTGGGTCTTGGTTAAGAGTTTTAGAGGTACTGTGCCAGGGGTTAAAGGTCACAGTCATACTTGACATTAGTAGACACCAGATGAGTTTTCAGGTTTGCCTTAAAAAGGCCTATCTTGGTACAGGACTGTAGGTCAGGGTTGAGAGAATTTAGCCATTTTGAGGCTCTGTACCCAAAGGAGTGCTGATCCTGAGAGGTTCGATGGAAGAGGATTGTTTAAGTGCAAGAACAATCACTTCTAGTTCTCCTGTTTGAGTTACTGGGCAGGAGGAGACTGAGAATCCCTGGTGTGGTGAGACCCAGGATGGACTTTTTGGCAAGTAAACAGGTCTGGTATTGTATTTTATAGTCAAGGTTAAGCAGCCCTGTATGGGCATATAGCTGGCAGGTGTGTGTCAACCAATTAGCCCCAAGACAAGCCTACAGGCTGTTTTCCCACATCCTCAACTTCCTGGCTGGCTTTGATTGATGTTGCCTTCCTGCCACAACTGAAATTGAAACAGACCATGGCAGTTCCCAGAACCCAACAATAGGTTTCCCAGACTGGTCATCTGCATACCTCTGCTCTAAAACCATTTTATCATTGATTTAAAGATCTTACTTCGAGAGGGCTCTTGCAGTAGGTAATTACATATAGGACTGATGCCGGGAGGCGGCAGGACCCCACGGAAAAATTTCTAGCTAACCGGTCCCTGGCGAGGACCGCCCCACGTCAGGTGACCGGGCGTCAGGAGGCGTCATTATAAAGGGCGGTCCCGGACGCCCGCCTTCAGTTCTTTCCTGCCGTTAGCTCATGCAGCGCCTCACAAAAAAGTCTGTGCTTCGTCAGCCCTACCTTCGTCGGTTGTTTTACCGAAAAATCTTATTTTTTCGACGTTAGTACAAACGTCGGTGTATGTCATCCCCTACACCCTCCGAGCACAAGAACAAGTGCGATTCGTGCGGCTCCCAACTACTGCACAAGGACGGCCACTCCCTGTGCCTGTTCTGCCTAGGCCCAGATCATCAAGTTGAGAAGTGCCAGCATTGCCTTAGCTTTAACGCGGCTACCCGAAAAAGACGGCAGCAATCCCTGGAGGCCCATATTCTTAAAAAGAAAATGAGCTCTATGGAGAAGGAGCTTAAAAAGCTAAGGCAGGTGTCCACTTCCCCAAAGGCCATCAAAAGAAGAAGGACAAGGAGAGGCACCGGGACAAAGGCTCCTCCACCGCATCTCCCTCGGGAGTCGCGGGCATACAGGTAACATCCCCTCCGGGGGATCGCTCCTTGACGGCTGCCTTGGAGGTTTCTGAGGTGGCATCGACCCACCTGTCTGGCTCACGCTCAGGCCTTGCGGGCACCTCCGGGCAGTTGGAGGCCTCCGCCGCTGGTTCAGCCGCAGGCTTGCGGCCTACCATCGCGGGCGACTCCGGTAAGCCGGGCGTCAGCTCCTCTGACGTCTCGCCCGGAGAGGGCTGGTAAGATGTCCGACCCTTCGGGGCGATGCACGGCTTCTTCCCCCACTGGACCAGGCCAACCCTTCCTTTCGACCTGCCTCCGGTGAAGGCTCTCGTAAGTCGACGTCAGCTCCTCCGGCGCCCGCCGAGAGCTCGCCTCTTCACCTCACATCGGCTCATCCGACGTCCGGCCGGCGTGGGAACCGACGACGGACCCCCCAAAGTCCGTTGTTCCCGGTTCACCGCTTTCGCTGCCATCTGGGAACCAGTCCCCATCCTGACCCGAGAACTCCCCGTCCACAGGCGCGGTTAGGATTTTTGCCTCCGTTAGTCCCTCCTCCATCTGGAGCGACGGACATAACGTCAGCTCCCGAGACACCGGCCCCTCCGATGTCGGTACCTCCGGCGTCAGGGCCTCCACCGTCGGCCCTGACATCGGCCTTACCAACTCAGGGAGAGTTCCTGCTCCCATCGGGCCCTCCCTCCGGGCTCTCCGCTATGGACCCACCCATGAGATTCCCAGCCGGGCTGTCTGCGCAGGCACCCTCCGACTTCCGGGTACCCGCCGTCATATTCGACACCGGTGTACCTGGGAATGCCATATCCGATGCTGCAGTACCCAACACTGGGCTTCCCGACACCACAGTACTCGATGTCTCAATACCCGATACACTCCATATGGGTATAGCCCATATTCTTATCCCCTGCCTCCTCCTCCTCCACCGCCCTCGCGGCCGCCGGTGGACCTGCAGGAGACTCTGGCCTCCTGGTGGGCTGGGGCCAAGGCTCAACTCACCAAAGAGGTCGAGAGCCACCTTCCAGTTACAGTGCCATCCCAGGTTCCTGTATGCCCCAGGTGGCACACTCCCTCACCTCCTCCAGACTCCAGGGTTCTTCCGTCTGGATCCAGAGAGGGGCAGGACACACGTCCCCAGGGACTACCCAAGGGACCTGTTCCTCCCCCGGGTTGGGAAAGGGAGTCTTACTCTTCTTCTTCCTCCTCTTCACTCTCAGACTCCTTGGACTCTTCCGATGGCTGCTCCGAGAGAGACAACGAGCCTCGCTCTCCATCGAAGCCCCGTCCAAGGACTCCTCCGAAGTCTCTTCCTGAGGATCTTTTGTTTTACGGAGTTGCTTAGAAAAATCCAGGAGGTCCATCAGTGGCGCTCTTTGGAACCAGATCCTCAGCATCTGAAACTCGTTGAACATCTGGATCTGCCCGTGACAGCTCCTACACTAGTGCCACCCTGGATAGAGCCTCACGCCGACCTTGTCACCACGATATGGAAACAGCCGTCGGCCTTAGCCCCACTTCCCAGGAAGTCAAACAGGCTATATCAGGCTGCAGAGGGTGTTGCTTTCCTAGATTCTCACTCTTGTGCCGACTTGGTCGTGATTAGCGCCGCTCATGGCCGGTCGGCGAACCCAAAGCATCTTAGCTCGTCACCTCCTGGTAAGGAATCTCGCCTTCTGGACCAGTAGGGGAGAAAGATTTACGCTTCCTCCACACTGGGGATTAGGGCCCTGAACTACGTCGGCCACATGGAGGACTACCAGAAGGCCATCCTTACTCAGGTGGAAGCCAAGCTGGACTCCTTGTCTGACTCCCAAGTCAAACAGGAGTTGGCTGATCTCGTCCGTTCTGCTCATTCGGCCAGTCGCCACATGCTACGTGCGACATACGACACAGTGGACACTGCTGGGTGGAGCTCTGCTTTCGCTGTAGGCCTACAGCATCATGCTTGGCTCCGCATGTCAGGTCTGGTCCCGGAGGTGCAATCTGCTATCCAGGAAGCACCTTTCCGGGGGTCGGTGCTTTTCGGGGGTGATGTCAAGGACATCATTACCGATTTGCAGGAGAAGGGGATGGCTCTGAAATCAGTTGATTCCATGTACCGTCCCTCATCAGCACAGCGCCATCCCTTTCATGAGATGGAATCTGCCAAAGCGGAAACCCCAGGAAGGCGGGCCACAAAACGTCGGGCCCCCACGGCTGCTAAGCCCCCCTTCACCCAAAAAAGCAGCGGGTGCTTCAGCTGCAGCGCTGCCCCACGCCACCTGACTTCTTTCCTCTCCCACTGCCTCCGGACTCCCTGGAGGAACCGGTAGGAGGGAGGTTTTCCCTCCACCTTCTGGGAAGGGAGAGGATAACCACAGATTCTTGGGTGCTCCAGCTTATAGCAGAAGGACACTCCATATAGTTTCTTCGGAAACCACCCACCACCCCCCTCTGAAGTCATCGTATTCACGAGAACACCTTTCTTTGGTCCAGGAGGAAACCTCGGCTCTTCTGATGAAGCAAGCAATAGAGCCCGTTCCCCTTCATCTTCAGGGGACGGGTTACTACTCCCATTTCTTTCTGGTCCCAAAGAAGAGGGGAGATCTCAGACTGATTTTAGATCTCAGTTCCCTGAATCTTTATGTAGAGTACAAAAGGTTCAGGATGCTCTCTCTGCAGAGCCTTCTGCCCCTCCAGCCGGGTCAGTGGCTTTGTGCCCTGGATATGCAGGATGCCTATCTGCACATTCCCATTCGCCCCTCCCATTGCAAATACCTTCGTTTTGCGTTCCAGGGGGACCACTACCAGTTCAAGGCACCCCTGTTTGGTCTATCCTCGGCCCCCCGAGTATTTATCAAATGCCTGGCAGTGGTGGCGGCCCACCTGCGTACCAAGGGAGTAGAGGTGTTCCCTTACCTGGATGACTGGCTCCTGGCAGCCTCGTCCAGGGAGGAACTCCTGCGTTTCCTCTCCCTCACCCAGCAGGTTTCATCTGGACCCTTCCCAGAGGCTACAGTTCATCGGGGCAATCCTCGATATGACCATGGGCAAGGCCTTCTTGCCTCCGGACAGGGCAGCCTCCCTTCAGACCCAGATATGTTTGTTATCCGACCACAGGATGGTCTCGGCGAGGTCGGTCCTTCGCCTTCTCGGGCTCATGGCAGCCGCTATACCGACGGTCCCCCACGCTCGACTCCACATGAGGATCTCTCAGTGGACTCTACGCTGTCAGTGGGATTAACTAGTGGACGACCTAGATCACTCAGTTCTGATCTCTTCGCCAATGATGTGAGACTTGCAATGGTGGATGGTTCGAGAGAACCTGTTTCAGGGGGTCCCTTTCTTTCATCCTCCCCCCTCCCAGACTCTAACCACAGATGCCTCAGGTGAAGGTTGGGGAGCCCATCTAGGCCCTCATCGGACCCAGGGCTCTTGGTCCAGGCTAGATCAAGCTCTTCACATCAATGTGCTCGAGCTTCGGGCAGTGTTGTACGCTCTCCAAGCCCTTCACCAATACATCCTTCCCAGCCACCTAGCCGTCCAGATGGACAACATGTGTGTAGTGTGGTACATCAACAAACAGGGAGGAACTCGGTCCTACCCTCTATGCAGGGAGGCAATGAGGGTTTGGGATTGGGCAACACAACACGACCTTCGCCTCACAGCGATTCACGTTCCAGGAGTCGACAACACCCTGGCAGACAGGCTAAGTCGCTCTTTCTGCTCTGACTCATGAGTGGGAACTGGACCAAGGGGTCCTAGACAATATCTTCCAACTTTGGGGAACACCACAGGTCGACCTGTTCGCATCCCCCCAAAACGCAAAACTTCCCACCTTCTGCTCGCTCGTTCCAGAGCGAGGAGCTTTCTGGAATGATGCTCTGTCTCTAGACTGGAAGGACAGATTCGTCTATGCCTTTCCCCCAGTTCCTCTTATCCCACGAGTCTTGCAGAAACTAGCTTCAGAAGGAGTGAGAATGATTCTGATTGCTCCTTTCTGGCCCAGGCAAGTTTGGTTCTCTCTTCTACAACAATATTCAGAGGATCCTCCTCTTCCTCTTCCTCTAGCTCGAGGTTTGTTGACCCAGGATCAGGGGACCCTGGTCCATCCAGGCCTCAGATCCCTTCAACTGCATGCATGGCTCCTGCAGACCTAGCCCAATCCATTTTGGTTTGTTTCTCAAAGTGGCGGAGATTTTAGTGGAGGCCAGAAAACTCTCCACCAGGTCCACTTATGCCATGAAGTGGAAAAGATTCACTATTTGGGCCGCCTCCAAGAACGTGGAACCTTTCTCCTGTTCAGCGGGGCTTCTGCTGGAGTATTTACGTCATCTGTTCGACCTGGGTCTCAGCCATTCCTCTTTGAAGGTACACATAGCAGCTATCTCAGCCTATCATGTTCCCTTCACAGACAAAGCTTGCGCTCAACTGGAGGTCTCTAAGACCTTTCTCAGAGGGGTCCTCCATCTGAGGCCCCCCATCCATACTCCTGCCCCCCCTTGGGACTTGAATTTTGTTCTCAAGAAACTTACCCTTCCTGCCTTCGAACCTGCAGCTTCTGCAGATTTGAAGTTTCTTTCATGGAAGACACTCTTTTTGGTGGCCATTACCTCGGCTCGTACAATCTCCGAGCTCCAGGCCCTGATGTGTAAAATCCCCTACTTGATTTTCACAAGAGAACTGAGTTGCTCTCTTCCTTTGATCCCTAAGTTTCTACCTAAAGTAGTAGCAGAGTCTACACTTAAATCAGTCCATAGAGCTACCTGCCTTTTTCATAGTACTCTAACAAAGGAATATTTACCCATACTATGGATGTTCACCGGATTCTGAGATACTACACCAACAGGAGAAGGATCTCAGAAAGACTGATCAGTTGTTCGTCTCTTTGCTCACAAAAGGGAAGGCAATGCTGTTTCAAGCAATGCTTGTCTAAGTGGTTGGCTCATTGCATCACTTTCTGTTATGACAGTACCACAAGACCCTCCCGGGTCAAGTCAGAGGCCACTCCATAAGAGGAGTAGCTGCCTCTGCAGCTTGTTTCAAGAATGTGTCTGCAGCAGACATTTGTGCTGCCGCCACCTGGACTTCCGTCCATACCTTTATGAAACATTACAGTTTGGATATTGCCTCTCGCCGTAGAGCATGCTTCGGTCTAGCTGTTTTGCAAGGCCTCCTGTCTTGAGGCTTGCACGGCTAGAGCTATTTCTTGGAGTAGTTTCCTCCTCCCGGTGCCTTTTCTTTATTCCAGACTGCTTGGGATTCAGTCCTATATGTAATTACCTACTGCAAGAGCCCTCTCGAAGTAAGATAGTACAGTTATGTAAGGACTTACCTGTAAATAGCAGATCTTGGCGAGAGGCTCTTTCCAGGTATACCTTTCCCGCCTCCATCCCCCTAGGCTTTTCAGCTCCTTTTCCATAGAGAAATATCCGCCTTCTCTCGCCTGGCCTCTTTTGGCCTGTGCGGAAAGAACTGGAAGGCGGGTGTCCGGACCGCCCCTTTATACCGACAGTCTCCTGACGCCGGGTCACTGATCGTGGGGGCGGTCCCTCGCCAGGGACTGCTAGCTAGAAATTTTTCCGTGGGGTCCTGCCGGCGTCAGTCCTATATATAATTACCTACTGCAAGAGCTTCTCTCGAAGATCTACTGTTACGGTAAGTCCTTATGTAACTGTACTTTTTATGACCAGAGGAGATGCCTTTCCATCTCCTGTCATTTTAGGACACCTTTGCTTTTGATCAGCTTACCAGGGAATACCAATTTCCTTTGAAATGTAACTACTGGTTATCTCTAAACAAGATTGTGTCCCGGGCAAAGGGGATGTCAGACATTAGAATACACACAGTTTTTTCCAATTACCTTCAGAGAAAAGTGAGCAACAGTTTTGACAAACCTATGTTCTGAACAGCAATTTGAGATATGTGGGTCCTCCAAAGTCTCTATGTTTCTCAGTTGGGGGCTGGTGGGTGGAAACTATCATGTGAAAAAGGAAAGAATGGCCAGCCATGCCTTCAAAAGTTTCAAAAGCTTGTAGTTTTAATTTTTCTGTTTCTTTCTAAGATCCTTATTTCCCAGCATTTCACCAATGAAGGCTTCTTCAGGAAAAAGATCTGTTTATGAACATAGGTACAAGTTTTAGTATATTTTTGAATCACATTTTTTTTTTAATTCACATTTTTGAAAAATGTTTCAAACTGTAATTATACTGTTTGCCATTAGGGGGAGAAAGCCACACATCACTGGTAAATATTTTTAACTTCTACCAGGTCCTAATGTTCATATTAAAACATTATTTGTATATATTACTGTTAATTCACAGTCTGCGGTACTTGTAATAACCATACAGTGGCCAGAGCTCAGTGTTCAGACCCCTCATAGCTCCACAGTGAAAACTTTGAACATTCTCCATTATTATATCACTTATTTAAACACAGGATATATTCTATCAGTTCTTCAGTGTTATGGTTAATGTGTCAATTCATACAGCATTTTTATAGTATCAAGCTTTAAAATAGCTAATTCTTACACATACCATGGACTCTGTATTAGTTAGAATTAGCTTCTAGCTTTTTATTCTTTTGTATTCCTCTTTTCTATGTAGTAGCCGTTAAAAGTGCACTGTATTCGTAAATTAAAACACAGTCAGGCTTTCATTTCTGTTAAATTCTAGTATGGTGACTAGATACTACAATAGTGGTACATTTTGCTAACCTTCATTTTTTTGAGACTTGCGTTCATACATTTAGAGTTACTGTCTCAAATCTAAAACGGTTTCTAAAGGAAATTCGCATTAGGTAATTAAATATATAAATATACCAAAATGGTATTTAAAAAGAAAGGCTATGCCACAATTGTCTATAACACATACGCAGTGCTGACCTTGTAAAGGTACATACTTCTTATATTATATCTCGAAGTTCGAGTTAAATATTTGATAGAAGCAGAACTCAGTGCTAGTTTGAAAAGAATTCCATGTAAGGTAATTAGATATTTGTACAGCCATGTTACATTTCAGGGATTAACAGCTTTATCATAATTAACTTATAATGTGCAAACAGTTCTAACCTCTTGACTGTGCTTCTTATATTTTAGTTCAAAGTTCCGGTGGAAGCTCATTAAGACATGCTTCTGTGCAAATGAGAGAAAAGATTTTACATATAGTTGTATCTATGTGCTTATTCAGTGATGTTTTTAAATAGATACAAACTTTTGTATGCATTCACAACATGTTTAGTCAACTGTGTCACCACTGGTCTGGTTTTAAAATGCCAGTCAGCGTTTATATTTTTTGCTGCATGTAAACAAAGATGCAGAAGTTAGCACTATGTTTAAGACATTTTTTTAAAGCTTTGTGTAGAGAAAAGTCCAAGAGTTCTTACCCAGAGTTGCCAACTCTTATTTGTAGTGCTCAGGAGTAGTGTCCATACATGAACTAAGGGGCAGAGTAGAAACTGCTGACCCAGGAGGTCACAGGTGTTATTGTGGCCAATAGTGGATCAGACAGGGGTTGCTAGATGGCCACACTAACACCTGTGACCTCCTGGGTCAGCAGTTTCTGCTCCACCCTTTGGTCCGTGCATTATATAAACCATTGGCACAGCAAACACAGTGCAGTATGGACACTACTCCTGAACATTACAAACACGAGTTGGCAAGACCAGAGGACCATCTTTGCAACGTTCTGCTTGCGGATCTACTGGAACGGCTCCACCAATATCGAAACCCCACCTTGTTCACCTTAAGAGGGACGGTAGGCCTGCTTTGAGTTCTTTCTTATTTTCTCTCTGGTCTGGGCCTCCCTGCCTGTCCTCTACTCCTGGCTTGGGAGATGTCGGGGGGTTTATATAGTCCCGATTCAGGGCTCCTGCTTACCCAATCTTTCCCAGGCAGTCACTATATACCTTTAATATTAAGTAAATTTGTGCCTTACTGTCCGCATTCTGGGATAAGTAGCCATTAGATGGCGAGGGACAGCCAAGCTGAATGGCTAAAGCAATAATTTATTCGCTAAAGTCCAGGGTGCCACGGGGTTGGGAGGGACCCTCCCTTTTAGGGGTCATTTCTTTTTTGATCCTTCCTCTCACTCTCCTGTAGCGAGACCCCTCCAAGTAATGCTGTAAAGGAGGGTCTGGTGGGGCGGGGGGAGGGACCTGGATGGGTGGAGGGGATGGCTCGGCGGCTGCTCTGTTTACCTCGGGTGACTGGTGACTTCGAGCCTATCTGATTCATCAATGGACTCTTGGGCCAATCATTTCAGGGTCTTAAGAGACTTTTTTTGCTATCTTTAACCTCAAGGACTTCCGAACTTGAACAGTTCTAAATTCTTAATTGACAGGAATCTTATGCGTAATTAAGATATATGTTGTATGTTGGGATTTCTATTGTTAAGCAGCTTATAATCAAGGGAGAATCCATCCCTGTTAACCATTAAATTTTTTTTTGGCAAATATCCTACTCCCTTACGGGGGGGGGGGGATAGAAACAAAGAATTACCTAAAGATAACGGAGTTTTGTCTTCTCTGGAGACTTCTCCTTCCTATGCTGTTTCCTTTGGGCTTTAGTACAGATGACATACCTCTGTATCCCTTTTGCAACAGTCTGGTTGGACTGTCTCTTTCCCACAGAACAGTTCCCTCCTATAGCAAGTTCTGTAACTGAGAGGGGACATGACATCATTACTATACGGGCGGGAGGGTTGGTTAGCGAGATGAACCTTGCTATAGCCAAACCGGTCCACATTAGGGAGGGAGCCCTTTTTGGAACCCTCTCTCCTTGGGTGGTCCTCGGTTCCCTCATGTGGTTTTCTTTCCTCTGGGGGACTGAATGGCACCCATTCCTCACTTTGCCCCACTTTTGGGGGTAGTATGAGGCTCCATGTAAGTGTCTACAGATAGTCACTTCACTGGTGGGAGTCAATTTGTATATAGTTCAAGCATTACAGTTATCACAATATGCTATGTTTGCATCCCGGTACAGGGATTTGTTTGGCTTTTTTTTTTTAGGTCCCATTGTTAAAGGGACCATGTTGCAGGTAAATCTAGAATTTAAAAGTTGTACCCCAATACGGCGGTACAAGAGGGGGTGGGACCTAAGTTGGTTTAGGATATTTAGTGATGTAGCTTGGAGGTGGAGGGTTAGTTGGGGGGGAAAAAACAACACACATGCTCGTGTAACCCCCAGGTGGCGCTATCGCAGGGGCTACTACCCCTGCCTGTTTGGCTACTGACAGGTTGAGAGGCCTAGGTTCTATGGCGGGTGCCTCCACCCAGAGGTCAGGGTTGATAGTGGTTAAACTAACTTGAGCACAGCCCTCTGGGACACTGTGACCCCCTTTGATCCAACTAGTGGTCCACACAGTACACGGGAGTTACCTTCCCAATACCCCACAAATGCATACTTCTTACACATACAGTAACACTTACCCACAGGACTGGTGTCTGGCAGCACGTCTCTGAGGACCCCCTGTAAAACAAGGTTAGGCAATATACACAAACACAATGCAATGCTTTTTCTACATGTACTGACATCACAGACAGCATATAGTTCAACAACAACAAATCTGATTTATTAGAGGGGGCAGTAACAAGGAGAGGGCAATCAGGTTGATTTGGTTTGGAAATATTCAAATTACAGTACTGTGCATACATATAGGGTCCAAAATGTCACTCTCTGGGTACCCAGGATGGTGGGGGCTAGCCAGGGTTGGTGCAGCTGGTTGGGGCCCTTTGATGGAAAAACATCATGCACACACAAATTGTAATCCGGAGCCCTGGGGATCAGTTCGTGAAGAAATGAAACAGCAATAATCAGATGACACACTTGTAATTAATAAAAGGCTGCAGGGAGATACCTAGATTTGTACTCACAATACCAAAGCTGAAAGCTGGGTGGAGGATGTTCTAGCTGGATTGCCAGAAAAACAAGGTATAGAGACAGGGTTCTTGTGGCTGGACCCAACTGCAGTTGATAGCCATGATTTAGTCCGACTCAAGCTGGGATCTGCTTCCAGCATTTGCACACAGCTCACAGAAAAAGGGGAAATAACACCGCGATCCCCCACAAGCACTACACACATTTATATGTAAAAGGAAAGTACTATACCAGGCAGCTGCTTCTCGATCCCGATCGCAAACACTTGCAAATTACCCAGGAGCATACACAGCATCAGCAGTCCCTGACAGGCCGATCACACTTCAGTAAATCTTCGGTCTTCTACGGGCAAGCCTGGTTCTACACACTGCTTCCTTCTCTTCAAAACTCAGATTCAGTCCGAACAGGCACTTACAAACAGCTGCAGGCCAACTTCATGGCCACCCACAAGCTTCCTGCACGAACTGCACGCCACATCAGAAGCAGGGCTCCTTCTCTCTTCACTGTCACTACTGATCTGAGCTTTCCAGTAACAGGGCAGGGCATTTCCTTTGAGTTCCTCCCAGTTTGGTTGGCTGGTTTGGCTGTCACTCACCATAGGGCTCCCTCTGTTCGTGCACAAAGGTGCCAAGGTCCAAACTACATTTCCCAGAGGCACTGGCCATACAGTACATATGTGGCTGGCTCCACAATGAGAGTCCAAGTTCTGATTTGCCAGCAGCAGGCTCCATTTTAAAGGTCCCCCACACTGATTGGTCCAGTTCAGCAGTTCAAAACCAGAATGGAGGGCTAGGCAAAAACAGTTCAGACTGCAAAGAAAAGTAGGTTAGACAAGCTGTATTTTCATTATCACTCTAAACAATTCCTGGCAGACAGTTACATCTTTCAAAACAGCTCCCTCTGCGCTCTTAGCAACTGCAGAAAAGGAGCAATTTGCCAGTAGCTCGAGCGGGACTCAAGCAGGGAAACACACAGACCCCCATCCAAATTAATTATGTCTAGGGATGTAAGTTTGTCATGGATGATGTTTTAATGACTCATTGTTTGTTCATGAAATCATTAGTAAACAGTAGTAAATGTTGTGGCACTGTCATCATTGCTACATTCTGATGGCACTAGTGAAAGTCATGGAAGTCCTGAATAAAGATCAAATGTCATGGAATCAATGACGTGTATGACTGCCATGACAAACTTACATCCCTAATTATGTCTGCAGGCACACAACTCTTAAAGAGACAGTACGTGGAGGCTCAAATAGCACTCACTTGGAACCACATTTAAACAGCTTAGATGCTGAATGCCACCCAGACAAACTCATGGAAGACTTTTGGGAACCCCATTTGCAGGGGGGTTACACTTAGTTGGTATGTTCATTATGTAATCTTTATTGTAACAGGATCAGGATGCAGTAACGCTAGTGGTTCTTCATCATCATGTTTTGGTCCTTCTTAGAGTAATGGTCTGGATGAGTGGATCAGCTCTTCTCCTAGGGGACAAATGCAACAACAAAAATCATCCAAGACATTATGGCTACCTTTCCAATAAAACATTTTCCCAGAATATCAATGGCCTGCATAATCCGATAAAGTGTTCTTGCTTTATCCAATATATTAAAAAATAAAATGCCAATCTTTTTATGATTCAGGAAACTCATCTTTTAGAAGATGAACACAAAAAGTTAAGTTGGGGGGGAGATATAAAGTTTACACCTTCTCTCACCCTAGTGGGCGTTGCAGGGGGGCTGCCATTGTAATTCCTACCTCTACACCAATAGTTCTCAGACCTTGTCACAGTGAGCCTCCCTAAATCCATGGAAAAGATTTTGAGCCTCCCCAAAAACTGAAATAATCTTGGGCCTCCCCAAAGAAAAATAACATACTGTACTTTGCACAGTACACCATGAATAAATTTAAATCCCTCTGAGTACTTGTTCACATTCAGTTCTTTGTCTTATACTGACATAGAACCTTTGAAAAAGAGCTCCTGTGCTCAAAGATGTTATCGGAATAACAAATAAATAATATAACAAATATTATTTTTCAGCTTATTGTAACCCCACGACCAGCCTACTTCCTCTGCTATTTTCATTCTTTAACTTTATTCCTTGTTGCAGTACCTTCATGAGTCAGACTACATTTTCTGTTTCCTCTCTATATTAAATAATCTTCCTACTTACTTTGCCTCTCCCCCTCCGTCCCTGCTCATAAGCAATTTCTCAGGGATTACTTTCCTCTTTCCTGCTATTGCTATTAGCACTTCTATGCTCAACCCTTGTATTTGGGTTGTTCTGCCATCAGTCTACAAATTGATCGATTACCACCACTCATTATTAGTTTATTGATCATATTTGTTTGCACTATTGTTCACTGCGTATTTCTTGATTGTTTTGCAGTTACCTTTTGAAATGTATTCACTCCCTACCCTTCCCCGGGTACACCTGAAATGAGCCTTGGCTCATTGACCTTCCCTTGTCACCTATTAGTAAATAAATACATAAAATTCACCTACTATTATCCTCTTTCAGTTTGCTTCATCTCTTCACACAAAATATATAAAACTCAAAAATTTAAATACAGTATTTTTTCAGACTTGCTTGAGCCTCTCCTGGAACAGGTTGGGGCCTCCCCAGGGAGGCTGGCCTCACCATTTGAGAACCCCTGTTCTACACCATTGGAAGTGACCCAGTCTTTTTCAGATAACCAAGGCTGGTTTGTTATTCTACAGGGGAAATTATATTCCCAGGAGATCACCCTGGTGAGTGCTTATCTCCCCGCCGTCTAAAACCTTAGTAATTAACCATTTGATATCAAAATTTATGGACCTCATACGAGGGCAGCTAATTCTAGGAGGGGATTTAAATTTAACTATATCTACTCATTTGGATACCCTCCAGTCAAAACCAAAGGTGTCAATCAAGTACAGCTAAATATCTGAAAAACACAATGGATTACCTGGGTATAGTGGACATTTGGCGTCGAATATTCCCCTCTGACCCGGGTTTTACCTTTTTGTCAAACAGACATAATACTTATTCTAGACTAGACTACTTCTGGACAACCTGTGAACACCTAGGCTTAGTCCAAGATATTACTATAAACCCTATAATCCTCTCTGACCACCATCCACTTACCCTTAGACTGGATTTAGGTAAAAAGAAAAACAAACATTGTGGCACTTTAATTCTATTCAATTAAAAGACAAGCAATAAGTAGATTATATTAAGAAATTAATCCCCAATTTCTTTTTGAAAATGCCTCTCCTGACATCTCGAAGGCCCTAGTCTGGGACGCCCTTAAAGCCACCCTCTGGGAAGAGACCACAGAGTATGCTTCTAGGGAACTAAAAGCTAATTATAATACCTTGATGGATCACTTAGGAACCTACCAACTATTATACACAGCAGGGGACCGAGAGGTCCAACAAAAAATTAGAGATACTAGAGCAGAGCTGCAGAAATTGCTGGACATACTAACATACTAACAAACTAATTGCCAGCAGATTAGGCCTTACGGTCTATCGAGCCTGCTCGAACCTCAGATCCCTAGTTGGGTGCCGAGGCCCTCCCTTCCTCCCCTTGTGTTCCAGAAACCCCTATTATCCATCCCCACCCCCCTGGGCCAGGCCATCATCTGGTACATCAGCTTTCTGTGTCTGTCCCACCCTCTCTTGAAGCCCTCCACTGTGGATCTCTGAACCAGCTCGCCAGGCAGCGCATTCCAAGGGTCCACCACCCTTTCAGTGAAAAGTCTCCTCCTCTTTTCCCCCCTCACCCTTCCAACTTCAAACAATGCCGTCTGGTGATACCTCCCTGCTTTAGTCTAAAGATCCCCTCCATGTTTACCCTATTTATTCCCTTGAGGTACTTGAAGACCTCAATCATGTCCCCCCGTCTCTCCTCTCCTCCAATGAAAACAGGCAGAGCTCCTCAAGTCTGTCCTCAAAGTCAAATCCCTAGTCCTTGTATCATCGTAGTTGCCCTCCTCTGTACCCTCTCCAGGAGCTGTATGTCCCTCTTCAAGTGTGGTCTCTAGTACGGTACACAGTACTCAAGGTGTGGTCTAACCAGTCCATTGTACAGTGGAAGAATCATTTCCCTGCTCCTAGAGGTGATCCCCCTTACGATGCATCCCAACATCCTGTTTGCCTTGCTAGCCGCTCTCCTGCACTGCTCATAATTATTCATACATGCATCCACCATGACCCCTAGGTATTTTTCCCCCTGTTGAGGCCTCCAGCGTCTCCCCTCCCAGGGTGTACCTGTGTGTAGGGTTTCCCCGCCCAAGATGTAACACCTTGCACTTGGTGATATTGAAATATAATTTCCATGTGTGAGCCCAGCTTTCCAGAGTGTCCAGGTCCCCTTGCAGGGCCAACCTCCCCGCTTTCCCCCTCAACTATCGCTCCCATCTTGGAGTCATCAGCGAAGAGACTCATTTCACACCCTATACCCTCCCTGATGTCTGATATGTATACATTAAACAGGATCGAACCCAGGACCAAGCCCTGCGGTACCCCCTACTGACCTCTCTAGGGTTCGAGAGCTCCCAACCGACCACTACTCTCTGGGTGCATCCAGCTAGCCAGTTTTCAATCCATCTGACCATCAAAGGGCCTACTCCCAACCCCATCAGTTTCTCCACCAGACCATTGTGAGGGACAGAGTCAAATGGCTTGCTGAAGTCCAAGAATAATACATCCACAGGCTTTCCCCTGTCCAGTTCTGATGTTACTCATTCGTAGAACTCCACAAGATTGGTTTGACATGATCTACCTGGTACAAACCCATGTTGCCGACTATCCAGATCTCCCTCCTTCTCCAAGTACACCCCCAATCGTTCCTTTAGTATACTCTCCATTAATTTTCCACCCACCGAGGTCAAACTGATGGGTCTATAGTTACCTGGTACTTCCCTAGACCCCCCCTTTATGGATTGGTACTACATGTGCCTCTTGCCAATCCTTAGGTACCCTCCCTGTCTCAAGTGACCTGCTGAAGAGCTCCGCCAGGGGTGCAGCCAGTATGCCTGCCAATTCCCATAGTACTCTCGGATGAATGCCATCCGGTCCAGGAGATTTATCTTTCTTTAGGGCCTTGAGGGCTAACCACACCCTTCCGGTGGAGATAGCATCATCCGTCCCCTCCGCCTTACTGGCCTTTTTATCCTTATCCTGATGTGACACCCCTGGGGTACCTCTCCCTCCCTCTTGCTCCATTTCTGTTGCTCCCCTGATCCCACTCACTACCGCTTCTATCTCCAACGTGCCTTGCTTTGTAGATATCCCATCCCCCTCCCTAGTGAACACAGAGGCGCAGTACTCATTTAATACCTCTGCCTGGTCCCTCGCCTCTTCCATCCACCCTCCTTCTGATCTCAATCTGCCGAGATGGCCCTTAGTTTTGTCCGCTCCCCAATGTACCAGAAGAACCCCTTTTCCCCTCCATGTATCCCCTGTGCCAACCGCTGCTCTTTACTGGACTTTGGCCCCTCACCACCCGGGTGACTTTTCTAGATGCAAGATGGTACATTTCCTTTTCCCTATCCCCTCTTGTTGTTTTATGTTTTTTGTAGGCCACCTTCTTTTCTCTGACCGCTACCTGAACCTCACTGGACCACCAGCATGGTTTATGTGACCTTGCTCCCTTATGTTTCACCTTAGCGCAGGTCCTGACTGCCTCATGAAGTCCCCATTTTATGATCTCCCATCTCTTTTCCACATTTGTCATTGATGTAATCCCCTTCAAGTGATCCTTGAGAATATTTCCCATGCTCACAAAGTCTGCCCCCTGAAGTCCACTGCCAGTGTCCTAGATCTCTCCCCTCCCCATGCTTATTTGAAACCAGACAGTATTGTGGTCGCTCCCAGTCAGGGGATCCTCTACAACCAGGTCCCTTACCAGATCCCCATCTGCCAGAACCACGTCCAGGACATGCCCATCCTTGTGGGCTCCATCACATGCTGTGTTAGACACATCCTGGAAGCTGTCCAGCAGCCTCTGCTCCTTAGCCACCTTAGAGGACATGGTTCCCCAGTTTGTACCTGGCATATTAAGGTCCCCCATCAACACCACTCCTTCCCCTTTTGGTCCACACTGGGCAATGATGTTGTCCAGCAAACCATTCTCCAGAACATCACCCATCCCGGGGGGCTTATATACTACACCCAGCTTGACTTTACCTCCTGCTGGGGTTCGTAAGGTGACCCATAAGACCTCCACATTTCCCTCTGCCTCTTCTACCCTAGCAATTTCTATGTCATCTCTAATGCACATAGCCACTCCACCCCCTCTGCCCTCCTTTCTATCCTTCCTAAGCATAGTGTACCCCCGGACGTTTAGGTCCCAGTCATGGTTTTTGTTGTCACGTTTCCGTGACCACCCCACATCCACCCCTCCTCGAACAGCATGGCCTGGAACTCTGGCAACTTGTTTCCCAAGCTCCTGGCATTTACTAACACCACCCCACCCCTTATCCCTGATCCCCTTTGTTGAACCCACCCAGGTTCCTTATACTTCCATCCTCCTCTGCTCCACCTAAACCTCCTCCTCCAGTCTGTTTCCCCTCCCCTTGGGTTTGAAGGCTACTCCCTCATCTGGAGGAGGGGCTTCTGGTCAGCCCTCCTTATCCTCCTCCCCACAAGTTTAAACCCCACCTTTCTTGAATGTAGTCAGTCACCCCTGTTTAAGGACTTCCTTCCGTAATGGGGCAAGATGAAGCCTGTCCTTGGCATACAGTCCCTTATCCTCCCAAACTCCTTTCCAGTTACCTAACACCCCCCAACCCACTCTCTTCACCCCACTTCCTAAGCCAGTCATTAACCTCTGTGATCTTCATTTTTTTCTCCACTGAGGCCTTTTGTACTGGCAATATCTCCGGAAAGGATATGTTGCATCCATTATCCCGACAGACTCTGGCAAGTTCTTGGAACCTTGTTTGGATTTCCAAAATGCTATTTCCCTCTAGATCGTTAGTTCCCAAATGCACCAGGAAATCTGGTTTCCCTCCACAGTCCCTAACCAGTTTGTACACTATGAGCTTTGCTCTGTGCACTGTCAACCCAGAGATACTCACTACCTTCACCTGGCTATGGCATCCACCACCCTGTCCCTCCCACTGGATACCCCTAATCAGCGAGTCTCCCAATAACAGAACCTTAACACCGCCATCATCCTTATGGTTACCTCCACTATGCACTGTCAACCCGCCATCCCACCCTTTATTCGTGATCTTAATTCCATGGGAGTCTTCTTGCCTTATTAGAGACCCCCTTGTCACCCTCCCCTTTCTGCCTCCCTTGTTATTTTGCCCACTTAACTCAGACCCCCCCCCGAATAGGTGTCCCCTTTAACCCTCTCTTATCCGAACCATTTATCCTGGCCCTGATGGTTTCCCCTTCCCCCACACCGCCATCCTCCCCCCTTGTAATAGTACCCCTACCTCCAGAGGCCCTCTGTGGGTCCCCTTTACCTAGGGCCCCATCCTTGGTACAGACCCCCCTGCTGAAGGGGGGCCCCTCCCCCACCTCCTTGTCTACCAGTTTCTCTCCAGTCATGCTCTCCTCCCTCATGTCTGCAATATGTTGCATCTCCTCCATCTGCTTAACATTTATGTTTCCCCTTCTCCCTCTGGGACTATTTTTATCCTTTCCACTGCCGGTCTGTGATGCTCTATGGGTATCCGACTCCCTCTCCCAGGCCTCTGTATAAGTTTCCTAATTTCCACCAACCCCCTTCCTCCCTCCCTTAAGTTACAACAGGCCCTCCTCTACTTAAAACAGTCTAAATATGAGGGAGGTCCTAGAGGTACTCATAAACTCGCATACCGTCTCTGAGGCCAGAAGGGCTCATCAACAGTTCTAAAAATCAGAGACCCCGTCTCTGGGAAACTATTACACAAAGAGGCGGATATTTTTCACTCATTTGTTGCTTTTTATCAACACCTATACCAAAGGGAGGGCCTCTCTACTGCAGTAGAGAGAGACAGTCATTTCTGGGACACCTCCCCTCCCCTTCCCTCAATTAATCGATGCTCAGAGGGCACTGCTGGAAGTTCCTATTACTCCCAAAGAAATCTCCCTTCATATAACATCCCTTTCATCTTGCCATTGTCTGGAAGCTGATGGGTTCCCGTCGGAATGGTACAAGGCATTTAAAAAATAACTCCCCCGCCCGAGTTACTTTCTACATTTCAAGAGGTGGCGGAAGGTCCCCACCCGGTCCTATGCTATCTTAGCCACCCTATTAAAACAACATGATGATCCCACTAACTCTTCATCATATCGTCCGATTTCAATCCTTAACACTGATTATAAACTTTTTACAGCCACTTGGGCTTCTAGACTGGAAAGGATTTTGCCCAGTTTAATTCATAAAGACCAATTTGGTTTCATCAAAAATAGAAATACTTTAGATAACATCTGCAGAACTTTAATACTTATTGAATATGTCAGGGAGTGGAAAATTCAGGTAGCAGTTATTAGTCTGGACACGGAGAAGGCCTTTGACAGGGTTGTCCTGGCCATTTTTGTGGGACACCCTGTCGAGGTTCAGCTTTCCGGACTCATTTTTGAAGTGGTTGGGCAACCTTTATGATGCCCCCAGGGCATATGTGAGGGTTAACGGTGGTGTATCCCCCCTTTTACTTTATTCCGGGGCACCAGGCAGGGCTGCCTCCTTTCACCTCTTTTATTTGCCCTTTATATGGAGCCATTGGGTTTGGCTCTTAGGACCTCCCCCGAAGTAGAAGACATTCCGTTAGGCCAGGAGCGATATAAAATTGGTATGTTTGCCGATGACGTTCTTTTAATCCTTCTTTCTCCAGATAACTCCATTCTGGCTGTTTGGCAAATCCTTAGAAAATATGAGACCATAGCAGGTTTTAAACTAAACATTTCGAAATCCAAAGCTCTCCTCTTCAGTTTCTCTCCTACAAACTCTCGCCGCTATCTTCTTCCATTAAAATGGAGATCTACGAAAATAAAATATTTGGGGATCCATATTCCACTGAATTTAGGGGTAATGGAAATGGTCAATTTTGAGCCACTCACTACCGCCATACAAATAGACCTAGAGAGGTGGTCGTCTCGTCCCTAATCATTTCTTTAACGGATTGAAATCATTCGTATGAATGTACTACCTCGCCTTTTATACCTTTTTCAGAATATTCCATATTTTTCTTCACCATTTTGTTTTAAATCCTGGGACAAATTACTCTCTAAATATATATGGGGTGCACGTCGACCTAGAGTCAGTCTTTCTATTCTTAAGTTATCCACTGCTCAGGGAGGAGCAAATTTACCTAATCTCAAACTTTATGCTCAGGCATCCTTTCTTTGTACCCTTATCCTATGGCTAATTAATAGTTACACGGCCCCTTGGAAATCCCTGAAGTTCATTTTGAATGACATGTATGACATTCCAGTTCTTCTCCTTTCTTCTCCAAATAATATGCCCCCATCGAAACATTTCACATATATAACATCTTCCACTCTCTGCGTTTGTTATACATTGCGTAACAGGCCAGAGTTTCGATTAATATGTGATTATTGTAAAATAATTTCTAAAGATGGTCTCTTCCAGCCCCCCCCCCATATGGATCTGGCTTTCCCCCATTGGCGCAAATTGGGCCAGTCTTTTCTATACCGATTTATAGATGACAAGGGGATGCTACCCTTCGACAAACTTAGACTCCAATACGGACTTCGAAATACAGACTTTTTTAGATATCTCCAGGTGAAGAACTACATACTCCACCACCGGACCGTTTCCACTAAATTCCCCACTCCAACCCCACCTTTATTAAAAGTCTTCATTGATTCCCTTAAGGGAAGCCAGGGAGGCCACCTCATAGGGAATATATATAAGGCATTGAGGGATATAATGGGGACTCGACAAAGTTCATATTAGACAAATGGAATGAAGACCTGGCCTCAGAGGTCCAATTTTCCCAATGGATAACCACTGCTGGGTCGGCAGTTAAGGTAACCTCCTCCCTCTTCCGGTGGGAGTTCGCTTAGAAAATTCAATCCAGGTATTGAGCCCCAGCAATTTTAACCAAATTCCTCCTGGCCGAATATGGCTATTGTTGGAGAAAATGTGGGTGCCATCTGCTGAAGTTGGGCCATATAATGTGGCCATGCCCCCTTTTAATGCCCTTCTGGTGTGACCTTCAGTTGGAGTTGTCCAATTGTTTGGGGGAGTTGGTGGAATTAACTGGTGAAATTGTACTGCTCTCAATTTATCCAGACCATGCCCCCCCAATGGACCAAAACATTGTTACTGACCATCACTAGAAAGTGGATGTCCTAGCAGATTCCTACTACTCAGGACTGGAGAACTATTATGCAAGAAATCTACCAGATGGAATGCCTAACAGCAGTTATACAGGGTCGCTCGCAGAAATTTAGACTTAAATGGCAGGGTTGGATAATGTATTATTCGGGCATAGACCCAGGTTTTGTTCCTTGAAAGCTTTATGGGGCATTTTATGCTTAGGTCAGTTGTTCTGGGATAAGTATTATGTGCTACTAGGAATTCTGGCTGTCATAATGAATTAATTGTATGATGTCATCTTGCGACCACTATGAACATTATACCTTGTATCAACTATGCATGTGTGTATGGAAATATCTAATAAATATATATTAGGGAAAAAAAAAGGATGTGAGATTACTGGAGGGGGTGCAGCGCAGGGCTACGAAAATGATCATGGGGCTGGGGGAGCTGCTATATGAGGAAACACTGAGGGAGCTCAACATGTATTCGCTGGAAGAGAAAAGGGAAAGAAGGGACATGATAGAGACCTTTAAGTACCTGAAAGGCATAAAGAAAGTCAGAGAGGGAGGAATGTTCCACTGAAAGGAGAAGGGTCACTAGGGGGCACAGTCTGAAGTTGGAAGGGGGAAGGTTCAAGAGGGAGATGAGGAGGCACAACTTTACAGACAGAGAGTGGTGGCGAGTGAAATGCACTGCCGGTGGAGTTAATTGAACTAAGGGCAGTGGATAGCTTTAAGTGGGGTTGGGACAGAGTCAAGGGCAGGATTGGTACAGACAAGAACACAAAGGGAGGAAGGGAAGGGAAGGGTTTAGGTGGGGCTGGGGCAGCTGTAACAATATGAAACCAAGAGCTGCACAATCGGGCAGGTTTGATAGACCTGTGGGCCTTTTTCTGCTGGCAATTTCACATGTTCATACTGTATCTGTTTTAAAAAATGGGCACATGGAATTCTGTATCCTGATTGGGTGAAAGCTTCAATTAGCTGGGCAGGTATAAGGCAACAGAGACCGAGAAATAACGAGTCCCCGTCTCTGTCGCCTCATTTCATTCTGAAAAAAATGGGCCAGTAGAATTTTGTAAAAGGCAAATGCCTCCATGTTGCATTTGAGGTTTAGCGAGCCATAAACTAGCGGCTCAGCCGTCACCCCCTTTAATGTGACATACTGTTTCACTTTGCTGTATGTTTGTAATAAATAAAAATCAATGTAGTTTAACAAAAGTGCAGCAGGGCTAGTTGTGTGTGTGCTGGTGTTCGAGTAGCAAGATGGATAAACTGGGGCTGCAGGTCGACGCATAGCGCGATCGTGCTCCAAGGAAAGTGGCTGTGGGCACTTATAACTCCCACCCCCTACGGAGCTCAGGCTGCGGCCTACTCCATGTAGGCGGAAGACTGAGAAAAAGGGAGACAGCGGGAGGAGGAGGAGGCAATGGTGGAAGTGCCACCCCACCCGAACCGCTGCTCCTGCAGTAAAGTTCACTGTTTATGCCGTAAGGTGCTTGAGAGGCAGCAGGAGCTGCTACTGAAGAAAGCCGCTTCTGCGGCAGTGCTAAAGCGGGCAGGAGCGAGAAAAAGCGTAATTACAGGACATAGAAAGCGGTCTCAGTGTCTCACTCCACTCATGTAGCCGTTATGCATTCAATAAAACTCTTTAGCAAGCAAGCTTCTTCTTCTCCTGCATAGATTATGTTGTGTGAAAATAAAAAAAAACACCGTACCTCACTCTTACTGCTCCAAATTTCCTCTACTGTACAATCTACATCCAATCTGGACTACATGACCACACTACAAAAGCTACCAAAAAAACTAGTAATATGCAAATATTGTTAAGCCCTGTGTGTGTGGGGGGGAAACATGACAACCAGCTCCAAAGGCACAACTACAGAGACTAAAGCAAGACAAAAGTCCCTAACTCAAAAAACAACAACACAGCATTCTAATACAGGCGGAGGAACTATTTTATCATTTTGACATATAAATTAACATCAAAATTATTTATTTTGAAACATATACATATCTTATACAGTGGCCCATTTTCTAAGAGCAATAATACCCTCCAGGGTGGGCGGTATTGTGCTATACCGGACCTTCCAGGGGCTATAAGGCCCTCCACCCAGGGCGGTCCGGTAAAGCACAATACCGCCCACCCTGTTGGGTATTATTGCTTACATAGACCACTATGGCATTACCTTTCTTTTTCAAATACCGTTTTGGTATATTTAATTACCTTATGTGAATTTCCTTTAGAAACCATTTTAGATGTGAGACAGCAACTCTAAATGTATGAATACAAGTCTCAAAAAATGAAGATTAGCAATATGTGCCACTATTAAATTCTAGTATGGTGACTAGATACTATAACAGAAATGAAAGCCTGACTATGTTTTAATTTACGAAACAGTGCACTTTTAATGGCTACTACATAGAAAAGAGGAATACAAAAGAATAAAAAGCTAGCTAGAAGCTAATTCTAACTAATACAGAGACCACGGTATGTGTAAGAATGAGCTATTTTAAAGCATGATACTCTAAAAATGCTGCATGAATTGACACATTAACCATAACACTGAAGAACTGATAGGATATATCCTGTGTTTAAATAAGTGATATAATAACAGAGAATGTTCAGTTTTCACTGTGGAGCTATGAGGGGTCTGAACACTGAGCTCTGGCCACTGTATGGTTGTTACAAGTGCCGCAGACTGTGAATTAACAGTAATATATACAAATAATGCTTTACTATCAGGACCTTTGCCAGGATTTTTGTGGGGGGGTTCTTTTAGTAACTTGAGCTATTTCCACGTGCATAGTGTGCAAAAATAGTTTTTTAAAAAGCTGGGGGTCTGGGGTACTAGATACTCTGTGGTGCATTTTCTTACTTATTCTGAAGATAAATAACTCATCTGAGCTCTCCTCCACCCCTTGCTGTAAGGAAAGTTATTCTTATCTGGCTGACTGTGGAGTGAATACATATATGTATTCTGTACCCGAAGCCAGCATGAGGCTAATGTAGTACTGCACCTCAGGGCAGAGTTCGCAGCTGGTTTGGGCTGGGTATTGTACAGAACTGGCCACTGTGCCAGCTTGCTCCTAGACTGAAGCAAGCTAGTACAATAGCAAGTTAGTTCTGTACAAATCTATGGCAGGGGTCTTGGGCCGCAGCGTACTAGATGCTTTGTGTTGCGCATACTGTGGCTTATGTAAATAACTCATATCTGAGTTCCCCTCCATCCCTTAAGAAAAAATATTTGGCTGGCTGCAACTTTAATACATATTATGCAGTACATGATGGCTGAAAGATGCCTATAATAAAATACCAAAAATAATTATTAGTAACAGCAATACTGACCATCAACTATATGGTACTCTGCACTGCCCACCCCTATTCGTACCTCCATTTGATTTAATGTTGACACACTGCCACTCCTAGCTCGAAAACAGCCATGAAGAACAATTAATTAATTTTTTTTTATTTAGTGTGCATTTTTCCCCACTGCTAGCATTGGGACCATCTGCCCAGTCACGGACCTCACCGCCCCCCACTCCAACATGAGCTGCAACTTCCTCTGTGCCCCCTGGCTTTCCCCCCAGGGTAGGGTCGCGACACCAGCCAAGGTGTTGCAAATGTCAGGTCAGGGGAGCCGGCCTAGGAGCTGTTTAGAAGCAGTGAGGCGGGCATCATATAGGCACTGGCTGTGGCGTTTCTTGTCCTCTAGAGGATGTTTCATGGGGGCGGGGGCATGCAATGATGTCCCGTGTCTGCCCCACCCCCTGTAGGTCCAGACACTGGCTGCTGCAGTACTCCCGGCCTCCGCCAGGGGTCCATCGTGCACCAGACATTCTCCCCATCTCCCCCCCCCCGGTGAAGGAGAGCAGACCATGGGACACTCCATCCTTCTCCCCCCGGACGGCCCTCCGACGACCCAGGCCCTTTCCCAAACCTGATTCGCCGGCATCACAAGAGGAAATCCAACCACTGCACCAACAGGCCAGCGATAGAACAATTATTTTTTTTCAATTGGACCTTTAGCTGCCACTTCAGAGACCCAGTATCCACATTTGCATTTTCAATTTTCCCTACTTGCAGCCCTAGAAAAACTTTTCACCATGCTAGCCTAGTATGGTAAAAAAACAGTTTCTCCAGTCTAGGTACACAGATTGACTCACACAATTCTTAACTGTATAAAGAAAACACAGAATGTCAAGTCCACCATTAAGGACCCAGGCCCACAAAACACCTGACTGCACACTGAACCCTTTTGTCTTATCAAGTCACAAAAAAAATAATTACAGCAGTATTGACCAGAATAATTCAGAATAGAAACTTGACATTGTAAATTGTTCTCATGTGTCTGCAGCAAAACATGAAGGGTGAGGGAAAGTACTGAGGAGTTACCCTCAGTGCCGCATCAGATAACCCCCCCCCACACACACACACACATTCAAACCACCAGTGCCTTCAATACGCAAAGACTGCGGGCCCACAGCCAGCTGTATCTTGACTCATACACTCCCAGGCTGAATTCCGTGACTCTCATCCCTAGTGCTGAAATGACTAAGAGGGGGCACCGGGGCATGCCCTCCCCCCTGGAGCTCTGTAGTAAATCCTTGTAGCCCACACATCACTGTTATGAAATGCAAAGAAAGATCCATGGATCCCATAGCTCAAAGTTTAATTCCAGTACTGCACTCTTGTCTCTAACCAAGCCCGACTCCCTTCCCCCTCGCTCAGGTTTAACTTTTCATACAACAGCAGCTCCCTCAGAGCTCTAAGTCTTTCCTCCCTCCCTCTCCTTACTCAGGTTTGAATTCACATGCCAAACAGTAGGCTCCTCGGAGCTGTAAGTCCTTCCCTTCCCTCAGGTTTGAATTTGCAGAGTAGTAGCTCCCCTCAGAGAAAGTCCTCCATCTCCCATTTCCCTCCTCCACCTCACTCAAGTTTTAATTCATAGGCTACATTAAAATAAGTGGCTCCCTGCAGCTAGGTTTAGCACTCATCTCTCCCCCCTCCGCTCTGTTGTGAATTCCTATAGCCCACTCATCACTGCTATTAAATGGGAAGAGACGATACACTGATCTCACTGCTCAAAATTTAATTCCAATGCACTTTCTAACCAAACCCAACTCCCTTCCCTTACTGTCATTTATGATTTGCAGACAACAGCAGCCCCCTCAGAGCTCTAAGTCCATTCCCCTGCCTCAGGTGAATGAAGACCAAGTCCTTCCTCTCCAGTATTCCCCTCCTCCTGACTTATTTGAATTTGGCCATGAAATTTAATGTGACCCCTCTTGCAGGCAAATTTCATCCGCCACCCCCACCCCAACCCTCACCCCCCAACCAACCTTACTGCATCTCGGGGCTGTTAGCAGCTGAGCGAGTCCCTGCCGAAATGGGTACATCACTGGAAGTTCAGAATCCGGCATCTGCCAGTACACTTACCTGGCTGACTGAAAAAAATGTTTGATCAGCCCGGCCCCGAGGACTTGGTGACCTAGATATTGCAGAGACAGTAAGCCTCCCTGCAACAGTGATTCAATGTCTACCTCCAACTCCATTGCCGAATGCAGAGTCACAGCAGAAAGTAAAAAAAAATCAGACATTTTTACTCTCGGGATTTACTGCAAGTTGAAACCTGCCTCTGGCAGAATGTCTGGGTTGCCGCAGTCAAAGCACTCTTACCAGAAGTCTGTCCTGCCACAGTCATTCCCCTAGAGTATTCTGCCCTCAAAACCAGAGTTCTGTGATTCACCCCATGCTGAGATTTAAAGGGGTGCTTCAAAACAGTGCCAGACACAGAGAAAAATAAAACGGAGGTTCAAGGAAGGGGGGTTTGTTTGAACCTGATGAACCCCAGCTGGCAACGGGCCTGAATATGAACATTAGGACCAGGTAGAAGTTACAAATATTTACCAGTGGTGTGCGGCTTTCGCCCCCCTAGTGGCATACAGCATAATTACAGTAAGAAACATTTTTCAAAAATGTGAATTAAAAAAAATATTTGATTCAAAAATATACTAAAACAAACTCGTACCTATGTTTATAAACAGATCCTTTCCCTGAAGAAGCCTTCATTGGCGAAGCGTTGGGCAATAAGGATCTTAGAAAGAAACAGAAAAATAAAAACTACAAGCTTTTGAAACTTTTGAAGGCGTGGCTGGCCATTCTTTCCTTGTTTTGCAAACCTATGTTCTGGCCTTTTGGGAATTAAACAGAACAAAATCACAGATAAATATGACAGTAATATGACATCAGTGGCCAAATCACCACACCCCGACCCACAATGGCGGCATGTTCCTTCCCCCCCATATGACTGGCCTGTAGCTCTCAGGCACCCGACTCAACCATGGATAAAGACTCCTGAGGCCCTCCTCAGCCTTAGTAGCATGCTTCATAACCCCCCCCGGCAGTGAGCTCCTGAACCCACCTATTCATAGCCCAGTGTGGTGGGCTCCCGAGACCACCCACCACCAGCCCTGGTGACAGGCTCCCTAGTGCCCCCTCACCTGCGGCTGTCTACTGATCCCCCTCAGTCATGGTTTCCTCCAGTTGTTTTCAGAAGTGCTATAATTAGCAATATGAGGGATTGGGATCTGCTTAAATGGTGGTGGGGGGGATGGTGGAAACCAAAAACATAGGTATATGGGGGACACATACCCCATGTAAAAAGGCTGAAGGGGAAACACTGCCAGTGTCAAGTCTAATATTTATAACACAGGGAGCAAAATGAGGGATGCTGTCAGTGTTCATTCGGAAACAGGGTAAACCCAAACAGTAAAAGGTCAAGAATTCATTGACTGACCTCCTGAGGAAGCTTCCATCTAAGGCAAAGCAGTGGGGTATTTTCTTAACGTTCTTACCGGATTACTCCGGTTGTAAAATAACAAGCATAGGTACCTTTTATTTTTATAATTATACTTTATTCATATGTAATGCACACAACTATACAGTTGGTCCAATGCATTACTTGCATGTACATATAGGTACCATTTTAAAATGGCAATAAGTCATGACAGGTTGTGTGTAACTGTGGGATAACAGCACTTCACGGGTGCATGATACAGTCGGCATTGCCTTCTGCCTCATTTCCTCACATGTGCCATTATCCCACAATAACGCACACCCTGTCATGCCTTATTGTTTAATTGCCCTCCGATGTTGCCATGAGCTATCCTGTACAGTTAGTTACTTACATTTGTATATCTGCACTGCAGTATCATCTGGTCACTTTTGTTACAGGGCCATAGCAAGGGGAACCCCATGAAAACTTTACCTTGTACCTCATGGGGCCATCCTATCACCCACACGCAGATTTCAATTAAATAAATAAAGCTGGGGAATCAACCCATGTACAGGCTCTCTTTTCCTCATATGTTCTTGGAGTCACATTTCATATGTTGGTGTGGCAAGTGTACTACTGACCTATCAGGGTGCCATAAGACAGAGATAACAGCTATGTGAAACAGATTCCCATGGAAAGGAAAGGAATTTGGATTTATAATTTATCATTTATAATTTATATTGGGGGGTTTTAAAACTGCTTATCTTCTGCATATTTGATTTTCCTTTGTGGCTAACTGGACTGATTACTAGAATTCTGTGAGAATCTGCATCAATATATTTTGCAACTTTTGGTGGGTTTACATCTGAGAGAAGTTTTCCTCACTTTTAAAGTGGTATTGCTTTGTGTTTGTTTTAGTTTTTAATTCAGGAAGGTTTTTTTTAAAACTGCTTATCTTGTCAGCATCCTCAGAAGGGCTGAAATAACTGCATATTTGATTTTCCTTTGTGGCTAACAAACCACCAGGCTGTTTTGGGGCTGGAGAGGTTTACCTGTGTCTGACTTGGATGTCTGGATTTTTCTCTGTTTGATTAGCAGGGTACTTTCTCTGTCAAATTGTTGTGTAGGGTATCTTGCTGACAGGAAGGCACTCCATCGCACGGTGGGTGACAGCTTTTAGTTGATTGTTTTGTGAGGACACAGTTTAGGCCTCAACCCCTTCCCACCCTCACCCCACCCACCTCTGGAAATAGTTCCTTATACCTGAGGTTCTGACATCATTTCCTCGAGTGCAAGGTGCATTTCACTGTCATATCCTCTCTAGCACACTGCACTGACAATATAAGCATACACATTGTATAATATATATATTTCTATATAACAAATCACACACATATGCACGCGTGCGCACGCACACACACACACACACACACACAAATACAATGAAAAAAAACTAGATAAACATGTGGGGAGTAGTGCAATGTAATGGCTGTGGGGCAGCAGTCTTCCAGGAGTCTTTCTGGAGGCTGAGATGCTGCCCTATTTGCAGACAACTATCTGCCCTGAGGAAGGAAGTTGCCCGTCTTCAGGCCGCACTGGACAGTAGTAAGGAAACCTTCCCCCAGGCCACACTGGACAGTAGGAAGGGAACCTCCCCCATCCAGGGAACACTAGCGCCACCACCACTACCTCAGAGGTTGCGAAGAAAGCACAGCAGTTGGACCACAGTGGGCTCAGGGAGGGTGAGGAGGGTGGAACAGAGGCACACCCAGTCAATTGTTCCACTCCACAATCCATACACCATTCTGGGGGAGCATAGCTCCCCTATGGATGCACCCGCAGAGAAGACTGATGATAACTGTCACAAGGGAGGCCCACAGGAAGGAGGCAGAGGACACCACAGGGAAAGGAAGCAGCTCCTGGTGGGGGACTCAATTATTAGGGGTATAGAACTGGGGGGAGCTGGGAAAATGAAGTAAGGTGCCTGCCTGGTGCCATGGCTTGGAGGGACAGGGCGATCCTCAGGATCATGAGAACAGCTGCAAGGGATTCAGGCTGGATGTAATTGTCCACCTAGGGACAAATGACTTGGCTCATCATGAGATTAGGAGCAGTACAGGAGGACATTGCAGAGTTGGGAGGGACCTAAGACAAGTAGCACACACAGTATCCTTCTCAGAGGTGCTGCCTGTCAAAAGCATGGGGAGGCAAGGGTAATTGGCACCATGCAGTTTAATGAATGGTTGAAAAATGATGCGAGCACAGGGGTTTGGCTTCATTGGGGACTGGGGTTCCACCTGGAGGGACACCAGCCTATACTGGCAGGATGGTCTGCATCTGTCCAGGAAGGAACAAGTCTTTTGAGCAATCGTTTAAATGCTTCATTGGCAAGCTTTTAAACTAGTCAAAGGGGGGAGGCATGGACAAGCAGCAGGAAAATCCCAGCCTCTCCCTACAAAACAGGGTACTAAATGAGAAAAAGACTGAGGTAGAACGGTCAGTGGGGGATGCTGCAACAGAAGGTAAAGCCATCAAAAAATGGAGAGCAATGAGTACTAATGCCTGTAGTCTGGGTAACAAGCTTCCTGAATTAGTGGCCTTGATGGAGGAGGAACATCTGGATATCATGGCAGTCACAGAAACATGGTACACACAAAACCATGACTGGGACATAAACATACCAGGATACACTGTCTACAGGAGGGAAAGGGAGGGTAAAAAGAGGAGGAGGGGTAGTTCTTTACATAAGGGAAGGAATAAAAGCAACAGAACAAAAGGGTAAACAGGGAGGAGAAGAAGCACTGTGGGTAAATTTGGAGACAGGCAATGGCACCACAATACGCACAGGGGTTGTATACAGACCCCCTTCTCAGGGGGAGGAAATGGACAGGGAAATGATAGAAAGTATACTTAGAATGGCAGAAAAAGGGGAGATATTGCTAATGGGTGATCTGAATATGCCAGATGTTAACTGGAGTGCAGCTGCAGCTGCCACTTTGAAGAGTGCAGTTATTCTAGATGCCCTACAGGGGGCATGCCTTAGACAAATAGTACTGGAGCCCACTCGAGAGGGAGCAATATTAGACTTGATTCTCTCAAATGGAGATGGAGAGAGGATCACAGATGTAGAAGTGGGTAGCCATCTGGGAACTAGCGACCATAGAACAGTATGGTTCACAATAAACACAGCAATAGAGTCAAGCCATACAAAGACAAAAGTACTGGACTTTAGGAGGGCTGACTTTGCCAAAATGGGTGAGTGCCTAAGGAATGCACTAGCAAATGGGCAGGAAGGAGGGTGGAAGAACAATGGGAATAATAAAACTGCCATCACAGAGTAACGAGCCTTTGTATGAAGCAAATAAACAAAACAAGACGATGTAAGAAACCACTATGGTTCTCAAAGGAAGTGGCAGTGAAGGTTCAAGAAAGAAAGCATTCAGGAAGTACAAGGAATCGCAGAAGAGCAGGACAGAGAACTGTATCAGTTAAAGTAAAGGAGGCTGGAAGGCAGTCAGAACAGCAAAGGCCCAAACTGAGGAAAAGATAGCCAACTCAGTTAAGAAGGATAAAAACCTTTATAGGTACATCAGGGCAAAGGAAGACCAAGGGAGGGATAGTGAGGCTTAATAAAGGGAGGGAGGGTGGGCAGAGGGAGACTGTGAAAAGGCAGAGATACTAAACAAATATTTTGCTCAGTATTTACAAATGAAGAGGGGAGGTACATAAACAAACAGTAGCAACACTCTGGATACAGAAGTTGAGACCAGCCCATTTACAGAAGAAAGGGTTCTGAAAGAACTCTTAAAACTGAAGGTGGACAAAGCAATGGGGCCTGATGGATTCATCCCAGAATTCTAAAGAGCTAAGGGTAGAACTAGTGACACCACTGACTACCCTTTTAACAAATCATGGGAGGATGGGGTGGTACCCGAGAACTGGAGGAGGGCAGATGTGATTCCCTTCACAAAAGTGGGAGCAAGGCAGAAGCAGGAAACCACAGACCTGTTAGTTTAACCTCAGTGATAGGAAAATGATGGAATCACTTGAAGGAAAGAACTGTCGAGTATCTAGAGGCCAGAGGGGCACATGACCCTAGGCAGCATGGACTATTGACAGGAAGGTCATGCCAGACAAATTTGATAGATTTCTTTGACTGGGTGACCAAAGTAGTAGATCAGGAGGGGCTGTGGACATGGTCTACCTAGACTTTAGCAAAGCATTTGACACAGTCCCACAAAAGATTAATATACAAGTTAGCCAGCCTGGGAGTGGTCCCAAGATGACAGCCTGCAAAGCATTGGCTGAGAATAGGACACAGAGAGTAATAGTAAATGGAGTCCACTCAGAAGAAAGGAGGTTACTAGTGGGCACCGCAGGGTTCAGTATTAGGATCGATCCTCTTCAATGTCTTTTAAGCGACATTGCAGAAGGACTGAAGGAAAAGTATGTCTCTTTGCAGATGACACTAAGATCTGCAACAGAGTTGATGCACAGGGTGGGGTGGAAAGGATGAGAAGGGACTTGTGCAAGTTAGAGGAATGGTCAAATGTATGGCAGCCTAGATTCAATGCTAAGAAGTAAGGTAATGCACCTGGGAAACAAAAACCCAGGGAAGAGTACACAAGGGGGTGAGATACTAACAACAACAAAATGGAAAGGGACCTGGGGTAGTCATATCAGATGGCCTAAAGGTGGGCAAGCAATGTGAGAGGGCAGCAAGGAGGGCTGGGGGGTTACTGGGATGCACAGGGAGAGGCATCACCAGTAGAAAACAGGAAGTTATTATCCCTCTGTACAGACAGCTGGTGAGACCCCATCTGGAGTACTGTGTGCAGTTCTGGAGACCCAATCTCCGCAAAGACATAGACAGGATGGAAGCTGTCCAGAGGAGGGCAACTAAAATGGTGCAGGGTCTGCACCAGAAGACATATGAAGTTAAAGGAGCTTAATATGTATAGCCTTGAGGAAAGGAGGGAAAGGGGGGACATGATAGAAACTTTCAAGTACCTCAAGGGAATCAACAAAGTCCAAGAGAGTAGCATCTTTCAAAAAAAGAGGTGTGCAAGAACAAGAGGGCACAATTTGAAGATAGAGGGGGGGCGGCTCAGAGGTAATTTAAGGAAGTATTTTTTCACAGAGAGGGTTGTGGATGCATGGAATGGCCTTCCGGAGGAGGTTGTGGAGTCAAAATCAGTGGTGGAATTCAAGCATGCATGGGACAGTCATAAGGCAATTCTGGGGGGTGAGGGTAAGAAGAAGTAGGCTGCTGGTTAACTAGGATCTGCAGCTTATCCAGTAGGTAGGGAACTGGGCAGACTGGGTGGGCCAAACGGTCCTTATCTGCCGTCAAATTCTATGTTTCTATGTTTCTATATATAATACAGGGATGGGACTTTTCCACCACAGAAGTGGTTTGTAGTTATGTCTCTGTATACCCATTCCCATATTGATGACTGCAATTAAAACTAATGGTAACCATTACAGATGCATGTAAAATAAATAAGAGCCAGTTGTGTTATATTTGTGAACGTTACCATCTAGAGGAGCTCATGAGGTAATTATTTCCATTTGTCCTTCAGGTTAATGGCTAATTACATGATATGACATCGATATATTTCCTTGAGCACCACAGCTGCATATTAGTTTTTATAAAATGGCTTGAATCAAACAAGCAATCTGGTTGGTCAAAACTGGTCACATGACTGGGCATTATTTTCAATTATACCATGTACATAAATCACCAGCCAATCACAGAAGCAGACTGGCACCTCAGCCCTGTTGTAAATCGTATGGTAATCACTGGCAAAGGTGCCAACCTGCCACAACCTCGCGCTACCGTAACAGAATATCAGTCCGAGCCCCCTCAACATCGCAAAACCACCATCTTTCCTCTCGCTAACAGTAACTAGTACGCCTCACATAGTAAAACAGTTAAAAAAAAATGGATGCCTCGTTTGACCTCATTGACCAAACTGAACTTGATAAAATATTCGAAAGCCTTCAAAACGATAACATATTATCTCAGGAAGTAAATGTACCTCAGCCAAATACAGCAATACTGTACAGCGCTCCGGTCCCATCGTCCGAAACCCCGAGTCTCCAGTCATCCCTGCAGCCGACTACATCACCTCGAGTGTCCGCAGCCACCAACTTGAACTCGGCGCCTCTCTCCACCTTAGACACAGCTGCCAATCCTGTAGGGAAGAAAAGACAACGTCACGAAGAAATCACCACACAGGAAATGCTTCAATTAGAGAAGGAACGACATGAAATTGCCACACAAAAACAAACCCGATGGGCAATAAATGTCTTTATGGATTGGGCAAATCAGAAAGAAATAGAAGTAAACTTTCCCAGCATCAGCCCTTCTGAATTAAACATCATACTACGGCAGTACTACAGTACAGTACGCAATACTGATGGCAACGAGTACGTACTTGCCAGCTACATCAGTCTTAGAGCTGGATTAAATAGATATTTAAATGATCCCCCGCTAAGCCGTAGCATAAACATCATGAATGACACAGAGTTTAACACAACCAACAACATCTTCAAGGCTGTTGTAAAGCGCTACCGAAAACATGGAAAAGACAAAGCAAACCACCACGCCCCACTAACCATTAATCAACTCACAAAGCTCAGAAATTCATCTGCACTGACTCCTGCTGACAGTCCACTCATTTGAAATTAAAGCAACAGAAAACAGTGAAGAATACCTTACAAAAACATTCAACGAGTAAAGCAAAAATCACAAAGCGATAATAGACTCAACAAAACAATTTACCTGAGGCTGTATGTTTGCACAGCCCAACAATCCTCTATGTCCAGTCAGCAGTTTCAAAAAATATTTATCTAAACTGCCACCAAACCCTCCAGCTTTATTTCTGCATCCCAAAAAATTAGACCAATGTATACTAGATACAATTGAAGTCTGGTACACAGCTGAGCCCATGGAGGTAAATTTCCTAGGTAATATGTTACCCAAAATCTGCAAGGAAGCCAACCTAGAAACTATATTTACAAACCACTCCCTCCGTGCAACCACAGTAATACTTCTTAGTGATTCTGGCATGGAAGCCAGACAGATCATGGCCATAACCGGTCATAAAAATTAGACTTCACTCAGAAGTTACTGGCAACCAAACCTTTTGGAGTTTAAAAAATGGGGCCAGATAATCAGTGGTAACGGAAACTCCACGGACTCTGCATTGCAACCTACAGAAAACATTTCTGAAAGGCAGGTTCATGCTCGCCTGATAAAAACTGTTCTCCATCCAAGTAAATCCCTTCACCCAACATAACATACCTTTTCAAATAAATTCTCCAAGATTCCAAAGAAAATCAGGTCGAGAACAAAAAGTTCACCTCCTCAAGCAAAAAACACGACGATTCTAACAGCCTCCAACGCTGCAAATATTTGCACGCACAAAGCAGCTACCAACGCCATTGAGCCACAACCCAACCCAGACTACCTTCAATTGCACATCTCGTTAACTATGGAACAGTTAATTTTATTTCAAAATAAATACTGAGTACAATTGAAAAAAAAATGAATCAAAATGCATAGCTAATCTCAAATAAATAACTACCCTTTCTCTTATCTTCAACAGGTCAAAGGTCTCGGATTACTGCTTCCAAAGAATGAAATGCAACCTACCTTACAAAAATTTAAAGAAACAGAGCCAAACAAACTGTTCTGCACCACAGCATTATAAAAAAATGTACTATAGAATATATGAACTGTTTAAAAAACTCCCTTACATTACAGTACGAACACATATTTCTAATATAATATGCTAGTGTTTAACAAGTTGAAAGCCTCATGATCTATTTTAACAATTGACTACTTGTTAACAACTAAAAACCCTTAATTCATGTCACTGAAAAACCTCACTGTTATTATCACTCACCTAATAAACCTTAAATAAAGAAATGCATTACAAAACATGGACTATTTTTTTTTCAGGGAAGGATATCTTTTAATAAAATCATTTTTTTTCCACAGGAAAAAAGAAAATTAAACAATTTAAACGTTGATCCATGACAAAATGTCTTGCTATAATCGCAATAAGCCACTCGGGGGTGTGGGTTATCAGGGATTTACCACGGCTGGCGAGGATTGGCCCACTAAAACCACTCCAGCCGTGGTGAATTTCCCTGATAACCCACACCCCCTTGTGGCTTATTGCTTAATTACCACACAGCTCAAATTTTATTTTATTTTTTTCCTGCCTTTTTAACTCTTAAAACCATTTCATAAACACAATAACACATTCCAGGGTGTGTGGTGATGCCATAAATTACCGCACTTCCCAGGTGGTTGAAGGAACTCGGCTGTGCTTCATGCCTCACAACCCACCTGGGGTGTGCAATAATTTAGCATTACTGCACACCCTGTCATGTGTTATTGCTTGCATATGTAGCAGTAACTCACAGAAAAAAGTGAACAGTGGTTTGCAATGCTGGAGACCTACGTTCAGGTTTGAGCATGGATGGGGAGGAAAGGGATGGAGGAATAAGTCTCCTGCTGTGGGACTGCAGCCTGGTGGAGACCAGATGGCACCAAACATGAAGGGAGAGGCTGTCACTGGACATCTGAAGTGTGCGAGCCACAACATGTACGCATGCTTGCGCCACTGCACATGGCGTCCCTGGGGAGAAAAATGGAAAAACAACCACGCTGCTCCACACCGGCGGCCACTGCCAGTTCTCATGCAACTGACTCTGCTGGCCACGAACCACACTGTGGTCCTGGGTAAGTGATGAATACCAAAAACACAGTCCTTTGGGCGCTACCGGGAGTTGCAAGTGAATGCTGCACTTTAGCTAACAGACGAAAGTTCCACAAGCATGAGAGGCATAATGCACAGATCACCAAAAGAAAGATGTTCCAAACAGGTTTTTTCATGTGCAAATGCAAGTGCTGTTTATTGTTAGTGGGAGCCCAGGGCACATCACAAAACATACAAACTCCCTGGCACTTTGAATCTAACGATTCCTCCTCTGGGAGTGGGGTACTGGAGGATCAGACTGCCTTAAATAGCACAGTGACAGGTGTTGCAATCAAACAAATTATGCAGCTGACTTCCAGCACCTTTGTTGACCTCCATCACACAAGATGATCAACTTTAGATCAATCCAAGTAAACTTTTCTGTACAACACTTATTTAAAGACTGTTCAAATCACCCCTAGTGTGGATAAAGTGCTTAAGTGACATATTAAGAGACAAAATGTAAATAGCAAGGTACGGGGTTATCATAAGTTAAACATCAATGTGACAAAATTCCATATTTCTTATTTTCTTTGATTTTCAATTCCATAGTTTTTTAAATTAATTTTCTTTAAATACACAATTTGTATAAACTAGGACTAGTGGTGCTGAGGGTTGAAGCACTGGATGCCACACCTCACACTACGTTGGTGATCCGAGTTCAGGAATGAACCTAGGTCACCGGGGATCAGCTGGGGGGGTGGAGGAGCTGGATTGAGCTGCCAGTTGGCAGCTCTCCACTCCGAGGGAAGGCTAGGCACCGCCTCGATTAGCGGACGGTGTCAGGAGGGGAGGGCACTGTTAGGTGCTTGGCGGAAGCCGTGTCTCGGCACAGTTTCTCATCTGGACTTTGGCCCTTTGCACCAGCTTCCTTTGGGGTGGGGATCAAGGGATTCAAACAGTCACTCAAAAAGTAACTACAAGCAGCCCAGTGGTGCTGAGGGTTGAGGCGCTGGGCCGCACACCTCGGCCACACGGTGACCGAGTTGAGCGAGCCTGGGCCATCGAGGTCGGCAGGGAGGGAGGAGAGGATTGAGCATCTGAGGACAGCTCTCTCCCGGGAGGGTGGGTGCAGACTCGGCACTTTGTCTGGCCTCTGGCGGAAGCCAGAGGCACAGCAAGCACACGAGCACACAGAGATGGTTGGGAGTGGGGACGCCTTGACGTCTGGGCATAGCCACTGTCTTAGAACAAGGGAAAAAACACACCAGAGCACCGAGGGTAAGGAGTGCTGCGTATAGGCCCTAATGACTGCTGCCTGCCTGACCGCCGGAGAGGACCCGATGAAAGTTGATTGATCGGGGTGTATGGGCCCCACCTCGTACCCACCTGGGAGACATAGCCATGGCTTCATGGGGGTCTACCGGGGTTCCAGGTAAGGCAACAGTGGGGGTAACACCCTTAGTGATTCCCGACAGAGCGGGGCTCTGATGTTGAGAGGAGAGAGAGAGAGAGATAAATTACAATTTAAAAAAAAAAAGGAACTACGAAAAAACCCTAACCCCACAGCTATGCAGCATGATCCCTGTATGGGGGGGGGATGAGTGCCTCGGATCGGAGGTTTGCCATCACTGAGCTCGGGCCAGCCGCAAGGGGAAAAACTATGATATAAAAAAACTATATAGAAACTAATGTCCTTAGATTATTATTGTTAAGCACAAAGATGATGGTGAGAAAATTCAGCAGCAAAACATTTTTCTCTCTCTTGCTTTCACTTAGTGGACCTAGAAAAGAAAAAGAAAATAGATGGGAAGAAAAGGTGGGGGGAGGCAAGGGTGTAGGCACTGATACACCAAGCACACCGTGGCGTACTAAATTTAGTAGCAGGGGGTAGCAAACAAGCTGGCCAGCATGGCCTCCTAGTGTCTCTGATTTAGGTTTAACTTTCTTTGTTTGGCTTTTGCAGACTTTCCCTTAAAGTTTTGTTGTGGCGGGGGGGGGAGGGGGTAGCTCAGCTGTGGACGTACCTGAAGTTCTTAGTCAGGGCCACACCATTGTCCACGTTACTGCAGATTGTGATTGGCTGTGGCATCAGATAGGTGGTGTGGCTTGTCAGAGGCAGCATGATTAAGTGTCTCCACAAATTTAGGAACCAGGTACTTTCACTTTGGAATCTTGGAGCCAAGCTGAAGAAGAAGAGAAGGAGAATGAAGTCAAGAAGACTTCAAGGATCATCTATGATGTGCTGAACAGAGTCACTAGGCTAGCAAGTGAGCCTGCCTGTGGAGAAGAAGACATTTTGACTCTGGTCATAGTGATGGCATTTGACATTGGTGGCAATGGGAGTGCAGTATTTCTGCTGGAGTGGGACTGGAGCCTGTGACTAGTCGGGACTCGGAAGAAAAAAGCACTGGAGCAGCTGGAGACTGAAGTGCAGCAGCAGAGTCAGGCAGGGTTGCACCGCACTGACTAGCTCACTTCAGACTGAATTACGTTCGACTTTGACTTTTCTCCTGGATTGTACTGCTGTTTACCTGCTGACTTCTCAATCTTTAAGGCGTTTTACCACCGACCGGCACTTTCTGCGGTCAGTCTTCACTCTTCACAGTTGGGTATTTGCACTGCAAAATAATTTCATTTATATTCCATTTGTCTTAATGTCTTTCTCTGTTTCAAATTTTCATCAAATGCATGTGGAGTGGGTGTGGAAGTCTGTGTCAGAGTGTTGCTCAGGATGGGTCTGTGATGCGTAGTTAAGTGATTACAAAAACAAAACAAAACAAAACACACAAATAGAAATGGCTGGCTTGTTGTGTAGATTTCTCATAGGATACAGTTTGAGATAATGGATGGGTGGACTGCGTGCATCATTGTTATGCACTGTTTGCTGATACTGCTGATTTTTGCTTGTTTTTTCCCACCCTCTTTGTATAGCACTTTGGATCAAGAAAGAAATATACTTTTACATGTAACCCCCTTGTTCCCCGGGGTTACTAGAATCCCAGTAAGACCTAGTGGTAGGCAGGGAAGGCAGCTTGTGAAACTCCAGTTAAATGGGTTTCACACTGTCTCACTCTGTCCTCTGGCCAGTGATGAGGGAAGTACCCAGACGTGGGATTGTAAGGAAAATTCTCTCTAGGAGTCGAAGACTCTAGTGTGGTTTGGGGAGCCACAACAGGATAATTGGTTCATTCCTCAAATGGACCGCAGATCAAGTGGCCGGCAGGGGAGCTGGGCCAGTGGGGAAAACCCAAGTAGTGTACAAGTCGGGCTGTGTACCCAAAGCTACGTGCAAGTCCGGACTGTGTGCCTGGTGGGTTTAGAGCCTGAGGGCTGGAAATAGTAAAGAAGTGTTCTGTTGTCTCTAATCTGCATTACCAGGAAATGTAGCCCTGTGGAGGTCCGTCTATGCTTTGTTTGTTCAGCTTGGATGTGAATAAAAGCCACACTGTAGAATCCCATTCCTGGTTCTGGACATTACAGTTATTGCTTCCTGTGTTCGGATTTACTTGGGTGCCCCTGTGCAGAGTAGCCAAACCTAGGTCCCCTGTGCCCAGCTACCTCATCCTCCCCGAACCCAGTCCTCACCAGGTACTGCTGTCAGCTTCGACAGCATTCCACCTGTCGTTTTGCTAAAAAGGCAGGGGTGAGGGGTTATATACAAAAAAAGTATTTTATACAAAAGTCACTTTTTATCTGCATAGTGGGGATAGGTCACATGATAGAAAGTTTAAAAACTGTATGCCACGTGTTGGTTTTCAGTGTAGTATAATCTGAGTCCAAGAGGTTCAGTGGGTTTCAGATATAGCACAGAATATTTGAATCATTACTATTTTATATTTCCAAAACATTGCACATCATACAGTATCAAAAATGGATGGTAAGGATAGAAATGAGTTTACTGTGTGTGCAATGGCAATTGTAACGACTGTTTTCAACTGTAGGACAATAAACAGTTCTAAGTCATTCCTATTTTGTGCTGCTCAGGAATGATTGAATTGTACCAGTTTCACATAGACATATATTACAGGATACGGTATCTGTCCATAAACTGTTCACTAACCAGAGAATATGTGCCCCTTTATGCTGTGTAAAGGGTTCAGTTGGAATGGATCTAAAACTTCAGACTGGGGGTTTGACTGCCCTTTTGCCAAAAGGACACTCATGTAAATGGAATGCCATGTGCAGGGAGTTATATAACGCAGAGAAAACTTACAGATCCAATTATTTTGTTGAATGAAAGATGTGGAATATGGTTTGATCAGTGGGTGGAAAAGTTGAAAATTATGTTTTTAGGGGGGCAATGATTTTGGAAAAAAAATGAGTTAGAGTGTTATTTATAGTGGGTGGGGAAAACACTGATACCCTGATCTGTGCTAACCCCTAACATCATCCTGATTCATAACTACAGAGAAGCCCCCCCAGGTTATCATCCTAAACTAAAGTGGAGGGTAGAAGATAGAAGAGAGAAGTGATAGAAATATCAGCTTTTTAAAAAAATGATCCACTTAAATTTTATCCTCCCAGCAACTCTGTGTTGTGTTCTATTCAACCTGTTATTTCTAGGTCATGGGGTCAGGTGGGTACCCTTTTAGCTGTAATTGGATCACACGGGGGTGTGGTTAGGAGTCAATGCTCAAGCTGAGTATGTTAGTCTGACACTGTTTGGTGATTTAATGGCTAATGTTATGAATGGACATCTGTGGGACTAGCTACCTCTATAATCCCTGGCTACACCACTGGAGGGAGGAGGGAGGGGGTGGAAAAAACACATTACTGGTAGAGCCTATAGAAGATTAATATATCTGCATACTCAGTTAATCCTGTTATTATGATACAAATATGCTGCTAGTCATTCCCTAAAAAAGGATTAATGTTCCAGTCATCATTTTTTTTAATATACTTTCTATTTTATTGCCTCCCTCACCCCAGAGCTATGCTTCTTCGGGAGACACCAAGGTACCACCCCACGACTTGCCTTACCTGAATCCCAAGGGGTTCCCCCATGGAGCAATGGATATACCCCCCAGGTGGGTATGGGACGGGACCCCAATGTCCCGATAACTTCAATGTCTTGTCAGGTCCCGCGGTGGTCAGGCAGGCAGTCGCCGTTAGGGTTGGTACCGGTGCTCCATCTACCAGTGCTCCAGCGGTGTATTTTCCTCTTTTCTGAGGAAGTGGCCAGCGCCCTGACATCAAGGCATTCCCGCCAACGTCCGCCACTCCCAACCCCTCCTGTGTGCTCCTATGCTTGCTAAGACTCCGGCTTCTGCCAGAGGCCAGCCAGGCACCGAGCAGGTGCCCCCTCCCTCCCAGGAGAGGAGAGCTGTCTATTGGATGCTCAATCCTCTCCCTCCCCTGCTGACCTGCAGCGGTCCGGGCTCATTCCCGAACCTGGTTCACCGGCGTGCCGTGAGGTGTGGCCAGGGCCGGCTTTAGGGTTTTGGGGCCCCCCAGCAGATTAATGAAGTCATGGGGGGCCCCCCTGCTTGACCAACCGTCACCCTATATGTTTAACTGTAACCAGTACACACTTCATTTCATTGTATTTTCTGTACTAGTGGCATCTTAAAAAAATGTAGAGAGAGACTGCAGTGTCAATGCATACTGTTCATTTTCTCACATCCATTGTTACCCATCTATCTCTTATTGCCTGGGTCATAGCTCAGTAAGGCTTTTCATGAAGTCATGATCCCACATCAAAATCTGCACAGTCCTTTGTTGCTGTTTTAAGATGATAATAAGAAAAAAAGATTTAAAATAATTAAGGTAAACTGTTCTAGTTGGGGCCCTCCATAAGAAGGGGGCCACCAGCGATTGCAGGGTTTGCTGGTGCCTAAAACCGGCCATGGGTGTGGCATCCAGCGCCTCAGCCCTCAGCACCACCAGGCCGGCCCAGTCATCATTTAATCCACTGGGACTACAAGCCCCCAGTTTAGAAAATAAGTCTGCTTTCTAACTGTTGCAGTTTTCTTTTTCCAGTTCCTTCCTTTCAGGTGAATAAGAACGTGATCAATCCCCATAAAACTGAAAGTTTTAAGTCAGATGCGTGAACTTCCTGCCAGTGTTTACCTACTGGGTTTGTACTGGCAAGATTTGAAATTGAGCGCACATGTTCCTGTACATGCTCCTTAAGTGAGGGTTGTGGTCATCCCTATGTACAGCTTAGGACAGGGGTGCCACAGAGCATCTATCACATAGTGGGTGCGACAAGTTACAAAATGTTTTATCTCATGATATATCAGCTTGGATAGACTTGTAAACCTAATGCCCTGGGTTGTGTATTTAAAGATGTTGCATTGGCCACATCTATGGAAGCCAATAGGCGGATCTCCCAGTATACCACCACCACCCTGTTTTTCTGTTGCTGGTGATGGCTGTGAACAACCAAATCCTTGATGCCGACACCCTTTCTATATATATAGTACAGAGACCCTTTTTAGCCACCTCCTCCAAGTCCTCATTTGCTGCTAGGATGGGCCAATGTTGAGTGTCCCTGAAACTTTCAGTATCACTGAATTAAACTGATGCCACAATGAAAACTTTAAAAAACATGATAATAAGTTACAATTCTACTTGCATTCCATTTATATTCCTTAGATTTCTCCTCCACATTATTTAGTACTATGAACATTTTCATGAATATGTGATTTTTATCCCTTAGAGTTTCTTTAGAGTCCATCTACCTCTATAGCTGACTCCCTACTTCAAGTCAAAATCCTCTGTTGTGACATCACAATCGGTTGCTATAAGAGTAACTGATATTACAAGCAGTGCATTATGACCTCGGGGAAGGAGAAAGCAACAGGAATAGAATAAACTCTTCAGAAGAAAAGATCCTGTTTTCCTGCAAGTGATCTCAATAATAAAGAATGGGAAACAAAAATACAGACCTAATGTGAAAAACAAGCTAAACTGTGTCTAAATATTATGTTTTGTTAAAGTTCTCCTGAAGGTGTCAACTGCTCTTATTCAGTTACACAAGTTATATATTGATTGGAGTTGTTTTTATGACTCTTTGGGATCAGGAGACTGGCTCTCTTTTTCCCTTGCTTTGTTGCAGGCTTCAGTAAGCACTACATCATCATATCCCTTTGTGTGAAACCTGTCTTTTAGTTCTGGCGCTTGTTTATCGAATGTTTCTATATCAGAGCAGATCCTGCATATTTGCAGGAATTGTCCATAGGGGATGCTGTTGATTAGATGTTTAGGATGGCAGCTATCAGCCCTAAGAAAGGGATTCCCTGATGTGGGTTTACAATATTGCCATTACTTGAGCCTGTCAAAGTCAGATCCAGGAATGAGATGGATTTCCTGCTGGTAGTTGTTGTGAATTTCAAATGTAAGTTATTTTACATAGAAACATAGAAATTGTCGGCAGATAAGGACCGCTAGACCCATCCAGCCGTAAGTCTTTCATTAAGAAGTTGGACAAACTGTACTGCTTCTCTTTTTGTGCCCTCCCAGATACAAAGGATGTTGTCAATGAAGCAACCCCAGTATTTGTTTTTATTCAAATAGGGGTTGCTTCTTGGATCATATACCACCACTTCTTCCCACCAGGCCAAAAAGATGTTGGCATGTGATGGTTCCATTGCTGACCTGATCACTGTTCCACATATCTGCAAATAACATTTTGAACTGAAACAAAAGTAGTTAGAAGTGAGCATCAATTCTAGGTCCTGAAGCACACAATCTGGATCTAGTATATTATCTGTATCCAACTTTTCCATGTAATATTTCATAGCATTCAGTCCAAATGGTGTTGGGTCAGCTGCATAATTTGTTTGATTGCAGTACCTGTCACTGAGCTATTTAAGGCAGTCTGATCTGATCCTCCAGTACTCTGCCCCCGAGGAGGAATCATTAGATTTGATGCTCAAGGAAATTTGTATGTTTTGTGATGTGCCCTTGGCTCTCACCAACAATAAATAGCACTTACATTTGCATATGAAAAACCTGTTTGGAACATCTTTCTTTCAGTGATTTGCACACTATCCCGCTTGTGTTTGTGTAAGTGATGAATAACTGATAAGTCAACAAGAAGGTCAGTGACTTGGCTGGAGGTGGCATCAGGCAGACCAAGGGGGGATTTGGTGAAAAAGTATAAAATGAGGAGAAAAAACTAAACAGTGCATAAAATAATTTACTAAATAACTGGCATCAGATGGCTCATAAAAATCATATAAAAAAACCCTTTCCATGCTGCCAGCAACTCCCCCTGAAAATCATCTACCAGCCATGTGTTTGTGAGTGCCATGTGCCAACTTCTCAGGTGTCCATGAATGTTGTCAGAAGCTACTTTTGTGTAACCTCCAACCGGCCACTTATTTAACTAGTATGCACACCTCCCATACTTTTTTTGTCTAGGGAAAAGAGAGGGGTGGGGGTGCAAAGCAAATAAAACAGAGACATACACAAAGTGTGTACAAGACACAAACAGACCTTTACCAAAAACCCAGGTCCTGATGAGAGAACTTCTGCGGAAGGCTATGCTAGGTCTTCTACTTCTAACAGGGGTACCCAGTAAATCCACACAGGAAGCAGTAACTTGATTGTCCGTACCAGGTTGGGATTCTAGAGTGTGGCTTTATTCCAAAACACAGATGGTACACAAAAGCAAAGATGGACCCCCAAGGGTTTACACTCTGTGGCACAAGGCAATGCAGAACACATCTGTAGAAAACAGACACTCAAACTTCCCATACAGCATAGGATTAGACATCTGGAAATGTGGTACTAGCCACGATAAGAACACACAAAATTCTCCTGGAAGTGGCACTAGGCCATAACTTAGAACAGTTCCCATATGGCATAGGATTTACAGAATCAAATGTGGCACAAAGGTCACAACGGAGCACACTACGGCTCAAGACTAGCAAAACCCACATACAAGGGTAAACTTTACTCTTCAGGCATTGGCCATATGCGCTGAAAGAACACTCGCCCTCACAGAACCAGAAGTGCCGAACTGGTCACTCCAGATGGGGGGTTGCCCACATTTTGCTTCCTCGTCAATACCCAGCCATTCTTTCAGAGTTGCACCTCAACAGATAATGAACAGTAGAAATTATGCTTTCTTCAGATGTTTAGCACATTAAAGCATCTGGCACATTACAAGGGAGTGAAACATTAAAGTTCTGAACAAAGTGCCTAGTCACACCTGGGACATCCACTGTTGTCAGCAAACTTTAAACAAACTTCTTGAGAAAAGTCTCACAGAAATGGGTGAATGGGTTCCTTTATCAGAGTGTCACCCCACAGAAAACAAGGCAGGTACATATCCTGGGTTCTTCAAATGACGGAACAGGAAAACGACTGGGTTGATGTCATCTCGAAGGCCAGGCGATAGAAATGGGAAAACACTGCTGGGCTGACGAATCTAGACGCACCTGAAGAATTCCTGGAACACCATTAGAGCGGCATCTTCCTCCTTGGATACTGCTGCTGCTGCTGGATGACAGACAATGCGCTACCGCTGCTCGCTTCCCTCTAGGCATGCTGGGCATACTCACAGGGAGTGGCACCATTAAGGGTAGTACCACTTGGGGTGAGGTGCAAGAATTATGACACCATCTGGGCATTCAAAGTTGATGTTGTGGAATGTCTCATTCCCTGCCTTGTCCACAGTTCGCACAGTGTCCATAAACAGAGTTCTGTCCAATTTCCAGAATTTCAGTCTATCACTGATGGCTGTCTCTGACACATGCTGCTGCACCAGGATGCAAATTCTTGCTTGCCTTTTCCAATAACCAGGATTGCCTGTTCTGTTCAATTTCCTCTCAGACTCTATGAGGAAAGGTAGGAAAGGAACTCCCATATATGGTGTCGGCCCTCCTATGTACCAGTCTCTCCTCCTTACTACTCTTCACAAGCGTACGGCCCATGGCTCAACTTGGGGGTGGCCAGTCCTGGTGAAGCCAATGCCACATACTGTTTTTTTTTTTGCTACTACTTTTTTCCCTCCTCCTTGGCATACCTGGTCTGCTCCCATGTTCCTTGGCAACCCCCTCAGGATTTCCAGTCACTGTCCGCCATCTGCACTCCATCAGGGTCTGCATTATTTCCCCTGCGGCTTACCCCCCACAGCGGGGTAGTGGGGAGCTCCCTACTCTCCCACCCTGTTCAGATCCAGATACAGGCACCCCCAGAGCTGATGTTCATTGGACGGCTATCAAGTCGCTCGACCCGGGTGCCACTCCTCTGTTTTTGGTGTTTTTTCTCCCTGAAGTGGGGGGCATGCACTGACTCTGGCAGAAGGGAGCGGGCATGAGTCCGCACGCGCTCCCTCCAGGCGTCTGCCCCAACTCCACCCCATAATAGAGCATAGCACCCTGTCCTCCAGCCTCTGCCAGGAGGCGAATGGGCACCAACTCCTGTGGACTCCCCTTCCCCGAAGAAGGAGAGCAATCCTTCAGACATTCAATGCTTCTCCTTCCCTGCCAACCCCCGGCGACCCATGCTCATTCCCGAACATGGGTCGCTGGCGCAGCATGAGGTAAGGCATCCAGCCCCTCAGCGCCACTGGACTGACCCTAGTGCTGCATACTTAACGAATGAAAGAACTTGTCCCCGACCATCTGTAGGCAGGGTACTGGAGCCTTGTTCTTCTCTCTCTGGCTCCACTCAGGCAAGAGCTTGAGGTGCTCACTGGGACCCTCAACATGATGATACATCTCTTCATCCTTCTCCTCTTCCTTACTCAGCATCTGAGCCCAGGAATGAGCAGATGTCCTCACTCCCAAGACAGTCCACTCTTAATTGGGCGCGGAGGTTGACACCTCCCAGTTCAATGTCTCTCACAATTTGTGCTCCCCTACTAGGCTAGGACTAGGACCCTCCTTCCGTGGGTCCATGGATCCTTCCGTTCCACTATCCATCTGGGACACAGGCGTGGAAACATCTCTAGGTGTCTGCCCTTGCAGTAAATTCATACTCTCTCCTTCTGTGCCACACTCTATGGAGACAGATTCAACCTGCTGCTGCATGCTACTACATGCAGGGTTTCCTACATTGGTCCAAGGGGAGCCAATCGAATTCGTGATGCCCTCTCTGGCGCAGCAGCCCTGCTCATACCATACTTCACTAGGCAATCCGAACAGTGGGGTATCAAAAACACATCTCTTCCAGCCTTGAGGCACACAATGCACAATCTCACTGGATAGCTGGGTACTGTTACGTGTGGAGACAACTCTTCACCATAGAAAGTTCTCTCTATTTCTCTTAGTGTGGCCACCTCCTCTGGTATCATAGCTCAAGCATGATCTGGGTAGAGAAGTTCCCAAAGCCATGTCTGCAATTAGAATGCATAAAAGTTTGTTGTCACTATTTGTTTACTAGTCTCTGTACAGTCTCAAAATGGCTCCCTGCTGCTGTGTTTACGTTGCTAACTACGCCTTGTAATGGCGGCGGAAGCTCTCCTCATGCATCAAATCTGTTTGACCTTTTTTTGCTACTGATTTTGCTCAAAAGTGTAATCAATTGCACTGCTTGTATCTCTCTCAGCACATTCATATGATTTTACAGGACTTTGTGATCAATATATCAATCAAGACTATTTACACATGCTCAAAGTCACTTGCAAGCCACGGTATTTCTATCACCCAGGATTACCTGTTTATTGCAGCCTAATATATATGTCTTAGTCTCATTTGCTTAGAACATTTTACTGTTGCTGAACCCATCATAAATGCTCACAGTCTATGCTCAGAATTTTTTGTTTATTGTGTCGCCACTTCCAACTCACAGTCCTTCTTCACAAAACAATCTCACTACTGGCACACAGATTCAGCTGGCTTGAAAATCACAACACAGTTTGATGCTCAGTAGTTTAGATTGTACTCACTGAAATCAGTAGCTGGCTTTCTCTGGTGGAAATGTTCGGCCTGGTGCCGATCCTGTAAGGCCTCTGGGGTAAAACGGGCTGGCGGTCCTACCGATCATTGCCACAAACACCATGCTCACTTTCCAGTCATTCGAATAATGGGTTGAGCAAGAATTTAAACAACAAAAGTCTGTTTTTCACAGATTAGAACGTTCACAAGCCCCTCGATGGTGGATCCTGGTCTGACCAGCTCGCATGCAATTTGCTCTCTCCTTCTCGAACACTCGACTGCACTCTGAAGCTGCTAGGGGGCGGGACTGATTGCAGTCGCACCAACACTCGACACCATGCAAATGAGCCTTTCGCTTTGTCTCTCTCTCTCTCGCTCTTTCTTCACGGCGATCGTCAAGCAGGGCAAATTTAAACTGCAAACTGTAACTTTTTTTTCCTTGGCTGCAATTTCAATGGCAAGAGTGCTGTTTTGATCATTTTTTCATGCAGAACTTGGCAATTTCTTTAGAGACTCCCAATTTGCACATAAAGTACACGAAACATTCTGGGCACATTTCTTATTTTGTTTCCCAAGGTCCATAATACTTTTGGCAATTAAAACTTGAGATTTAGAAGTTCTGTAAAATGTACTGGATGCAGAGACAAGGACATACACTTTCTGGCTTTACAGTCCATTGTTAGTTGGCACACTCGCACAGCAGCACTGTACTAGCAGGCACACAGCAGCACATATGGATGGCACTCTCCTGGGCAAAATCCTTGTGTGCTAAGCTTCCTTTCCTGTTTTGGGCTACCAAACTACCAGACAGACAAATGTTAGCTATACCCTCAGCAAAAATCTCCTGTTCTCTCCTCAATTTCAAACAATATCCTTGGACAAGCCCCCATTTTTGTAACCACCCCACTGGCCACTTATTTAACTAGTAGGCACATACTTTTTCTGTCTAGGGGAAAAGAGAGGGGTGGGGGTACTAAGCAAATAAAACAGAGAGGAACACAAAGTGTGTACAAGACACAAACAGACCTTTACCAAAAACCCAGGTCCTGAGGAGAGAACATCTGCTGAGGGCTATGCTAGGTCTGCTACTTCTAACAGGGGTACCCAGTAAATCCACACAGGAAGCAGTAACTTGATTGTCCGTACCAAGCTGGGATTCTAGAGTATGGCTTTATTCCAAAACACAGATGGTACACAAAAGCAAAGATGGACCCCCAAGGGTTTACACTTTGTGGTACAAGGCAATACAGAACACATCTGTAGAAAACAGACACTCAAACTTCCCATATAGCATAGGATTAGACATCTGGAAATGTGGTACTAGCCACGATGAAAACACACAAAATTCTCCTGGAAGTGGCATAGGCCATAACTTAAAACAGTTCCCATATGGCATAGGATTTACAGAAGGAAATGTGACACAAAGGCCATGACAGAGCACACTAGGGCTCAAGACCAGCAAAACCCACATGCTAGAGTAAACGTTACTCTTCAGGCATTGACCATAGGCGCTGAAAGAACAGGTGCCCTTACAGAACTCAAAGTGCTGAACTGGTCACTCCAGATGGGGGGGTTGTCCACCTTATTCTTCCTCATCCATACCCAGCCATTCTTTCAGAGTTACACCTCAACAGATAACAGCAGAAATTATGCTTTCTTCAAATGTTTAGCATATTTAAGCATCTGGCATACTACAAGGGAGTGTAACATTAAAGTTCTGAACAAAGTGCCTAGTCACACCCGAGACATCCACTGTTATGAGCAAACTTTAAACAAACTTCTTGAGAAAAATCTCACAGAAATGGGTCCCTTTATCAGAGTGTCATCCCACAGAAAACAAGGCAGGTACATATCCTGGATAACTCTCAGACAGAATCTACTCAGTTTGTACACCAAAGGCAGCTTCAGAATTATCTAGGTTTGAACAGGGGATTGCCCCTCAAATCCTCTGCAGTTCCCCTCATCCCCCTGGGGATGAGGGCATCGAGAAATCCTGGAGACTGTTTCCACCACTTCACAAGTTAGGCAAAAGAGGTTCTCAGACTAGGGTGAGAAAAACTGGCTCTCCTCACTGCTCACTCTCTGAGCTGCTGCTAACCACCCCTACATCTAAAGATACAGACTCCCTAAAATTCTAAAACTCCCCACACTCACAGCAAGCTGTGTGGCTTATGAGGCTGCAAGAGTTCTAAATGACATCACCTCTCTGCTCTCAGCTGAGACCAAGCAAGCAGAGAAGGAGCAGGTGAAAATCCATTTAACTAGTTATTCACCAGCTGCCTTCCCTACCTATCACTGACACTGATGCGATTCTAGTAACCCCAGGGAACATGGGGGGGTTACATTTGGATTTATTAAAGAGGGAAACTTTACAGGATGCCCACTGCCTTGTGGGACTAAGCATTACATGTAATATGAAGAAGCCGATTCCATGCTGTCATACGTACATGCAGAAAAGAGTAAAGAAAGCTGTACTCCCAATGTTTCTTTAAACAACTTTACTCCACAGTGTCGGCATCTCATGTGGCACAGTGTGCTATCAGCAGTGCACATGGCACAGTGTGATGTTGGTAGTGCACTTAACACAACACTGTTGGCATCGCACAAGGCACAGTGCAGTGTCAACTGTGCACAAGACACAAGCAGTATTGGCAGTGCACATGACAGCGCTGTGACAGCAGTGCACCAGGCACAGCGTGGTGTTGGCATCACTCTTGGCACAGTGTAGCATTAGCATTGCATGTGGGCAGTGTGGTGTCAACAGTTCACGTGGTACGGCACTGTCACATTGCGTATAGCACAGTGCAGCATCAGAAGTGTACAAGACACAGTATCAGCAGTGCATATGGCACAATGCAATATTGGCAGTGCACATGGGGGGGCACAGCATAGTGTCTGCGTCACATATGGCACAGCAATGTCAGCATTTCACGTGGCATGGCATAGTGTCAGCAATTCATGTGGTTCAGCATGGTGTCAGCAGTGCACGTGGCACTGACCAGTGGCAGCAGTACATGTGGCACAGCTTAGTGATGGTTGTACATGTGGTCGAAGTCCCAGCCTTCTCCAGGCTGACCTCCCTCTCTGCAGTTAGACCACCACCACACCATCCCTTCAGCTGACTGCCTTTCCCACTGCTGGATCACCACTCCGGGGCCTAGAAAAGACTCCCCTCCCAGCTGAATTGCCTACATGCAGGTGGACAACTCTTTCAGCCCCTGGACTAGCCCCAATCCAAGGCCAGCCACCATCTAGGCCCCCCCAGCCATCCACCCTTCCTGTAGTTTGACCCCCACCACCCACCCTCCACCCTCTTGGCCACTTGATTCCCCTTCCAGGCGCTGGACCAGGCTCCTTTTCTGAGCCTCTCTTGGTTGATGTCATCGGTGGTTGCTCAGAGAGTGCAGGTGTAGGGGCTGAGGTGCTATCTTCTGTGTCAGTATTCTCTGTTTCTTGGCTGCCAGGTTGACTTCATGATGAGCACTGATAAAGGTGGTCAAGGAGCACCGCAAGATCAGGAGGTGGGTGTGTGTCATAGATCTGGGTGGGGGTGTCAAGAGAGGGCTATGAAGGAAGGCTGTGTGTCATGGGACTGAGAAGGTATCAATGACCATGGAAGGAGTGATGTTGGAGAAGGAGGGTGACTGGTGGAAGGGCGAGTCCGTGATCAGGAGATGGAGTAGACTCAGAAGACACCCTCCTCACCTTCCCATGAAGGGCTTTGTACCCATTCCCCATTTCTTAGGAAAAAAATAAAAAGGAAAATCCTATTGCAGGGCAGTGAAGGAAAGAACATCAAAATGTGAGAACAGTGACACCCAAGCTAAGCACTCTCCCTGGACCACTCCACATCCACCAAGCCTGCATCCCCCCCAGACAACCACCCTCCCTGGAACCAGATCCCTCAACACCACCCTTTCAGGCCACTGCCCATCCGCCTTTCCACCCCTGCCAACCACTCTCCCTGCTGCTGGGGTATCATAGCACCCCACTATCTATGAATGCAGACAACGTCATGGTGCTTGGGGGGCCCTTTAGGACCCATTTAGTTAGTACAAAGGCTAAGAACTCCCCTGCAGTGTGCGTGTGGGCGTGGAGCTGCCTGTCTTACTCCGATACTCTCCCCCCAGCCCCCAGGTAGTGCAAAGTACTGGAAAAATTCAAAATACAAGCTCCTTTGGTAACTGCATTGATTATTTGATTTTTTTTACTTATCTAAGAAACAGACACAGTGCCACCACTGCTCTGGCATGCACGTTCAATGGGATCTAGTCATGTGATTAATAGTGGGACTTTTAGATATCAGCTGTTTAATTCTTTTTGTAACGGACCCTGTTGTACCATTTTTAATGACTCTCCACTGTTTACAGTTAGACAGGGATTTGATTGTTGGATTGAGTCATTTTCTGTGTTTTAGTTTTTTTAACTTAAAAATCCAGGCAAAACACAGCATGCTGCCAATACCATATGGATGTCAATGTGGTGGCTTCTTGGTCTTGACATCCACAATATGGTGGCATGCTTTACAAACTTGCACTAGGCAGCTGTACGGGGTGCTGCTATTGTAGTCTCTCCTTTCAGGTTCTGTGCACAAGCACCAGCTAGAGAACTGCTGCTACTGAACTGGAAAACAGATTTGAATGGAAACACCCCCTCTTGAGGCACAGAAAGTGTGCTTCAATACTGTGGATGGTAAGATGCACAGTCTCAGAGGGGTTGCCACTAGTCTGTAATAGCATTTGACAACACTGGTCGTAATGCTACACTGCCCCTGAAATAGATGCTACTCATTTTTCCTGGTCCCCACTCCCCTCAAACTGCTGACTGGGGCCAGGGAGCACAGCAATGAGGATACAATTTCACTATCTCAAAAAGAAAGGAAATTCTTTGCAAAAAACTTCATTAATGCACCAATAAGGGTTAAAATGAATGCCACAAAAGCAGGGAAATGTGGCATAACTCCCAACCCCCAAGCAGCAAAAGGAAAAAACATTAGGGTTTTGGGTCTCTGGAGTCTTGGCAAATCAGTGGTGGGATCTTCCTTGGTGTTGTCAACCCACATGCCCACCCTATTTCCTGTGCAAAGAACATTAGACATAGTATCACAGTATCATAGTACTGTGTCAGCAGTAAAGGACCATCCTGGTCCATCTAGTCTGCCCATTTCCCACCGGCCCCTACTTGTCTCCTCTTCCCAAGGATATTTTCCTCTGCCCACCAGCCAACCCCTTTTGTCTGTCCCACGCCCTCTTGAATTCCTCCACTGTTTCTGCACACACCACCTCATTAGGTAATTTGTTCCAGGGTTCCACCACCCTCTTGGTGAAATAACATCTCCTTATGTTGCTCTTAATTGAAGATTAGAAGGGGGAAATTTTAAGATCCCTTGTTTTAACTCCTACTTTCCGTTTGAATAATCTACCTTCATTCACTTTATTTATTCCCTTTATATACTTAAAAGTATCTATCATGCCACCTCTATCTCTTCTTTCCTCAATGATATGATTGACATAATTCCTTTCTTCAAAGCTACAGCAGATTGCGTTGGCAATATGTGGTGAGACACTTCTCTACCTTTGAAAAGTGTACCACTGTGAAGCACTGGCTTGGTGCTGTACCTTGTACTTCAGATAGGAGGCTACTGGCTAGGGAGAGGGATGAGCATTAAGGTTGACAACCACAAGGAAGACCCCAACACTGATTCACCAACACTTTGGACACCCAAAACCCTAATTTGTTTTCCTTTTGCTGCTTGGGGTTGGGGGAGTTTAGGGTTGGAAACCCTAACATTACATTTCCCTACTGTTGTGGCATTAACTTGAACCCTAACTGGTACATCAATGAAGATTTTTGCAAAGAATATATATATATATATATATATATATACACACACACACACACACACACACACACACATAGAGCTACACATTTATATATACACACATTATAGGGGCACGGTAACACCCCTGTAATTAGGGTTGAGGAGGCTGTTCAATGCTAAACCCCAATTTTTGTATCTTAATAACTTTGGCGGCATTCAGTGAAAATTGCCCCAAATTTTGCATGCAGGGTCTGTCTTGCAGAGTCTCAAGACATGAAAAGTTTTGTGACAGCATCTTGTTCAGTTTTTGAGATACAGAACGCCAAAGGATGCAAAACAAAAACGGTGTTTAGTTTTCCTATACTTAACATTGTTTTCTTTTTTTTTCTCCCTTTGCTCTCACGCGCAGCCTAGACGGTGAGGAATTTTTTCACTATACTTTCAGGGTAGAAGCAGCATGTACCGTGGTAGTGTCTTTTGAAGGTTTCATGTAAAGATATTATATCGTCCCAGAGTTACAGGGATTTTTTGGATAATCCTCTAGCTCGACCGGTAAAAAAAAACACTGAGTGCTTATTTTCATGATTTACTAGATGTGTGAAAAAAATACTGATCACGTTTTCTGCCATCATGTTTTTTTTTTCCTTTTTCAAAATTTTACAACTTACAAAAATGAGCACAAATACCTGAATTTTGATAAACTGGACCTGTTTAGCCAGATTCTGGTACTGGATTTACCAAGAGTTTGTTGAAGTATTTAATTTTTATCCAGATTGTCTTCAGACTTTCCTCGCTAATTTACCATTCACGACTCGAGATTTTTACTTGCCATACACCAATTTGTGACATGTAAATTTTATTTAGTTGTCAAGCAATAATATTTACAGATCGGTCAGTAAATGTTGCCACTCAAATGTTAATGTCACTTTACTTCTTGCAAGCACCTTCTGGCCAGTAAATATCACTGCTCAAGTGGTAATATATCTTTACATCTGAGAGAGAGAGAGAGAGAGAGAGAGAGAGAGAGAGAGAGAGAGATGCTCTGCATTGCCATGTCTTCGGAGTGTACCAAAGGGGGATTCATTCCGACGCTGGGGTTCTTACAGTTAAGGTTCAACAGCACAGCAAAAAAGGAAAAGAAAGTCAGAACCTATCCCTGGTTCGCAAGATGATCACCGACCTTCTGCAGATGCCTCCCAGAACATGGATCCATTAACATCTGGTTGAGGTAGTCCCCGCCACCATGCTACTGATGGCAAACTATGAGGGACTTGGGAGGGTAAGCCCTGGGAATTGTTTGTGAATGATCCTGGGTTTTCTGAGGCCAATTTAGGTATAGCCAGGATATGGTGTGCCAGGGGATGCTGCACTCTTTTGAGGGGGAGGGTGCTGCTTCCTGCTGCACCAGTGCAACCAATTTGTGAGACATGTAAAGTCATATTAGCACTTAAGTACTAATATTTACTGACTGCAAGGAATTACCCGACGTAAACATGAATCGTCACTGTAATATGACGCGCTGCATGGCAAAACTCTCCATCCATGTGTCCTGCACACTCTACCACCCACATGTCTTTAGGTGAGAGTGGTGCAGCAGGTTGCTGTCAGTTAATATTAGTGCTAACAGTAAGTATTAAACACTTGAGCCATAACAGCTGTTATTTTCGCTCTTGCAGTGATTGGTGTTTATAGCTCACAAATACCTTGTTGTCAGTAATATTAATGCTTGAGCAGTAATGGCTGTTTAACAATTGCAAATACCTTGCGGTCAGTAAATATTAGTGTTCGAGCTGTAATATCACTGTACATGTTGCAGATACCTTGCGGTTAGTAAATATTTGTGCTTGAGCGGTAAACACAGATTACCACTCGAGCACAAATATTTACTGACTGCAAGGTATCTGCAACATTTAAAGTCATATTACTACACAAGCACGATATTTACTGACCGCAAGGTATTTGTGAGTTCTTAACAATGATTACAGCTCACAAATACCTTGCGGTCAGTAAATATTACCACTCAAGCAGCAATATAACTTTGCACATTACAAATACCTTGCAGTCAGTAAATATTAATGCCTGCGCTGTAATATGACTTTGTATATTGCAAATACCTTGCGGTTAGTAAATATTTACACTCAAGCAGTAAACCACAGGTTATCACTCGAACGCCAATATTTACTGATAGGAAGGTATTTGCGACATGTAAAGTTATATTACCCCTCAAGTGGTAATATTTACCAAACACAAGTTATTTGCAAGCTGTAATCAGTGTTAACAACTCGCAAATACCTTGCAATTAGTAAATATTACTACCCAAACAGTAATATAACTTTACATGTTGCAAATACCTTGCGGTCAGTAAACATTTGCACTTGAGCAATACTACGTGTCAGCAGCTCGGAAATACCTTATGGTCAGTAATATTTCTGCTTGAGTAGTAAACACAGATTACTGCTCAGGTGCTAATATTTACTGACTGCAAGGTATTTGCAAGCTGTAAACACCTAGTACCACTTGAGTGGAAATATTTACTGTCCACATGGTATATGCAACATGTAAAGTCATGTTACAGTTCAAGCACTAATATTACTGACTGCAAAGTATTTGTGAGTTTTCAATACCAGTTACAGTTGGAAATGTCTTGTGGTCAGTAAATATTTCTGCTCAAGAGGTAAACACAGATTACCACTCGAGCACTAATATTTACTGACCGCAAAGTATTTGCCACATGTTAAGGTCATATTACTGCCCAAGCATTAATATTTACTGACCAGCGGTAATATAACTTTACATGTCACAGATACATTGCGGTTAGTAAATATTACTGCTTGAGCTGTAATATGACTCTACAGTTTGCAAATACCTGGCATCAGTAAATATTTGTGCTCAAGTGGCAAACACAGATTACTGGATGAGCACTAATATTTACTGACCACAGAGTACTTGCAAGTTGTTAATACCAGTTATAGTTCACAAACACTTAGTGGTCAGTAAATACATCTTCAAGCAGTAATATAACTTTACATGTCACAAATACCTTCCAGTCAGTAAATATTAATGCTCCAACTGTAATATAATTTCAAATGTTGCAAATACCTTGCAGCCAGTAAATATTTGCACTTGAGCAGTAAACACAGATCATTTGGACACTAATATTTACTAACCACAAGGTATTTGCAAGCTGTAAACACCTGCTTGAGCAGAAATATTTACTGACCACATGGTACTGCAACATGTAAAGTCATATTATAGTTCGAGCGCTAATATTTACTGACTGCAAGGTATCTGTGAGTTGTTAACACCAGTTACAGTTTGAAATACCTTGCATCCAGTAACTATTTCCGCTTGAGCAGTAAACCCGGATTACTGCTCAAACACTATTTACGGACCACAAGGTATTTGTGGCATGAAAAGTTATATTACTGCTCAAGTGGTAATATTTACTGTGCACAAGGGGTGGGACATTCATAAGGGTTGCGCATGGTGCAACACAGTTGCCCATGACAATCCATGATCACGCCGGCGTGATATTCAAAGGGGAATGTGCGTGGCACAAATCCCAATGCTCCGGGGCGCATCAGTAATGTATGCGGCACAAGTAGGGGGGCGTGCCCATGCATACCCCCACACATCCCGATATTCAGCCCCTGATGTGCGGAGCCCATGCAGGCACAACCCCTACATGCGCCGCATACAATTGTTCCAAAAAATAAAGGAGCAACAGCCGGCCACCCACAGGTGAGCTGCCGTATTTCAGGGCGCAACATGGCAGCTGCCAGCTGTGGGTGGCCACCCGAGCTCCAGCGGCACCCTCCGTCGGGTAGTGCCCCCCCATGCCCGATCGCGGACAGAAGTAGGATATTAAACAGTCCTGAAAGAACTCCTGATTCCTTATCAACCTGTGAGATTGCTCCGCTCAGCCGACGAGGGGTTGCTAGAGATTCCAAAGGTGATGTTAAAATCTGCTGGGGTCCGTGCTTTTGTGTTTGCGGCCCCTTCCCTTTGGAACTCTCTACCCCATTGGACCAGGGAGTGCATGACTGTGGGGAGTTTTAAACAGGCTTTGAAATCCTTCCTATGGGAAAAGGCATATGGTTTTACTGTTCATTGATTTGTTTTTGTCTGTTTTCATAATATTGATTTCTGTATTTTTATCTTATCTTATTGGAATGCACCTTGATATTTGAAAGGTGCAAAATAAATAAAAGTATTATTATTATTTATTATATCCCTGGTGGTCCAGTGGACCGCTTGCAGCCCGACTGTGGGCATAAGTAAAAATATAATAAACACCTATATCCCTGGTGGTCCAGTGGACTGCTCGCAGCCCGATCACGGGCATAAGTATGATAATAATAAACCCCTATATCCCTGGTGGTCCAGTGGACCGCTTGCAGCCCGATCGTGGGCAGAAGTAAAAAAAAAGATTAGATCCCATCCCTGGTGTTCCAGCGGTACCCCCCTCCCCACCCTGCCACTGAGCTCTGCCACCCCGCTCCCCCCCGGTCAGTGGCGGGTGGCAGCTCCCCACTCGCAAGCCGCCCTGCCTCCCACCGATTGACTGCGTACAGTACAGCTGTACGCCCATTGGTCCACAGCGTGCCGTACTACACAGTCCAGATATTCACCAGGGGTATAAGAATTTATTATTTATGTATTAAATTTTGTTAACTGGGTAAGCCCACTGGGCCCCAAGGGTCCCTTTTTCAGGGGCGACCTGGAGTTAGTTATGCACAGTTTTGTACATACAAGTAGATGATACAGTGTAGGATGCGTCATACAGGAATTACAAAGTCAGTATACAGTTTTAGTCGAGGAGGACAGGAGGTACATTCCATTATTGGATACAACAGAGCAGCGTGATACATACAATACAAGGTTGTAAGGACAATAAATAACTTCTGTGAGGAGGGCAGTGGGTCGAGTACAGAGTTCAGCAGTGGCGGCAGATGGATGTGTAGTGGTAAGTGCTATTAAAACGCACACAAGAGGTTCCATGTAGGAATAGAGTACCAGGTTGTGCAGCTCTTAGTCATTACCCTTGTGGGGGGCAATTTTGTACTAACCCAGTTGACACCAGGCGAGGTGGGCTAGCCATTGGTGCAGGGGCAGGGACTAGGGATGAGGAGGTGAGCACGCAATCCCTTTTGGAATTTGGCAAGGGTGGGTGCCTCCTGAAGGTGGCTGGGTAGGTTGTTCCAGGATACAGGGGCCAGGTGAGTAAAGGATTTGCTCCCGGGGACAGAGCAGGCCAAGGGAATATCCAGTAGTTTTTTGTTTGAGGAATGGAGCGGTTGTCTGGTCCGCTTTGGGGCAAGTAGTCCAATCAGCCCTGCTCGAGGTTGTGCATCAAGGAGCTTGTAGGTCCAGCTTAGAAGTGGGTACTGGAGCCTGTTATTCAGGGATGGCCAGTTGAGGGTTGTGAGTAAATCACAGTGATGGGTCCTCGGGTGGGATTTGGAGGCAAAGCGAGCGACTTTGTGATATAAGGTCTGTAATCTGCAGTAGTCTTGTTTAGCGATGCTGAGCAAAATGGGGGCTGCGTAAGTTAGGGTTGCGAGGAGGATGCTTTGTGCAATTGCCAGCCTGGTCTCTGGTATCATGTTGTGACTTAGACGATAGAGGAGGCCCAGCTTTTGGTGGATGTTTTTTATTACCAAGTCCACGTGGGGCTTCAAAGTGAGCCCCTGATCTAATGTGAGGCCAAGCTATTTGACAGATTGTACTACCTCTATTTTGGAGCCAGATATGGTAGTGAGTGGAAGAAGATGGGCCCGGGAGGGTTCCAGGGATTTTGGTCCGAGCAGCATCTCCTTTGTCTTGGTGGGATTAAGGACCAGACGATTCTCAACTAGCCAAGTCTCAGCCTTATATTTATAATTATGCCTACGATCGAGCTGTGGGGCACTTTGCCCCTTGTGCAGGGGGCGTCGGTCCCTGACAGCTGCAGCCTGGCAAGGTGCCAGGTGCAAGTCACCAGGGATGGGCGCACCTGCATGCAAATGGGGCCATAATGACATGCAAATGGCCCCATTTGCGCCTTGCATGCATTATGGCCCCATTTGCATGTGCACCTTTGAATATCGTGGTTGATGCACCTAGCGCAACAGCACTTACGCTAGCGCATCCCCTGGCCCTCTCTGGCCACTTGTGCTGGTGCAGTGCCACTGCACCATGCACAATGCGGGTGGCCACAGAGCGATATTCAACGGTGCTGAGCCATGGCGCAGCACCGTTGAATATCACCCTGTCAGCGCCTGGCACATCCCAGTTGTGCTATGCCCAGTCTTGCGCCACAGCCTGGCGCAGTCTGAATATCCAACCCAAGATATTTGTAAGCTGTAATTGGTGTTAACAACTCTCAAATACAGTACCTTGTCAGTAAATATTACCACTCGAGCTGTAATATGATTTCACATGTTGCAAATAACTTGCAGTCAGTAAATATTTGCACTGGAGAAGTAAAACGCAGATTATGACTAGAGTGCTAATATTTACTGTCCATAAAGTATTTGCAACCTGTGAACAGCTGTTACCACTTGAGAGCAAATATTTAATGACTGAAAGGTATTTGCGACATGTAAAGTCATTAACACTTCAACGCTAATATGTACTGACCTCAAGGTATTTCTGAGATTTAAACAGCTATTATGGTCGGCCCAGTGGTGCTGAGGGCTGAGGCGCTGGATGCCTTTCATTGCGTTACACTGGTGACCTGTGTTCAGAAACCAGCATGGGCCACCTGGGGTCGGCAGGGGAGGAGAATGATCGAGCGTCCAAGGGATTGCTGTCTTTCTCCAGGGAGGGGGAGGTATCAGTGGCCGGCATATGACTGGCCCCTAGCGGAGGCTGGGGGGCAACACGCCGATGCTGCAGATGAGGCAGAGATGGCACAGACGCCTGGAGGAATGTGTGCGGGTACATGCACGCTTCCTCCACTGGCGTCATTGCATGCCTCATCACTGTAAGGGAAGAAAAGTCAGAAAAATGGCCATGGTTGAGCGGCTTGATGGCAGTCCATTGAGAATGCGCCACCTCCAGTGGGCATCACCGCCAATACCGGATCCGGTCCTGGTGGGGGAGATGAGGGGTTCCCTGCCACGGCGGGTAAGCCGTGGGGTAGAGCGGTGATGGCCCAAAAGTGTGGAGGGGCAGGACGGATGACTGCTGGAGGATACGTTGCCAGGTAAAAAAATGAGCCAACCTGGGGCCAGGTGGAGAAAAAGCACTGTATCTGTATGTCTTGCCTGCTTGTTCATTGTACACTATGACCCAGATATTCAGACTACACCTGGCAGGGGTGCAAACCTGGGCACAGTGCAACTGGGATGCACCGGGGCCAGGACTTGGTGTTATTTAACGGTGATGCGCTATGGCGCAGTACCGTTGAATATGGCATGGAGAGCGCACTGCGCACAGTGCAGTGGCACTGCAAGCCACAGATAGGGAGCATGGAGATGCACCAGCACAAACGCAGTTGCACTGGGCGCATCACTCACAATATTCAGCAGAGGGCATGCCAATGAGACCATAATATATGCAATGCACAAATGGGGCCATTTGCATGTCATTATGGTCCCATTTGCATGCCTTGTACAGGGCAGCCAGGCGAATTGTGCCTGCCGCCCTGCACAGACTGACATGAGCAGAGGGGGTCCTGGGGCATTCCCTGCCCCATAGCCGCGATCGCAGTAAACTCTGTACAAGAATTCCCTGGTAGTCCAGTGGTACCCCCATCCCTCCCATGTCCCCAGTCACCAGTAGCAGAGGTATTAAACAGTCCCTGGTAGTCTAGTGGTACTCCCTTCCCGCCTGTTACCCTGATCACCAGTAGCAGAGGTATTAATCATTCCCTGATAGTCTAGTGGTACCCCCAGCCCGTTGCCACGATCACGGTATATTTCTGTAGAATAATTCCCTGTTGATTCAGTGGCACCCCCTGAAGTTGGACTAGGCTCTGGATAATACCCTCTATTTCTTTTAAAAAGGGTTGTAGTTTGGGGCATGTGTAGAATATGTGTGTGTGTGTGTGTGTGTGTGTGTGTGTGTGTGTGTGTGTGTGTGTGTCCTCTCTGATCTCCACAGTCTCTCCAGCAGGTTTTCTCCCCCTCTCCCCCCACTGGACTTTTACTTGCGGGGTTATAAAAAAATCTTATCCTGATCCACCATGCATACTCTCTCCACCCTGGTGAGGAGGTCGTGTGGAAGGCTGTGTGCCATATCTTTTCCCACTCTTTGGGAGTGAGGTGTATCCCAGTCTCCTCTTTCCATTTCTTAGCCACATGGGTCATGGCACCCTCTCTGTTGGATGTAAGGTATCTATATACTCTAGATATTGCCCTCTTTGATGCTACATTCCCAATAACTGTTCTGTATTTATCTCTCCTTCTCCCTCAATCAGTATGGTTTGTGATTTCCTCCTCTGGGTTAGTATATAATTTTGTAACTGAAGGTACCTCAGTCTGTCTCCTTCCAGCCATATTTGCTCCTACATTCATCAAATGGTGATATGTTATCTCCCTTCATGATTTATTTTTTAGATACTGGAAACCCTTCTGTGATTGTTGCTTGTACCATGCGTCTTTCTTACCTGGTTGAAATTCTGGGCTCTCTGTTATCCAGGTAAATTGCCATCCATCTCTTTTAATTCTGGGGTGTTTTTAGAATCTCTCTAAAGCGTTTAATGTCACTTCGGAGCTAGTGGTTCAAGATATAATGTGAATAGCAACAGGAAGAGTGGGCATCCCTGTCTAGTACCCCGTCCCAAGTTCACCGCTCTTGATATGTGTCCATTGGCTCTTATGTAGGCTGTAGGGTGGTCATATAACCTCTGTATAATCTTTAGAAAGTTTTCCCCAAGACCAAACCCCTCAAGTACTCTATACAAATATGGCCATTTGACTTTATCAAAAGTTTTCTCTGCGTCCATACTCATGATTACTGCCTTAGTCTTTGTGGTTGTTAAATGGTCTATTATATTCATGGCTCTCCTAACACTATCTGCTGCTTGTCTGCCCATAATAAAGCCTGTTTGGTCTCTATTGATTATCACTTGAAGTACTTATTCCAGCTTTTTTGCCAGTATTGTAGTCATAATCTTGTACTCTATATTGAGGATTGATGTAGGTCTGTAGAAGGAGCAGTTTGTGAGGTCTTTACCTGGTTTGTTGATCACCGAGATTATTGCTTGCTTCCATGATGGGGGTATCCTACCTCTCTCCTCCATGACTTCTTGGTATACCTTCTTTGGTTGTGGTACAATGGCTTCCTGGAACTTTTTATAAAATTCTACTGGAGCCATCTGTCTCAGAGAATGTCCCAGTTTTACTGTTTCTTATCGCTTTTTGTATCTCTTCTATGGTTATAAGGCCTATTAGGGTCTGGGCGTGATCCTCTGTCAGTTTAGATAGGTGTAATTACTGTAGATACTGCATTGTCTGTTCTTTCTGTGTGTCTGGGGCTGGGGTATAAAGTTATGCATAATACTTTGTGAAGGTCTTTAGTATTCCTGGTGTTTGTTATTGGTTGAGCCGTTCCTGGTAAATTTATTTGTGTGATTTGTGCTTTGGCTCTCCTTGCCCTAAGCCTACAAGCTAGTAATTTAGTTGCTCTAGGTCCCCCCTCATAGTATCGTTTTAGAAATTGGATGTTCCTCTCAACCTTATAATCTAGGGTCTTGTTTAGTTCTTTTCTAAGCGTCAGTAGTTCTCTTCCTCTCCTCCTATTTTTATCTGTTGTTGTGTTTCTAATGTCTGTATCTGTTCTATTGCTTTCTGCTTTTCTCTTCTCTGTTTTGTCCTTGCTACCACTATAGCTATCAGTTTGCCTCTAAGCATTGCCTTAATAGTGTCCCAGAGTATACTGGTGCTTACCTCTGAACCCCCGTGGTCTTGTATTATCTGCTCTATTAATTGTGGGATTTCCTTTATCACTTCTTTGTCTTTCAAAAGGGCCAGACTGAGTCTCCAGAAGGAGATTTTGGGGTATTTGCTTAAGTCAACATCTAGAAAAACTGGTGCATGATCTGAAAGTACTATAGTCCCCACTCTGCATCTCACTATTTTGGATACGTCTCCTTTAGACATCAGAACTAGATCTAGGTGGGAATACATCTGATGTGCAGCTGAATAAAATGTAAATCCTCGTGTCTGTCCTTCCATGTAACGCCACACATCTAAGTGACCTAATTTATTTATTAAGTTTGTCATTTGTTTAGCTATCTTGTGCTCTGCCTTCGGTATTCTCGACGTACTATCTAAGTTAGGTTCCATTGTTAAGTTCCAGTCTCTCCCACATATTAGAATTCCTTCTGTTTGTTGAGACACCTTCATCAGTAAGTTCCTGTAAAATGAGTATGTGAACCCGGGGACAGAGTGACAGCACTGTGACTATTTGCCCATGTAGTCTGCCTTGGACTATGACATACCTTTCCTCCTTGTCCCGTTCCTGACTTATCAATTCAAATGGGGTACTGTTAGGAATGAGTATTGTTACCCCCCCCTTTCTCCTTCCCATTTTGTATGAGGATGCAAATAAATCTGTGTATCCATACTCATGTTCCTCTGTGTCGCTAGATGCTTCTCCTGTAGGAACACCACTTCAGATCTAGTTTGCTTAATGTATGACAAGATTTGTTTCCCCTTTATAGGATTTGTGAGGCCATTTACATTGAAGGACAGCACCTTAGTACTCAGGAGTGCCGTCATCCCTCTTTATATGGTTCTCCCGGGTTCCTCCCTCCCTTCCGGCACCGGTTTTGACATCTTCGTGTTAGCTTCCCTTGGCAGTTACAGTATACAATCTGCTCCATTAACATTTAACTGTAAAACTTTTAAGAACTGTCGATGGGAGCCAACAGAGCTATCCCTTCTAAACACTGGGCAACACCTCTTTATCTCCAAAGTAGGATGAGATCTTGGTGTCCTGTCTGACTCTGGGTGTCTGTCCGCTCCACTTTCCTCCGACACCCAGAGTTGTAACGGTGTCACTTTCCCTATTTCCAGAGGCTGCTACTTTGGTCAACTGGCTAAGCTTCCTCTTTTCCTCCCTGCTCCCTTGCCAGATTAGGCCAAGTGTCATTAATACATGTCACAGCCCGTGCATCAGCCATAACTCCCTCCTTTTCATTTAAGCTCTCTCCCCTCTCCCCCAGAGTGCTTCTGTTGTATTCTATCTCTCACTTTCCAGTCATGCCATCCGTCTCATCCCCCCCCTTGCTTATTTTATTCAATGCTGGTCCCTCCTTTTGCCCTTAGTTTTGGTGTGTTCTATGGCTTGGATAGAGTCTAACAAACACTATGTGGCTTGTATTCCTTTCACCTGGGGTCCACAGTTAGCTTCAGTTACATTTTCTTTTTTTCCCTCATCCCCCCCCAACTCTCGGTTCCCTCTCTATGCAGAACAGACCCTATCATGTCCATGCCTTAGAGAGTGCTCATGTGGTTCAAAATCTGTACCACATTATTTCTTCCCTCCCTCCTCCTGTAGAATACTTTGTAAATCTTGGTCCTTGCCTCCTTAGGAGAGCATTTTCAAGGCAGACACCTTCAAGTAGGTTCCTTCCCCGTTCTTCACAGCACTGTTGTTCAGGGCATCGGAATGCTGAAGAATAATTTGTGTCCCTTAGCTGGGCCTGGTGAAATTCCATCTCTCTGGGTCTGGCATACAGAAAGAGCAACAAGGGAGCACAAGTAAATACCTTTTTCAACATTTAGTCCATTCATTCTGCCTTCATCACTTATCCTTCCCTACACCCTCCTCCTCCTCCTCTGCTCCATCTATACACAATTAGCAACTCTTTCTGTCTTATTTCCCTGGTTCCCCCCCATCTCCCTGTCAGTCCTTATGTTTTCCATTCCCCCTCCCCCCCAATTTGTGAATTCCACTTATTTAGCTCCCAGGTCTTCCCTAAAGCGAGGGATTATTACCTTTACTTATCAATTAGGTCTTTCCTGTATCAAAGAATCTCTAGAAATATCACCTCTTGCATAACCTCGCCACGTAGCTCTTGCAGTTGTCCTTTATCCTGTGCTCTGCTCTACTTTTCTCGTTTAGCACCCCCCGCTCTCTCTCATACCCAATAATTCCATCTTTTCCTTTGTGCACACCCCCCTCATGCCTCTGTTCTTTTTATAGGAGCCCCCCATATAGTCCCTTTAAGTTCCTGTCTTTGTTCGGCCCCGCCACTCCTTGTTATCGCGTCTTTTTTTTTTTATTAAACCGCTTAGGCATATAAATACATTTTGTGAGTCTTAATTATCTTTACAAATGTCCCTCTTTAGTGAGCTGATATTTGTTGTCCTAGATTGTTCAAAAGCTGTACTTAGCTTAAGGGGTTCGGCTCTCTGGTGTGTTCGGGTATATGGGGCTGGTCGTCAAGTTGCCTCTCATCGCCGCGACATCAAGTGTGTCCATTCCTCAGCCTGGAACAGTCATTTTTTTCTCTCTCTTGCTCAGGTCATATTTTGTTCATGTCCCACCTCTCTAACTTTTGGTTTCTGGTGTGTGGACACTATTTCCAGCATCGTGGTCTGTTGCCGTTAGGGTGCGCAGTATTTCTCTGATGACCTTCATCGTTTGGTCGGCCGACTCCTTTCCCAGTGTTACAGTTTTGTCTTCATCTGGAAACCATTTGACACTCTGATATACCGGGTTTATTTTCCTGCTGGACTGGTCCCTGGATTTTCTTGGCAGATTTCACTGCTATACTGTGGCTTTCCAGTGCTGCCTTGGCCTCTTCTGGATGTCCGTAAGTTCTTTAAGGGCTCTGATGTATGGCAGATATTTCAACCTCTGCTGATTAATTTCTTGTTGGTAGTTGTGATCTAGGAAAAGGCAGGTCCCCTTATATACCATCACTGCTTTCTGCCAGGCTCTTTGTAATGCCATCTCTTTTACCCGATAGCTGGCAAATTTCATGAAGATTTGCCTAGGTCTGGTGTTTGGGCCCTTTGGTTTGGCAATCAGCACTCTGTGCACTCTTTCAATCTGGATGTCAGTCCTGTGTGGTAAATCAAGCACTTCCAGCAGCCCATCTTGTAAACAAGGGACAGTATCTGCTGGTTCAGTATTTTTGGGTAGCCCCGATAGCTTAAGGTTGTCCCTTCTCGACCTCTCCTCCATATCTATACATTTATTTCTCATCCGTTCAGTTTGATTCACAAGGAGGTCAAAAGTGGCAGCCAGATTAGTGTTTGTATGTTCCACAGCCTCTACCTTCTCCTCTGTTTGTTGTACCCATTTGTCCAGGCCTACGATTTGTTCATGAAGCTTTTTAAATCCTTGCTTGATCTCCGTTCTGGAGATTTTAATTTCGTTTATTATTTGTTCAAATGTGTTGCGGGAGAGTTTTTCTTCCTCCCGATCCATGTCCAACTCCAGGCCCTGCACGTTCATTGGGGAAATGCTGCGGCTCCGGTGTGGAGCCAATGGACGCTATCTAGAGCCATCCTCCATTTGTTTTTGTATTTCTGTTCAGGCTCCAGTGGTTCTAGGTTCTCCTTTCTTCTTGCCAGACATTTTGAGGAAAATTAAATCCTATTTTTTTTTTTTTATTTAGTTGTTTAACCAGGTATAGCACACTAAGCTGAAAGCTTTTTTACAGGAGCGACCTGGGAGCACAAGGAGGTTAAGTGACTTGCTCAGAGTCACACAGTATTCAAGTGGAAGCTGTGGGATTCAAACCCAGGTCTGGTCTGCTGGATGTCACCAAATTTGCAGCTCAGAGCCTTAGACCACTGTGCTATACTGACTCCGCTACCTATTTTGTTTATCTTTGGTTAAACTTAAGGCCCCGAAGAGGAGAGAGCTCTCTATTTATGCTGCTACTCGGGCCGTGACATCACTGGAAGTCTTCCATAATTGCTGTTCTAATTGATTTGTTGTGGGTATCTCATTTGCCCTGGTCTAATTTAGGCAGTTGCATACCCTCATAGTCTTCTGGGACAGTTGTCAAGATTATATTCTCTTGGAGATTTGCTTGAGCTTATGGAGACTACTAGGTAATCATATCTGACATATTTGTGGGTGCTCTCATTTCGCCCTGGTCTAATTTAGGTAGTTGCATACCTTCATAGTCTGCTGGAACAGTTGCCAATATTATACTCACATGCTGATCTGTTGAGCATACAGAGTTTAATATCCATTGTAAATCCCCCGAGAGTTGCAGTGTTATACCTGCAGGTGTTTACAAATACCACCCTGTTTAGCCATTACAAGCAATTTAGATTCAAAATGGCACAGGGAATAGCTTTGGCTTGCATCTATATTATGGTAGTATTGGGTACAGAGCACATAATACCTACCATATGTAGGGATTCTGAGCAGTCAACAGACTTTCAGCACTCCCACTTCCCATGTGTTTACCCCCTCTAGATAACCTCAACTCACCCCCCATTATCCTGCATAGCCTTAGAAAAGATGGTAATTGTTATAATATGACTGTTTACTTGAGATCCTATAAGCGGAGAACTTACCTCCCCTCTCCAGGGTCGATTGTTAAAATATTCATAATCATAAAGTTATTAATAGCTGATGATATAGAATTAAATACCGGTCCTCCTTGTACAAATGTTCAGATTGTGTCTCCCACCAACTAACTGGGCCACATCTAGAGGGCTGAAAATAACCCATATGAATATTAATAGTGTAACCCCTTTGTTACCCGGGGTTACTAGAATCCCAGTAAGACCTAGTGGTAGGCAGGGAAGGCAGCTTGTGAAACTCCAGTTAAATGGGTTTCACACTGTCTCACTCTGTCCTCAGTCACAGCTGAGACTTGAAAGATGACATCACCATATAACTGTCACAGCTGCATGAGCCACATTGGAATCTACGGCTCAGGGAGTGAGTTTAGAACTTTGGGAAATTTCAAAGTCATTCTTCTTCAGTTTGTCCTAAAGCAAACAGGAAGGAAGTTGGTCAGTCTTCAGTTTGTTTCAAAGAAGAAGGAAGTGTTCCTGTGTTTACCTTTTTTTTTTTTTTAAAGTGGTGGAGACCGCTCCCCCGGTCTCAGTGCCCCCCTCCCTCCCGGGGGGGGAAAAGTTCTCTGTGGGTTCCAGGGGCAATCCCCTTCTCCCACCATGGAAGGAAGCTGCCTGGTTTTATTTAGTCTGTTCTTGTATAACAGCAAAGGTTAATAGTACTTCGCCTGTGGGGCACCTGCAACGAATGGGTGAGTGTTTGGCTCCATTTGAAGGGGCAAACAAATTGTTTTCTTCAGTTGGGAAATGAATGTGGACTGCTATTTGGGAGGACTATGTTTACTAGGACAAACAAATGGAGCAGTCAAACAGTCTAAAGTTTTATTGGATTTCAAGTAATGCTGTAGAGGGGGTGCTTCAGGTCATCCACCGTTCAATCTACATTTTAAAGTTCTAAAATTTTCTGTGTGTATCCAGAGAAATGGCCGGGTATGGGCTGTGGGAGCTGGAGGTGGGAAAACCCCCCATCTTTAGTAACCAGGTCCACCTCTACGGATTTCTTCTGTGTTTTGCTACTTGCCTCATGCACTTGGCCAGTGATGGGGTGGGTACCCAGACGTGGTTCGCAACTTGAAAATCTCTCTAGGAGTCATAGACTCTAAGTGGTGTGGGAGCCACAGGATGGAAAATTACTCCTTGTTGGATGGGAGTCTCCTTGTTTGATGGGAGTTCGATTGAAGTGAGAAAACAAATCTCTAGGAGTCACAGACTCTAAGTGGTGTGGGAGCCACAGTTTGGGAGTCTCCTTGTTTGATGGGATGTCTTTCCAAGTAAGTTTGGGTTCATTCTTCAAGTGGACCGTCAGTCAAGTGGCCGGCAGGGGGGCCGGGCCAGTCGGGCTATGTATCCAAAGCGCATGCAAAGTCTGGGCTGAGTGCCTGGTGGGTCCAAAGCCAGACAACAGTAGTAATGTGTTCATTCTTCAAATGGACCGCTTGGTTAACCTCTAATCTGCACATACAGCGAACGTAGCCCTTTGGGGGACCATGCAATGCTTTGTCATGTGTCACCTAGTCTGAATAAAGCCACACTGAAAAATCCCAATTCTGGTTCTGGACATTACAGTTATTGCTTCCTGTAGTTGGATTTACTTGGGTGCCCCTGTGCAGAGTAGCCAAACCTAGGTCCCTTGTGTCAGGTAACCTCATCCTCCCCGAACCCAGGTCCCCCACCAGGTATTGCTGCCAACGCCAACAGCATGCCACCTGTCGTTTTAGTAAAAAGGCAGGGGTGGGGTCCTTACAATAGTCTTAGGCCCAAGATGCACAAATTAGAAACATGGGTACATTTGTACTCCCCAGATATAGTAGCTATATCTGAAACCTGACTAAACTCTTATATTCAAACATGTGAAGCTGAGCTTAAATAGTTCATGACCTTCAGGCAGGATAGATGTGACAAAAGGGGTGGTGGAGTCATTATCTGTGCTAAGTCCTCAATAAATGCATCACAGGTGGCATTACCGGCTCTGGCCAGTTCCGATTGTGAAGCCGTATTCATCAACCTGCTACTGGGTGGGTCTAAGTCCTTGTTGATAGGGTATGTTTATAATCCCCCAAAGGTAACATGAAATGCTTTAAAATCTCTTAGAGCTGCACTCCCCAATCTGCCACTTGGGGGGGGGGGGCAGATAATACTAGGGAATTTCAGCTAATACTGGGGTAAACACACCAATGGTGATATAAAATCCACCCTGCAAGATGCCAACCTGGCCCAGATAGTTAACAAGCCCACGAGACCGAACATGAAATCCAGTAACCATACCACGTTTGACAGGGTCCTTGTCTCCAAACCGGAGAGATTCAATTTAGCAGACACCTTTGCTGATTCCCTAAATGACCGTGCTCCTATGTTCGGGATCTGGAAAAACTATTTTCCTGCCCCCCCTGAATTATTTGGGCTTAGAATTACTCAAATTTTGATTTGGGCACCTTCGTTGAAATGCTTACAGAGGTGAATTGGATCCAAATCAAGCTTGCCCCCTGCGTACACTCAGCCCTTGATTTCCTTACTAAGAACTTCCTATTGGCTGCAAATAAACATGCCCCCATTAAAACAAATTAGGGTAAAAGGACAAGAATTCACATGGCTGTCCTGTGAGTTAAAAACATTAATGAGAGACAGAGAGAGAGATAGGGCTTGGGGCACATTCAAATCCTCTAACCAGACTAAGGATTGGCAGAAATACAGAGAGTTAAACAAGTGTAAAAAGGATTCAAAGCTAGTTAAAAGACAGTATTTTAAAAATTTACAAAAAAAAATCTCTCTGATCCCAAAAAAGGTTGGTCCCAAATTAACACTCTTCTTAAGGAGTGTTCCACACAAGATAATTGTGCCATAGCAGCTAATGGTGTTCACCTTAAGAACCCAGAGGACTATGCTAAGGCCAAAAATGCATTTCTAACAGATCTGAAAAAATTTAGGTAATAAAATTCGGGGGCACCAATCCACCCTCAGAAAGGTAGCAATGTTCCCATTCCCTCACCTAATTTCCATCTCAGGTTAGTGTTAAAATTGGAGGTCCTCAATTCACTTAGGAAAATAAAAGCCTCAGGTTCTGCTGGGTATGACAAACTGGCACCCAAGTTACTTAGAATTGCTGCCCATGTCATTGTCACTCCTGTCACTTGGTTATTTTTTTCCAAATACATATTTATGCTCCCCAGGCATGCTGGGGGCAGGAACTCCATCCTGCACCACCTGTCCACCAGCCCAACCATCCCCGAGACCCCCCCCAGACTACCCCCCCGATGGTGGGGCCAGGAACAAAGCTACCTCCCTCCCTGGAGCACAGTCCAAATCCAGGGAGGCCACAATGACAGACTGGCAGAACGGGGGTGGGACCTCATGGAGCCCCCAGTCACCATTTTCCACTTTTCTGTGCCTTTCCCGGCACAAGGCATAACACGCGCATGTGGGGGTACATGCCTGATGCACACACTGGCTAATGGTCTCCCTGCCTGCATCGCCCCCCCCCAGCCCCCACTAGAAGGTGATCGATGGGTGGGATGACAATTCCCTCCCTCTCTGAGAGAGGAGACCAGTCCTCTGGATGCTCAATCCTCTCTCACCCCTGCTGAACCCCGACAGCCCGAGCTTGTTCCTGAGCCAAGCCGCCAGATCCTGGACCACCTCCCCAGCTTTTTCAGTTCTTCCTGTAGGTCCTGTATCCCTTCAGCTGTGTCCATTCTCCCGCAGAGCTTGGTGTCATCTGCAAATAGGCACATTTTTCCCCTTAATGCCATCACCAACGTCATTGATGGAGACACTGAACAACACCAGCCCCAGCACCGAGCCCTGCGGGACCCCACTGGTTACCTCTCTGGTGCCAGATAACTCTTCCCCCCACAACCACCCTCTGGGTTCTGTCCCTCAACCAGTTTTCCACCCATCTGGCCATCTTTTCCCCAACCCTGAGATCCTCCAACTTCCTGATCAACCTTTTGTGGGTCACAGAGTCAAAGGGCTTGCTGAAATCAAGATAGAGGGTGTCTGCTGCTTGGCCCCTGTCTACTGTCTTAGTGACACAGTCAAAGAAGTCAATTAGATTCATTTGACATGATCACCCCCCCCCCATGAACCCATGCTGCCTCACATCTTGGAGACCATGCTCCTCTAGATATTCTACCAACCTTTCCTTTAGTGTGGTCTCCATTAGCTTGCCCACAATGGAGGTCAGTCTGACTGGTCTGTAATACCCTGGATCATCCATGAGACTGCTTTTGTGGAGGGGCACTACATGTGCTGTTCTACAGTCCTGCGGTACCACATCTGACTCTAGTAAACTATTTAATAGGTCTGCCAGTGGCCCTGCCAGTTCCTTTAGTACCCATGGATGTTCTCTGTCCGGGCCTGGTGATTTGTCAACCTTCAATGCCAGCAGCCCCTCCCTCACTCTATCCTCCTCTATCACTACATCTGTGTTCCCCTCCCTCCCTGCTCTTTTCCCTCCTGAAGACACTGGTCCGTCCTTCTCCCTGGTGAAGCTGGAACACAAGTATTCATTTAGTATCTCTGCTTTTCCCCTATTATTCTCCACCTGCTCCACCCCTTTCTTAAGCCTAACAGTCCCTTCCTTCTTGTCCCTTTTCTTACTTATATAGTGAAAGAAAGCCTTCTCCTCCTTCTTAATTCCTTCAGCTATCTGCAGCTCCTTCTGTGCCTTTGCTCACCAGATTTCCTTACTTGCCTCACTAGCCAACCTTAGGTAATTTTCCCTATCCACCTCTCTCTCGGTCTTCTTGGATTTTTTTTATAGGCCAACCTCTTTTCCCTTACTGCCTGGGCAACCCCACAACTGAACCAACTGGGCGCTTTGGCCCTTGTGTTCTTCCCCTAGGCTTAATGCACTCATCTGTGGCAGCCGGTATTCTTTCCTTAATGATGGACCACCTTTTCGTCCACCCCCATACCTACTCTGATGCCTACCAGATGGCTCCTTAGCACTTCGCCCCTTTTTGTTGAAGTCCACCCTCCTGAAATCCAAGATTTTGGTCTTAATCGGGATGCTTTCCCTGCCCATATCCAACTGGAACCACATTGTGCAATGGTCACTTCCACCCTTGGAATTGCTGGATGAAGGCACATAATATAATTAAAGAGGAAATGAGAATCACTAAACCCACACCTATTTGTAAGAACTATAATTTTATTCCATCAACATATGACAATAACTTCAAAATATGGGAAGACAACAGTATTACTCAAATGAATAATTATGGATGAACACAATATAAAAACATTTGAAAACATACAAAACCAACATGCATTACCTCAAACACAAAAATGTCAGTATATTCAAATAAAAAATGATATTTCTAAAAACAAGGGCTCACCAAAAATAAGAGAGGAGCCAACACTAGTCAAACTATTACAAGATAAAACAGATAAATTACTGATGCCAGGTTTTTTTTTTTTGTTATCAACCTATAATGGAAGATAGAAAGCAGGGTTTGGATAAGTTAAAAGCAAAATGGGAAACAGACTTCGGACTTAATATTACAGATCAAATGTGGAAACATGTGATTGGCTCTTTTATTTAAAAGTTGGTAACCGGGAAAGGCACACTGAGCTGAAGCTCATTTCCAGGTGTGACCCGGGTGAGACACAATATCCAATACAAATTACATGGCAAATAGAACAATTAAACAATTGAATAATGTACAGAAAAGCAGATATTGTACTACAATAAAAAATGGAGGCAGTATTACAAGAGTAAATATAACAGTGCAGGGGAAAAATGAATACAGAGGCGTGCTTCACAGTACAAGACTGATCTGATGATGAGTAAGTTACAGTAGCAACAGAACTAAAAACAAGTAAACGAGACAATAAAGTGCAGGATGGGTGTGGAAAGGAACTCTAATTCATACAATTGCAAGCAGACAGTGAGGGGTTGAGTAGGTATAGAACAGAGAGCTAGGTTACAGGACGACAGAATCAGGGGCCTAGGACTCACAGCGTGGAGACTGGGGTGGCGTGCAGAAGAGGTAGTGGGGATTGGCTGGGGGAGGGGATAGAGGATGGAGGATGACAAGAACTACTAGTGGGAGGTAACGTTTGAAGTTGGGATTTCAGGGCAGCAGTAGAGGAGGAGTGGCAAATACTGTAGGCCAGAATATGTTTACTTTTATTTATTTATTTATTGAAAATGTTTCACCAGGAGAGGCACACTGAGCAACAAGATGCTCATCTCACGGTGCGACCTGGGGGGGGGTACATGGGAGGAAGGTATACAGAAATCAAACAATAGGCTGAACTTGGAGTCAAGCAAGTGTGGCTTTACTTCCCTTAAAGTTCGCTGGACCAGCTGCCAACACTTGTTCACGGCTGACAATGTTCACCATGTGCCACCGTTTTTATAATAGGGTATTAATGGCAATAATATTAGCTTTCAGAAATGTTCGCCTACTTTTTAAAATTGCAAACATAGTGAAAATAAAACTCAAGTGAACATTTTCTGGACTGCAGTATTACAGGCAGCTGATTCCAGAGGAGAGGGAGGCAGTAGCAGTGTTCCCACTGTAGCCACATAACAGAGGGTGCAGTGTACCCTTGTCAAATTTTTCAGGGGTACAAAATGAGTTTTGAGGGTAAATAGCACCCCTTCAAAAAACTGAGCTCTATTTTTTAAATGTATAATCACATTCAGTGTTGTCATAATAAAATACCCACACCAGTCATGCAGACATTCCAGTTGTCACCAATAAAATCTTTGTATGTACGTCTTGTACTTATGCATACTACAGTATATACAAAACACACTAACCCTTTTTAGTTATTGCTTTCTGACCCAGTCAGTGTGCATTCGCTAAAACAAAATACATCAAGCCAATAACATTACTTGTGTCTCTCCCCTCTCCCATATACAATATATATTCAAAGTCAAACTGTATAGTGCATCACATCTTTGGCCCTACCCTATTTTCATGCCTTGCTTAAATTTTTTTTCTTCATGCTGTCCAGTGCATAAACCCCATTTGTAAACTAAACAGAATAACAGATTCCCTCCTGTGCCTTAAGTTTCGGCCCTTGCTTCACTAGAAAGAACTAAGAAGCATCAGAATTCTGCCCAGCACATCCACCATAAGGGAATCAGTGTTTTCTCACTCATATGGCTCAACTTACCCTCACTCCACATTCACACTCTGGTCCCGTGGGCTGACATTGATTGCACTGGACTGCCCTGAACTTGCTCGCTCCAAGACAGGCACTGTGACCCCAGCTTATCCTCTCTCCATGTCTGCAGCTCCATACTCTGTGTGCAGCCTGCCATTGCACTGCACTGCCCCAACTCACTTGTGCGTCAATGTCCATGTGACGAGTGTCCAACACAGTTGCATCCTGTGTCTAGCGTAGTCTGCCTACACACACTTGTTGCTTGTTCCCACTCTTGCCAACTCAAGATGGAACCTTGCATGTATGTTACATTTATGGGAGTGACGAGCTGGCGGGAGAAGAGCAAAGTATTTTATGTTCTCCCGTAAGTGGCCAGCAGTTCAGCAGGCATGTAGTGGTTTGGGCATGGCTTGAAGGAGAGGACTACCAAGAAAAAGGAACTCGATAAATCAGTTGCAGCTCAGTGGGGGAATCAAAATACAGAGGGACAGGTTGGGAAAGCAGATGACTGGGCTACTAACTTTGCGTGCAGTGTACCTCTGACACATATAAATGTACTTGAATTTTTTAATTTATACATGATTCATGTACATTTATACCTGAATGGGAACACTGGGCGGTAGGAAAAAGCTGACTGACCTGAGCACATGCATGGGTGGAGAAGGGAGAAAGTATGAGCATCCCTAGAATGAAGGGAATACATGGATGGGTTTGCAGAGGATAGGCAGGAGTTGAGGTAAGGAGGGAGGGAGCATTCCAAACCAGAATTTGGCAATGAAGGAGAGGCTATGGACCTAACACCTAATAGGTAGGGGCATAAGGAAAAGGGAGGAGTAGAGGAGACAGTGATGAGTGAGGAGGGGGATGAGGTGGCGAAGCGACAGAAAGAGTTTCGTAAAGTGTCACACCTAGAAACGGAGGTTGTAGGAGCAGAGCCGTAGACAATATCAGCATAGTCAAAAATGGGTAACATAGTCTTGGTAACCAGATCACGGTGGGTTGGGAAAGGGAGGCAGTCTTTATGGCAATAGAGGGCACCAAGTTTAGGACAGAGTTTCACGGCAAATGTCAAATTATCAAAGTGCCAACAAATACAAATGAATACATTTCACTGCATTTATTACCCCCCATCAAAACATCATCATTTCAATAACACTATATTGAATGAGTGCCCCAGATGTGCCAACACCTCAGGAACATTAATATATTTGATCCACACATGCCCATATCTTATGAACTTCTGGAGTAAAATACTGAGAACTATAAAAAAGATAATTAAAAAAAATTACTCTTACTCCAATGCTTACAATATTTGGTATGATCCCACTAAATAAAAAGGTGGATGAATATCAACAGAAATTGATTAGGATTATGATAATTATTGCAAGAAAATGTATTCTACAGAAATGGAAAGATAACTTCCCACTGGATTTTGAAACCCGTCTGAATCTGATGATAGATGTGATAAAAATGGAGCAAATATTCCACATAAAGAATGAACAGAAAGACATTTTTGAAAAAATATGGGCAACATTTAGAGAACTGATTCAGGAAGAGTATATATAAAACACTTAAAGAGGGACTATGGTCACAAATTACTGACATCAATAAATTCAGAATATGGATCAACATAGCCCCAATCACCCTCATGCCAAAACTGAGATCCCGAAGTTACTTTGTTTAAAAGTTACAAATCATTTTACAACCCTAAATTCTCTGCCTGTTCAAAAAAAACTGTTTCAGTGAAGAGGTGCTGATGATGTCAGCTCCTGAACTCACAG